>CM053752.1:107683145-107699649 GCA_028658305.1 Pachyuromys duprasi | reverse complement strand
TTTTTTTTTTTTTTTTTTCTTTTTCTCACAGTATGTCCAGGAACAGAGCCCCACATATGATTTTTATGCTGAGCTTTTGTTCCGTTTTTGTGACTCTGACTGTGGAATTGAGGTCCTCCCGTATGTTAAGTCAAAGTTCTGTTTTGTTGTTTGTTTTGTTTTTGAGACCATGTCTTCCTATGTAGCCCTGTCTGGGCTAGAACTCAATATGTAGACCAGGCTGCCTTCCAGCTCCCAGAGATCTGTCTGCCTCCACTTCCCTATTGCTGGGATTAAAGGGATGGGCCACCATGGCTGGCCATACTTAGATCTTTGCTCTCTGACCCCTAGTTGTTTAGTTTTGTTTTGTCTTTAGTGCTGAAGACTGAAGCTGCAGCCTTGTACATGCTAGGCAAGGGGCACCCCAGCCACACACATGCTTCCTCACCGTATCTCTCTCAACAACCCCAGAATAAAAGATTTGGGGCTACATCAGAATAAGCCATCTGTTCACCCCCACTGTCCCCCATTACACTCAGGAGAAAGCTCAGCTCCTTGTCTGGCCAGGCCCTGCCGCCCTCCTGTGTGTTCCTCCAGCCCTCTCCTCCCCCTGACCCCTCATCCCTTCCTGATTTCTCATGTTCTTCCCGAGCCCAGAGGCTTCGCACATCTTATTGTCTGTCTGCAGTGGTTCTCCCTATCTCTTTGCTTCCCAATATCCTGCACTTTTCTTTAAATCCACTTCCTCAAAGCTGCCCTTTGACTACCTTATTAGATTCTCAGCCTTTAGTTCTCAAAGCCTGCCCCTGTGTCCCTGCACTCAACATAATGTGGGATGGTATGTTTGCCTGATGATTAGGGGCACATGAGTCTGTCTTCTTCACTGGACTGTAAATTGTGTGAGGGTGGCTTGTTTATACCACAGGTCTGTCTGCTAGAACTGTCTCACATGCTCCATGCTTAGTCAATATTGGAATAACGGGATGTCGTGGCGCACACCTGTAAAGCCAGCATTCAGGAGGATCTTGAGTTTGAGGCCTCCCTGAGCTACTCAAAGAAACCCTGTCCCCAAACCAACTCGAGAGCCAGAGATGTGGCTCAGTGGTTAAGAGCACTTGTGCAATCCTGAAGACCAGAGTTCGAATCTCAGTGTCCACTTAACAAGCTGCACACACCTGTAACCCCACCTAGCAGGGGACAGGACTGCTAGGGCTTACCAGCTACCAGGTTCAAGGGCAGACCCTGCCTCAGGGATAAATAGAGTGGTCGAGGAGGATACCTAATGTCGTCTTCTGGTGTCCCTGCAAGTTTGTAAAAGTGCACACTCACACCTGTTAGCAGGGTGTGGTGCTGCACACCTATAATCCCAGCACTCTGGGAGGCAGAGGCAGGTGGATTGCTGTGAGTTTGAGGCCAGCCTGATCTACAAAGTGAATCTAGGATAGCCAAGGCCATACAGAGAAACCCTGTCTGGGGGAAAAAAAATGCATACCTGCAAGTTCACACATGTGTTCTGTACTCCCACTGACACATTTACACATAAGTAAGCAAAAAAAAAAAAAAAAGTTGTGGTTTCCATATGTCCCAAACCCACTGGAGGCCAAGAGCAGAGGCAACTGCCCCTACCCCTTCTCTCAGATCCAAGCAGCCAATACTGACTGCTCTCCACCAAATAACAAACACCCATATCCAGGATGGGGACGAAACAGTGAGCAGGACACCGGATCTAGCCAAACTGGATCATAAGGAATGGCTGAGGGCAGAGGGACTCTTGTTTCTACCTGCAGTTCCAGGAGGATGGGTTTCTGCTGTTAGAAGGATTCTTGACAGCAGACGAGTGTGCGGCCTTGCAGCAGAGGATTGGTGAGATCGTGGCTGAGATGGACGTCCCTCTGCACTGCCGTACAGAGTTCTCTACCCAGGAAGACGAGCAGCTTCGAACTCAGGTAGGTGCCCGGGACAATGAGGATGGGAGGACCCTGAAGCCACAGGCTTCTGAGAAGGGATTAGACCTCAGCCATCTGTATGCCAGGTCCCATCTGCCTATGAGCTCTGCTGTATCACTCCTCACCAGGAGTTTATAAGGTGGGTATTGTTCTCATTTGGCAAATTGGAAAAGCAAGGCTTTTCTTTAGGTAATACTGTATTGCTCCAACCACATAGTTTGTAACTGAGAGATTCAGGACTTAAACCCAGCTCTCCAATATCAAGAGGTGCTGGTCTTTGACCTGCTGTGGTTTCTCAAGTTCTCTCGTCACAAAGAACCTTCTGTGACCAGATAGGCCTGGGATAGGCCATTCTTGGGTGAGTCATCTCCCAGTCAGACTGGGAAGGCCAGATTCCTCCTCAGACTCAATGCGGTTTGACAGGATAGGTGGTTCTTCTACCCAGTTCCCTTAACCCTTCTTCCCTCTGGATTTCTAAGTAGTCCAGGTAACAGGGCTCACTCATACTGATGCCAAGGAGCTTCTGCCATCTGGTGGGCATAAACAGAATTACAAAAGCCAGAAATGGTCTTTTCCAGGACAGGGAAAGATGGAGTCTTCCTAAAACACAGAACAGACTAAGTTTTTGTTTGCTTGTTTGTTTTGTTTTGTTTTTCCCTTTCCAAATAGGATACACACACCTTAAGGAGTGAGGGAGCTGAATCTTGTCCCCTTCCCCAGCCATCTACTGAAAAGACTCCAACAGTCAAGTAGGTAGCAGTAGTAGGAAGCTTGAAAGAAGAGAGGGCAGGACTGGACAGACGGTGCATTAGTTGAGAGCACTGGTTCCTCTTCCAGAGGACCAGGGTTCAATTCCCAGTTCCTTCCCACATGGCAGCTCCCAGCTCCCTGTAGCTCCAGTTCCAGAGGGCCCAATACTCTCATCCAGATATACATGTGGGCAAAACACCAATGCACATAAAATAAAAATTAAGGCAGAGAGGGGCCCCCTGATAATGCACACCTTTAGTCCCAGCACTCAGGAGGCAAAGTCTGGGATCTCCTACTTCCTCCAACAAGGTTTAAACTCCCAAGAGCCCACCCAGCCATCAATGGACTAATACAGCAACCCAATTAAGTATCTTTCATATACAACAATGGCCAAAACTGGGGACCAGCCTCCATTGCACAAGCCGTTTTGGAAGGACACGTTTGTATATACAGTGTGAGAACTTCTGAGATGTATAAAGGATTCTGGTTTGGATGGCACAGTCAGTAAACTACTGGCCAGACAAGGGTGATAACTTGAATTCAATCCCCAAGACCCCATAAGAAAGCTGGGGTGTACCCTTGTAGTCACAGTGGCTTAGGGCTTGCTGGCCAACTAACCTAGCCTAACTGGTGAGTTCCAGGCCAGTGAGAGACCTTGTCTGAATAAAAACAAGCTAGGTGGCTCTGGAAGAACCCCCTCATACCTGTACATATGTAAGAGGCATTTTTGATGGATAGGATTTTCAACTTACATGAACTTATCTGGTCACAGCTCTGTGGTAAATTAAGGAGCATTTGTAATCAGAGATATCCAGGAAATCTCAATTGGTAGAGTTAGGTACCTGGAGTTCGAGTCCACTGTCTGTACCTCAGGGGTCATGTTTGAGAAGCCCCTGGAGCTGTCTGTAGTCCTATGGCGGTGGGCAGCTCCTGACTCCACTCTTTTCTTTGCCAGGCCAGCTCTGTCCCTTAGCCATTCTCTACTTCCTCCTTTGTCCCCTCCATAGGGCAACACAGACTACTTCTTGAGCAGTGGTGACAAGATTCGATTCTTCTTTGAAAAAGGCGTTTTTGACAAGAAAGGTTTGGAGTGGACCTCTGGAGACATGAGGGTTGTGGGGCTGGATCAGGGCAGCTGTGTCCTGGGGCTGGGCGACAGCTGAGACCAGCTACCTGTGGGAAGCTGGACTCCAGGTCTTCTGCCTTTGTTTTGCTTGTGTGTGTCACAGGAAATTTCTTGGTTCCACCAGAGAACTCTATCAACAAAATTGGCCATGGTAAGCAGGGGCCTGGGAGTGGAGAAAATAAAGCAGGGCAGCTGGCTCTGAGGAGTTGAGGAGACTCAAGACCTAAGCCCACCATAAGATGGTAGTTGGCTAGGCGGTAGTGGTGCACATCTCTATTCCCAGCACTCGGAAGGCAAAGGCAGGTGGATGCCTGTGAGTTTGAGATCAGCCTGGTCAACAGAGCAGGTTCCAGGACAGCCAGGGCTACACAGAGAAAGCCTGTCTCGAGAAACAAAGCAAAAAGATGGCAGCTGGCCATGTGGCATCCTGGCCACAGGCGCTCTCTCCTCTGCACCTTTGATAGTGACCACTTGGCACATACACCCCAGTGCTGGGAGAGGGCTCCACCTGTGTGGCCCCCAAGATAGGCAATGCAGGCTCCTCTGCTTTCTACTGCCTGCTCTGGGGATGATCCCTGGGCATGTGGGTTCTGTCTCCAGCTACTTCCTGGAGTTCCTTTGAAGGACATCCCAGTCCTTATTCTGAGATCTCCAAATCAAGTATGCAAACTCTCAACTTTTTCTCAGGATGACACATTACAATTATGTTTAATTAAACATTAACTTTTTAATTTCTCTCTCTCTCTCTCTGTGTGTGTGTGTGTGGTATGTGTGTGTGTGTGTGAAAAAGAGTGTGGTTATATATTGGCATGAGTTTGTCATGGAGGATGTGTGGAGGTCTGAGACAACCTGTAGGAATCACATTTTTCCTTCTGCTGTGAACTTAGGTTGTCAGGCTTGGAGGCAGGTATATTTACCCATTGAGCCAGCTCATTGGCCCTCTTTTATCTTGTTTTTCCTTTCGGTTTTTTTTCTTTTGATATGATTTCATTGTATAATCCAGGCTGGCCAGAACCTCCTGCCCCAGCCTGTGGAGTTCATTCGGGGATTACTGATGTGGACCAGGATACCTAGTTCATCATTACCATTTCAAAGTATATAGCTCAGTGACATTAAGTACATCCAACTTTTTTTTTTGTAATAACAATTGCAGGTGCTTATGAGGAGGGGCTGTGTCAGGGTAGGATCTGGGCTGCTGTTGCACATTGCTTCGCCCACTGAGCCCTGCAGCATCCCAGGGAACACAGCTGTTCTTCTCACCACTGCCTTAGTAGTGAGACTGAGGCTGACAGGACACGCCTAGCATCTGCACTCTCATAGAGATTGCTGCTAAGAGACAGGCCTCTGCCAGTCCTTTTCACTCTATGAGGTGTGGGGGGCCAGGGCTGGAATGAGGTCTCTATGACCCGAAGGTCATGAATAAGGGCATGGGTAGGCTGAGGTATAGCTAGCTCAGTTATTGGAGTACTTCCCGAGTACACGTACACATGAAGCCCAGGGCTTAATCCCTAGCACTGTGTAACACTCAGGAGGTGGAGGCAGGAGAATGGGAAATTCAAGGTCATTCTCTGGTACATAAGTCCAGACCATCCTGGGGTACGTGAGACCTTGTTGTAAAAGCAAAATAAAACAAAAGAGGAATGAGGCTGGGGGTGGATGGAGGGTCAAGGTGTCTGTGGCCCTTTACTTAGTTATAAACAAGCATAATGCTCAAATGAGATGAGGATTCCAAGTGAGGCCTGAGTCTAGTGCCCAGGATATGGGTAGGATTACAGGGGCTATATATAGATAGCCCATGAACCCATTTCTGACCCTCAGCTCTGCATGCCCATGACCCGGTCTTCAGAAACATCACACACTCGCCCAAGGTGCAGGTGAGCAGGAGGGGGAGCGGGAGCCCAGGGTGGGAAGATACAAACGAACAGGCCAGCCATGTGGCTTTTGTCTTCGTCTAGGCTTTAGTGAGAAGTTTGGGCCTCCAGATGCCGGTGGTGGTGCAGAGCATGTACATCTTTAAGGTGAGACTGTTCATACAGCGCATTCCCTTACATCAGAGCTGGGGTCAGGCTGCTGGGAGGGCGCGGAAGGCGGCCTCTGGCTGAGCTGCTTGCATTGCACAGATGCTCAGTTGAAACACGGTGTGAGAAGGAAAGGGGAACCCACCCGTGTTCTAGTAAGTGCTCCGCTCTCAGCTCTCAAGGGCCACCTCAGTGCCACCTTCTCTAACTGTCTAAATCCCTGGGGAAGGAGGGTCTCATATCTGACTTTGGGGTGAAAGGGTCCGATCTCAGGCCTGTCAAAGCCTGTCCTAGCCATCATTGGATTCTGTTTCTTTCTGGTCTTGTAGGTTGAGTACATGAGCTAATGTAGATCTCAAACTCCTGTTGGGTAGGGTGATTTCTCTTTGCAACTCTCCTAGACTGAGCATACAGAAGGTAATCAGAAGACAGGTGCTAGTGCAGGGTTGTAGGACCCGCAAGACTCAGGTCAAGCCTCTTTCTGCTCTCCTCCATCCTCACCAGGTCCTTTCTCTTTCTTGCAGCAACCTCATTTTGGCGGTGAAGGTGAGCTGAGACTGGGCTGCTGTGGGGATCAGCAAAGGCCCTGGGCTGTAGATGGGACATCAGTAGCCACCAGGTGTTTGAAGGGAGGAAAAAAGTTTCTTCAGGGTCTGTAACATGGGCAAGAACCTGGGCAGGGGAGGAGCAGCCACTTTCCATCCCTGCCAGTAGATTGGGGAAGGGTCCCTAGAGCTTTTGATATAGTGGTCCCAATTCCAACAGGAAACAGCCAATTGAAAACCCTTGGTCCCTCGCCCTGAGATTTTTGTTGTTGTTGTTCAAGACAGGGTCTCACTGTGTAGCCCTAGCTGTCCTGGAACTCACTCTGTAGATCAGGCTGGCCTGGAACTCACAGAGCTCCACCTGCCTCTGCCTCCTGAGAGCTGGGATTATAGGTGTGCGCCACTATGCATAGCTTAAGAAATTGGTCTTCTTTCTACCTTCCTTCTTTTCCTTAATGTATTATTTTTATTTTATGTGCATTGGTGTTTTGCCTGCATGTATGTCTGTGTGACAGTGTCAGATCCCTGGGAACTGGAGTTACAGATAGTTTATGAATTGCCATGTAGGTTCTGGGACTTGAACCTGGGTCCTCTGGAAGAGCAGCTAGTGTTCTTAATACTGAGCCATCTCTCTAGCCTCACCCCCTGTTATTTTTAACAAAATCTCAATCATTCAGTTTTTAACCAATAAAGATTTGGGAGCAGATGCTAGAGTGAACGCCTGCTGCTCAGGGGAGCAGAGAAGGCACCCAGCTGACCTTCCTTTTTAGTGGATATCCCAGAAGAAATGCCTCCTCCAGTGCATTCAAAAGACCTCCTTCAAACTAAATGTTCCTCCCTTCTACTTCCTTATGCATGTCTTTCTATCTGTCCTCTTCCTCTTCCTCTCTATGTTTTTTCTCTTAATAATCCTATGTTCACTTCCTGTCAACTGGTTGCTTCCCTCCCCCCACCCTCTTGGCCCAGTGTTGACTTTATTTAATCCTGTTTACAATATTCAAGCAGAAGACTCTTGGATTAAAGGTGTGTGCTAGAGCTGAGCCATACCACAAATAGAAACAGGCTTTTCTAGTAAATTACCCAATCTTGGGGTTCCCAGTGTGATCAAATATCCTGCAACACACCTCCCCTTTTTATCTGAATAAAAAAGGAAAGGTTTTAACTCTAACATATCAAAATTATATACAGTAATGAAGCTATTTCTGCCACGCTTATCACAAAGTCCATCTTGGGTTGTATTTGGCAGTTTTAGGATTAAGTATTTTTTAGTTCAAAGTTTTGTAAAATGTTCTTATTAGTCTCATAAGAACGCAGCAATTTGAATGTCCTGAATGGTTTGTAGTCCGAAGCTGAGCTTTGGGTGGGGTTTGTCAGCTTAGTGGCAATCCCGGCTAGGTAGAACATACAGTCAACCCAAAGATGTCCACTGTTCGCACAGAACCTGGTGGAGAAGAGGCATCGGACAGTTTTTCTGAGTGGTTAAGGGTTACCATAATCCAAGTGGATTCACTGTTTCAGGCCCCATCATCTTCTTGGACACCTTAAAGGTTACTGTTAGGAATGGTCATGGTTTATTGTAGAAAATTTTTTAAATGCCATACTCAGCAGATCTCTGAAAGGGTTGAGGACCATTAAGTACATTTGAGTTACACAAACTTGCTCCTAGTTACCTGCTTCAAACCTGAAAACATATGCAGGAAGCTAGATAAAGCTTATTTCTAGAATTAGTTCGTACTCTGTGTAACTAGTATCACAACAAAGTTTATAGATACATAGTAATCTTACAGATTTTGAGGTAATATTTATACCTTAAGAAAAGTTTTAGAGAGTCAAATGGAAACAAAAAATTATGAAATTAGTCCCTTGTTTTTTGTTTTCCTCTGTCCCATACCAGGTGGCTCTTCTGATAGGAGACAGAGATTTTGGATTTTCCTTTAACAAGCATACATGGTTTAGGGAAGGAGAAAGACACCCTCCTACCCAAAGTCAGCTTTATTTTTTTAGTTGAATCGGGACCACATAAAGACCATTTGCCACTTCCGTCTGTAGAGGGTAGTAATACCACGTGGCTGTTTTTCTTGAGCCATATTCTTTTGATGATCCATCCTCTTTCTTTAGATGTTTCACTTGTCTAGCAGTATCCAGATTCTCTAATTGGATGATTTTATTCTCTGCAAAGATAAAAACAAAACCCTGCCCTAACCCTAACTCTGGGAGTCTCCTTTTCTTTGGGGAGGGTAGGTTATATCTTTCCTAGGGCAAAATGATTTTTGGCAACATTGAAAGTATTGTCTTTCAATTGAAATGTTAGGACTGGCGCTGTGGTGCACTCCTATAATCCCAGCACTCTGGGAGGCAGAGGTAGGTGGATCTCTAAGTTCTCTGCCAGCCTGCAAGCATGGTCTACAAAGATTCTACAACAGCCAAGGCTACACAGAGAAACACTGTCTCAAAAGAAGAAGTATCAATTGAAATAAAAAAATTCTTCTGAAAATTTGAAGCTAAATATACCTTTGTATGTGTGGATAAATATAGCTATATTCCTCCACTTTATATATATATTCAAGGTTTAAGTGTATTTCTTTTTAGATCACAAAGGACATTTACTCTAAATTTCAACCTGCCTTTTAAATTTAAATCACTGTAATTCTTAAGTGCCTGCCTTTGCCTTTCAAGTGCTGGGATTAAAGGTATGAATCACGGCTTGGCTATGGATTTCTTATAATAGTTATTTTCATAAGGTTGTCCTGGTTTAATTTGGCTCTCCATTTGTTTCACCTTATTTTTTAGTGTTAGGAGTAAACTTTCAAGTTTCTCAAAAATATTATCTATCATTCTTGCTGATTTATTCTGAATTTGTTCCTGGCAAATTTAAAGAGTCTAGTCTTAATCAAACATGATGCCAGTTTGCCCACTATTTCATTATTTTCAGACGTTTTGTCTTGTCTTTCCTGTATGAGCTAGAAAAAATTTGATGTTTTTGCTAAGTTTTGCCATTTCCATCCACTCCTCTCATGACTGTATATCTTTGCCATTTATCTGCCAATTAGTGGTTTTCCATTTTGATGACCATTTTGGAGTAGACGGAGTTTTCCTTTTGCTTTCCTGGTTGTCTTAGAGCCAGGTGCTGCACTGGTTCTGTGGGCACTGCCACCGTATTGGCCATCCCACCCCCCTCCCGCCTATCAGTTTTGTTTCCACCAGTGGTTGATAAACCATCAGTAAGCCATGTGTGTTAACCAAATGTTGATCCTCACACATATCCTGGTTTCCATTGTTAGGTCAACACATCTTTAAAATATACAGGTTGATTTAATTCAGCAGTTTTTTTTTTTTCTATTATCCAATGTCTCTCTGCAGCTGTTGTTCTTTTCTCATTAGCATTTAAAAAATTTAAAGTTAACAAGGCGCTGTGTGATCTATCTTTGGGGGTTTTTATTACCTCTTTCTATTTATTAAGCTTACCTTTTAAAATGCAATTAGATCTTTCTATAACAGCTTGTCCTGTAGGATTGTGTAGTTTATCTGTAATATGCTTTATGTTATAAGATGCAAGAAACTTTCATTTTAATAGAGACATATGCTGGAGCATTGTAAGTCTTAATTTGTATAGGTATCCCCATAATAGCCATAACTTCTAATAAATGTGTAATTACAGAATTAACCTTTTCAAAACTTAAAGTGACTTAAAGTTGCCCATTGAAACCTAAATATGTATCTATGATATATGTGGTATACATGCTTTTTCCAGACTCTGCAAAAGGAAACATATCCATTTGCCAAATTTTATTTCTTTGGGTACCTTTTGTACTACTTCCTGTAATGGATTTTGGTTATACAAAGAACAAGTAGGACATTTCCTTATAATTTCCTTGGCTTGTTGCCAAGTGATAGAAAACTCTTCCTTCACATCATTGCTGTTTGGTGTTTCTTATGAAATTCTGAAGCTTCTAGAATATTTCCTATTAATAGCTGATCAATCTCATCATTACCTGTGCCAGAGGGACTAGTAACCCCGATTGAGATCTGATATGTGTTATATACAATGTATGATTTTTATTTCTAATTGCTTGTTGTAGTTGAATAAATAATGATGCTAATTCTGAATCACCTGGAATAAGTTTCTATATGTAAAACAACGCTTTCTGCATATAAATAAGAGAATCAGGGAAATCTAATAACACCATAAAAATGGCATACAGTTCTGATTTTTTAAACTGAATCACAAGGGCTTTGAGCCACTTTACTTATTCTTTTTCTGATTTATATCCTGCCTTTCCTGGTTTATTTGCATCAGTATGCAATGTAGGCACTCTAGAAATTGGTCCTCCTTTTACTATATGAGGGAGAATCCAATTAGTTCTTTTTATAAACTGAAGGAGCTTGCTTTTGGGATATTTGTTGTTAATCTCTCCCAAAAAGTTACTGCAAGCTCTTTGCCAGTGTTTATTTTCTGCCCATAATGAGGCAATTTCAGTACTAGAAAAAAGTACCCACAATTTCTGCTGGGTCTATTCCTGCTAATTGACAAAGTCTTATTTTTCCTTTCAGAATTAATTCAGAATTTTCTAAATAGGTCTTTAATTTTTTTACTGTTTGTATGCCAAAGATTCACTCTAAGATATTCTGTCTGCAGAAGAATTCCTGTGGGAGAATGCGTAGAGGCAGAGAAACCGAAGTACAATCCAGCAGCTGTGGGTCCTAGCGACCCACATGCGCATCCTGTAGTCTCTTCTCCCAGAGCCGGTTCTCTCAGCCTCAGCTGATCATTTCCTCGGACTATTTAAGTCCTTATCACCTTGCAAAGTTTGAAATAAGTTACTTAGCTCTTGAGTAATTAATCTAATTGTGGGCCATAGCCAGTTAATTTCTCCCAGCAATTTTTAAAAATGATTGAGTTTGTAATTTATCTCTCTCCTGATTTGTACTTTCTGTGGTCGAATTTTCTGTAAAACTATTGTATATACTAGATAATTGATAGGATCTCCTCTTTGTATTTTTTCAGGAGCAATTTTTAATCCCCAGCAAGGCAAAATTCTCTTTACTTCATCAAACATTTCAAGGTATCTGCATGAACCAGCCAGTAAGATTTATCCATGTAATGGTAAATTTTAGATTGAGGAAACTGTTCATAAATTATTTGTAATGGCTGTTGCACAAAATATTGACACAAAGTGAGACTTTTTTTTTTTTCAAGACAGGATTTCTCTGTGTAGCCTTGGCTGTCCTGGACTCACTTTGTAGACCAGGCTGGCCTCAAGAATTCACAGAGATCTGACTACCTCTGCTTCCCAGAGTGCTAGGATTACAGGCCTGTACCACCATTAAGGTGAAACTGTTTAACATTGCACTGTGAAGGCAATTTTCTGTTGTTATTCTGTACTTGTAAAGGTAATAGTAACCATTTTAATGGTAGGCAGTTGGTGCCTTTGAAACACCAACAGCTGTTGTGCCCTGTTTATGTACAACCTGAACCTGAACGGTCTGTGACTGTTCTCAGTAATATCTTTCAAGCTGTTTATCAGAAGCATTCTTTATGGTTTGCTTCTGAGATTAGAGGAATGCTAAGCTGTGTTTTCCATTGCTGCAACAAATCACATCCTCATAAATTCATGCCTATATTAGCCACATGTGGCTTTAATTTTTCTATTCGTTCCTCTGGCCATATACACTTGACCTACTTTGTTTTACCTGAGATAAAGTTCTAATCTCTAGAAGCTGAATATTTGCCTTCTGAAGAGGCCAATGTAGATGCCAAGATTTTGGTGAAAGTATTGTTAAATCTGCTCCTGTGTCTACTAAATCTTCAATTTCAATGCTATTTATTTGAATTTTTTTAAGCTTTTGATTCTGATCATTTATAGCAATTTGTCAAAATACTTGTTTTTTAGTTGCTCCTGAATTCTTTGTTTTGTCTACTGAAGCTGCTGTGTTCTCGATTACATCCAAAGCAGTGCTGTTTTTAACGACAGCCAGGAAATCAGACAGGGTTTAACAACGGCCAGGAAATCAGACAGGGTGTCTCTGTGTAGTCTTGGCTGTCCTGGACTTGCTTTGTAGACCAGGATGACCTTGAATTCACAGAGATCCTCTTGCCTCTGCCTCTCTAAGTACTGGGATTACAGGCATGGGCCACCATGCCCAGAGATCATCAGACACTCAGATATTAAATCTTTTAATTGCTTTTTTGATGAGTTTCTCTGATGCTGACAGGGAGTGATTGAATCAAATTTTGATATTGGGGCCTTGTGGGAGGACACCTAAGGCGTTTCCTGATGGGAAAGGGTTACCTTGCCTGTCCCTTGCTGATCTCTAGTCCTTAGAGCAATGCCTGCCTTTGCTACACCTTCTGCATACTCCAGAATACTGGGGCTTTTTTTTTTTTTTTGGATTATCTCTAAAAAGCATTGTTTCTAGGAACGCCTTGCCTACAATCCTTTCCAAATGACCTTGCTTACCACAATTAAAACAGCTGACATTTGATTTTTCTGAAAATGTTTAGAAATTACTTCACCTATCAACATCATAAATGTGAAATTCAATAGCAGCTGTATTTCTAATCCATTCATCTATTGTTGCTGACCTTGCCTTTAAAGGCCTAATCCCCCTTTTGCATTCTGAATTAGCATTTTCAAAAGCCAAAGATATGATTAATATTTGTCTGACTTCTGAATCTGATACTATTTTGTTTACAGCTGAAGTTAATCTTTGCAAAAAATCAGCAAAGGCTTCTTTTGGGCCTTGTCTAATTTTGGGCCTTGTAAATGACTCAGATCTCTTTCCTGATTCTTCACCTTCCCAAGCATTTAAAGCTGCTAAATGTGGAGACTGGTGGCGCACGCCTTTAATCCCAGCACTCAAGACAGGCAGGTCCATCTCAGTGAGTTTGAGGCCAACGTGGGCTCAAGGTGATTCCAGAACAGCCAGGACTACACAGAGATACCCAGTCTTGAAAAAGACAAAACAAACCAAACAACTAAAGCTGCTAAATGACATAGCACCAACGTATGATGATGAAATTCAAGCTGCCTTTGTAAATCAGCATATTGACCCTCACTTAGCCCTGGGAAATATTAGTACCTCTAGCCCTGTTTCATTGTTTGATCACCCTGGCTTCCTCTTCATCATGTTCACCATTGTAACTGAGGGCCAGCTTCCAATATTGCTGATGCCAACTCCTTCCAGTTTGGGGGTATAATTCTGTTCTGAGTTGCCCATGAATTTAATATGTTTCATATAAGATAAATGCACATATATGAAATGACTGCTTCCTAAGATCTCCTCAAATCTAATATGTCTATAGGATTCCATTTAACTTCTTTATAATCTTTGGGAGTGCCTGTCATCTGCTAGTAGTTCTTGTATAGTAACTGGATAAATTAAGGTTGTTTTCTAACAACCGGGTACCTGCCTTCCTCATTTTCACGCAGTAGCACAGTAGGTTCTTGTCTAAATTCCTCTGTCTGTGTCTGAGTATTTTTCTTATTTTCATTTATAAGTCTTTCTAAGGCTTCACAAAGGCCGGCTTTGTTACACAGGGCAAAATGAGAAGGGATGTAGATTTGGTGCTCTAGAGCCAGAGGCTGATAGCTTCTGGCATTGGCCTCCACTGATAGCAGCAGGTGATTAAAAAGGGAAAAGGAGGAGGGGAAAGTCAGTGCTGATTGCACCTGACATGATTGCCACTGGTAGGAGCTGTCAGAGAGGCTGGCGCCAATTGCATCTAGAGTACTGACGATGGTCATCAGGCCACTGATGACGGCCAAACTGTAAAGAAATAAAAATAAGAAGAAAAATCTCTCTCTCGCTCTCCCTCTCCCTCTCTCTCTCTCTCTCTCTCTCTCTCTCTCTCTCTCTCTCTCTCTCTCTCACACACACACACACACACACATGGCAGGTGAAGCAAGGCTCCGACAACTTTACATACATATACATATGCACGCACATATACTGGGTGGATGGAGCAAACTCTAAAGAGCTCCAACAAGCTCCAACAAGCTTCAATGACTTCTCACATATACATACACATGTACAGACAATAGTATAAGCATATAGACATACAGACATATACACATATACAGCTGAAGTCAATCTTTGCAAAAAAAAAAAATCAGTGAAAGCTTCTTTTGGGCCTTGTATATTTTTAGTAAATGACTCGGTTACCGCTTTTGTGATTCTTCAACCTTGTCCCAAGCATTTTTATATACACATATGTATGTGTGTACATACACATATACATATACAAACCTCCATCCACCATGAATATATACGGTGGATGGAGCAAACCCCAGAGGCTCCAACAACCTTTTATTTTTCTCTAGTTCTTTTTATACCCCTAAGGTAATGTTCTCTACATAAGAAGAAAAATTACTTCATAGCCGTAAAAGCAATTATCACAAAAACAGATAAATTCATTACACAGAGGGAGTTACACCAGGATTATTGATTGCATGTTTTTACATTAAAACTCATACCTTACTAAGCATTTTTATATATCTCTTCATTCCATAAGTTCATTGTAAGTTCAAAGCAATAGTTTTTCATGTCATAGGTTAACAAGATTTAAGGACTTACAGCAGGATTACTATTTACATGTCTTTCTATTAAGACTTGTATCTAATTAAACATTCTTTAGCTATCTTTTATTCTACAAATTCATTGAAAATTCAAAGCAATAGCTTTTTTATGTCACAGGTAACAACTTTTAAGCAAGACAAGC
Organism: Pachyuromys duprasi; assembly: GCA_028658305.1. Lineage (NCBI taxonomy): Eukaryota > Metazoa > Chordata > Mammalia > Rodentia > Muridae > Pachyuromys > Pachyuromys duprasi. The sequence goes on along the minus strand of CM053752.1, from coordinate 107,684,566 downwards.
CTATAGTAGCAAGGTTTTTTTTTCCTTTACTAGCTGGTTACAACCTATATTTACCAAGAAACAGGTCATCTATCTTACGTCTTATTTTTAAAGTCTTGTATAGCTGAATTAGCTAACCATTCATTCTCTGTTCTTATACTCATAATAGAATTACCGATTTATTGTTCATGGTTTTTCTTATCATGGAATATACTGAGACCTGTTATCTGATACCTAGACCTAACCTAGAGTGAATGTTTTCCTTGATCATCAATCTATCCCAAGCCTATTTTTCTTTCTAGTGCAATTTATGTGCTTATAACACATGAATGCTCACTGAGCTCCTTTTCTAACCTATGCAGCCTTTGCTATTCTACTTTTGATTCTAAGTTTAAACTTTCTATCAACTGTTTTAACTTTTTCTTTAAAGTGCTTGAATCAAATCAGGAATTGTATAAAATCATTATCAGGAATTATAAAATCATCAATTAATCTAAACAAACACTATTTCATGAAAGTACATTTTCATGTTGATCTAAGGAAATTTGCCCAACAGAGTGGGCTAATACCTTGGAAGCAGCCACACCAGACTATAGACAGTGAGGGTCTCCCAACGCCCAACACACCATGCCAGATATATGAGGAATACAGAAATGACAAGCATGGGAAGGCACATCAGCAGCAAGAAGCAATCTAGAGAGGAAGCCTTTCCAAGGCACACCCATCATAGCCATGCAACTCTCCAGGAAGCTGAATTGCTCACAGAAGTTCTTCCTGCATGGCTGCTGCCAAAGGTTTATATCTTATCAATCCACTTTTCACATTTGGCACAATTATCAAACCACTTTTCATATGTGGCACTTTTCATATGTGGTTTTCTTACCTATGGCTATTCAGGATAAAAATATGAATTACAATAATGATGGTAATTATAATCAGTATTATGTCAGTCTCAGTTAAATCATTTATCTTTTCATTTTCTGCTTCTATTTTTAAGCCATCTAAGGTAGCACTATACAGGGTTCTAATGCCCTGTATCATGATATTTCCCATCCTTAACATGGAAAAGATTTTTCCTTTTAATATTACTTAACTCTTTCCTTAAGGACTTCCCAAGTCTTACCAAATCTGATGGCTTCTCAGTTTGTACACAGTTGGCATCATTTCTCTGTCCATGTGACTGTGCCCAGTGTTGGAGCACCAAATGCTCCAATCATTTGATTTTCCCAAAAAGACTCAATCAGATTCTGGGGTGGAAGGCTACCATTTCAGAGAGGCAGAGAAATCACCCTCTGGTCTTCTCAGTGGATGTCCCAAAGGGGATGCTTTTTTCTCCCACACTGTCTCAAAAAACCCCTTCAAGCTGCATGTTCCTCCCTTCTTCCTGTGTGTCTATCTGCTTTCCTGACTTCCTCTCTATGTATTTTTCTTTTTGTTGTTAT
>CM053752.1:107597945-107683045 GCA_028658305.1 Pachyuromys duprasi | reverse complement strand
TTTTTTTTTTTTTTTTTTTTTTCCTTTTCGAGACAGGGTTTCTCTATGTAGCCTTGGCTGTCCTAGACTCGCTTTGTAGACCAGGCTGGCCTCAGACTCACAACAATCCACCTGCCTCTGCCTCCCGGAGTGCTGGGATTACAGGCATGTGCCACCATGCCTGGCTTTTTATTTTTTTATTTTTTTCTTAATAATACCATGTTCACTTCCTGTCAACTGGTTGGTTACCCTGCCTCTTGACTTATGGTTGACTTTATTTAATCCTCTTTACAATATTCATGCAGAAAGCTCTTGGATTAAAGGTATGTGCTAGAGCTGAGCCACACCACAACTAGAAATGGGATTTTCCAGTAAACAACACAATGTCAGGGTTCACAGTGTGATCCAGTATCCTGTAACACCTTCCTAAGATTTTAACTGAGTAGGTCAGCATGAGCCTACAAGGCTATATTATTAAAAAAGGGTTTACTTAAAGCTGGATGATGTTGGCATATATCTTTAATCCCAGTAGAGTCAGATAGATCTCTGAATTCAAGGCCAGGTTGGTCTATAGAGTGAGTTCCAGGACAGCCAGGGCTATACAGAAATAAACCCTGTCTTGGAAAAAAATAAATAAAAGAAAGGAAAAAAGAAGAGTAGCTTTAGTGATCTGGCTGGGATTAAAAAATTGCTACTAAGCAATTATTTTTTAAAGATTTTTTTTTAAATTTATACAACATTCTGCCTGCATACCAGATCTTACTATATATGGTTGTGAGCCACCATGTGGTTGTCTGGGAATTGAACTCAGGACCTTTATAACAGTGAGTGTTCTTAACCTCTGAGCCATCTCTCCAGCCCCTACTAAGCAATTTTTAAAAACAGTCCTGTATTTTATGTGTATGAGTGCTCTGTCTGCATGTACTTCTGCACACCAGAAGAGGGCATCAAAGCACATTATTGTTGCACTCATTTTTAAACCCAATTTTATTTGGGGTGTTTAAGCCTCTGCCTCCCTTCCTCCAACCCTTTAGCCCTAGGTAAGAGAGAGAAGGTTAGTGGGGAGAGGTGATGCAGACCCCTTTAGTTCTCCCGGCTGTTTAGGGTCTATGGGTTCTTTTGGAACTATACTAATCTCCATCAACAACAAATGCAGCAAGCAGTCTCCTCCAAGCCACTACATTGAAACGTTTTTCTTCCTCTGTCTCCTCCAAGCCACCACACCATCTGTGTCTGGTCTCTCCAAGCTGCCACACCTTTTCTTTCTGGGCTCCTGTATTTATATTCCTCAGAGTCCTAGACTACACCCCTTTCCCTGCTGCACAAGGCAGGTCATTACCAGCTGGCAAAGACCATGACCCACAGGACTGTGGACAAACTAAAGCCTAAACTAAAATCTCACAGTTGGGATTAAAACAAAAACATATTTACATAACTGAGTTTTTACAGAAACCGAAATTCTCATTATACATTATAGATGGTTGTGAGCTACCATGTGGTTTCTGGGAATTTAACTCAGGACCTCTGGAAGTTCAGCCAGTGCTCTTGACACTATCCTCCCCAGCTGCCTCTACCATAGTAGGCAATTTTAACAGGTCATCTTACAGTATCTGCTCACAGGCCTTTGAGGCAGATTGTAGTTGGAACCACTACAGCTGAGGAGATGGAAACTGAGCACAGTTTGCCCAGAGCTGGTAGACCAGGCAGTGGTGAGACTCTTAGCTGGTAATGGATAGGCTGGCCCGGGGAGGATAGTGAATGAGGACCTGGCCGAGGTGAGGTGGGGCCTGGCCAAGGGCCTTGCACCTCACTCCCAGGTGGGTCTCCTACAGTCACCCCTCATCAGGATGCTACCTTCCTGTACACGGAGCCCCTGGGCCGCGTGCTGGGCGTATGGATTGCAATGGAGGATGCCATGCTGGAGAACGGCTGCCTGTGGTTCATCCCTGGCTCCCATACCAGTGAGACCCGCTGTATCCCTGCCCATCCTGCCCCCAGGGAGAGGGACGTGAAAAGAGAGGCTAAAGGCTCCATGTTGGCCCACAGGTGGGGTATCAAGAAGGATGATCCGAGCACCAGAGGGCTCCAGGCCTGGCACCAGTTTCCTTGGGTCAGAACCAGCCTGGGATAACAACCTCTTTGTGCCTTTGCCAGTGAGGAGAGGTAGGTTGGGGGCAGAGCACTGGGAGGCAGGTGGTCATGCTGAGGGTCTGTGTTTGCCCTTGACATTCAAAAGGCTCCCTGTGGTGCCTGCCATCTGAAGACCATGAAATTGTAGGCTGAAAGATGGTGGTGCTGGTATGGGGCTTGGATGTCAGCAACGCTGTGCTTCCAGCAGCTCTCTAAGGTCAGGTCCTTACGGGCCATTTCACTGAGTGTCTGAGCCTTCTTTTCCCAGGTAGAAGGCAATGAATGTAGGATGTGTCCAGGGAATGTGTGAGGTGTACAAGCACTCCCTGTATGTTGGCAGGTAGTACCTACTTTTCCTTACGGAAAGGATACTGGATTCCAGTTCCCTGTCACCAGGTCTCAATTGACTTATTCTCCAGGGAAGGGGAGCCCCACTTTTGATTTTTTGAGACAGGGTTTCTCTGCCTAACTCCCTGGCTGTCCTAGAACTCACTCTGTAAATCAGGCTGGCCTTGAACTTGCAGAGATCCACCGCCTCTGACTCCTAAGTGCTGGGATTAAAAGTTCACACCATTATGCCCAGCCTGGGAAAGCCCTACATAATGCTTCCCAAGGCAGGCCACAGTGGAGAGGACTTGATGCCAGGGGACCCTCTGTCTAACAGCATGGCCTCCAATCCTGGAGCAGGTGTGAGAGCTTCTAAGGATAGGAGAGAGAGGGTCGGGGGACACTTCTCCCTCTGATGGAGAAGGGAAGACTACTGTGAAGTTGGTGGTGAGTTGCTGATAACTGGTATATCCCCCAAGGGGGTCTGGTCCTGATCCATGGAGAAGTGGTGCATAAGAGTGAGCAGAACCTCTCCGACCACTCTAGAGAGGCCTATACTTTCCACCTCATGGAAGCAGCTGGTGGCACTGTCTGGAGCCCAGGGAACTGGTAGGTAGCAGGCCTGGTATGTGCCCAGAGACCCTCCTGAGAAGACCCTCTAGGCTAGGCACAGCGATCCCTTAAGGGCACCCCTTGTCCTCTCTGCAGGCTCCAGCCCACAGCTGAGCTGCCCTTCCCACCACTCTACATCTAAAGGCCTTGGCAGGACTGGGCTGGCTCCCCACAAGGTGAAGCTGTTAACACCAGGGCCTCTGGTGGCAACCAAAGGGCACTTCCTTGGCTTTCTTTCTGATGGTGTCTGTGACCTTCGTCCAGGAGACAACCAAGAAGCAGAAGTGACAGGGCAGCAGCCCAGGCTGGTTGAAGAGCTTCCTTCAAAATTTTGTCTCTGTCACCTTTCTGTCCCAACCCAGCTTTCTAAAGTGGCCTCAGCAGTGAAAGAATTCTGGTCGAGTCTCAGTTTTCTCTTGAATGGATGTTACTGTGTAAGGCACGGAATAAAAACGACATAAAGTGTATTTTATGGGTATGGGTATTTTTGTCTGTATATATGTCTGCACCACATGCATGCAGTGAGCGCCTTTGAAGGCCAGAACTGGGTGTTGGATCCCCTAGAACTGGAGTTGCAGATGTTTGTGAGCTGCTATATGCCTGCTGGGAATTGAACCCCTAACTGCAAGAGCAACCAGTGCTCTTAATTGCTGAGTCATCTCTTTGGCCCACACAATGACTTTTTAAAAAATTATTTTTATTAATTACAGTTTATTCACTTTGTATCCCCCATGTAGCTCCCTCCCTTCTCCCCTCCCAATCCCACCCTCCCTCCCTCTTCCCCACCTATGCCCCTCCCCCAGTCCACTGATAAGGGAGGTCCTCCTCACCTTCCCTCCAATCCTAGTCTATCAGGTCTCATCAGGAGTGGCTGTATTGTCTTCCTCTGTGGCCTGATAAAGCTGCTCCCTCCTCAGGGCGAGGTGATCAAAGAATAAGCCAATCAGTTCCTTCAGAGATAGTGTCTGTCCCTATTACTATGGAACCCACTTAGGCATTGAACTGCCATGGGCTACCTCTGTGCAGGAGTTCCAGGCCATCTCCATGAGTGGTCCTTGGCTGGAGTATCAGTCTCAGAAAAGACCCTGTGCCCAAGCTTTTTGGATCTGTTGCTCTCCTTGTGGAGCTCCTGTCCTCTCCAGGTCTTACTATCTCCCACTTGTTTCATAAGATTCCCTGCACTCTGCCCAAAGTTTGGCTGAGTCTCAGCATCTGCCTCGATACCCTGCAGGGTAGAGCCTTTCAGAGGCCCTCTGTGGTAGGTCCCTGTCCTGTTCCCTGTTTTCTCCCTCCTCCAATGTCCATCCTCTTTGCCTTTCTGAATGGGGATTGAACATCTTAGCCAGAGTCCTCCCTCTTGATTAGCTTCCTTAGGTGTACAGATTTTAGTATGTTTATCCTATAATATATGTCTAATATCTTACCCTGTCCATACAATGACTTTTGAACATGGCTTCTCTACATCACTAACAGCCCTACAGAGCTGTCAAGAGCACCCCACCCTGCTTGGTATGTTTACATGCACCAGTGGGCAACATTAAGTGGGCACTCACTGTGTACAGGCTTTATATCAGAGTCCTTACAAGGAGAGGCAGTTCTTCTGTCTTTATGGATCCAGAACTGGAGAACAGGAAAGGGCAAGTGACCTGCCCAAGTCACACAAATGCTTAGCTCCCTAATCCCCTCCAGGCCTGAGTGGCTAACCACCAGCCCCTTTGTCCTTTGCTGGGGTGAGGAATCCAATCCCAGGGCTTTCTGGCCTGGATGTCAGGTCCTTCCTTGCTCAGGCCTTCTTAGACCTGTATGATGAAGTCAGGAGCCAATGAGGCCCTGCTGGTCGGTCACTCTTGATAGGCTGTGCTTTCCAGCACCTTCCAGAACTAGTAGATTCCAATCCTGCTAAGCTGAGGACTGGCCGGATACTGCAGTCATCGAGGACTTAGCTGATTGCAGTCACAGATGTATTGGTCTTGATTTTGTTTTTAAGCAAAAAGCTTTTGTTGTTGTTAAGCTCAGCTGTAGGATATTTGCACAAGGCCCTAGACTTCATCCTGTCTGTCTGTCTGTCTGTCTCTCTCTCTCACACACACCTCTTTTTTTGTTGTTTTGGTTTTTTGACACAGGGTTTCTTTGTGTATTCCCTGGCTGTTCTGAAACTCCCTCTGTAGACCAGGCTGGCTTCAAACTCACAGGGATCCACCTGCCTCTGCCTCCCTAACTCTGGGATTAAAGGCCTATGCCACCCCACTCAGCCCACACACTTCTTAAACTGGGAAACTTCCAGTTTCCTTCAGTGAGTGGGCATTTGGCAGCACCAGGCCAGTACTGTCACATGGTGGCTGCTGGCTGGGCTCCCCTCTCTCCTCTTTTGCTGGTAGTGAAGGATCAGGACCTTACACACACTGGGCAAATGTAGCTCAGTCTTGGAGCTACCAGAAACTTCAGATTCTAATTTTATATACTTTGGTGTTTGATTGCATGTATGTCTGTGTGAGGGTGCAGATCCCCTGGAACTGGAATTACAGATAGTTGTGAGCTGCCATGTTGGTGCTGGGAGTTCAACCTGGATCCTCTAGAAGAACAGTCCGTGCTCTTTACCGATGAGCCATCTCTCCAGGACCCCCCCCCTTTTTTTTCTTTTTTTTGGATAGGGTTTTATTGCTTGGATGGCCTGGAAGTTGCAATGTAGCCCAGGCTGGCATTGAACTAACAGATCTACCTGCCTCTGCCTCCCAAGTGCTGTTAGTAAAGCTGTATGCTGCCATGTCTGACTTGCTTTTTTGTTCTTCTTTTTTCCAAAGAGTGTTTTGCCTAGATATGTGTGTGCCTGCTATCCAGGAGAGGGCATCAATCAACCCCCGGCACTGGGGTCCTAAGAGGCTGTTAGTGCCATGTGGGTTCTGGGAACTGTCTTAGCAGTTGAACCATCTCTCCAGCCCTAATAAGGGATGAGTGCTTCTATCTACTGAGCTGTCTTGACAACATTTTCAAAAAATATTTTGAGCAGGGTGTCTTAGCATCTGCCTTTGGTCCTGGAGGGGAAGGCAGAGCAAGTGGGATATCTGTGACTGGAAGGCCAACCTATTAGCAACTTGCAGACCAGCCAGAGCAGAGCTATGTAAGATCCTATCTTAAAAAAAAAAGCACATATGCACACACACACAAATACACCACACCTACCACACATATGCACACTCACATACCACACACAAACACATCACACCACACACTCACAACACCCATACACATTCAATACACACCACACACTCAACCACAATACCATTCACACACACATCACATACAGACCATACAGCGCATATACACCCCATACATATGTACACACCACCACATACCTACCACACATACACTCATGCACACTCCACACTCTTATATATGAGATAGCATTTCATTCCAAACTGACCCTGAACTTAATATGTAGCTGAAGAGAACTTTAAACTTGTGATCCTCCACCATCTGCTCCTAGTGCCATTGTTTAAAGCTTGCCTCCCTCCTTTTTCACTCACTCGAGAGGCCCGGCACAGCTGTATGTCATTGAGTCACCTGGCTGGCCCAGATCTAGTCCCCTACCAACTCTGAAGCCTCGCTGAATGTTCTGAAAAGCCAGCCAGGGGTTAATGAGTAAAGCTGGTGCCCTTTCCCCAACATTTGGCCACCTCCTTTAACACAGGGACAGGAGCCTGTTCCTTCTCATTGGCCCCAGAGGAGCAGGCCAGTGCTCTGAGGGAAAGGGCTTGGCAGTGGTTCCCAGGAAGACTTCAACTTTCTAGAGCTCCATTCCTGGCTTATGGCCTTGTTCTTGCCTCCCCTTGCCATGTTGCAGGGAAGCCATGGGAATCCTGCTGTTATCAGTCACTGATGGCACTTGTTCGTTTGTTTAGTCAATCTCTACCAAGTTCTTGCTACAGGCCAGGCTCTGTGCAAACCCTGGGAGATGTGGAAGCTCAGGCAGGGAACTAGACAACCTCCACTCACACCTGCAGTGAACTGTTACGAGATCTCCAGAAAGTCCCCAGACTCTGTGGATCTGGACTGTGCACTAGAAGAGAAGGATACAGGTTTTGGTCAGGTCTGGACTGGAAGTAATGTTGGGTTCATCCTGCTAGTTATCATTACCTCTCCTCTAGGTAGCAGAGGCAGGGTGCTGCCAGCTTTCTTCAGCCTTTTTATGCTCACAAGCTGACCTCTGGCTCTCTTCAGTTTTTCCTAGTCCAGGTAGGTGACACTGTATGCATTCAGCCCTTTCCCTCTTGTGTTTTCCTCTGAGCCAGGAGAGGAAAGGTCACTCGTGCTTCCAAGTACAGCCTATCTTCCTCCTATCTTGCCTGGCTTTTTGCTGAGACAGGATTACTCTTGGGTAATAATGACACTTTCCCTTACTGACCCATCATAGGTGGTTGGCTGAACACTTAAAAAATGATTATTAGTGTATGTGTGTGTTACATCTGTGGAGGCATGCACACATGGATGTCAACAGACGATTCTGTGGGGTCAGTGCTCTCTTTCCACCTTTATGTAGGTTCTGGGGATTGATCTCAGGTCCTCAGCCTTGTGTTGCAAGTTCTTTTACCCACTGAGCCATCTTGCTGGCCCCCAGGCTGAATACTTTAGATACTTCACCCACCTCCTCTTAAACAGAGCCTTCCAGTATCCAGGCTGTCATTATTCCCATCTTACAGATAAAATAATTCAGGCTTAGACTCACCTAAGGCCACAGAGTCAGGCTGTACAGCCAAGGATTCTGACAGATTTGTTTGACACTAGATACCTAAGCATTAGGCTTTCTGTTCTGCTGCCTGCAGGACTTACTCCAGCCATATCCTTCCCAGACTACAAGATGGGGGCTCTTGTAGCATAGTCAATGTCCCTGAATTGGAGTATGCCTTTAAACTTTTTTGTATTTTAAACATTAGCAAAAATAATACCAGGAGAGCTTTGCGCGTTTATTTTAAGTCTGGATCAACTGAAAAACCCAATCTGTTTTTCACCCTTTGGTTTTTGGTATCCAAACATCTAAGCTGCTGTGGGAACCATTCATTCTCCCTATTTCCCTCATCACAGCTGCTACTGCTGCTAGGCCATCAGCAATATCAGTAGGTAGAGAGGCAAAAGGAGATTGTCTATCTGAGTAGTGTATGCTTCCAGGAGGGACACAGTGCTGATGGACCCCAAAATCCAAGCATAACTGTAATTCAGGTCTACTCCACTGTCAAAGATTAAGATCAGAGCTACAGAGATGATTTGTGCAAATATAGATGTCATAGTCCCCTCAAATGTTTTCTTAGTTCCAGGCCAGCGGATCTCCCCCATAGTGCTGCCAAATATGGAGGCCACGGTATCCCCCACGCCCACAGCCAGGACCCCAGCATAGGGGACCAGGGCTCTGGCTCCTCCTAGGCTGCCCTTCTGTGTACAGGGCCTGGGAATTAGCCAAATGGGAAGAGACATTCCCAGGAGCAGGTAGATGTGCGTTAGGATAAGGGGTCCACTGTCTCGTTCATCCAGGAAGAGGGACAGAAGGCTCCGCAGAGTGTGACCCAAGGGCTTGATTCGGAAATAGCGCACATACTCCAGGAAGATGAAGACTGCCAGACATACAGTGGCAGCCACGTACAGCAGTGACCTGTCAAAGATGATGCCTGGGATGTAAGTGGCTACCACAATGAAGTGGAAATACTTTCTTGTAATAGTAGGAGCCTTGTGCTTCTTGGACTCAGAAGATGACCGCTTGGCGTTTTGGTACAATACCACCAGGCAGGCCATGGTGGCTAGCAAAGACCAATAGGCTAAGAGGTAGATGCGAGTTTCTGTGTAGAAGAGGAACTGAAGAAGCCAGAGCAGGGGGTTCCTACGAATGAGCCAGTGCAGCCAGGGCAGAACCACTCCAAGGCCCAGGACACAGGTCATGAGGTGGAAGAAAATGGAAGAGGCCCATGTGCCTGAATCCATGAAGACAAAGAGGGTGCTGAAAAAGACACCCATGAGCACCATCCCAACCACAACCACCAACAGGAAGAAGTCCACTGGGTCCCCCTGGCTTTCAGTCAGAGAGCGCTTGATGAGTTGGTTGAGGACGAAGCTAATGCCACCCAGTACCAGCAGTGCTTCCCCAGGAGTGAAGCAGCGGGGCAGCAGGTACAGCAGGATCATGTTGAGATAAACGAATATTAGCAGGACTTCCAGGACTTCGATCACCTCGCCCACACTGAGCGAGTGCTTCATAATATAAATGATAATGCCTCCCGCCAAACCCGAGATGGCACAAGTATTGGTGGGCACCGGGCGAGTAATGCCCAGTGCCAGCACCGAGGAGAAGAGGGCCACTGCCATGCCAGTGGCTGCAACCACAATACCGAAGCGCTCGAAATACGGGTTCCCTGCAGTCTGGCAGCGCTCCTTCATGACCAGGCCGAGCAAAGGCATGACCATGGAGGCCGGCAGTAAGCCACTGTTCGCGGACATTCGGAACTGGAAGACGGCATTCCCCTGCTGGAGCAGCCGGTCCCACTTGTACTGGACGTAGAAGGCCTGCACTGCGAGGGCCACAGCGCACCAGGAGTATCGGTCCCATACTGCAGCGTGGATGCTCAGCACCACCGCGAACACCACTGCAGCCTCTGCCAGCACTGACCCGCTCAGCGGAAACCCAGACTCCGGGGCTGGGGGAGGGCACTGTCGGGTCATGTCTCTAGGCCTGGGGCTCTTGGGAAAGCTTGGTGACTAGGGACGCCTTGGTCTCTGGGGCCCTCAACCCGCCAAGCAGAGAGCAGCAACTTCACCCAGCCAGCAACCTTCTCCAGCTTCCAAAAGGGTACTACTCCACCGTGGGCCACTCTGAGGCCTGGGAGCCGGCGCCCAGTCACCCTCCACCGCTTTCAACCTACGGTGTAGCAGACGCTCATACTCTTCACCTCTCACAGGCTCCACCGCCTCCAACGCGGACTCTTCTCACCCCAGGGGAACGCCATCTTGACAGGCCCATCCGGCCACGCCCACTGTCACGTGATCGAAAGCCCCGGGCCCCGGGATGGAGGTGCGCGATCACGTGAGCCGGGCGTCCGGGGGCGGGGCTGGGACTCGCGCGCGAAGATGGCGACTGCCGCCGGTGGGCCGTGTGTGAGGTGCGGAGCGGGGCGCGGCGGCGGGGTTGGCCGTGAGGCGCCGGGTGGGAGCTGGGCGGGAGTTGGAAACGCGATCCGGTGGCAGTGGAGGAAACGAGCGCCGGCTGGGTGGACGGACACCCGCCGGGGAGGCGGTTAGGTCCAAACCGTCCGGCTCGCGGCTCTGAGGACACTTCGGGAGCGGGCCGGCCGCTGCCCCTTCTCTTTCCGCGCTCCCTTTGCCTCCCGTCTTCCCCACGCCTCCCCAGCTACGCCCTTTGTGGGCTCTTCGAGGCATTTCGGGCTTGCCTGGAAGACCCCCAGCCCCCACCCGAGCCCTGCCGCCGTGTCCCCGCGCCCTGCTCCGCCTGGGATGCGCCTTGCCCACGCCGCGAGTTCTTCCCGCGGGCGTCCTTAGTTCCCGCCTTCTTTTATTTTTGGCTAATGCGGGTATTGATTGAATCAGCAGACATGCTTTCATCTTCCAGGCGGTTCCGAGTGCTGTGCCAGGCTTCGGACACAGATGAATTACAGAAAACCAACACAGGGTTCTCACTGAAGGGGTGCCTTTTTTTTTTTTTTCGGTAGGGTCTCCTGTCTCACTGGCTGGCCTTGAACTCCTTGTTCTCTCGCTTTTGCCTCCTTGGTACAGAACTAACAGACAAGAATTACGAGCCGTGCTTGCCTTTAAAGAGCGCTTACTAGTGCTAGACCCTGGGAAAGTGCCGTGCAGGCTACGTTACCTCATTCATTTCTCCCAACTAGGAGACGCCTCGTGTTACACATGACTCAGAAGTCTAGTTCGTACGTAGGTAGTCCCCCTCGACTGTCCCTCTCCATAACCCTTACGAGGGTTCAGATCGGAGACTATAAAGCGGGAACCATACCTCTGTGCTTACATTTTCCACGTTATAGATGAGAGTTTTCATCCGCCCTTCCCCTCCCCCCAGCTTTATTTGGTCTTGTTCCCTGCCCAACAGGCAAACATGTGACTCTCACTCACTTTGCCTGTCTTTCTTTAGATTAGCCGCTTCACCTTCCAGAGGTAAGATTTTTCTTTGGAGTTTCCTGTGGGTAAACTGTGATCCTTATGAGGGCCAGTTTGGTTTTCTTCCCTCTGCCGATCATGCCCGTTCTTGTAGCTACAGCTATGGATGCATTCTTGTATGAAAACTTAACATTTTTTTTTTTTCAAAAGGGAAGGGAAATTTTTGCTTGCCAGCAGGCTTTGACCTTTCTGTGGAATTTACCAAACCGGTCCTCGAGGGTAGACTTTAACTGACCGTAGAGTTTTTATCTTATTTTAGTTGTGAGGTCTTAGGGATCAAACCCAGGGCAGGGGGAATGCTAGGTATTCTAGGCACCGCCTTGGTCTGTTAGGACTGGTTTTTAGCACTGGAAAGCACCCTTCCTGGCAGTTGGGAGTAGTGGGCTCTGTTTGAAAGGCTGAAGTCACTTTACCGTTTTGAGATTCTACTTTTCCAGATGATAACCCTTTTCATCTTTGTGTGTAGATCTGTGTGCACATGTGTGCACGAGGCAGCTGGGAGGTGCTTTTCTTGGTTCATCTCTGTTTTACCAAGGCAGGGTCTCCTGATGAATCCGGAGCTTGCAGATTCAGCTTGTTCAGCTATCTGTTCTGCCTTGGGCTGCCCTTCCTCTTCCTGAGCATGGGAATTATTGGTGGGCTGCCACAGTTGCCTGGCTTTTAAATGGTCTTCACGTCAAGTGCTTTGTCCATTGAGCCATTTCATAATCCTGTGTTGCTTTTCCGAAACTTATTGACTGTGAAACCTAATGTTCTGTGTATGGCTTGGGCTAGCCTGGCACTGTGACCCCTGCCTCAGCCTTTCTGCTGCTGCAGTTGCAGCTGTGTGCATAGGAGCCCACTGGTGACATCGGAATAACCCTCTTTAAACCACTCAGAATCTTGTGAAAGTCACTCAGGATTTGGCAGAAATTTGATTTGAATCTTGGCATTTTGAGGTCTCTTGGTGTTCTTTAGTTACTTTGCTTGTAGAAGTCTGTGGTGAAGGTGTGTGAAAAGCCCTTGGTGGGCCGGGTGTGCTGGTGCACACATTTAATCCCAGCAGAGGCAGGCTGATCTCCGAGTTCCAGGCCAGCCAGAGCTACACAGTAAAACCTTGTCTCAAAAAAACTGAGAGCTATTGCTGCTGAGCTTAAGTCCTGGTTTACAAGAGCCTGTACAGCTCCTCTGGAGTCAAGTAGACAATAGCTGCATTTATTTTTATGAAAAGTATAACTTTCTCAGAAGGACTGTTTCTATTAGAAGAATTCAACTAGCTCAGCAGTCTTTATTTTCTATCTAAAAGTGTTTTTTAAAGATTTATTTATTTATTATTTATACAGTATTCTGTACTGCTTGTATACCTGCAGGTCAGAAGAGGGCACCAAAACTCATTATAGATGGTTGTGAGCCACCATGTTATTGCTGGGAATTGAATTCAGGACCTTTGGAAGAGCAGTCAGTGCTCTTAACCTCTGAGCCATCTCTTCAGCCCCCCAAAAGTTTTCTTTAATTTTTTTTTCTTGAGCATTTTGTTTATTTTTATGTATTGTGACTGTTTTGCCTCCATGTATGTCTGTACATTGCCTTTGTATAGTGCCCTGGATTTGGAGTTACAGAGGGTTGTGAGTCACCTTATGGTGCTGGGAATTGAATTTGGTGTCTCTCGAAGAGGACCCAAGGTCAGTCCCCTCCCCTAGAAAAGTTTCAAACAGATGGATGTCTCTAAGGAAGATAATGTTCAGTGTACAATGTGCTTTTTTCATTTATTTTTAAATTTTATTTATGTGTATGTGTGTACCAGCAAGAATTTGTGTGCACTAGGTGTGTTAGCGGCCACAAAGGACAAAAGAAGGCATTGATTCTTCTAGAACTGGAGTTACAGGCAGTAATGAGCTGCTTGATGTGGTTGCTGGGAATCAGACCCAGGTCCTCTTCAATACCAGCCATTTCTCCCACTTCTGTTTTTTGTTGTTGTTGTGTTTTGTGTGTGTGTGTGTGTGTGTGTGTATGTGTGTGTGCTATATGGTGTGTGTGTACAGGTCAGGGGACAGCCCTCAAAAGTCTGTTCTCTTTCCATCTTTTGTTGTTTGTTGTTTTGTTTTATTGGGACAGGGTTTTTCTGTATAGCCTTGGCTGTCCTGGTACACACTCTGTAGACTGAACTCACAGAAATCTGCCTGCTTTTGCCTCCCAAGTTCTGGAAATAAAGGCATGAATTGTGGCCTGTCCTGTCCTTCACCTTAATGTGGCTTCCAGGGTTGAATTCAGGTCTCCAGGCTTAAGTAGCAAGTATTTGTGTCTACTGAGCCCTCTGGCTGGCCCTCTGCCTCTTAGAAATAAAGTTCTATGTTGTCTCCTTGTACTTTGTCTGTATGTTTGTTTACTTTTCATTTATGAGTTTATTTATTGTATATATGTGGGTGTGTGTTTGATAGGGAGTGCATGTGTAGGTCAGAGAATAATTTGTCAGAATTGGTTTCCTCCTTCCATCATGTGGAAGGGTCCTGAGGATTCAATTCATTAGGCTCAATAGTAGGCATCTTTACCCATTGGATTATCCTGTTAGCCCATCAATACAGTAAAACAAACAAACAACAAACGTGTGTGTGTGCGTGCGCGTGTGTGGGAGGGAGATGAGTGTCGTATTATGACATGTGACCAGAGGACAGTTTTGTGAGTCAGTTCTCTTCTAATGTAGGGTCTGGGGCTTGAATACAGGTTGCAAGGCTTTTGCCTTGCAGGCCCAGGCAGTACATTTTCAAAATCTTGCCTTTGAAGCTCAGTACTTTTTTCAGTGCCTTAGTTTCTCTCCTATCTGCTTAGTTGAGATGTGGTGCACACTTGGTTCCCGGAGGACATAGATAGAAGCTGTTTTTCCTGAGTCTTTGGGTTACCCCCAGTACCAGCCTCCTCTGTTGTGTCTGTCTGCATATTCCTTCACTTGACAGTGGGAGGTAGTCTTTCCTACTGAGGCAGTTTCTAGGGCCTTCTCTGATTCTGTCCTGCATACATGTGTTCCTCTGGAGTCTCGTCATTGCTAGTATATTCCCTATAGTACTTGCTTTTTGCAGGTTGTGTACTGTGCTGTTATGTAACAGACTTTTCCTGGGGAGATGCAGCAGATACACCTCTACTTAACTCAGAAAGGGAGCCCCAGAAGACAAAGGGATGATTGCACCTTGTCCAGTTTGGTGAATCAATGAGTTACTTAGCAGTGTGGGTGAAGGATTACTTACAAGGATAACGAAAAATCATGTTTGAAGCCAGGTGTGGTAGCACATAACCTTTATCCCAGCATTCTGGGAGGCTGAGGCGGATCTCTGAGTTCAAAGCCATCCTGGACTACAAAGCAAATTCCAGGACAGCTGGAGCTACACAGGGTAACCCTGTATCAAACAAGCAAGCAAGCAAATGAACAAACAAACAAACTCAAAACAAAACAAAACAAACAACAAAAAACCTAAAAATTTAAAGCAGCTGCATCAGCAGAAAACCCACCCCATCATGGGTGACAACTAAAAATTCCAGCTTATAGACCTTGCCAGGAATTCACAGATGGAACAACTCTTCTGTGGGCAGTGTGGCTGGTCAGGTCTGTACACCCAGCAACTATTTCCTCACTTTATACTATTTTGCCTTCCCTGACAAGTAACCCCTTGTGATCTTTGTTTTCCTCCCGTAACTTCTAAGCCTTGCCTTCCCTCCTGGAGGAAAGGTTTCAATCTGGAGGTCATGTTGTACATCGAGAAACATGCCTGAGAACAGTTCCTTCCCAGCTTGTAAGCAGCATCAAATCTTTAATTTACACCTTTGTCTTTCTCAGACTGGTGCAGTGTGTAGGGGCTATTAACACTTCATTCAACAAAGATTCTGATCCTCATTAAGTACCATTTTCTCGTCCATTCTGCCTCTTGGCACTTTTAACAAACTTGTTTTTGTGTTCTAAGTAGACTACAGTCTGGAAAGGGAGGTACGTAACTCTTCTGACAAACTTTCATTCAGTTCATGCTGTTCTTAATATTAATTTTGTGTGTAGGGGTATATGCATTTGCCACAGCATGTGTGGGGTCAGATGACAGCCTGAGGGAGTTGCGTCTCTCCTTCTGCCAAGTAGCTCCCACGCTTAGAATTCAAGTCTCCAGGTTTAGTGACAAGTGCCTCTACTCACAGAGCTATCTCATCTGCCCCTTGCCCCTCAGTATGTATTCATTATGGCCTCTTGTGTGGCTGCTACTGTATTAAGAATGGTTGGCCACTAAGAACTGGGAGCCTCACCGCAGTCCACATCTTTGTTGATTTGCAGGATGAATTTTTGAGACAGGGTCTCCTGGGAGACCCAGGCTAGTCTGGGAACTCACTGTGTAGCAGAGGCTGCTCTTAAATTCCTGATCATTCTACTACCTCCCGAAGTTATGGAATCATAAGCTGGAGCCATCATGCCTAGCACAAGATGAAATCTTTTTTCTTTTTTCTTTTTTTTTGCCTTTCAGTGTTGTGGGTTTTTTTTTTGTTTTTGTTTTTAAGATTTATTTATTACGCATATGGCATTCTGCCTGTACGCCTGAAGAGGGCACCAGATCTCATTACAGATGGTTATGGTCCACCATGTGGTTGCTGGGCATTGAACTCAGGACCTCTGGAAGAACAGCCAGTACTCTTAACCTCTGAGCCATCTCTCCAGACCCCTTCACCAAGAATTTTTATTTCTGTCTCCTCCCCTCTTCTCACTCTTTGGTAGGGTCTTACTTTGTAGCTTAGGCCAGCCCTTGAACTTGAACTTGCCTTGGTTTGCTGAGTGTTGGGAATACAGGCATTTGTTATTGTGCCTTGCCTGAATGAAATTTTTAAAAATTTATTTAAAAAAATTTTAAAGTTATGTGTATGTCCATGTCTGTGTATGCCACCATGTGATGGGTGTCCATGCAAGCCAGAAGATAGTGTTAGATCTCCTGAAGCTAGAGTTGTAGGCAGTTATGAGCTGCTTGACATGGATGCTGGTGACCCAGTGCACACTCTCTGGAAGAGCAGACACTCTGAGCCGTGGAGCCATCTCTCCAGCTCCTCTTTTCCTCTTAGGGGGTCACATGTATGCCAAGCTGTCCATGAACTTGTTATGGTGTTAGGATCACAGGTGTTGTGCTCTCTGGTCTGGTTTGTGTGGCGCTGTGGGTAGAGCCAAGGGATTTTAATTGTTGAGCACGCACCATGTCAGTTGAGCAACACTTCGTGCAACTGAGCAGGGACTGTTTTAAAAACAAAACAAAATAAAAATACTGAACCCATGGCTTCATGCATACCAGACACAGCAATTGCCATTTTAAATAAAGCCCTCACTTTTTACATCTGCTAATTTGGGCTTGTCAAATAAGTGAGCCAAAGGATAAATATGCCTTGACAAAAGTCGTGATAACTTTCAAAACATCACTAAATTTCTTAAGTGACTTGCCTCTGTGTTATTTGAAGCTGGTTCATTATCAGCATAAAAAGAAACATTTGTTCCAATAACTAGATCTAATCTAATTATTTTTGAACTGTGAATGTTATCCTGTTATCAGAAAAAGATTATAATGATTCCAGTTCCCTGGTGTGGGAGTTGGTAGCTATGGATTTAACGGAAGCAAAGCTTTTTTTTTTTTTTTTTTTTCTTAGAAGCATTAACGTTTGGGAAGGATTTACAGTTTTTAGGTGTGTTTAAGCTCTGTGATGGAAAAATCCTGAATGACAGCTTTAGCATACATGGCTCTAATACCTTGTGTTTTAGTCTTCCCCTGCCCTTTTTTAACATTGTGTTTACTTGTTTGTTTATTGTGCACATGAGTGAGGGTATGCATGCCAGTACAGGTGTGGCTCTCAGAGGACAATTTGCAGGAATTGGTCTCTCCTTCCATGTTGGTCCCAAAATTAAATTCAGGTTGGCAGGCTTGGTGGCAAGCAGCCTTACCCACTGAGCTGCCATTTTACTGGCCCTTGTTTTGTGTTTTCGTCTTAATGAAGAAAATAGTGTTGTTTATTTTTTTCTTTTGAGTTTGTCTATGGGTGTGTCTATGCATGAATGCCTGTCCACGTGTGTGTAGACACATGTACTTGTATGGAGGCTGACAGGCGCTTTCTTGATTATGTTCCACTTTATTCATTGATGTAGAATCTAAATTGAATCTGGACATTTCAATATGGCATGTCTAGTTAGCCAGCTTGTTCCAGGGGTCCTTTCTTGTCTCTGCCATCTGAATACAGGAATTATAGGTATCTGCTACACACACACAGACATACAGCATTGTTCTGCTTGGGTAACAGGTGAACAGGTGATTTACCAATTGAGTTATTTTTCC
This sequence comes from Pachyuromys duprasi, assembly GCA_028658305.1. Classification (NCBI taxonomy): domain Eukaryota; kingdom Metazoa; phylum Chordata; class Mammalia; order Rodentia; family Muridae; genus Pachyuromys; species Pachyuromys duprasi. The sequence continues at coordinate 107,665,520 of CM053752.1, read as the reverse complement.
AGCACAAGTTTTTGTTTTAAAATTGTTTTGTATTTATATATGTGTGCGTGATCTCACTGGCCCTTAGATTTTGCTTTTGAACCAAGATCTCCTGTTTCTCAAGGATGTTAAATTTGTTACTTGTTGTATACCTTTAACTTCTCTGACTCCAAATGCTGGGATTATGTGTGTGAGCCAGCACACCTGTTTATGTAGTGCTGGAATCAAACCTGAGACTTTGTGTATGCCAGGTCAACACTACCGATTGAGCTACATCTCCAGCTTCCTGTATGTGTATATGTATGACTGTGGAGGTCAGAGGACAGCTTGTAGAGTTGTTCCTCTTCTCCTGCCATATGGGTTCCTGGTATTGGCAAGCCTTGGCAGCAAGCACAGCTATGTGTTTAGCCACCTCACCAGCCTATTGTTTTTTGTTTTTGGAGATGGTGTTCTCATATAGCTCAGGTAGGCCTTGAACTCTATGGGATTAGTGGTCTTTGTTTTTTCATTTACTTAGTGGTCTTTGTTTTTTCATTTACTGTCTCTGTGGCTAAAGTTTATATCTTACACTTTTAGACCAAACATAATGGTTCATGCTAGTAATCCCAGCACTTAGAAGGCTGAGGCACTTAAGTTTGAGACCAGGGTGTAATATGAAATAAATTTCAGGCTAGCTTGTGCTACAGTATGAGACCTTGTATCAAAAAGCCTACTACTGGGCTGGAGAGATGGTTCAAAGGTTAAGAGCGCTGGCTGTTCTTCCAAAGGTCCTGAGTTCAATTTCCCGCAACCAAATAGTGGCTTATAAGCATCTATAGTGAGATCTGGTGCCCTCTTCTGGTGTGCAAGCACACATGCAGACAAAATGCTGTATAAATAATAAATAATTTTTTTAATCAAAGACTTGTCTCTGGTTTAAGAAAAAAGTCTACTAATAATAATTTAAAAAATTAAAAATTCTATGTTTTTATGTTCATCATAAATATCAAATTTCTTTAACTTTTTTTTTTTCTTAGAAGAACAAAATTATGTCTGTGCTTTCTCATTTTTCAGGAGCAGTAGAGAACTCTGGACAATTCTCCTGGGGAGGTCAGCTCTTAGAGAACTGGTGAGTGGCAGTGTTCCTGAGCGATTTTTGGGAGTTTTTATAGCTTTGATTTAAAACAAAACAAAACAAAACCCAAACTGGAGACCGGTCTTCTTGTGTAGCTACTGGAATTTTCTAGGTCAGCCTTTGCTTGTACCATGTTGATTCTTCTTCTGTAAAGACTCTGATGCTGACGGTGAGGTTTCCTGAGAGCAGGCTGCAGAGAGCCTCTGCTGCTCAGGCTGAGAAGGCTCAGGCTCCTGTCTCATGCTTGCCTGCCTGCCTGCCTGCTTCCTTTGCCTTTACCTTCCAAATCAGAGGCTGTGAGTTCTAAAATGTTTTCAAGTATAGGATCAGAAAAGGCTAGCTGTTCATACTTCTCACGCTGTGAGGAGTGTTTCGATGACATTCATGTACTATTACTTTTTGTTATAACTAACAGCATTACACATACCTAGAGCCTTATATGCCTTTGTCTGATAACTCTGCTTCTAGAGTGAATCCTAAGAGAAGGACATCTTAGGAAATGTTTTGTGCTCAGAACAGCATTTTATTGCACATTCAACTCCAGCATCCCGGAGGCTGAAGGATGATCCCATGTTTAGACCAGCTTAACTACGTAGTAAGATTGTCTGAAAAACAAACAAACAAACAAGTAATTAGGACTGGACAGATGTTTGTTTCTTATTTTATGTATGTGAGTGTTTTGCTTGCATGTATGTATATATATATACCATATGCATGTCTGGTGTCCAAGGAGGCCAGAAGAGGGCATTTGATTCCCAGGACTGCAGTCACAGGCAGTTGTTGGCTGCCATGTGTGTATTATGAAATGAACTCGGTCTTCTGCAAGGGCAGTCAGTGCTTTTAGCTGTGTCTCTTGTGCCTTGAGTGGCCGCCTTAATCTAGGTATGTGGTAATTTTATTTGTAAGTTCATTATAATAATTGTATTTTTTATGTAATGATTTACTTGTTTTCATGTACATTGTTGTTTTGCCTTCATGTATATCTATATGAGGGTGTTAGATTCCCTGGAACTAGAGTTATAGACAGTTGTGAGCTGCCATGTGGGTGCTGGGAACTGCACCTGGGTTCTCTGGAAGAGCAGCCAGTGCTCTTAAACTGGTGAGCCGTCTTTTCAGCCTCATGAAGTGATTTTATTTAAGAAAAGGAAAAAAGAAAGAAAACGAGAAAAAAAGACTTCTAAAGTATAACTAGTATTTTAGAAGAATGGCAGAAATGGTTGGCTGTTTGTAAAATATTTAGTCATCAGAAAGCCTTATAAATATTTTTATAAATGATAATATAGTATTAGTAAAAGAAAACATTACAGAATTCTGTGTTCAGAGTGCTTTAAACCAGTGGTTCTCAGCCTTCCTAATGCTGCGATCCTTTAATATAGTTTATGTTGTGCTGACTCCAACTATAAAATTATTTTTGTTGCTACTTTATAACTCTAATTTTGCTATTGTTATGAATCATAATGCAAATGTGTATGTTTTCTGATGGTCTTAGGAGACCCTGTGAAAGGATCGTTCGACCCCCAAAGGGGTGGTGACCTACAGGTTGAAAAATGCTGCTTTAAACTATCGGGGAAACATTTGAAAAAGACAAAGGAATATGCAATGTGTAGTGTGATTTAGGTTGCATTTGTATAATTGCCTTGTTCTTTTGCAGAATCAGATTGAGGCAGAACTGAATAAATACTGGCAGCGGCTGTTAGAAGGGCTTTCTTACTACAAGCCTCCCAGGTATGGCTGTTCTCTGTGTCTAGTAATGCCAGTTTCCCAAGTCTCCAGCAGAGATGAAACTGGCCGGTGTGCTTTTACAATTGCTGTCCTAGTGAATGAGCAGGAATGCAGTTTGGATGTCTGTTGAAAGAAAGGGCATTTCCTTCCTAGTAATACAGTTGTCTGTCATCTACCTCAGACAGGGTTTCTCTGTAGTCCTGGCTGCCCAGGAACTCACTCTAGAGACCAGGCTGTTGTGGGGATTTATTGAGTATTCAACCACCCTTCCTTCCTGTCTTTTTTGTTTTGTTTTGTTTTTCAAGACAGGTTTCTCTGTGTAGCTTTGACTCTCGTGAACTCAATTTGTAGATGTCCTGCCTATACCATCACACCCAGCTTTAAAAAATTTTTTTTTATGTTTTTAAGAGTGTCAGATCCTCACAGTTGTGAGCTGCCATGTGGGTGCTGGGAATTCCAGAGGAGCCATCTTTCCAGCACCAGACGATTCTTTTTCCAAGCATTTATCAGTGCAGTAAGAAAGTCAGCAGGGTCTGTAGAGTCTGCTCAGTGGTGAAATGCTTGTTGTGCCCAAAGCTCTCATTAAAACTCCAGCAGCACAGGAGAAACAGGAACCTGTATATTCAGCAAGCATTTAAAAATAATTTTTAAAACTGTATTCTTCTCCCATATATTACATCTTGACTACAGTTTCCCCTTCCTCTTCTCCCAGTCCTTTTCTCCTCTTTTTCTCCCTCCCTTATCTTGTTGAGACAGGCTTTTTTGTGTGTGGTCCTGGCTGTCCTATAACTAACTCAGCTGTAGACTAGCTGACCTCAAATTCAGAGATTTACCCACCTTGGTCTTCTGAGTGCTGGGAGCGATAGTGTGTACCACCACCTCCCAGCTATTTAATCTTCAAAGTTGACCTTTTGCTGCTTGTATTCTCTACTGTCTACTGGAAAAAACGGTAACATTCAGCCAAAATACTATGTAAGGATCAGTAAGTTCTCGGTTCCAGGGGATCTGATGCCCTCTTCTGGTCTCTGGTGGCAGCAGACACACATGCAGGCAAAACACTCATACATATAAAGTAAAAATAAAGGGAAAAAGTTAAAAAGAAGGAGAGAGAAAGATAATACAATAATATGGGATTTGAAGTGTAGTAAAAAATTTTTTGGCTAGACTGTCCTGTAACTCATTATATAGATTAGGCTAGTGTTGTTGTAAATAAAATAGAGTACTGGACTATAAGTTTATTATTATTAGCCCTATAATTATTGTGGTTGTATTATTTGACCTGCTATCACAAATAATAAGACATAGACACCTGTTAGATAATTGCGTTTTTATCTTGGGCCAGGCAGATAGTTTACCTGTGCTGTCTTAATAACCTCACCATTTGGGGCTGGAGAGATGGCTCAGAGGTTAAAAGCGCTGGCTTTTCTTCCAAAGGTCCTGAGTTCAATTCCCAGCAACCACATGGTAGCTCATAACCATCTATAATGCGATCTGATGCCCTCTTCTTGCCTGCAGGCACAAATGCAGACAGAATGCTGTATAAATAATAATAAATCGTTTAAAAAAAAAAACACAACACCTCACCATTCATCTCCCAGTCCCCATCCAATGGCATCCACTTACCTTCCATACATAATTCTAGTATATTGTATACTTGCTTATATTGTTCATCTTGCTGTTTTCTCCATTCATGCCATTCTTGAAGTGCTTCCTCCCAGCCCATGTGGTTCCTTCTCCACGCTAACCCATTGTGGCATCTTCCTTTCTCCTCTCTTCCTGTTTGTCTTTCCTGTGATTCTCCTGTTCTCAAAAGCCTAGAAACCTTAGTCAACCAATCAGGTATGTCTGAGGCAGGTTTACACAAGGATAGGTATATCTGGGGAGTAACCAGATCTTGAGGGCCAGCATAAGAACAACCCCCAACAGGCTAGCCTTGAGCGTAAAGATACCTGCCAGCTGAACCCTTTTTCCCCCCTTTGGTTTTTTTAAGAGAGGGTTTCTCTGTCTCGCTTTGGCTGTCCTGGACTCCCTTCGCATACCAGGTTGGCCTCACACTCACAGTGATCCGCCTGCCTCTGTCTGCCTGAGTGCTGGGATTAAAGGCGTGCACTACTGTGCCTGGCGTTTTTTTTTTTTTTTAAGAACTACAATTAAACTCTAGACTTTACTCTCATTTAACTGCTTTTGTTTATCTTTTTGAGTTCTGGGATTGAAATGAAGAGCCTTTCACATGTGCTCTACCATTCCACAATGTCCTGTTCTTGTGCTACAATCCAGTCCAGAGCAACTTGTTGCATTTAGTTGTCATGTCTCTTTGTGTGGGTTCAACTGTTCCTGAATCTCAGTTTTTCCTTCATTTCATGAAGTTTTGAGAAGACTGGTGGGGTATTTTACAGTGTCCTCCACTTGGACTTGTCTGATGTTTTTCTCATTGTGGACTTGAAATATGGGCTTTTAAGAGGTGAAATGCCATTCTTATTACATCAGTTCAGAGTGTAGGTGCTAAAACCATAGAACAAGTGGTGATGTTACCTTTGGCCACTTGACTGAGAAGTTCAAGAAGGACCTCTAGCTTCCACATATAGTGCCCCCAACATGTTTGTAAAAATTAACGTAGCTTAATAACTCTTATAGATAACATTATTGTAACTAGTTCATAATGGACATGCATGATTTTTTTACATAAACATAGCCAGTTCTGTGTTATAAAGTCTTTAGACATGAATATGTGTGCATTTTGTAGACACTAAAGGAAAAAGGCCAGTACTAGAGTGTCATTGAGTGTTTTATTTTATACCCTCTGAGGTCATTGTGAATGAGGAAATAACTGACTGTTTTTCTCGTAGTCAGAGTTCAGCTGAAAGAGTGAAAGCGAATAAAGATGTAGCATCACCGCTGAAGGAGCTGGGCTTACGAATCAGCAAGTTCTTGGTAAGTAACAGTTAGCATGGTGTCAGTTAATGGTGCCTGTGGGTGCCACTGGCTTCATTGTTAATGATGTCAATACAAGTTTTAAGCTTCAGTGGCCGTTACTCACGTAAGGCTTCTGCGCTTCAGGGTCTTGATGAAGAGCAGAGTGTGCAGCTACTTCAGTGTTACCTTCAGGAGGATTACAGGGGCACTCGGGACTCACTAAAGGTTTGTGCTCTGGCCAGCTCCCATCTGCCTTTCTTCCTTGTAGAGTTTGGGCCCTTGCCCTTTACAGAAGAGATTAGAAATATACAGGTATTAGGCAAGACTTTTGTCTGTCTGTCTATCTATCTGATTTTTTGAGACAGGGTTTCTCTGTATAGCTCTGGCTGTCCTGAAGCTCACTCTGTAGACCAGGCTGGCTTTGTACTCAGAGATCTGACTGCTTCTGTCCCCTGAGTGCTGGAACTAAAGATGTGCACCCCTACTGCCCTGCTAAGCAATACTTTTAATTCCTGGACAGAGATCCCAATGTATGTTTAAGAAGACACCTGTCTTCGTTCTTGCAGGTGTTGAAATGTTAAAGAATTACATATAAATGAGAGATCTGAGAGAAAATCCAGGGTGCTCAACTTTATTGTTTTGTATAAAGAGACAGAGCAGAGGACAGGGCAAGGAATTGAGCAGTAGTTTGGTCAGATGTGGCTTAAACATAAGTTAGAGATGCTTACAGAAACAAAATAGAAGAACAGTCACAAAGGGTGTGGTGCATCTTTTTCTTTGCCAGTTGAATTCTGCCTATAAGATAGCTTCTTGACTACTCTGTTTTCCTTCAGACAGTCCTGCAAGATGAGAGGCAGAGCCAGGCTTTAACCCTGAAGGTAAGCAGTCATTGCTGTTGGATTCTTTGGTGGACAATTGTGTGACAGCTCCTTCACCCTGTTTTTCTGATCATTCCTGCCTTCTCCCTCCCTCTTTCTGTCCCTTCCTTCCTCCCTCCCTTCCTCCAGTTTTTACGTCTTAGCTGAGGCTTCGGAACTCGACCCAGCTGAGGAGTTTTTCCTTTCTGCTGCTGGTGCTGAGAACTCACTTATGGATGAATATTCTCTGAGGCTCAGTTAACCTAAGATTTTTTTGGTGGGGGAGGGATGTGCTGGCCTCAACGATGCTAGGCAAGCATTCCACCACTGAGTCCCACTCTTAGACTTTTTGGGTTAAATTCGCCAGGATTAGTTTGTATTCTCAACCTCCTTGCCTGTTCTGTAGCCTTCTCACTTTAGGTGTGTCCCCTGGATTTGACTTCTGGGTAGTTTCCTGGTGATACTCAGTGCAACTGAGTCCATTGTTTGCTTGTGGTTACAGCATGTAGCCCTGGTAGTTGTACATTTGTTTCATGTATTTGACCTGCCAGTTTGTAACTTCTCTATTATTTGGACCCTTTAAAAATTCCTGCTAGAAATTGTTTTGGGAAATTTGTTTAGATTATTAATAATTCCTTTAATCTTCCTTGGGTTATGACTTTTTGTGGAGGAGTCTTGCTTAATTCAATGTGTTTGCATTGCTGATATTCATCAGATTTTTCTGTTCGTGTTTAAAAATGTTTTTGAGGGCATGGAGGTGGCTCAGTGATTAAGAGTACTTGCTGCTCTTCCAGAGGCCTATGTTGGGGTCCTAGCACCCCTGGTAGCTCACACATGTCTGTAACTCCAGGTCCAGGGCATTCCTTCCTTCCTCTGTCCTTGGTAGGCACCTGCACACATGTCGTCTACATATACATGCACACAAAAATAAAATGAGATGAATTTTAAAATACCTGTTTATTGTGTATACCGTCATAGCAAGCATGTGGCTGTCAAAGAACAACTTGTGGGAGTTGGTTCTCTTCTACCCTATAGGTCCTGGACCATGAACTCAGGTTGCCAGGTTTGCTGACCAGTATTTACCGGCTGAGCCATCTTTCTTGCCTTCCATTCACATTTTTGAAGCATCTGATTATCAGCAGTTTTAAAGTTGAGTTTTCTGCAAGAGTGAGTAACTGATACTGAAATTTTTGTGGGGTTTTCCTCCTAGATTGCAGATTATTATTATGAAGAAAGAACCTGCATTCTTCGTTGTGTCTTACATCTTCTGACATATTTCCAAGATGAACGACATCCCTACAGGGTAAGCCTGCTTGGTTTTCTTTGTTCTCTCTACCTTGTGCCTTCAATTTTTCATAATTTCATATCACTCCTATTCACTTGAATGTTTACTTTTTGATCTACACATGAATTACTATGTTCTGGTTTTTAAGGCTGAATATGCAGACTGTGTTGACAAACTGGAGAAGGAGCTAGTTTTAAAATACAGACAGCAGTTTGAGGAGCTGTACAGAACGGAAGCACCAACCTGGGAGACGCATGGCAATCTAATGGTATGTAGTACTTACATTCATTTCTAGCTCGACATGCCCTGTACAGGGAGCCCTAGTGGAGTTACATCACTGAGCACATGTGTGGGCTCTTCAGACAAGAGGCAGAACAAAACATTAATTAATAGTCCCTAACTCTGAACCTTTTCCTTGGTCTGTTTATTCTTTTCTTTCTTTTCCTTTTCTTTCCTCATGTGTGTTAGGATTATAGTGTTAAAACCCACCCCACCTCTTTGGTTTTTACTTTGTTTCTTAAAATATTCTTTTAGTAGTTAATGAGTTCACCTTCTCTTTTTTGGGGAGAAGAAGTGGGGTGGGTAGAGAGAAGACAGGATTAAGACAAGGTCTCACTCTGGCCTGGACCTCATGGGATCCCCCTGCCTTGGCCTCCCAGATAGGCTTTATTTCTTTTTCTTTTTTTAAATTTATTTTATTTAATGTTTATGATTGCTCTAACTGCATGTACATCTGTGTGCCAGAAGAGGGCAACAGATCCCAGTATGGATGGCTGTGAGCCACCATGTGGTTGCTGGGAATTGAACTCAAGAGCTCTTGAAGAGCAAACAGATGGTGCTCTGAGCCTCTGAGCCATCTCTCCAGCCTGCTTCATTTCTTTATGATCATTTTCTACTATGTATAATACTAGTCTGCTCCTTTCATCCTAAAGTCCAAGCTAACTAGTTTATAAATTATAGTGTCACTTCTTGCTTTGTTGTAGACAGAACTTAACCCAGGCTGGCCTCACACTCCCTACAGAGTCAAGGCTAGTCTTGGATGCCTAATCTTTCCTTTCTTGCCGCCCAAGTGCTGGGGTGACAGGCAGCACCACCACACCAAGATGGTTTGTTTTGAAAACAACACATTAACATTAAAACATGTCTGGCTGTGGGTGCTATTCAGTGATAGAAAACTTCCCCAACATGGTTGAGGTACTAACACAGCAAACAAGCAAAAACAAGTGCTAGCAACTTAAAATATCTGATACAAGAAAAGTACCCAGGTCTAGCATGGTGACACAGGTCTGAAACCCACAATCCGTAGGAGGCAGAAACAGGAGGATTGTTAGTTCCAGGGCCATTCTTGGCTAGAGATTATTGCACTTTGTTTGTTTGTTTGTTTTTGTTTTTTGAGACAAGGTTTCTTTGTAGCCTTAGTTGTCCTGAACTCACTTTTGTAGATCAGGCTAGCCTTGAATCCACAGAGATCCCCTGCTTCTGTCTCCCAAGTTCTGGGATTAAAGGCATGGGCCACCACAGCCTGGCTCTTAAACTCTATTAAGCCTCTACCTTTCTTCTACCAACTCTTTAACCCTAGGTAAGAGAGAGAAGGTTAGTGGGGAGAGGGTTGCAGCCCCCTCTACTTCTCCTGGTTGGTTAGGGTGGGTGAGGGGTTGCAGCCCTCTCTACTTCTCCTGGTTGGTTAGGGTGGATGGTTCTTTTGGAGCCATCGACCAGTCTCCATCCACAGCAGATGCAGCCAGCAGTCTCCTTTAACCTGCTACATTGAAACTTTTTTCTCCCAAGCTGCCACACCTTCTATCTCTAGTCTCTCCAAACTGCCACACCTTCTTTTTCTGGGCTCTCATATTTATATCCCTCAGAGTCCTAGACCACGCCCTCTCTCTGCTGCAGAGGCAGGCAGTTACCAGATAGCAAACTACCACGCCCTGCAGGAGGCAGTTATCAGCTGTGAACAAACTAAATCCCAAACCAAAGTTCCACACTTGGGATTGAAACAAAACATATTTACATAACATAACTGAGTTTTTAACGAAACCAAAACTTCTGTTACAAGATACTGAGTTTAAGGCCAACTTGAATAACTTTGCTTTTGGTTTTTTGAGACAGCCTTTCTCTATGTAGCTCTGGCTGTCCTGGACTCCTTTTGTAGACCAGGCTGGCCTCAAACTCACAGGTCCCCTGCCTCTGCCTGCTGGGACTAAAGATGTGCGTCAGTGCCCCCAGCAAACCCTGTTACTGTGGTAGAACACTTGATTAGTAGATGCATGAGGGCCTGATTTCTTTCCCAACATTGCCTCCCCCCCCCCAAACAATGATTAAAAACAGGTCCATTACAGAGATGGCTCTGCAGTCAGAGTATTTGTTGCTGTTCCAGAGGACCTGAGTTCTGTTCCCAGCACCATGTTGGGTGGCTCAGTAGCACCTGTAAGTACAGGTCCAGGGAATCCAACATCCTGTTCTGTCCTCCAAGGGCACTTAACACATATGTGGACTACACACAGGTACATATGCATAAACAAATTTTAAAGTAGACCCGTTTACAATGTAATATATAGAATTTTCTTTCTCCTTAGGAAACTTAGAGTAAAAAGCATAAAATAGTCATGAAACCAGAAAATAATGGAAAAGGTTAAACCCAGAGTGTAAATGCACAGAACTTGCAGGTACTCCTGGGAGTCATAACTGAGTGGGAAGATACACCACCATATTCTTTTCTTTTTTTGACATAGGGTCTCTCTGTGTAGTCCTGGAACTTGTGCTATAGACCAGAGTGGCCTCAATGTACAGAGATCCTGCCTCTGCCTCCTGAGTCCTAGGATTAATGGTGTGTACCACCATGCCCGGCTCCATATCACATTCTTTTTGTTTGTTTGTTTTTGTTTTGTCCTTTTGTTTTTCGAGACAGGGTTTCTCTGTGCTTCTCTGGCTGTCCTGAAACTACTTGTGTGAACTGGCCTCAAACTTTACAGAGATCCGTCTGTGCTGGTATTAAATGCCACCACCGCCTGGCTCCATGTCACATTCTTGAGTGTAGAGATCCAGTACCATTAAGGGGTGATTTGGTTTGCCTGATATTAACTCAGAAATCTCATATAGTCTCTGAAAAAAGTACTTCTGTGTTTGTTTTAATCTGTTGTTTTGAAATGAATGATTCTAAACACCACATAAAAGGGAGCAAGGAATTATTTTTATCAGATAATAAAACTATAATTTTCGTGTGTGTGTGTGTGTGTGTATGCCATTGGAGAATTAAAATAGAGTAGGTAATGTCCTTTATTGCACTGTGCCTCAGCTCCCTAACAGTATAATGATTTAACTGTGGGGGGGAAGAAAACCAAAACAAACAAACAAAATAACAGAAAAAAAATAATAATATAAAGCTGTAAGTTGGCATTTACATAGACAGAAAAGCTGATGGGAAATTAGTGTGTGGAATAGTTGACCTCTGAGGGCCAGAGAGTTGATGGCTTGGTGGCTATTTTTCTTTCTTTCTTTTCTTCTTTCTTCCTTCCTTTCTTTTTTTTTTTTTTTGTTTCTCGAGACAAGGTTTCTCTGTGTGGCCTGGCTGTCCTGGGCTCCCTTTGTAGACCAGGCTGGCCTTGAACTCACAGAAATCTGTGTGCCTCCGCCTCCCAAGTGCTAGGATTACAGGCATGCACTCCTCTGCCCGGCAGTGGCTAGTTTTTCAGAGGACCATGAGTTCTGTTCTCAGTACCCACATGGTGGCTCACAATCATCTGTAACTTTAGTTCCTGGTGATTGAATACCACTTTCCTGGCCTCTGCAGATACTGCACAGATGTGACACACAGACACATAAAATAATACATACATTTAAGAAACTGGGTGGCACACACTTTTAATTCCAGCACTTGGAAGGCAGAGGCAGATAGATCTCTGTGATTTCAAGGCCAGACTGGTCTACAGAGAGATTTCTAGGACAGCCAAGGGCTACACAGAGAAAACCTTTCTTGAAAAACCCCAAAACAAAAACAAAACAAAACATTTAAGGAAAAGTGTCATTTCACTAGTGGGAACTAAGATCATGCAGTTAAATTCTACCAAAGCTAGTAGATAGCCATCTGGAGAGCCCAAGTCTAAATCTACTGAAGGCTTTCCTAAAAGCGAAGTTAAAACAGACAGTCAGTACCTATAGTGTTTAGAAGAGACACCTAGCTGTGGTTTTAGCTCAGTGGTGGAGTACTCGCCTTGAACACATGAGATCTTAGGCTCAGTGCCTTTCTCCCACCACCCCTCAGAAAATTAGAAACTGAGCGCTAGTGTTTAATTTTCAGACATTACATATTTTTTTCTTAAGGAATGTGTCCATGTGTGTATGCGTGTGCATATATAGGTCAGGAAACATTGGAGGAGTTGTTTCTCTCTTGCCCATTCTCTGAGTTCTATGAATTGAATTCAGGTCATAAACATTGGCAGCAAGTACCTTAGCCGCTGGGTACCCTGTCAGTTTTTGGTATAGGATCTCATTCTGTAGTTTGGGCTGCCCCAGGCTTCTGAGTGCCAGGATTACAAGCATACGCCTTTGTGCTTGGTTGGTTCTGTTAAATTTGATTCTGTTATGAACAGTATCTTTTATTTTGCTCATTTTAAAACTTTTATTTGTAGTATTTAAGCCTCTGCCTCCCTTCTACCTACCCTTTAACCCTAGGTAAGAGAGAGAAGGTTAGTGGGGAGAGGGATTACAGACCCCTTTTTTTCTGGCTGTTTAGGGTCAATGGGTTCTTCTAGGGCTATACCAATCTCCATCAACAGCAAATGCAGTCAGCAGTCTCCTCCCTAGATCTCCTCCAAGCCTCTGTGCCATGAAGCATCTCTCCCATGTCCCTCCAAACTCCTGCACCTTCTCTTTCTGGGCTCTCATATTTATATCTCTCAGAGTCCTAGACCACGCCCCGCAGGAGGCAGGTATCAGCAAACTAAAGCCCAAACTAAAATCCCACATTTGGGATTAAAACAAAAACATTTATGTAACATAACTTGAGTTTTTTAAAAATATATTTACTTATTTATGTAGATGAGAGCTTTATCTGCATGTACACGTGCATGACAGTACAGAGCATCAAATCCCATTAGAGCCTCCATGTAGTTGCTGGGAATTGAACTCAGGACCTCTGAAAGAGCTGCCAGTGCTCTTAACCGCTGAGCCACCTCTCTAGCCCCCACATAACTGAGTTTTTAAAGAAATCAAAACTTTGATTACAGTCTTTGTATTTATTATCTGAGTGTTTCCTATAACACTAGTTGACCCTTAGCTGGATATGTACCTGAGGATAGCCTCAAACTCTTGGTCCTCCTGCCTCCTGAGTTTTGGGATTATAGGGTGAGCTATCGATGCCTAATTGTTTTTTTTTAAGTGGCTCTGTCTATAATATAGACCAGTCGGAACTCAATCAAAAGCCCAGATTGTCCTTTAGCTCAGATTATTCCTACTGTCTTAGTTTCCAAAGAGTCCTGGGATTATAGGCATGAGCCACATCCAGCAGCTCCTTGTAGTGTTTTAAAAGGTATGGTCCTCCAGCTCTTATGGCATGTTTCAGTCACATAGCATGGGTAGCTAAGTTAAAATTCTATCTCTAATTATTGTCACATGATTTATTGCCCACTATAGGATATACTATGCTCATACGTACTTGAAGAGAATGTGCTTGACAGTTGTAGAGTGTGCTGGTCTATAAGCGTCGGCCTTTTGAAGTTGTCCAGGTCTCCTGTCTGCTGGTTGTTTAGGGTTCATAGCACGATTATGTTAGCAAAGATTGGTAATAAGCTTGATGTTACGGGCTGAATTATGGCCCCCAAAGATAGCAGCATCCTGGTCCTAGGAGCCTCATCCGGAGATGCCGGTTAGTTTTGTTGTCAACTTGACCCAATTTAGAATCATCTGGGAAGAGACTCTCAAGGAGAGATTGTCTTGAGCAGGCTGACCTGTGCGCGCCTGTAGGGGAGAAGGCCCAGCCTGCAGGTGAGCGGCACTAGGTGTGGGCTTGGGTTCTGAGGAGACAGTGATGAGTGAGCACCGAGCGTGCACACACTGCTCTCTGCTTGCCACTGTGGGTGTGATCTGAGCAGCTGCCCCAGCTCCTGCCGCCGTGACTTCTCTGCAGTGACAGATTGTAACCTGGAGTTCTGAGCTCAAGCGAACCTTCCATCTTCGAGTAGCCTTCCAGTGGAAGTCACTCTGCAGCTCGAGCGGACCTAGGCTCCAGTATGTAACCCACGCTGAACACAAACTTACAATCCTTTCTCCCCAGCTTCTTAAGTGCTAGGATTATAGCTGTGCACCACTCTTCTGGTGGGAAAAAGAGGGGGCGCAGTTCACAGGTTTTGCTCCACTGGCTTCTTGTTGGTTTGAGACCCACTTGTGAAAAGTTAATCAAAGCCACGTGATTGGTTCTCAAGGTAATAAACATACAAACAAATTTTAAAAAAAAAGCTTGATGTTGTTTATACTTGTAATTTCAGCACTTGGGAGGCAGAATAAAAGGATTCAGGGCTCAGGATCAGTCTCAGCTATGTAATGAGTTCAAGGGTAGCCTGGACAACATTGAGACTGTCTCAAAACACATGCATGCACACATACAAAGTGCTCTTCCAAGTAGATTCTGAAATTATGACATTTACATGCAGGATAATTCTATGTAACATTAAAAAGCGGTGACTAGCTAAATACTAGCAAATCTGCTTAATGCATCTATGAAAAGGTGTGGAAAATACTCTGTCAAAGGATGTCATCCTTGAGACAGTGTTAAATAAATAGATAAGTTGCCAAGTAATTTGTGTAATACATTATTTATTTTAGAGAAAGAATATAGGCTGAATAAGTCATTACATTTGGCACATTGCTGAAAGGAGGCCAGAATCTAAGACTGGTTGCTTTGTACAGAAGTGTAGATGACTTGGCCGTGGAAATTGTAGAGACAAAATTTTTATACCTTATTCTTGTATTTTAGAAACCTTTATTCTGCATATATTATCTACTAAAAAATAACATTTTTAGAAATGGATGTGTTGATACACTCCTTTAATCCCAGCACTTGGGAGGCAAATCAAGATGTCTATTTAAAAAAAATTTTTTTTAAACCTGTTTCCTAGTCTAACTAACTGTCTTTCTTGTTTTCTCTATATTTATGCAGACTGAGCGCCAGGTGTCTCGATGGTTTCTTCAGTGCCTCCGGGAACAGTCCATGCTGCTAGAGATTATTTTCCTCTATTATGCATACTTCGAGATGGCGCCTAGTGACCTGCTGGTATTAACCAAGATGTTCAAGGAACAAGGGTTTGGTAGTAGACAGACCAATAGACACCTGGTAGATGAAACCATGGACCCTTTTGTAGATCGAATTGGGTAAGTCTGAGTGTTTAGACAGTTGGTGGGTCTGTTGACATGTCCCTGTTCACACAGGAAATATAGTCTGTAGTTAGGGGGACTTGTTCTCAAAGTTGTCCTTTATTTATTTTTACTTTTGTATATGAGTGTTTGCTTTTATGTATGTGTACTCTTTGTTTGCCTGCTCCCTTCAGAGGCCAGAATAAGGCACTGAATCTACTAAAGTTGGAGTTACAAATGGTTGTGAGCCAACACGTGGGTGCTGGGATCTTCTGCAAGAGCAGCAAGTGCTCTTAGCTGCTAAGCCATCTTGTTAGCCATTCTGTCTTTTTTGTTTGTTTGGTTTTTGAGACAGGGTTTCTCTATGTAGCCCTGGCTGTCCTGGAATTCACTCTGTACACCATGCTGGCTTCAAACTCAGAGATTTACTTGTTTCTGTGTGTCCTGTGCTTGGATTAAAGAAAAGTACCACCACTGCCTGGCAAAGACATTCTTAATGTGAGAAGGATGTCATTCACCCATTCAACAACAGTACTTGCTGGGCAACTATTGCAGGCACAGTACAAGTGCCATGATGATGCGATGGGCAAGATGCTCATTTTCTGCTTCCTTTGATGTCATTGTCTGTAGTCTTTGAATGTATTTTCTGTTCTAATGGCCATGGATATATCCACACAGTGGGACATATTCTCCAGTAAACAAAGAAATACATTGGAGGACTGATAGTTGGGCCAAGTGTAGGTTATAGCTATGGAAAACTTCAGTGTTAATTTTGAGCTGCCCTGAATGATAGGCACAGTCACAGGTCAGTGTCAAGTCCTCGAAATTGAGATGTGCTGGAAAAAGGAACATAAAATACATTCCAAGGGTCTGAGATATAGCCTGTATGGTGGAGTGCATGCTTGGTACACACAGGCCCTTGGTTTGGTCCTCACACCACGAAACTGAACATCTGTATTCAAAAGCAGAAGGAAAACAAAGAATATGAAAATACTCATTAATAGCTATTATTAGCAAGTGCCTTATATCTTCCATTAGTTTCAACACAACTCAGAACAACATGAATAAAACTGTGGCATGGGTTTCCTTTCCAGGTACTTCAGTGCCCTTATCCTGGTGGAAGGCATGGATATTGAGTCCTTGCACAAATGTGCCTTGGATGACAGGAGAGAACTGCACCAGTTTGCTCAAGATGGGCTTATTTGTCAGGTGACCTTGGAAGAGCCTTTTCCTTTTCTCAGGTGGTTTAGAGTTAATTTTTAAGCACTGACCACCCTGATGCATAGAATTGTCAGTTCTGTGTTTTTAATTAGATCTGGGAGAAGTCAAGAGTTTTTTTGTGCAGAGATGATGATAAAATCTGCAATAGGGATGAGAGTCATTAACAGGTGGCCCAAGGACAAAACCTTTGAGGTTAGGGCATTTGTGGATTTTGTGGAAAAAAAAAAGAAAAAGGGATAAACACTTAGAAAGAATAAAAAGACAAAAAGAGTTCACAGACTGTTTAAGAAGAATCAGACCAGTAACATCTCTAAAGTCTAACTGAACGTGTATTTCATAGTTTTAAACTAAGATTATATAAAATCAGTAGAAGAAAATCGTGGGTGAGAGTAAGTGTGTTGGAGTGAAGGGGTGTGCAGTGCTGGTGTGGGGGACTGAGGGTCTCTAGTTGAGAGGCGTGCTACCTGATGACTTGCCTGGCTGAAGCTGGAACTTTCCTTTATATAGGATATGGACCGTGTGATGTTGACCTTGGGAGACATTCCACATCATGCCCCTGTGCTTTTGGCCTGGGCTCTCCTCCGTCATACACTGAACCCAGAAGAGACCAGCAGTGTGGTCCGGAAGATAGGTGGCACAGCCATCCAGCTGAACGTGTTTCAGTACTTGACTCGACTGCTTCGATCTCTTGCCAGTGGGGGAAATGATGTAAGTCTTCAAGTTGGTAGTTGAACATGGGGAGGGCAGGCCCTGTAGAACAATGAGAAAGGTGGTAGTGACGTGGTCATTGTGATTTTTATTCTCTGTTGAGGTAGGATCTCAGTATGTAGCCCTGGCTTGCCTTGAAGTCTTGATCCCCCTGCCCTAGCCTCAAGGACTGAACTCACAGGCATGTGCCAGTGTGCCAGCTTTGTGGTAATGTTTTCGCTGACTTTGGTAAGGTGGTGAGACAGCTTTCTTAGCACTCCCTGGTGGTATCATACTTAGTCTTGATAATACAGCTCTGTATTGGAGTAGCACCTGACCTTCACATTAGAAGACTGAGACTCAGGAAGATGTAATTTGACCCAAGCAATAATAAGAAGTAAGTGGTAAACAAAGGTTAAACTGATAAGTCTGACTCTTGCTCTAGAGCATGGTTCTCAACCTGTGGGTCTCGACTCCTTGAGGGGTCTAACAACCCTTTCATAGAGTCCTCAAGACCATCTGAAAACAGGTACTTACAATATCATTTATAAAGTAGCAAAATTACAGTTATGAAGGAGCAGTGAAAATAATTTTATGGTTGGGGAGTCACCACAACACGAGGAGCGGCGTTAGGAAGGTCAGGAACACTGCCCTACAGGACGACTGGGGAGCATCTGATTGGGAATTTGCTTGGCAGGAAAAATGAGTAAGAAATTCTTCTGAGTCTTCATTGAGGCTCAAGTGGAGTTCACTTGGTTTATTCAGCTCATCGATGTACTGAAGTGGAATGTCAGGAGTTGGCTGGTCAGGTGTCTACCTAACATATGTGGGGCCTTGGAATTAATCATTGGTTTTTACCCTACCGTGGAGAGGAGTCCTTTGGCTTGGTCTCGGGTCAGACTTAGCGGTTCTGCTCTGTCATTGCAGTGCACCACGAGCACCGCGTGCATGTGTGTCTATGGCCTGCTCTCCTTCGCTCTGACCTCGCTGGAGCTGCACACCCTGGGCGACCAGCAGGTCAGTACATGGCTTTCCCTAGGCTGGTCCCTGATCTACTCAAGAAATCTACCTGCCTCTGCCTCCCCAGCGCTGGGAGTAAAGGTGTGCCATCTTTAGTCAAGCCACTTGGCTTGTTTTCATTTATTAGCATATGAATGAAATGTAAATTACAACAAACCCAGAAAGTAATAAAAAGGATATAATCCTATCACATAGGATGGGATTATATCATGATGCACACATGCACACACAGGCATATACGCACATACACTATTCCATTAGCAGTTGGATGTGTCCTTTCCATTTCATACACAGATACACGTACACTCTCATTTTAATGTAGTTCAGTTATTAGAATTCATGGTATATATGATGATGTGCAAAAGTATGGGCTTTCTATGCCCGCCCTTGCTCTGAATAATGGCATAGAGACCTTTTAATTTATTAAAAGCTATGGCACATAGCTGGACAGATACTCAGTTATTCTAACCCAACAATACTGCCCTGGCCCACTTCCTAGCCATGTGGCCCTATTACCTGCCATCTTAGTCTCGATCTGGTAGCTCCTTCTTCATCCATATCCTCATAGTGACTGCTGGCCTCTACTTGGAACATCCCCCTCTACCCCATCTCTCTCTCTGTTTGTGTCTGTCTGTCTCTCTCTGGGCCCACAAGTTCAGCCTTTTCTTCTGCCCAGCTATTGGCTGTTCAGCTCTGTATTTAACCAATTAGAAGGTGATGGAGAATAGAAATCAGCATTTGAATACACAGTGCACAAAACATCCTCCAGTAATTATGTTTTGGTATCCATCAATAATTAAGTGCAGAAACTCCAAAGGGTACTGAAATCCACTGATGCCCACTTACCATGTATTAATGTCAGTGTTCATATAAAACTTACACATGTTATCCTGTATACTTAAATCATCTCTGGGTTCTGACAATACTTAGTATGCAAATAGTAGTTATGCTGTCATATTCAGGGAATGATGATAGAGAAAAAAAATGCATAATTTTTTGTCCTGTTGTTATTTTGTATTTTGAGATATAGTCTTATTTTATAGTCAGGTGGGCCTGGGACTAGGTAGCCCAGACTGGTCTCAACCTCCCACATGTTGCAGACACTTTTCTCAAATGGTTTTGGTTCATGGTTGGCTGAGTCTATGGATGTGCGGCCTGACAATTTGAGACCCACTGACAGGCGAGCTGCACACTGCCTACTTGTGTATGTATTTTGCTGTTTTGTTGTTAAGCAGGGTCTCATTGTATAGCCTTGGTTGATCTGGAACTTGGTTTGTTGACCAGGCTGGCTTTGAACTATGCCTCTGGAGTGTTGGGATTAAAGGTGTCTACCACCTAACCTAGTCACTGTGTTGCATGAGCTGGACGTGAGCTCCAGGTCTCAAGGGACTCAGAGAGCAGTTCTGAGTACTGACATTGTAGATGTGCACACCATGTCTGGCTTTATCCTTACTTTTAAATTTTTTATTTTTTATAAATTTAATATATGTAGATATATGCTGTATGTGTTCATGCATGCACATGAGCAATTGCTTCAGTGTGGGCTGCAGCTTTTCAGAGTCAGCCTGGCTTCCACCATTACGTGGATTCTGTCAGACTTTCAGAGCTGTGTTTTCCTTAATGAGTTGCATCAGTGACTGGCTCCTTAAGGTTTTTTTTTGTTTTGGTTTTTCAAGACAGGGTTTCTCTCTGTAGACATACTGTCCTGGAACTCACTCTGTAGACCAAGCTGGCCTCGAACTCAGAGATTCACCTGCCTCTGCCTCCTGAATACTGGGACTAAAGGCCTGTGCCACCACCACCCGGCTTCATAGTTAATTATTAATATTTTATAAATCGATGAAAATGAGATTGGTGTCAATTGTAAGTGGTAATGTTCTTGTAACATCAGCTTTTACCTTACACTTTAAGATTGATCAGGAAGACCTGGCATATGGATAGAAAGAAAATGTTCAGCTAGTCGTTGTATCCGTGGGTTTATCCACCCGAGACCTAGTTCTGGAATAATGACTCTGACGCTTTATTATTTATGAATAAATGCCTAAGCCATAAGGTTTTGCTCATTCCCCAACTCATAACTTATTTTACCTATTTATTCTATTCTTTATGTGCCACACGGCTGCCTACCTCTCCTCAGTTTCATGTCTGTCTTCTTCAGAGTAAGGGTGAATCTCCCACCTGACACTGTCTCAGGGTTACCTGTCTCTCTCCCGGATCTGCCTCCTCCTATTTCCTGCCTCAGTTAGTAGGCTACCAGCTTTTTATTGACAGGTGATGCTTCCATACAGTACACAAGAGATTCTCTCTACAAGTCATGGAGGTGCACACGTTTATTGCCAGAAAAGGAGGCAGAGGCAGGAGGATCTGTGTGAGTTTAAGGCCAGCTCTGTTTATGTAATATAGTGAGTTCCAGGATAACCAGGGCTACAAAGTGAGACGCTGCCTGAAAAGAAAAAAAAAAAAAAAAAAAGAGCTGGGTATTGGGCTACATGCCTTTAATCCCAACAGACACAGGCTGATCTCTGTGAGTTTGAGGCCTACAGAGTGAGCTCCTGGACAGTCATGCTTATACAGAGAAACCTTGTTTTGCAAATCAAAAAAGAAAGAAAAGAAGGAAGAAAATATTCTAGGGCTAGAAAGGTGGCTCAGCAGTCAAAAGCACATGAGTTTGGTTTCTAGCACCAACATGGTAGCTCACAACTGCCTGTATTTTTATTTCCATGGGATCTGATGCCCTCTTGTGACCCCCATGGACTCCTATGCACTTGTGATTCATGTTCTCTCTCTCACTCTCCATCTTTATCTGTCTGTCTGTCTGTCTGTCTGTCTATCTATCTATCTGTCTACCTACCTATCTGTCTGTCTCTGTCTCTCTCTGTATGTTTTTTAAGCATTCTATAAGCAATTGATAGATGCCAGTGTGCCTAGCTGTGTCCTATTTACTGAGGACACAATAAATTAGATATTGTTCTGCCTAAGAGCTTGGGCCACATAAGCATAGCAACAGTATCATTTTCTTTTTGAGACAGGGTGTGCCGAAACACAGTATTACCAGCTTTTATTTTTTATTCCCATTCTACAGATAATGCATTTACAGATCAAGAAGTTCAGTTTGGTGGGCCAGCATTGTGTTACACGTCTTTAATCCCAGCACCCGGAAAGTAGAGGCAGACAGATCTCTGTGACTTTGAGGACAGCGTGGTCTACATAGTGTGTTCCAGGCCAGCCAGGGGTATACAGAGAAACCCTATCTCAAAAAAAATAAAAATAAAGGAAGGTGAATTTGTTGGTAGATAAGATGTGCATGCCTCACCCTCTCAAGTCGTGCAGCATTGTGCCGTAACTGAAAAGCAGAGTTCTCGACATGCTGTGCAACGTGTTTGTTGGTGTCATGGTAATATAGCACGGTAGGTAAACTAGTCCATGCATGGAAGATAACCCTTTCCTTCTCTTCACAGGATGTAATTGACACAGCATGTGAAGTCCTGGCAGACCCTTCTCTTCCAGAACTGTTCTGGGGAACAGTAAGTATGTTGGAAGGACTCATGCTGTGACGTTGTCTAGAGCAGTGGTACTTAGCCCTCCTCATGCCGTGGGCCTTTCACACAGTTCCTCATGCTGTGGTGACCCCACAAAACCTTACTTTGTTGCTACTTCAGAACTGTAACTTTCCTATTGTTACAAATCATGATATCAGTAGCCTTGTTTTGGGTGTTTTAGGAGACTCCATGAAAGGGTCCTTTGAGATTGAAAATTGCTTGCTCTAGAGCAAAGAAAATGATCAAACATTTGTGAGAGGTTTTAGGATTAGCATTTAGAGTTCATGGTCCAGCTGGTCCCATTTCCTTTGTATCCCACCTGGACTGATAGCTTACATAGCTTTTCCCTCCTTCCGGAGATGCTGCTGACTTCTGCAGAGGCCCACAGACCCCTGTGAGAAGCTGTCACAAGCCGTTTTAGATTGGGATCTGTTGCTTGTGTACTGGCTAAGCATTGGCATGATTTGGAGTATTTCTCACTTTAATAGAAGCATAACGGAAGGAATTATGTTGTCTGCCTGTACAAAGGGTGGCCAAGAGGAAGACACTGAATAGACAGGCGGTCTCTTTTCAGGTCATAAATACTTTTATCTTTTTTCAATGGAATATGAACATCTTAAATTATTAACAAAGTGTTATTTCTGCCTGTGAAAAGGAAAGGATTATTTCTAGGTTTTCTTTTAAAGGTATGAACTTTTAAAAATATTTCTTTTGCCGGGCAGTGGTGATACACACCTTTAATTCCAGCACTTACTTGGGTGTCCAGGCTGGTTTACAGAGTGAGTTCCAGGACAGCCAGAGCTATATGGAAAAACCCTGTCTCGAAAAACCAAAAACGGAAAAGAAAATATTTTTCTTTATTTGTGTTTTATGTGTATGGATGTATATCTGTGCACCATATGCGTGCAGTGCCTTTAGAGGACAGAAGAGGATATTGGACACTGAGATGGGAGTTACAGCCAGCTGCGAGCTGCCATGCAGAAGCTGGGTCGTCTGGTAGAACAATCAGCTTTCTTTCTTTCTTTCTTTCTTTCTTTCTTTCTTTCTTTCTTTCTTTCTTTCTTTCTTTCTTTCTTTCTTTCTTTCTTTTCTTTTCTTTTCTTTTCTTTTCTTTCTTTCCTTCCCTACCACCCTCCCTCCCTTCCTTTCTTTCCTCCCTCTCTCCCTTCCTTTCTTTCCTTTTCTTTTGGGGGATTTGAGACAGGGTTTCTCTGTGTAATAGCCCTGGCTATCCTGAACTTACTTTGTACACCACACTGGTGTTAAACTCCATGCATCTGTCTGCCTTTGCTTCCAAGTGCTGGGTTTAAAAAAAAAAAATGAGCCACCACAGCTGGCTGCCATCAGTTTTCTTAATTGCCGAGTCATCTCTGCAGCTTCTTTTTCTAGATTTTCTTAGCATTGCTAAGTACTTATGAAGACAGATGACTTCTTTTCCACCTTAGGAACCAACTTCTGGTCTTGGGATCATTCTGGACAGTGTATGTGGGATGTTTCCTCATCTCCTTTCCCCACTTTTGCAATTGCTCCGAGCCCTTGTGTCAGGGAAGTCCACTGCCAAAAAGGTGAGTGATCTGGTCAGGATTTCTAAAGGGAAGTGGGAGGAGGCTACCTGAGTTTCACTGGCACTCCTGTGTGCACTCTACATTGGAAGTCCACTGCCAGGACAAGAAGTTGTCTGTAATCAAATGAAAGATGCTCTTGACTGGTGTCATTTCAGATCTGTTTCAGGACATAAGAATCTTTTTGCTAAGTACCTAAGTGCTATGAGAGTAAATGTAAAGTTGCCTGATGCCTGCTTAGGAGAGAACAGTGGATTTAAGAAATGAATGGTATTGGTGAGGATGTGCCTTTCCGGTCTCTGCAAGGCCATGGATTTGATAGGAGAGGGTGGTAGGTGAGAAAGGAGAGGCAAGCAGAGAGAGCCAACTATGTGTATGTGGAGTAAGGGGAACTTGGGTTAGGAAAAGGATGGTGAGGCTAAGTAGTAGTCTGGAAGACGTTTAGCAGACCAGCATGTACAGTCTGGCGTAAAGAGTGAGCATGGGACCCTTTGTGTGTCCCATGAGTGAACGTGTAACTGGGTTTCTTCTGGGTGTTGGCAGGTGTATAGTTTCCTGGATAAAATGTCGTTCTACAATGAACTTCATAAGCACAAGCCTCATGATGTGCTCTCTCATGAAGACGGGACTCTTTGGCGAAGACAAACCCCCAAACTCCTGTACCCTCTAGGTAAGCAGAGATGCCCTGCCATGGCCCTTTTTAAAGGAATCTAGTTAGACCTAATGTTGGCTGATCCTGTTCTAACTGCTTGTGGATTCATTGAAAAAGAGCATCGGCTTGTAGTGCTGAGCATCACATCTGGGACCAGGTGTGCTGTAGGCAAGTGCTCCACAATTCAGTAGTGCTTGCTCCTGCTTGCTTTCTCTTTCTTTCCTCTTTATTTATTTATTTATTTTTGTCGTTGTTGTTGTTTGTTTTGAGACCATCTTTTTTGTTATTAGCCCACGCTGACCTGTAATACATGATTTTCCTACTCTATCCTTCTAGGTATTAGGATTATGATCATGTATACCATATTCTGTCTGTCTGTATCTCTCTGTTTTTTTTTTTGTTTTTTTTTGTTTCTTGTTTTTTGTTGTTGTTGTTGTTGGGGAGGGTTTTGAGACAAAGTTTCTCTGTGTAACAGCTCTGGTTGTCCTGGAACTCACTCTGGGTAGACCAGGCTGGCCTTGAACTTGTCTCTCTTCTTTAATTAATGTTTTTGCATAACTGGACTCTCTTACTGGTTGGTTGGTTTGTTTGTTTGTTTGTTTTTGCTGTAATAAGGTAATGAGGTCTGTCTATCATGATCAGTGAAGTATTTGTGTGTGTCCTTTTGCTTATTTTCCTATACTCTCACTCATACTTAACATTTCTTTGTGTAAAGACTGTTTAGAGTTAATTGTTTTAGCAGTTTTTGTTGCTGTAATAAACAAAAAATAACTTGGAGGGGAAAGGACTTATTTCATCTTACAGTTCTGTGCTACAGTTTATCATCAAAGGAAATCAGGGCAGGAGCTGAGGCACAGGCCATGGAGGAACTCTGCTTACTGGTTAGCTCCTCATGGCTTTCTCAGCCTGCTTTCTTATACCATTAGAGCTTTCAGGGCCATCTCCCAGGGCTAGCACCACCCACAGTGGCCTGGGCCCTTCCACAGCAGTTATTAATCAAGAAAATGCCCTACAGACTTACCTACAGGCCAGTCTGGTGAGATATTTTTCCCAACTGAGATTCTCTCTTCCCAGGTAACTCTAGCTTGTACCAAGTTGACAAGACAGTAGCTAGCTAATCTAACAATCTTTATAAAGCAAGATACAAATGTGAGTAGTCAGAAAGAACTTTCCAATAATCCGGGGTGCTGACTTCTGATGAGGGGTCCCAGAAAGAGGACATGGGGGCAGTTTGTAATTCTACATGCCCAGTTGTGTATATGTGTATGTTTGTATACATTTGCCAGGGTTGTTCTGCAGGGACAGCTGCAACAGTTGCTGAAATCGTGTTATGTCTTGTCCTGTACTGGGGCACACCCTCCATCCATAGGAGTTATACACAGTCTCCCTGCCTTTCACCAACCCAGTGAGCATCCCATCTTCTTGTCTTGGCATCCAGTAGGTAGCTCTGGCAAAAACAGCTTGTATAGCAATGTGCAAGGCTAGAACTTGGAAAGACTCAAACATTATTTTGGCAGTTCAGATCTTGCTTTTAGAATATTCCATAGAGGTTAGTCAAATGGTGGTCTTTAGGTTTTACCTTAAAATATTTAAGAATAAGGCTGGGAGTGGTGGCACATGCCCTTAATCACAGCACTCAGAAGCCAGAGGCAGGCAGATCTCTGAATTCAAGATCAGCCTGCTCTACAGAGTGAGTTCCAGGACAGCCAGGGCTTTTACACAGTGAAACCCTGTCCCAAAAAATAAAGCAAAAAAAACAAACAAACAATTAAAGATCATTTGCTCTGTAAACCTACCTGGCACTGGAGAGATGACTTGTTGGCTAAACAGATATGCTACTTTTCCAGAGGGTGGCTAACCCCTCATAGTACAGTACAGAGAGGATGTTAAACTAGCCTCTGTATGGCTTTTCTTGGCTATTTGTCCTCTGCTACGATCATCCACAAGAACCAGCTATCTCAGGCTCACCTATGATTCTGCGTCAGTGTTTTGCCATTACAAATAGTACTGCATTAGGATATATGGACTCTTAGATACTGGTGTTTCATTTTCAGTAAACACCATTCGCAACATGAGATGGTTAAGTGAAAATGAAAGGTTTGGAATGTATGCTTGACAGATAAATGAACATGTGCTGTATGCATAAAGTGGAATATTATTTAAATGTGAAAAGAGAAGATTTTGTCCTAGGGATGCTTCATAGGTAGCACATGTACTAGCATGTAGTCTGATGTTGACTACAACATGTGTAAACCCTGAAGGCATCTTCTTAAGAGAAATAAGCCAGTTACAAAAGCACAAATTATTTGTGCAAATACATACATATTTATATGTACATAGTTATATATATAATTTCTTATTTTGGAGCTAGGTCTCATTTTGTAGCCGAAACTAGTTTTCACGTTGAGGAAGCTACCTGCTTCAGCCTCCTAAGTGAGTAAGGGGACTAAAGGGTGCCTTATTACATCCATGTTGTAGTATATTAAAAATAAAATGGGTGTTGGGCTATGTAATGTTTATTATTAGCCCTATGATTATCTAACTCGCTGCCACAAGTAATAAGACACAGACATCTGTTAGATTTTATGATTGCCTTATTTACCTTGGGCCAGGCAGATATTCCAACCTACACTGTCTGAATCACCTCACCATCCATCTCCCAGCCCCCATCCAATGCCATCCACCCAATCCTCCTCAGTTTTTCTCCCTTTCATCCATAATCCCATGGTACTTGCTTATATTCTTCACCTGGGCTCTTTACACACCATTACTGGAGTTTTCCTCCTAGGCCATGTGTTTTTGTTTTTTGTCTCCTGGCTAACCTGTTGTGGCATCCTCCTTTTTCCTCTCTTCCTGACCCTCTGTCTGTCTTAAGATTCTTGTGATTCCTCAAAACCTTGGAAAACTAGCCACGCCTACCCCATTCTGCCCTACCCAAATATAGGCCATCTTATGAACCAATCAGGTAAAGTTTTAGACAGGTTTACACAAACAAGGATGGGTATTTACAGTGGGCAGTAACCCTATCTTGAATGCCAGTAATTAGCATTAGACCAACCTCCAGCACATCTAGTTTTGTGTCATTCTTCTGTTTTGAGGTACTTCAAAGGAGCCAAATTCCAAGACAGAAAATAGAGTTGTGATTGTTGGGAACTGAGAGCTAGACAGAATAGGGAATTACTGTAAATGAGAGCAAAGGTAATAGCCATAACCCAGTGTGAGTGTACTTGCTGCTGCTGTGGTGGGTATTTCTTAATAAGATGAGAAATTAGGTGTTAAATGCATTTTACCACAGCTTAAAAAAATTTAAAGCCAAGCTTGGTGGAACACAACTGTAGACCCAGTTACTTGAAAGATTTGAGACTGTGAGTTCAGTCAGCCCAAGGAGAACTGAGATTTTGTCTCTGCCCTGTACCCCAAAAAGTTATTATTTAGTGAGTGTCTGAGCTTAGAGGTGGGTGCCAACCTGCCTTTACCATTCTTTAATGTCAAAGTCATAGGGGTGCTGTCTGCTGAGTAGTTTCTACCTGTATGCGTTGTGTCTGCTAGAAGAATCTCCTCTCACATTTGTGGTAGGACATAGCAACTTCTCTTCCATAGGAGGTCAGACCAACCTTCGAATTCCTCAGGGCACTGTGGGCCAAGTCATGCTGGATGATAGGGCTTACCTTGTTCGCTGGGAGTACTCCTACAGCAGCTGGACTCTCTTCACCTGTGAGATTGAAATGCTACTTCACGTTGTCTCCACAGCAGGTAAGGTTTGCTCTTAGAGAACAAGTGATGGGAAGAGTGGGTGTGCTTGCAGGATTTGAAGGATAAACCCAATTGCAAGGTAAATTTAAAGCTATCCAGCTTGGGGTCTGTGAGATTTTTTTTTGTCTGAGTCTTACAGTACACTCAGTGATCTTTTTATAGAAGGGTATGCTGAGAATTCATAGGCCAACTTTCCCCACAGATGTGATCCAGCATTGCCAACGGGTCAAACCCATCATTGATTTGGTCCACAAGGTCATTAGCACAGACTTGTCCATAGCAGACTGTCTGTTGCCCATCACATCCCGCATCTACATGCTTCTGCAACGGTGAGTCCCTGTGGTTGGCAGAGCTTGCAGCAGTTATTCTGTTGCTTTCCAGGAGCCTGGCCCTGGGATCTGTGAGAGGCCTTTAGAATACTTTCCCAACTGAGGGCTTTCCTGTTTTTTTGAGGAGTGTGGAAAGAACTGGAAACTGCTTGTTATTATTTCACTGGGTGCAGTGCTTTGTTCTCTAACCAGGTTGACAACAGTCATCTCTCCTCCTGTAAATGTCATTGCTTCTTGTGTCAATTGCTTAACTGTCTTGGCTGCTCGGAATCCAGCAAAGGTGAGATGCCAAGTCTTTATAGCAGCTAAGGAGTATTCACATTTGGCATATGCATCTGAAGGGATGGACACCTAATTTCTTCTTTTTCCTTTACAGGTCTGGACTGATCTTCGTCACACAGGTTTTTTGCCATTTGTGGCCCACCCTGTCTCCAACATGACTCAAATGATTAGGTGAGCCAGGTCCTGGGTAGGGAGACCTTACTCGAACTACAGTTCATTCCTGGTCAGGTCTAGCCTGGCTTTATTCATTTTAAAGAAGCTTCTGTCTTCATGGACTTGAGGGTGAGTAAGGATAAGGTAAAGAAGATGGGACACAGAACTGCTTTTCTCAAGGCACATAGGTGATTCACAGTGTTTTGGTTTGGTTTGGTTTGGTTTGGTTTGGTTTTAGAGATAGGGCTGGCTTCACTATATAGCCCTGGCTGTCCTGGAACTTGCTATGTAGACCAGGCAGGTCTTGATTGAATTCACAGAGATCCACCTGCTTCTGCCTTTTGAGTTCTGGATGGTTTCACAGTTTTAAAACTTTGAGAGATAAAATGGAACTTTTCTCATCCAGCTGCAACTACATTAGCTATGTGGGCATTTACTTTCCAGCTGGGAGAATCCGGGGGTATTTGGATCCAGAGACTTGGTATCCTATTCCCAAGCGCACTCAGTTTGCTTTTCCTCCAGTCTGAGGGTATGTGAGCTAGGCCAGTTACTGAAGTACAGGCTCCATCTTACTACCTCAGCATACTCACCTTGCTCTCTGATGGCCGTTCCCCTAATGGCTCATTTGATTCTTCACTCTACACCTCTTGGAGTTGTACATCAATAAAACGTAATCTTTAACTTTTCCCTGGCTATAAAATTCCCTGGTCTACATTTGATTATTGCACTTTGAAGAGCTTTTGTGTTTCATGCTGAAGCCATCTAGACAATAACAAGAATGCTATATAATCAGTTTGTTCAATCATTGAACATTGTTCATCATTTTTTCCTCTACTTCTGTCCCTAGTGCGGAGGGAATGAATGCTGGAGGGTATGGCAGCCTTCTGATGAATAGTGAACAACCCCAGGGCGAGTATGGGGTCACAATTGCCTTTCTGCGCTTGGTCACTACTCTTGTCAAGGTACCATCTGGTCAGATAATTCTGGAATAGCTCCTCTGTTCCATGCTATTGTAGTCATCCTGTCTGTATGCAGGACAGCTGTTCTGTGGGTATGGAACATCAGCTTCTGTGTGTTGAGAGTCTGTGCCAGTGTGTTCCTGGGGCTTGCTTGATTGTGTGAATTATTATTAGTAATCAGAAGGCTTGTAGTGAAAATTGAGAACTGTGTGGCTCCTGCAGTTCATGTTAAGCTATTTTGACTGTCATCCACATGCACTTGATATCTTTTCCTAGTGTGTGATTGTATGTACCCTCCATAGGTCTACTTTCAAAGTCTAGTATTTACCACAAAAGAGGAGCTTTGGTACTTCTTACTCCGTTTTCTAATCTCTTTCTTATGCAGATTGTGACCATAAGCTGATAATGAATCAGGGCTCTGAAAAACTAGTGTATAGTTAAGAACAAGAATTTTAGAATTGGGTAGAAGTAGGGTGTCACTTGAAGTTCATTACTTCTTGAATTTCTTTGACCTTAGGCAGTTCAGGATTTCTAAGCGCAGATGTGGACTAGGCACAGTGCTCACACATGGGAAGTATTCAGCAGCTTGCTGTCCTAAGACTGCAACCCTGGCTTTTCAGGAGCCCAGCACAGAAACAAGTTCAAGGTCTGCTTGGGCTTAGAGTGAGATCGAAATCAGGCTGGAGGAATGTATTTCAGGACTTTCCTATATGGATAGACCTACCAGAGTTCAATGCAGCTATTACTGCCCATACACAAACCACTCAGAACCTTGCACATATCCTTTCTGTAGGAATAAGTGAAGGCTTAGCAAGAAATTATTGTATATAGAGTCAAAGTGAGCAGTCTCCAGTTTTCAGACACAGAAACGGGAATTATCTGCACTATTCGAGGAGGGAATTTGGCCATCGGTGCTCCGCTCTGCTGTTCAGTGATGGTTGAACTCTGGGTGTGGGTGGCAGCCATTGGCAGTGAGTGCGTTTCTTGGCTGTTGATAGCCATGCGTCTTTGGTGATTAGGGCACCTCTCCTGTCACAGCAGCTTTCTTCCTGCTCTCCCTTGTCAGCACCTTGGCTGATAGTGTCACTACCTTTTTAGTTATTTTCTCTGTTCACAGTGTGGGTTCAGTTGGAGTAGGAGTTGGAGTAGGGATTTTATTTTATTTTTATAGTTTATTTTATTTTATGTGCATTGGTGGTTTGTCTGAGTGTTTGTCTATGAGAGAACGTCAGATCTTGGAGTTACAGACAGTTGTGAGTTGCCACGTGGGTGCTGGGAATTGAACTCAGGTCCTCTGGAAGAGCAGTCAGTTTTCTTAACTGCTGAGCCATCTCTCCAGTCCCTGAAGTGTTCTGGTTCTCCTTTGGACCTGTCTGTGCTTTTGAGGTTAAATCTTGACTAACAAAGGATGCCACCTTACATAGCCAAGACCCTCACAATGCTTTTCCATAGGGACAGCTTGGTAGTACCCAGAGCCAAGGCCTGGTGCCTTGTGTGATGTTCGTGTTGAAGGAGATGCTTCCCAGCTACCACAAATGGCGTTACAACTCTCACGGTGTGCGGGAACTGATCGGTATGGACAAAATGGGCTAAACACCCAAAAACTTCTGGCTCCCTGAAGATCTTCTTTGAGTAGGGTCATTAACATAAGGAAAGCTGAATCATTGGATGTCTTTTCTGGAGTCTAGGTTGCCTAATTCTGGAGCTCATTCATGCAATACTGAACCTGTGCCAAGAGACAGACCTGCAGAGCAGGTAATGGGGGATTGTGGGGCTCAGCAGGGGGACATGCTGTATATTGATAGTTTTGGGTCCCCTCATTTTTTCCCAACATCTCACCTAAGTCGAATCCTGTCTAAGTTAAAATTTCTTTTGCTGTGGTAAAACTCCATTTCTAGAAGAAATGGGAAGGAAAGGGTCCGTATTACCATCCATCACTGAGGAAAGTCAGAGCAGGAACCCGGAGGCACGAGCTGATGTAGAGGCTGTGAAGGAACATGGCTTAGTAGCCTGCTCAGTTTTTTTTCTTAGACACCCCAGTACCACCTGCTCAGGGATGGTACCACCCACAATGGCCTGGGTCCTCTGACATTAATCACTAATTAAGAAAATGCCCCAAGGGCCATTCTGGTGGGGGCGTTTTCTTAATTGAAGTTCCGTCTTCCCAAATGACTAGTCTTTGTCAAATTGACAAAAATTAACTAACACAAACCCAAAGTTCATTTATCTCTACTTAGGATTTATTGTCCATTAGCTCAGTTGTCATTCCTCCCGATGGACAGAGAAGGACAGATGAAAGTACATGTGTGTACATGTGTAATATTTGTTATGAGCGTTATAAAAGTGATGCCTGCCCATTAGAAAGCTCTTAGGCTGCAATGTGCCACTTCAGAGGGGCCTGTTAACAAGTCAGTGCAGATCCTAGGCTTTTCTACACCATGTATTCACTGCTCTGTAACTTGATTCTGTGCCCTCCCTTGTTTTTATATTTCCATACATTGTATGAATGGGTTAATCCTAAATTATTTCAGAAAATACACCCATTAATTGATGGGCTTTCGATTATTTTTCAGGGTGGTCTTTAGGACCATGTCTGAGAAAAGTGTCCAGATATCTTCCTTCCTCAGATCCCTAATCTGCCTCACCTGTGTCCAGTTTTAAGGCACATGGGGCAGTGCTGCTTCCTTCTGGTTAAGAGCTCCGAAGCTCCTAGTAACTGAGAATCCTCTGTTCTAGCCACACGCCCAGCCTGCCTTCCCTCTGCATCTGCAGCCTTGCTTATACAGAAGCTGGACAGACAGTCATCAGTATCATGGGAATTGGTGTGGACACCATAGACATGGTGATGGCTGCTCAACCCCGAAGGTAGGCCTTTCTCTGTGCCTGCCCTGTTGGTCTTCAAGGTACCCTGCATTTTCTAAGCTCCATCTTAGCTTAACTTGTAGTTGCCTTGTTTGTTTCCCCCATATTTCTAAAATTAAAATGCAGTTACATCATTTTCCTCATTCGCCTTTCTCCCTCCAACTCCTTCCATACCCTCACCTTGCACTCCTTCAAATTGATGCTGTGTTTTTCTTTGTTACACACAGACACACATACATGCCCGTACACATAAACATAATGTGTGTGCATAGATATATAAATTGCTTAGTATATTTAGTGTTTCTTGTATGTATGTGATTTGGGGGGGAGACCAGTCTGTATTAGATAATCAGTTAGGGGGCTCATCTCTGGGAATGACTTTTGTCTGCTCTCAACATTCCTTATTTACCTGTAGTTCTCTGTTTAAGCAGGGAGTCATGTGAAATTTCCCCCTCCCTGCCTCAGCCTTAGCATGTCTAGTAGTGTTGTATTCCTTCAGGTCTTGTTTAGACAGCTATATTGATAAGGTATCCTGAGTAAAGCTTTACTTTATTTCTTGAAGACACAATCTCATAATAGCTTTCCTGGTTTTTGCAGCTGCTTTAAAAAATAGCTTTGTAGCCAGGCATGGTGACATACACCTATAATCCCAGCACTCAGGAGGTAGAAGGGGGTGAATCTCTGAGTTTGAGGCCAGCCTGGGCTATAGAGCAAGTTCTGGGATGGCCATGGCTACATCCTATCCTAAGAACCCATCTTAAAAACCAACAAACCAAACAAAACAAAACCTTTGTATTTCCTAGGCTGTAGCTAGTGGCTGCTGTTTAGCCTCTTCTCTTTCCTAGTCTGAACTGGGCCCCTGGTGAGCTCCTCAGATTCTTGTTGGAATCTGATTTGTGAGCGCACACACTGTGAGTGAAATCACGTTATCTAAATTAACTGTAATTTCCATTTGTCCACCTAGTGATGGGCCAGAAGGTCAGGGCCAGGGCCAACTGCTGATCAAGACAGTAAAGCTGGCATTCTCTGTCACCAACAATGTTATTCGGCTGAAACCTCCTTCTAATGTGGTGTCCCCCCTGGAACAGGCTCTTACACAGCATGGTATGTATTTCTCTTCCTCAGCTACATTGCTGCCATAAAGACATTGTATTAAATGCCCCGTGTTTGCACTTCAGGACTGTTCTCAGCTCACTTCCTTACCCTTGGAAGCAAAGGGACTGCATCATACTTTATTGTGGCCTCTTGATGATGACATAGTAATACTTAAGGGTTAGAGGCTGGACTCAGGTTTCCTCGGTTCAAGTTTAGGTTTCAGTCAGCTATATGAAAATCTCAGGCATATTTAAGCTCTGTCTCAGATTTCTCATCCACAGTGGCATCGTGGTAAATGCCTGTAATCCCAGCATCCTTGGGAACTGAGGCGGGGGTACAAGCTAGGCCACCCAGAAGACTATAGTGTGAGACCATATTGTTTATAAAGTAAATAAATAAAGAGATTTCTTAGCTGTAGGGTTGGGGGAATGGCGCCGTCAGTACACGCAGGAGATAAGCTGTGTGGCGCAGCCTGCCCTTCAGGCTCCACAGGCAGTGGTCTGTAGAGCAAAAAACAACACAGAAATAACCTTCAAAACACTTTAGCTCATATCACTGTGGGACTTTTAAGTTGGTTTAATCTATGGCTCAATCATATTTTCATTAATGTTTTATATCATGTCTAAGGCCATTTATACCTTTTAATTCTTTTTTTCATTGACTGTGCTGGGGATTGAACCCAGGACTTTATGCATGTTAGCAGGCATTCCACTATTAAGTGACTGCTCTTGCCCAATTATTTTCCTTTGAGACCTTGGCTGGTCTTAAACTGATTATGTAGCCAAGAATGTCCTTGAACTCTTTTTATTTATTTTATTTTTTGCTTTGTTTTGTTACATTTATTTATGTTTATGTGCATGAGTCTGGGTGTGAGCTCTTTCTTTCCATATGTGGGTCCTGGGAGTTGAACTGTGGTCATCAGGCTTAGCAGCAAGTACTTAACCCACTGAGTCATCATCTCCCTGACCCTGGTTGGTCCTTTAATTCTTGGTCATACTTTTTCACCTCTCAAGCGCTGAGATTGTAAGCATGTGCTACCTTGTCTGGCCAGAGGATTTCTGTGTTTTCTGAGTGTATGTATGTACACTTATGTACACAAGCATGTAGACTGTGGAGCTTGGTTCTCTCTCTCCACCATGTGGATCTGGGGGATTGAATCAGGTCATCAGGCTTTTACCCACTGAGCCATCTCACTAGCCTTACTGCTTAAAGTTTGAGGCATTAGTGTTTTTTTCTTTTTCTTTTAAATTTCAGGACAATGGTTTTTGTAACCTATAAAGAGTATTTTTATCTGTGCCATTGTATTGAACTGTGCGTTGTGTTGACCCAAAATCCTGCTTATCTGTTTGTTCCTGAGAACAAGACTGAACTAGCTGCCTGGACTTACTCTGGCCCAATGGACAGTGTTTTGGAAGAACTCTAATTAAGTGCCCAGAACCCAGCTGTCTCGTTTCTTTGCTTCAGGTGCTCATGGGAACAACCTCATTGCTGTCCTAGCCAAGTACA
This sequence comes from Pachyuromys duprasi, assembly GCA_028658305.1. Classification (NCBI taxonomy): domain Eukaryota; kingdom Metazoa; phylum Chordata; class Mammalia; order Rodentia; family Muridae; genus Pachyuromys; species Pachyuromys duprasi. The sequence goes on along the minus strand of CM053752.1, from coordinate 107,630,680 downwards.
TCTACCACAGACATGATCCAGCTTTGCCGCGTCTGGCCATCCAGCTGCTGAAACGTTTGGCCACGGTAGGATCCATGTAGCCAGCCAGAGTCATGCAACATGAGCTTTCCTTGCTGCTCTCCACCTCTCTATTTTTTTTTTTTTAATCTCCTTGTGCTTGATATGGAAGTCAAGACCTTATATTGCTGGGCAAGCACTCTACCACTGAGTTTTGTACTCCTTTGTGTAGGTATGTGTGGGTATGAGCACTGAGTGCAGGTACCCACTGAGGCCAGAAATGTCAGGTCCCCAAACTGGCATCACAGGCCGTTGTGAGCAGCCTGATGTGGGCTAGGAATCAGGCTGAGTTCCTTTGTAAAAGTAGTACCTGCTCCTATCACTGAGTCATCCCTTCAGCCCCAGTTTATCTTTTTAGATTTTTAATTTTATGTGCATGAGTATTTTGACTGTGTTTGTATGTATGTATACCACCTGTGTGCTTGGTGCCCAAAGTGTTGAGAGGGTTTTAGAGTTACAGATGGCCATAAGCTACTATGTGGGTGCTGAGAAACAAGTCTCAATTCTCTGCAAGAAAATGTTTGTTTGGGTTTTTTTTGTTTTTTTTTTTTTTGGTTGGTTTTGGGTTTTGAAGCAATCTCACATTGAAGCTGGTCTGAAACTCACAGCCTGTCCTTTCTGAGTTCTGGGATTAAAAGTGCGCACTACCAGTCCAGCTGAGTGCAAGTGCTTTTAACCACTGAGCCGTCTCTCTAGCCCCTTCACTTTATATATTTAATATCAAATTTATATCCTTACCCGATGGCATCAGCAATTCTTTTTTGTCAGTCTAATAGACAGATAACCTCATTTTTTTTTTCCTTTGTTTTTTTTCAAGACAGGTTTCTCTGTGTAGGCTTGGCTGTCGTGGACTCATTTTGTAGACCATGCTCGCCTCAAACTCACAGAGATCCGCCTGCCTCTGTCTCTTGAGTGCTGGGATTACAGGTGTTCGCCACCACTGCCCGACTGATAACCTCATTTTTTACTTAAACATCTGTGAATGTGCATGCACACATACGTGAATATGCACATGGGTGGACATGTGTGTTAAAGCCAGAGGTCAATGTTAGGTGTCTTTCTCAATCACTGTCCATCTCAGTTTTTGAGAGTCTTATTGAATCCGGAGCTTGTTTGTTAGCTACGCTGGCTCATCAGCAAAACCAGAGCTCCTCTGGCCTCCCCAACACTAGGATTATAGGCTCTTCTCGCTCAGCTGTTAGTGAGTGTTGAGCATCTCAGCTCAGGTCTTCGTGCTCTAGCTAGTTGACCCATCTCTCCAGCCTTTAGTAAATTCTTTCATCCTAGAAATTTATGTCTGGGTTGTTTTCTTATTTTCCATTTCCTAGAATTCCTCAGTGCCCTTCTGTGGAACCCTACTGGAGTTTTTCTGGACCTAGAACCTTAAACCTGGGCTAGAGAGATGGCTCAGAGCTTAAGAGCACTGGCTGCTCCTCCAAAGGTCCTGAGTTCAACTCCCAACAACCCCATGGTGACTCACAACCATCTATAATGAGATCTGGTGCCCTCTTCTGGTGAGCAGGTGTACATGCAGGCAGAACACTATAGAATGAATGATAAATGAATGAATCTTTGAAAAAAGAAAAAAACAAAACAGAACAGCCCTATACACAGACCAAAAAGAAAAAAAAAAAAGACTACAGTTAGACCCTTAACCTGTATATTCTGGTCTCCAGGTGGCCCCAATGTCAGTGTATGCTTGCCTGGGCAGTGATGCTGCTGCCATTCGTGATGCCTTCCTGACCCGCCTCCAGAGCAAGATTGAGGACATGCGCATCAAAGTCATGATTCTGGAGTTCCTTACAGTTGCTGTAGAGACACAGCCAGGTCTCATAGAGCTGTTTCTGAATCTGGAGGTGAAGGATGGCAGCAACGGCTCCAAGGTCAGCCTGCACTTTGAGTGAAACTGGGTGGTGGCTGCTTGGAAGTGCAGTTATGAAACTTGAATGCCCACCTGTCCCTCTTGCAGGAATTCAGCCTTGGTGTATGGAGCTGCCTCCATGTGGTGCTGGAGCTGATTGATTCCCAGCAGCAAGATCGATACTGGTGCCCACCCCTGCTGCATCGTGCAGCCATCGCCTTCCTTCATGCCCTGTGGCAAGACCGTAGGGACAGTGCTATGCTTGTCCTCAGAACCAAGTATGTTCCCTCTGGGCAGTAGCCAACCAATGAACTTGACTGTTCTTGTCTATAAGATAGAAATAGGTTTGTTGTGAGGTCACCTTATTATACATAGAATACTTAGTACACAGTTCAGAACTGGGGACCCTTACATGTCTTTTTCTTTCCTTTTTCTCTTTATTTACTTATTTGCTTTTTTGGGACAAGTTCTCATATGTGTAGCTTTGGCTGACCTGGAGCTTGCTATGTAGACCTTGGCCTTCAACTCACAGTGACCTTGTAGCCCTCTGCTTCCCATGTGTAGAGATTAAAGGCTTTTACCAGCACAGGTAGACGTTTTGTTGTTGTTGTTGTTTACTTTTTTTTTACATTTTTTAAATTTTATGTTCATTGATCTTTTGCCTGCATGTATATCTGTGTGAGGGTGTCTGATTCCCTAGAAGTGGAGTTATAGACAGATGTGAGCTGCCATGTGAGAGCTGGGAATTCAACCTGGGTCCTCTGGAAGAGCAGCCAGTGCTCTTAACCTCTGAGCCATTTCGCCAGCCCTTTTGTTTGTTGTTGTTTTGTTTTTAAATTTTTACTGTGAGTTGTATGCACATGTCACAGAGCTCTGTGTAGCCAAAGGATAATTTCTAAGATGTGGATCCCAGGGATTGAACTCAGATCATCAGTCTTGATGATCAGTGTCTTAGTCATCTCACCAGTCCAGATACTGCTGCTGCTCCTCCTCTTCTGTTTTGTTCAATGTTTGTTTTTGGTTTTTTGAGACAAGTTCTGCATAGCCTTGCCTGTCCTGGAACTTGCTTTATAGACCAAGCTGGCTTCTACCTCTACCTTCTTTTTGCCTCAGCCTCCTAATTGCTGGGGTTAGAGGTGTGGGCTGCTACTGCCTGGTTCCCAGTTGCATTTCTTAAGTGAAAGGTGTAGTTTCGTTTATGGACTGTTTATATTTATATAGGAATAGTTGATTTATAAAGAACATTATAGGTTTGAGACATTAAATATGAAAAAATATTAGCAAGGGGGACTAGTGAGATGGGCACTGTTGTGGGGGAAAGTGGCATTTCAACAAGTGTGTTTGTTCTAGACCCAAATTTTGGGAGAATTTAACCAGTCCGCTGTTTGGAAGTCTCTCTCCTCCCTCGGAGACATCTGAGGTAAGCTATGTGGAAGGTAGGACAGTGGCTGGGAGTCCGTGAGAGGAAAGGTGGGAAGACGGATCCTGCCTTGAGTTATATGCAGCATGCTTCATGAGAAGGTCCTTCTGCAGAGCACTGTCTGCTTCCTGCTCTCTGGGAAGCAGGGTGGCATGCCTGCTCTGGGTGGAAGGCTCTGGCACCTACACATTGTGGACCTGGTGTCCTGCCCATTGGCAGGTGCCGTTTGCATTCCATAAAGATGTAATGACTTGTTTTCTAAGTGTGAGGTCCTTGCTATCAGCAGGGGTTGGGAGTGTTTCTCCATGTAATTGGCATGGTTTGCTCTCCCCTCCACAGCCCAGCATCCTGGAAACCTGTGCCCTAATCATGAAGATAATATGTTTGGAGATATACTATGTAGTTAAGTGAGTCTTTCCCCTTGAGGTGGTTTTATTGTTCTTGTTTTTACTGTTTGCATAGTGCTGGGGTTCAAACTCCGGGCCTTTTGCATGCCAGCTCTTTCCCATGAAATTTTAATCAAAGACGGGGATGGGAAGTGGAATGGTAGAAAGGCCTATCACTGAAATCATGGTTGCTAAGCCGGACACACAAGAGAGATGGTCTGGCTCATTAGATGGAGGGCCAGTGAACTGTCCCTTCCAGTGCACTGGTAGCATTTATTACTGTCAGAGCTGAGCCTGGCGCACCTTTAATCCCAGCGCTCAGGGAGGCAGAAGCAGGCAGATGGCCATGCGTCTGAGGATGCCCTGGTCTACAAAGTGAGTCCGGGATAGCCTGTCTCGGGGGAAAAAGAGAGAGAGAGAATGTTACTGTTAAAGCAGATTCTGTGTGCCTGGGATTTAGTAGCGGAGACGTTTCTGGAAGGGCCTCAGCTTCGCTTACTACTTTGGAGCTGATCCTAGAGCTGGCTGCTGCATGCTCATCTCCTCCCCTATTTTGAATCCTGACTGGAGTTTGTTTTCTTGACATCATAGGGGTTCATTAGACCAGTCATTAAAAGATATACTCAAGAAGTTTTCTAGTGAGAAACGCTTTGCCTACTGGTCAGGGTACGTCAAGTCTTTGGCAGTTTACATGGCTGAAACAGAGGGCAGCAGCTGCACGTCCTTGCTGGAGTATCAGATGCTGGTCTCGGCCTGGAGGATGCTGCTCATCATTGCCACCAGCCACGTAAGCACATGCAGCTCTTTGGGGTAAAGTGAATGCAACAGAGTATATGCCCTAAGATGAGGGTGGGCAGTTGCTTGGGGCTGAGGTTTGATAGGACATCTTGGGGACAAGACAGAGAAGCAGTTCCAAATCTGTGAGACATCCTGAAGGCCTTCCTCACTGTTGGGCCGGGATACGTCTGAGGTGGTGTTGCCTTTGGTGCTGTACCTTCTGGTCACGAGGTGTCTGTGCCTCGTCTGTCATTGCAGCAGCCCCGGACCTCTTAGAGAGCTGTTTGTTTTCATTGGTCTAAAAAAAGACAGGCCACTTGCTCTTCACTGTATAGTGAGTCTTTTAAAGTTTTACTTACTATTAGTATATGCAAATGTATGTGGTGGTCAGAAGACAAATTTTCAGAATCAGTCCTACCTTCATGTGTCAGCCCTGGGGATTGAGCTCAGGTCATCAGCCTTGTGTAGCAGGTGCCTTAGCCCACTGAACAGCTCCCCAGCCAGGTTTTTTCTGTTTTTGTTTTTAACCCTTTTTTTTTTTTAATTGGTTTTTCAAGACAGGGTTCCTCTGTATAACCTTGGCTGTCCTGTACTTGCTTTGTAGACTAGGCTGGCCTCAAACTCACAGACATCCACCTGCCTCCCTGAGTGCTGGGGTTACAGTTGTGAGCCATGGTGCCTGGCTCCCAGCTAGGTTTTAAAGAGAGAACGTTGTTGTTTGGGAAGAGTTTCCACCATTCTTGGCATTTTTCAGTTTACCGCTGTTGTGCTGTGTCATAGTGCATAGTGCTAGAATGTTCTTCAGGGCATCTGGACCATGTCTTTACTTATTTACAGCCTAACCTTGGCAGATGCCTCCTTGTTCCAAAAACATCACACATCCCTCTGACTTGTGTGCCCTGAGTTTTGAGCCTAGAAGGAATAGGTGTGTGCATACTTTTGTCAGGATGTGATATCCACAGACCCTGAGGCTTCAGGCCTAGCTTCAAGCTTAGTGGACATTACACTATCAAGTGTAATGTCCATTTCACTGCCTTTTAGAATCAACCAGAACCTGGCAGAGTGGCACACGCCTTTAATCCCAGCAACTCTGTTTGCAGAGGCCAGTGAATCTCTTAAGTTCAAGGCTAGCCTGGTCTATGGAGTGAGTTCCAGGACAGCCAGAGTTACATAATGAGACCTTTCTGGATGAGGGGAGGGGATCCAGCCAAACAAAATTTTTTTTTTAGATTTATTATTTATGTAGTATACTACTGCCTGCATATGTGTCTGCATGCCAGAAGAGGGCACCAGATCTCATTATAGATGGTTGTAAGTCACCATGTGGTTGCTGGGAATTGAACTTAGGAAAAACAGCCAGTGTTTTTAATCTCTGAGTCATCTCTCCAGGTCCCAAACAGCAATTCTTAAGTTGTACCTCTGCTCTCCTATACCTGATGGACCTTGTCCCCCTCCCGCTCCTTTGCTGTTAGAATATTTGTTCTGTACCTGCAGGCACCAGGGATAGCAGTGAATAGGTAGGGAAGGCCTGATCTCATGGTGAGGACACCAGGAAAAAGGTAGCCCACAGAGTCAACTAAGCAGGACTCATAGGGGCTCCAGAGACTGAAGCAACAAACATGGGTCCTGTATGTGTCTGAGCTAGGTTCTCTGTATATATGTTATGGATGTGTAGCTTAGTGTTCTTGTGGGTCTCCCAACAGTGGGACTGGGGCCTGTCTCTGACTCTCTTGCCTGTGCTTGGGACCCTTTCTCCTGCTACTAGGTTGTTCGGTCCAGCCTTGATATGGGGGTTTGTGCCTATTCTTATAGTAAGTAACTCATGCCATGTTCAGTTGATATCCCTGGGAGGCCCACTTTTTCTTTTTTTTGGAAGGGAAACAGTGGATCTGGAGGGGAGGAGAGGCCAGGGAAGGGACTGAGAGGTGGGAGGGGAAACGGCAGTTGGGGTATAATATATGAGAGAAAAATAAGAAGAGAGGGGTTAAGTTATTAATTCACAGGTGAAAAATGTAGCTCGAGATTGTAATGCTTTTCGATAATGGCTAAGAAGGCGCTGTGGTGGTTAGCACATGAGATTTGAGTCACAGTGGCCTCTGTGAAGGGACTCAGATACCTGGTATGTGCAGAGCCTGTCTGCTGAGCAAGAAGTCTAGGCAGAAGAAATTAAGAGTAGTCAGATCCAGTGGCAGGAAGCACTTGGTATGTTTGGGAACAATGGAAGAGCCAGGTATGGTTGGCACCTGGGAAGGTGTGGGGAGGCTGAAGCATAGGATTGTGAGTTAGGGACAGCCGGCAGAACAACATGGTGAAACCAGTTCCCCAAAAAGCGGAGGGAGGCTGTAGGGAGGGCTGGGTTCCAGCGAGCACAGGTGGGGTTGAAGGTCATGTGGCAGGTGTGGCTTGAAGCCCTGGGAAGCCTTTGAAAACTGCCTACCACGGGAAGGATGTAGTTAGTTCTGAGGAGGGGGCCAATCTGGTCTTCATTCTGAGCAGATCTAAAGTGAACCAAGAAGCTGTAGGGCTTGAAGCTTCGTTTTAATCAGGGACACCATGACTTTCCAAATTGGTAATTACCTCTTAAGGCCCTTCATTTCTTGGCTCCTAAAGTCTGACCCGAACATAATCTTTTTCTGTTCACTTGCAGGCAGACATCATGCACTTGACTGACATGGCAGTACGACGCCAGCTTTTTCTTGATGTGCTTGATGGGACCAAGGCATTGGTAAGTGTGTCTGGGAGGCTGCCTTTCCCTAAGGTCCCATAGGAACCCCACAGTGTGGCTGTTGCTCAGCGGTCAGTTAGGAGGCCTGGGAGGTGAGACTGCAGTGGTAAACAGGTGCCCCAGCTCCTTGCACCTGATTGCACCTATCAGTACGTGGTGAGGAGCTGTGTCTGCTTATGGGCAGCCAGATGCCTGACTGCTCTGCTGCTCCTCCCTTCAGCTCCTTGTTGCAACCTCAGTGAACTGCCTCCGACTGGGCTCCATGATGTGCACTCTGCTGCTCATCCTCCTGCGGCAATGGAAGAGGTGAGTTCTGTGACCTCAGCAGTGCCTGCACACTCTTCCTCACTGACCCTTCCTTTCTTGAAGGGGAGAAGGGCTCTAGCATACTTTGCCAGAAATGGAGCAACTCAGCATACAAGCCTACAGTGAGGCAGCCTGCCTGTGGCTTTGGAGATGCACTGGGGACAGTGAGTAAGGTATGCTGCTTCTGCCCTTGTTCCTTCAGAGAGTTGGGTGCTGTGGATAAAATCCTTGGGTCCTTGACAGAGGTCCTGGAAGGTGTGCTCCAGGCAGACCAGCAGCTTATGGAAAAGACCAAGGCCAAGGTGTTCTCCGCATTCATTACGGTATTACAGATGAAGGAGATGCGAGGTGAGCAGACAGCCTAGACGCCAGCTCCTAACATGGGGCCACGCGTGCTTTCTGTGAGTCTCCAGGTGTCAGTCTTATTTCCCACTGTGCCTTCCTCTCCCGGTAGTATGACACCTTCCCTCTTGGTATGTAACTACCTTTCCAGCCCCTGCCTAGAGAGAAAGCCTTGGCATACAGTGAAAATGGCCTTTCTTGTGTGACAGCACCCCTTCTCATCTGTTCTGCAGTAAGTGATATCCCCCAGTACTCCCAGCTGGTGCTCAATGTCTGCGAGACCCTCCAAGAAGAGGTGATTACACTCTTTGATCAGACCCGCCACAGCCTGGCATCAGGCAGTGCTGCAGAGGACAAGGACAGCATGGAAACGGATGACTGCCCTCGGCCCCGGCACAAGGACCAACGTGATGGGGTGAGGGAGGATCAGCAGGCAGTGTGACAGCAGACAGACTATACTCACAGCTGCCACTACCCTGGGGGGAGATGGGAAGGTGAGAGGCTGAGGACCCCTAGAGCCCTGTGGGGTCAGAGAATTGAGGAAAGCACATGGAGTGGCGTCAGGCTCTGCCATTTCAGCATGATTAGTCAGACAGGCAGTGTGGGCCTGTCAGGAAGGGTAGAGCTACTTTACAGGGTAAGGACAAAGGACCTTTAAACAATTCAGTCTCTGGAAAAGATGACGATGCAGTATAGAACAATGTTTTCTTTTCCTTTTTTTTTCCCCTTTGGTGGGGTCAGGATTCAAGACAGGGTTTCTCTGTATAACAGCCCTGGCTATCCTGGACCAGGGCTGGCCTCAAACCCACAGAGATCTGCTTGCCTCTGCCTCCCAAGAACTGGGATTAAAGGTGTACACCACCACACCTGGCTAGAACAATGTTTTCTAAACTGTAGATCATGACCTGTTTGGTTACTACCAGCGAGGGAGGGTTGTTTTGTTTTGTTTTGTTTTGTTTGAGGTAGAGTCCTACTGTGTAGTCCAGGCTAGGCTCTACCTCTTTCTGCCTCAGCCTCCCAAGTGCTGACGTTACAGGTGTGTATTACTAGTCTAAAGAAAATTTTGAGCATATTTTGCATGGTGTGAAAGCAGGTACTGTTAGTGGAAAACAATGTTTATTTTAGGGCACAATCTTAAGTGTCTTGGTATAAGTTGTAGTTAAAAATGAGTGTGTATTGTCTTCCTGTCTGTCTTGGTATACTCTTTTGAAGAAGGGTCTCTTCCTGAATCTGGAGTTCATGTTTTCTTAGGTAGGCTGTAAGCTAGGAAGTTCTACTCATCCTGCTGTCTCTGCATGCCTCAGAGCTGCGGATATAGGCATGTGTGGAACTCCTAGCTTGTTACGTGAGTGCGAACACCCAAACTTCAGTCCTCAGGACTGGATAGCAAGCAGTACTCGATGCTGAGCCATCTCTCTAGCTCCATTATTTTTATTTTTATTAATTTTTTAGATGTATTTTATGTATATGAGTGTTTTTGTCTGCATGTGTGTATGTATACTGCATACATGCATGCCTGGTGCCCCCAGAGGTGAAAAGAGGGCAGCGGATCCTCTGGAACTGGAGTTAGAGATAGTTTTGAACCACCATATGGTTGCTGGAAACCAAAGCTGGCTTCTTTGCAAGAACAAGTGTTCTTAGCTGCTCAAACATTTCTCCACCCCATCCTTCTTTTAAAAGTGAGGTGTACTGAATGTAGATCATTGGGCTTAGTCCCTTTTTAAAGTAAACAAAGGTATTTGGTGGCTGATGTGGGTCAAATTGTCCATAAAAAGACATTCCTTTCTTTGTTCTGTAATTTACTGTTTTGATATGTGTCGTGGGGAGGTTCTTTTCTGCTCCTGTCTATTTGGTGTTCACAAAGTTCTACTCACAGCCTTGTTATCATTGGCAATTGATAGCTGCAGGGATAGGGGGAGTTTTCTGTAAGGGTGTGACAGCCTGCTCTGTTGACTGTGCTCCAGGGGAGGGCCACACGCTTAAGTATATTTGGGCATCACAATTGAACTGAGTGTTTCCTGCTGGTAGTTTTTGTTGTGTTTTAGATAAGATCTTACTGTGTAGCCCTGGTTGTTCTAGGGCTCACTTATCTAGACCAGGCTGGCTTCACACAGAACTCTGACTGCCTCTGCCTTCCCAGTGCTGGGATTAAGGGCGTGTGTTACTATGCCTGGTGATAAAGTTTGTTAGGTAGAGAGGTAGAGGTGAATCTGAGAGAAGTCGAGGGATAAATATGATCAAAATATATTATATGAAAATCTCAAATAATAAACATTTTTAAAATAAATGTGTAAAGGGGGTGGTGGCACACACCTTTAATTCTAGCACTCTGGAGGCAAAGTGGGTCTCTGAGTTTGAGGCTAGCCTGGTCTACAGAGTGAGCTCCAGGGCAGTCAGGGCTACACAGAGATCTTGTCTTTCAAAAAAAAAAAAAAAAAACAAGCAAACAAAGGATTGTAAAACGCTGGCGTTTGGATAGAACCTATGGTTGGAGATGAAGGTAAATGCTGTGGTCAGCAAGAGGTCAAGACCACTCAGACTCTCACTGGTAGAGTGGGGTGGACTTGCCATTTCTGGGGAACTGGGCACAGGAGATGAGCAGGGCAAGAAGCAGGAGAGGCGTCAGTCACACTCCTGAGGGGAGCACTGGGCAGCGAGGCCTACAGCCAACATCCTCCTCTTCCTCCCCTCAGCTGCTTTCTTCCACCTTCATCTGTCTGCCCTTGGCTACCAACAGGTATGTGTCCTGGGATTGCATCTGGCTAAGGAGCTTTGTGAGGTAGATGAGGATGGGGACTCATGGCTACAAGTAACCCGAAGGCTCCCCATTCTGCCCACCCTCCTCACCACCATGGAGGTGAGCCTCCGCATGAAGCAGAACCTGCATTTTACTGAGGCTGCGCTGCACCTGCTTCTCACCCTGGCTCGCACGCAGCAGGTAGGAAACTGCTTAGGGTGGAAAGACATTCTGCTCGTGCTGAATGGCCCCATGCTCTCTGAAGCTGAAGTGACTCAGATCCCTTTCTGTCCTTGGAAGTCTTTTCAGGCTCCATCTAATTTTGGGTTTTACCTCTAGGGAGCCACAGCTGTGGCTGGAGCTGGCATCACCCACAGCATCTGTTTGCCCCTCTTGAGTGTGTACCAGCTCAGCAGCAATGGCACAGGACAGGTGAGTGCCCAGGATCTTGCCTCTAACCCTACACAATGCAAGTATCACCAGGACCAGATTATTAGCCTGGGCAGTTGTCATCACTTCAAAGGTAGTTTGGACTTGCAGTCTGTCATGTCCCTCCTCCCTTCAGGCCCTTAGGGACCTCAGGGATCTCTGGCTGGCCAGCAAGTGTGTCCTGGCCTGGAATCATCTTCCCAGCACCTCTTGTTGGAATTGTTATGCCTATTAGGTCTTCCTCATCTAGGCCAGCCTCCCTGAATTTAGAGGGAACATCTTGAGGGCCAGAGTAGGACAGGGATATGGTCAAGCTGACATACCTGGTTAGAGATGGACCTGGGTTTGGAACCTTCTGCTCTGGCTGAATCTGGTAGCCTTTCCCCTTCTAGCTCTGCTCACATTAGTGGTAACCGTCCACTCGAAGAGATTTTTTTTCTTTCCAGCAACTGAGCCACAAAGAGGCTCTGCTGCTCAGAGTGAGTTCCTGTGCCATCAGTCCTGAGCCTGTCTTCTATTTGTCATAGACACCCAGTACCTCTCGAAAATCCCTGGATGCCCCATCCTGGCCAGGGGTCTACCGCCTGTCTATGTCCTTGATGGAGCGGTTGCTTAAGACTCTACGCTATAATTTCCTGACTGAGGCCCTGGACTTTGTGGGTGTCCATCAGGAGCGGACCTTGCAGGTGAGGGGCTGCCTGCCTCACAGAAGGGGTGGCTTGGTCCTACACCACTTGGCAGTGACTGTAGGACTTGGGAGAAACCTGACCAAGGGGAAGCCTTCATTGTAATGCCAGTCACCTCAGCAACTGTGGGCCTAGGACCTGGTCTCTGTAGGTAGAGGTAGAGAAGTGCCAGGTCCTGAGCATTCTCTGCTGTCCTGTCCTCACAGTGTCTGAATGCAGTGAGGACAGTACAGAGTCTAGCCTGCCTGGAGGAGGCAGACCACACTGTGGGCTTCATCCTACAACTCTCCCACTTCAGGAAGGAGTGGCACTTCCATCTGCCTCAGCTCATGCGCGATGTTCAGGTGGGCCTCCAACTCTGCTTTCTGGAGGGTCTGGGGAGATGAGGGGCAGGGGGCGAGTGGATAGCCTTGGCAAACTGGGAAATGTTTCTGAATGTGGGCTTGCTGAGGACACAGGTTTGACTCAGGCTGTTTACTTAGGCTAGTTTTCCCCTCCACAGTGAAGTGAGGCTGGGTGGGTTATGAACTCGGGCTCTATGAGATAGACTTAGGTTCAAAACCCTCAGGAGGAGGGTTTGGAGAGGCAATAGGCTGTTGCCATAGCTACTGTCCCTATGACCTTGGCCAGATCACATCACCTCTGTTCTGCAGTGTAGAAATAGTAACCCTTATCTTGTTGATATGTGAGGACTGTGAAATATACCAGAAATGCAGTGGAAATATTCCAGGCCTTAAGCCCTGCTGGTGGTTGTTGAGTTAGATCAGTTAGTGAGACGTGGGCATGCTGGTGCCTAGAGAGAGAGACACTTGTTTGTGGGGTTGCCTCCATGAGTTTTTCCTGTCCCTGTGTCCCAGGTAAACCTAGGTTACTTGTGCCAGGCCTGTACCTCCCTCCTACACAGTCGCAAGATGCTGCAGCACTACCTACAGGTAACCAAGGCCCCTTACGCCCATCACTGCTGGCAGTGCCACCCTTGATCTCTCGTGACTTAACCTTCATGTTTGACTCTCCTCAGAACAAAAATGGGGATGGCCTTCCTTCAGCTGCCACTCCTCGAGTTCAGCGGCCATCCACCACCACCACAGTTCTTGCTACCCCATCTGGCTGCGCCTCCAAGCAGCCTACTGCTGATACTGAGGCCTCAGAACAGCGAGCCTTACACACAGTCCAGTATGGCCTTCTAAAGATTCTCAGCAGGACCCTGGCAGCCCTGCGCCACTTCACTCCAGATGTCTGCCAGATCCTGCTGGACCAGGTACTAGCTGCCACCTCGTAACAAATACCAGGTTCCCAACCACGAGCCTTGAACCTGGGCTCTGCAGTACACTGTGCTGTGCTCTGGAGAGATCCCAGCAAGTTCCAGACTACTATTTTGTGTCTTTCAGTCCCTGGATCTTGCTGAATACAACTTCCTATTTGCCCTAAGTTTTACCACTCCCACTTTTGATTCTGACGTGGCCCCATCCTTTGGAACCCTCTTGGCCACGGTGAATGTGGCCCTCAATATGCTTGGAGAGGTAGGTCTGGTGAGGTAGGCCCCCACATAGTACTTTCCACTTGGTCTGCACTTGTAATATGGGACATATCCAGCCCCTGGAGCCTAGGCCTCTTCCTACAGTGCCATGCTAGGAGTTCCCTTTGAGGCACCAGGAAACTGGTATGCAAGACCTCCAAGTAGAAGCCTTCTAACTGGCCACTGCTATTGTTAGAGTTTTGATTGTTTCTATTCCTCTAGCTGGACAAGAAAAAGGAAACCCTCACCCAGGCTGTGGGACTCAGCACACAAGCAGAAGGGACCCGAACATTAAAGTAAGACCTGAGTTTTGAGGGTTCGGGACACTTGTGGGCTGCTGTTCTCCAAGCTGTGGTTCAGCTGTTTGTCAGGTGCCATTTGTAGCATTGCCCATACCTGCCTCTCCAGGTCCCTCCTGATGTTCACCATGGAGAACTGCTTCTACCTGCTCATCTCCCAAGCAGTACGCTACCTCAGGGACCCGGCTGTGCACCCCCGGGACAAGCAGCGGATGAAGCAGGAGCTCAGCTCAGAGCTGGTATGGATGTTGGGCTGGCCAGTGAGGAAGGCTATTCAGGTGCTGCCTGGTTTGTCCTTTGGGGTCAGGAACAGCGGCCCTGGATTTTATTAAGCTGCTGCTTTTCTTGCAGAGCACGTTGCTTTCCAGCCTCTCGCGATACTTCAGAAGGGGAGCCCCCAGTTCCCCTGCTGCTGGAGTCCTGCCCTCACCGCAGGGCAAGGCCACCTCTCTCTCCAAAGCCAGCCCAGAATCTCAGGAGCCTCTGATTCAACTTGTGCAAGCCTTTGTCCGGCACGTGCAGAGATAGGGCAATGGAGTGCTATCTACTTGATGTTCCCTACCGACCTGCACTGCAGCCTGGGCAGAGGGCGCTGCCGCCACAGAGCCAGCCACTGAGCAAACAGCTCCCTTCGTCCTCTTCCTGTCCACCCGCTGACATTAGTTTTTTAATAGCTCAAGAGGGCCACAGCATGGTCAGGGAGCCAAAGGTCTGGGTGCTCACGCTCTGCACAGTACCCCAAGGTGGCCCCTTTCCTTCAGCATTCCCATGGCATGTCACCAGCCATGGAGGGCCTGGGTGCTGGCAGCACAGGAGAGACCTGTGTGCAGTGAGGATTTTCCATAATCTATTCTTGCAGGGTTTTTTTTGTTTTTTTGTTTTTTGTTTTGGTAATACTGTGGTCTATTTATACAAATATTAAAGTGCTGTTTATAGACTGGGCCTTCAGAGCCTGGGTCATGCGACAGCTCTCAGAGGACCCAGATGTGAGGGGGTTGGAGGCGGGTGGCCAAGAGATTGCAGGATTCCTGTTGATGGCTGACTTAGCAGTGACTGTCCATTTAGTCCTGAGTAGACTGTCAGAACAGGAAAGCAGTAACCACTTGTACCATGTACAGCTTCAGTTTATAGCTCATCCTGCTGTGAGGCCCCAACCTGCCACCTGCAAACTGTTGTACCTTGAAGAGGTAGGTGATCTCTTGTCCCTCACAGTGCCAGCCTGAGCTCACAGCTGTTGGCTAATTAAGCGCACGAGTGCTCACACAGACACACACAAACATGCAAGCCGCTGAAGCTCAGCAGGTCCAGATTTAGGGAAGCTTTCCATAGGCATAAAGTGTTGTGCAGTTGCATGTGTAAACTCCTGGGAATTAGGGTGCTGTAAGAATTTTTCTTCTGCTCTGTACTCTGGGAGCAGCTTGTACCATAACTCCAGGAAACCCCACCCCAAGAAGGGAGATCAGTCAAATCTAACCATCACACTTTTCAGGGCAGCCCATGCACTCTTGAGACCCTGACAAGAGCCCAGGCAATTTGCACACAAAGGATTTATTTGCCAGAGAGCAAGCAGACAGGCAGAAGTGAGAACGCTAGTTAGAAACTGGGGGAATGATGGCTAATGGCTGTAGCCCCTGTGCCCAGCCAGAGCTAGGAGGGAAGGCAGAGTGAGCAGCTCTCAGCACTGCTGCTCTGGTTGACCCTCTGGTCTCCTGCTACACCATTTAATCCCAGACTGTTAGCCCTGCCTGTTTGCTCCTGTTCCCCTCAACCTTCCACAGAAGGCAGATGTTCTTTTCATGCCAAGAGCATCCCCAGCATATCCTGGGCCCATGGTGGTACCATGTCGTGTCCCTCCTGCCTTAAGGGAGGTGGGAAGCCTGGAGTGTGCAGGGATGCAGGCCAGAAGCAGGGCTAGCAGAGGGACCTGGAGCCATTCTGTCTTGTGGGGTCCTTAACAGCTGAATGACAGGGGCACAGCCAGAATAGGGTTAGGTCCCTTATCTTAAACAGCTCTGTCACCAGCAGACAAGGTAAATGGCAGGGCCCGGGAGGGGGCTGCTTAACTGAGAAGTTCCAAATAGGTGACAGGAACCTTCCCCTTCTTGTTTCCTCTCTCGCCAATGAGCCAGTCAGGATCCATGCCGGGCAGGCTGTAGACTGTGATGAGCTGTTGGGAGCAGAGAAGGAACTTATGCCCTAGACATGGGTGGGACTGGCCCAGGCCTTAACCTGGGCAGAGCTGCTACTTCCCTGTGAGGAGTGTCACTGCGGGGTGTACTGGGCTTCGGAGGTTAGGGACTGCTTCTTCACACCTGAAGTCACCTCCCCTCCTGACTCCCGTAGCTCCTCACCAGGGTCCAGGGATTCCAAGATAATGACCAGAGTTGTATAGACCCAACATTCCTGGTCTCCTGCCTGGTGGTTCCCTTGTAGCTCCTGCCTGCCCCCTCAGGACCCTAGACCCACCTCATCAGCCAGCAGGGCCAGCTCACTGCTGTCAGCTGCCTCGTAGTCGTAGAGCACCCGGGCCTTGCGGGTCCCGCTGGCTGGAGGAGCCACCTCCTCCAGGCAGAGTGCTGCCTCTTCTGGAGGAGCCAGGCCAGCCCCAGTAGGTACAACAGGCATGGTGGCCGCAGTGGTGGTGGGTGGGGCGCTGCTCAGGGGTGGGGAGGCAGGCTCTGTGGTGCCCACAAAGGTGCCTGGAAATCTAGAGAGATGAGGGTCTCAGCAGCCAGCACTAGCCTGTGAGAGTCTCACATACTCCACAAGAAACAGGTCCATTTCACACACAGGGAGGCCCCACTCTCAATAACTTACATGGCACCCTGGGAACTGGCAGCAAAAGAAGAAAAGCAAAATAAAGGAAGCTGAGATAGTCCCACCTGCTTGTCCCTGCCTACCTCCCCAGCCCGGAACACTATAAACTGCTGTGGGCCCCCAGGGACTCTGATCTCTAAGGGCTCACCACACGAGGTTCCCCGGTGGAGTTCCAGGCAGAGCCTCCAATCCAACCTCATACATCTTAGGGTTTTCTGAGCTCAGAAGAGAAGGCCCTTGGCCAAAAGCATTGGGCCACTCACTGGGTCTGGGAGATAGGGGGCCTCAGAGACCTGGGTCCAGCCACACCTGCCTAGCTGTTTCTGCAGATCCAGCATGTGGCGGTAGCACTGTGCATAGTAGGTTGTCTGAGACTTGACAAACTCATGGAGGCAGCGAAGGTGGTTCACCTGGAAGAAAGAGTCATCTAACTTATGGCCTCAGCATAGGCCATCCTCATCCTGAGTGCTCTAGACCATACTCTAGGCACTGCCGGGTGGGAGTGGGGCGCCCAGTCTGTGATGTGTGGAGGACCCAGCAGGACCACTCACGTGGGTACTGCTGATCCCCTCCAGCAGGAGACGAGTCACTTCTGCCTGCCGATCAAACTCTGTCTGGGCCACTCGAAGTTCTTGCTCAGCCTAGGTGAGGCAGACAGTCCTCAGAGCAGCTCCAGCCTGCATCAGCTTTCCCTGTGCCCTAAGGTCTGCCAGGAACAATACCACTGCCCTCTTAGGAACATCAGTGCTTGGCTTTATACCTATAACTGACCCCAGAGAAGCCAGAGCCTGCTTGGGACCTGTGAATAGCTGCAGTGACAGACCCTCCCCAACCGATAGGGTTGGATCCTGTCAGGAATCTGCTCCAGGAGCAATCGTTTCCTAGAGGGTCCATTTGGTGTGCCCCTGACCAGTATCCCCCTGAATGTAAGGCAGAACCCAGAGCTGCAGATACCCTATCTACAGCAGCAGCTATGTCTGGTTCCCTATCTTCAGCCTTCTAAACCTTGGTTCCCAAGTTCCCTAAGCCCCAACTCACCTTGTCTACTTCATCATTCCAAAGCTGTGGAGACCACAACAGCACCAGTCAGCAAGGAAGGGAAGGTGGGCACTGGTCAGTGGAGGAGCAGGGACAGCCAGGTGCCAGAGCCTGTGCCTGCCCCAGCTCCCAGGGACCCACCCTCTCTTGCACAACCCAGCCCAACCAGGAGCTGAGGCTGGAACAAGGTTTGGTGTGCGGGCAGGGAAGGTGACGCCCCCTCCCACCTAGCATGCTGCATGCAGGGCCAGCCAGCTAGGGAGTCTTGCTTGTGCTTTTCCTACGGCCGTCCCCAACTCTCAAGTGGGTCTTAGAGACCAAATGTTCCCACCCCACCCTGACTCCTGCTCGGAGGCAGGGCAGGACAAGTGACCCTGGGCCAGTCACTGAACCTTTCTGTCCTCCGGCAGAGAAAGGCAGCCTCGGGCCAGAGTCACACTGGGGGTCAGTGGCAAAAGAAAAAAACAGGGCAGCCTCCACCCTCCGGGATGTTTCTCCTTCCACTCGGCCCAGGGAGGGGAGCGGGAAGTGTCATCCAGAGTCTAGGGAAGAAAGACCCCCCCTCCCCCCACCATGACTTAGGAGACCCAATTTATGGCCACTCGTGGAAATCTGGCCTAGGATAACATCCTGACACATGGACTGTTGAACTGGGCCAGCACAGCCCATAGTGAGCATCATTGTTCTGTGCCATGTTGGAGGGCTATCTAACAGTCCTGAGCATGAACTACTATTACCATCTCTAAGACAGTTGCCAGCCATGGAATGACAGACAGCACAAATCACACAGTGGCATGCTCATAACAGGAGCAGAAAAAGGGTCAGGTGGTTGGTACAGGGGACAGAGTGAAGGTGTGTGGCTGGCCTAGCCCCTCCCCTCCCCCCCAGTATCAACCAGGCTACTGTCCAGCCTAGCTTCCCTTCCTCCGTCTTGCATTCCAGGAGCTTCCCGGGCCATCTAGCTTGCAAGCTACCATGGAGCTAAGGCAAATAGTTGTCTAGGAGTCTGAGACAAGGAAGACGGGCCCAGGCAGCCTCCTCCCTACCCCAGGAGAATCTACCCAGGGCCATGAGGAGGTTGGAGCAATATCCCCTTGTGAAAGAGAGCTTAGAACTAAAAGTCCCTCAGGTTCCCATAGGGTGGTTGTGTGCATCTGGGCAAAACATCTTCCACCTTGCATAGGGAAAAGCCAGCTCCACCTGCCTGCTGGGTCAGTCTAGAGCAGGAGGAGCTGTCAGTTCCCTTTTCTGAGCTGCCCCTCAGCCTCTCAGGGCAACTTGCAACATGAGCAGTGCCCTTTCCCTCACCTGCTGGCTTCTGGTCCTGCAACTGGTAGAGCCAGTGGCAGGAGCTGTGGGAAGAAGAGGCCAGGGTGGGGCGGGGCATGGTGGAATGGGTGCTTACCGCGGAGGCGCTGGCGGAGAGAATGTAATTACGAGGTCTAGTCTCCTGAAAGTCAGGCACCGTCTGGCGGGGAACAGAGTTCATGGGGGAGGGGTCACCCTGGGCCAGGGCCAGTGTTGAGGCCAGGAGGTGGCCCCGGAGTCTCCTATAAGGAGTTGCAAGAAACCCTGGCCCCAGGGACAGGAAGACACAAACAGATACAACACAGAACCTCTGTGCCCACTCCAACCAGCTGGAAAGGCTTAGAGGGGCTCAATAGGTCCAACATGAAGATCCAGTGGGCAGATACACTGGGAGCCCAAGTAAGCCACGGATTAGGCCTGCCCCTCTTCTAGGTTCAGGCTCATGAGACCCCCAGCCCTCCCCACCACAGCTTTCTCCAGCTCAGAACTTCACACTGTTTCTGGCTCCTCCATCAAAGCCAGATCCCTCCCCACAGAGTAGATAGATGGATGCACGGTGGACAGAGTGACAGGCTTTTGACGTTTGCAAGAAGCTGCCTCACAGGCCTCAATGACTGCATCTCCACAAAACAGATACTCTGCATGGAGGCCAGCCAATTGCAAAAGCCTGAGGGATGCCCTGGGCTGGCCCTCAGACAGGACAGGTGGACTGGAAGCACAGCACATGGGACAGGTATACTCACATCTCCCTCACACTGAGCCAAGTTACCCAAAGCAGAATGGAAAGGAACAAAAACAGAGAGTTAGTAAGTCCACGGCAGGGGAAAGCAGGCACAGCCAGCCCAGCATGAGGCGGGCCTAGGACTGGAAGAGTGCTCACAAGCCACCCTCAGGACTCCTAGGTAGCATATATGTTGCCCAGGAGTGAGCTGCTGGGCTTGAGTCCGTAGGGACATTACTCACGCCTAACTTGACTCACAGGCCCAAGGCTCTCTGGGCCCCATGGTGAGAAGCAGTTACCCTTCAGTGACAAGGGGAAAACAGAAGTAACAAAGGGAGTAGGAGTGATCCCAATAGCCTCAGGTCATTCTCTTCACATATGTACCATGCACACAAATGACTTGGGACCCTGCTATGCCTGACCATGTAGTAGGGAAAACAATGAAGGTGGCAAGAGGTCTGGGCAGTGGAGGGTCCAGTAGGCTTGCCTGGTCTGGCCCACCTTTCCTCAAGAGGCTGAGAAGCACAGAGTAGTTTCCCTAGCATGCCTGGGTCTAGGAGTTTCCTTCTCAGGACCTAAGATAGCTGCTAGGTCCCGTACACCCTTGAGCAGCCTGCATACTCAACACTCCTGGCCTAGCCCTGTCAAATCAGCTGTCTGTCGTGCCCAGGTTGAGTAGGCCCCAGTGGGTTACGTGTGAAGGAGCAGGATGGCCCAGGCCTGCTCCTCAGATAGTCCCTGCCATAAGATATGGGGGCTGGCCAGCTCTAGTGCTCTCCACAGCCTGCGGCCTAGAAGAGGCTGAGCACAGGGCACCTTGTACCCCATCTTCAAGCAGCACGCGGAGAGTTAGTAGGGAAGCCATGCCCAGGCAGGGCCAGGCTGAGCATCCATAGAGGCAGGAAAGGCATGCAAGAATTCCATCCCATGTCTTAGAGGCTTACAGGGCACCCAGCCCAGTTACAGGGACTGGAGCCACCAGGATTCCCTCAGGTGGGGACAGAGACCATGACCTGGCCACTTCGCACAGTCTAGCCCCAGCCAAGGAGAAAGAGCATGCCAAACACAGGTCTCTCCAGACCCCATACCTGGACTCCGCAACAGAGCCCGGGAGCAAGGCAGGACCGGGGCACTTACCGTGGCTTTGGCTTCTGCTGCCTTGGCCTTCTTTAGCCGAGCTTTGCAGGCGTCCAGGTCAAGGCGTCTGTTCTGCAGGAGTCGCCTCTCCTTCTGCAGGGTGGATGACAAGGACAGTAAGGCCAGCTGAGACCTAGCCAGAGACCCCTGGGAAACTGAGACCCAGAAACAGACCGCCATTCTTGGGCACTCAGCCTACAGGAGCCACCTCTGAAAAGGTCCAGGCTCCCTGCCTGGGACGACAGCCTGTGCAGAGTACAGAGGAGTGGTCCCAGACTCCTCACCGAAATAGTTTTCCAGTCCCCTTCCAGGAAATTGCGCAAGGGTGTGAGGAAGCTGAGGGAGGCAGTGTGAATGAAATCCCGTTCTGCGGCTCCCAGGCGCTTTTCAGCTTCTGACACCTTGATTAGTGTCTTCCCTAGGAAGAGAGTCGTAGGGTGAGGAGAGAACAGGACTTATGCCACTCTGCCATCAGAAGGGCTACCAGGCAAGCATAGGCAACCTTCAGAGTTGCCAGCCTGTGACAGGCAGATATGCTGGACATCAGCCTTAAAAAGATAGATAGGGAACAGGGCGAGGTAGCACACACCTTTTGGGGAGGCAGAAGCAGACAGATCTCTGTGAGTTTGAGGCCAGCCTGGTCTATAGAGTGAGTCCAGGACAGCCAAGGCTACACAGAGAAACCCTGTTTCAAACTCCCCTTTACCCCCTCCAAAAAAATAGGGGCAGCTGGGGTGTGGCTCAGGGGTGAAGCCTTGCCTATCAGGCAGGGGATGAGGCCTAGTGTCTCAAAAACAAACCAATGATTGGGGAGTTCCAGAATAAGATAAAGGAGCTTGACAAGTATCCCCGAAAAAGCACACTTACTGAATACAGCTGTCAAGAATGTCAACTTCCAGGCTCTGGAAATTGACCAAAGGCACAAAAACAAATGAAGGTACATTTCTGCGGAACAACTACTAGACCCTTTTAAGTAGCCAGGCCATTAGCCTGGGCATGTGCCATCTCTTGTCTGTGGCTCTCTACCCGGGTGGCATGGCCACCGCGCCAGTGCAGCTGCTGCGGGGCTGACATGCATGAAGCAAAACGCAGGGTCCTCGGGACACTACTGATGGCCGCCCCATTCTCACTGCGTCACTAGGAGAGGCAAGCAACAGGGGCCGGCCTGCACCTGGAGGCCTGCCTAGTGCTAAGAGCACAGCCCCTGCCTGAGTGTAATACCACCCAGAAAAGTCTAAGGCATCGGGAATGTACCAGCAAGCACACCTCTGGTATGTCTGAGACATAGTGGGGAGCACACCAGTCACTTCCCATCCCTGGCAGAATAGAAAGTCTTGCACCCATGAGGCAAAAGCTGGCTAGATTTCTAAACTGTTCAACCTTTGGACAAGTTTCCCAATGCGCGCGCACACACACACACTGGTAAAGCCTCAGTGGGTGAAGATATTTAAGAACAACCTCTGCCTAATACGGACTGACCACTAATACGTACTGCCCAAGGGCAGTTCCTTGAGAGCCAGCTTAAAATGAGAAAAGCAAGCTGGGAATAGTGGGCAGGCACATAATCTCATCAACTACGAATCTGAGACGGGAAGACCCAGAGTTAGAGGCCATTCTGGGCAAATTAGTAAGACACTGTCTACAAAACCAAACCAAAACAACAACAAAACAACCCTTGTAAATCCAATACATCAATAATTACATTAATGAAAAAGCAATGACTATCAGAATAGGTATTTTTAAAAATTGTAAATATGCTGGGCATGGTGGTGCATGCTGTAATCCCAGCACTCTGGGAAGCCAAGGCAGGCAGATCCCTGTGAGTTCAAGGCCAGCCTGGTCTACAAAGTGAGTCTTAGATAGCCAAGGCTACGCAGAGAAACCCTGTCTCAAAACAAACAGACAAAAACAAACAAACTCTAAATATTGTCTATACTGAATGCCACTAATGAGAGCCATACGTGAGATTTTATGATATAAACAGGTTGAGAAGAACAGAACAGAAAAAGATGATACTATGCAATGATGGCACTAGAGAGCTAAGTAGCCATACCATACAGTCATCAGACAAAATGGACTTTCAGGTAAAAAGAGGGTTTTGTTTGTTTGTTTGATATTGTTTTGTTTTTGAGACAGGGTTGTCCTGGCTGTCCTGCAGACCAGTCTGTCCTGGTACTCACAGCAATCTGCCTGTCTCTGCCTCCCCAAGTGCTAGGATTAAAGGCGTGTGCTACCAACGCCTGGCTCAGGCAAAAAGTTTAACTAAAGACAATAGCATTTTAATTTCAGTTTTTGAGAGAGTGTTACTCTACTGACCAGCCTGATCCTAAGATTCTGGGTTTCTATGGTTTCCATATTCAGCCTCCCAGGTGGTAAGAATACAGGCTGATAGCACTGCTGGCTACAGTGTTGTTCACAGGGACAGTACAGTCAGCCCAGGGCTGGGGGAGTCGGTGCTAGGGCATGCATCTGTGACCTTCATTGCAGAGGGCAGTGGACACAGGTGGATCTCTGATGTACACTGGCTACCAAGCAGAATAAGCGCACTACAGGCCGAGTGAGAGGACAGCGGAGGAGGATACCCAAATGTGATTCCTGGCCTCCACATGCATGTGCACACACACCAAGCCAGCAGGAACATAAACATAAGGACCAGCAGCTGCCAACTTTCCCGAACAACACTTTACCCAGTAACTCACACTGTAAGATACTGCCAAGTGAACACACCCCAATCCCCAGAGAGGTCTTATGCTAGGCCAGAGGTTCTCTGTCTTTTTTTTTTTTTTACCTTTACTTTATGTGCATTGGTATTTTGCCTGTGTGTATGTCTGTGCAGGCTGTCAGATCTTGGACTTACAGACAGTTGTGAACTGCCATGTGGGTAC
Source organism: Pachyuromys duprasi (assembly GCA_028658305.1). Classification (NCBI taxonomy): domain Eukaryota; kingdom Metazoa; phylum Chordata; class Mammalia; order Rodentia; family Muridae; genus Pachyuromys; species Pachyuromys duprasi. The sequence continues at coordinate 107,607,233 of CM053752.1, read as the reverse complement.
TGGGATTTGAACCTGGGTACTCTGGAAGAGCAGTCAGTACCCTTAATCACTGAGCCATCATTCCAGCCCCTAAGGCAGAGGTTCTCAACCTGTGGGTTACCAGGGTTGTCTAAGACCATCAGAAAACACAGATATTTACACTACAATTCGTAACAGTACTCAAAACTGCAGTTATGAAATAGCAATAAAAATGACTTAATTTGGGGTCATCACAACATGGGAAACTGTTAGGGTCACAGCATCAGGAAGGTTGAGAACCAGTTATAGGCCATGAAAACAAGTCCAGAGCTTTAAAATCCAGATAGCTGAAGATCAAACAGTTTACTGCAAGTGGGGTCTAGAGCCACAACGTCACTTGTTAGAAACAATTTGGCTATTTCTCTCCTCTTTGTGATCACACCAGGTTTATGGTGTGTTGGAGATCAAGCCCCACCAAGCTAGGCAGCACTCTATCAACTGACTGAGCTAGATAGAGCCCAGGACCAGCAATTTCTCAAATGGTTAAATACATGCTGGAGCAATAGAAGACAGACCAAAACACCATATTACTGGCAGCCTGAGCTGGGAATCAGGACTGACCGTATGAAGGGGAGACTTGTGAGTGAGGGGGAGCCGTGTGGCTGGAATCTGTGTTCTGCAAGTAGGGATGAGGTGAACCCAGGGGCTTGCTGGCCAGCCAGCCAAGCCTAGTCAGCAAGCAAGCTCCAAGCCCTAGAGAGAGGCCTTGTTTCACACAGCTGCCTCCTTAGGAGAGGTGCCTAAGGCTAGACCTCTGGCCACCACTTGCATGTACGTGCACCTGTGCGTACACACACACTGCAGGCTGGGATGCCGCTCAGAGGCAAAGTGCTTGCCAAGCATCCACAGGGCCCCAGGCTCTAATTCCAGCATCACAGAAACAACACACATATACCACATATGCACACACACCACACACACACACACACACACACAGCATACCTCACACATACTAATTAAGGTAGGACTTGTTCTTTTATTCTTTTATTCTCTTCTGTGCTCACAGAAGACCTTGCATTTAGAATGAACTCACTCAGGTTATCTGTATACTTTTTAACAGCACGCAGCAGTTGGCCTGCTGGCCCACACCCTCAGTCTAGCATTCAGAGATCAAAGCTGGGTGGAACTCTGTGACTTTTAAGCCAGCTTTAAATAGCAAAACCCAGTTCAAAATTAAAAAAAAAAAAAGAGGGCAGGGGGAAGAAGGGGGAACTTAGGGCGCTGAGGGCCCTCACTCTGGCCCCGGCTCTGTGGTCCGCTCACCATAGGGGGTGCTGGGCCCCAGCTCGCTGGCTGCCTCTGCCATGTACTGAGCCAGCAGCTCCCCATTGGTGACTCTTGAGGGCACCTTTCTGTCCAGCTTCTCATACAGGAACTCCTCCACTCGAGCACCTGCAGGGAGACAACAACCAAAACCACGGGGCTCTCCAGTCTAGGCCAAAGATGACCGCCACAGTGTCAGAGCACTCCCTGGCCAGCCCCACCCCAGCCTCCATACTGACGACCTCCAGACCCACCCCTTACACCCACACCCCCACTACGAGACTAAGAGGACGCCAAGGCTCGCAGTCCAGCACAGCAGCCAGAACCGCCCACATCTCTCCTGCTTAAACAGGTTTTACAGTGTGTAACACACATCTCAACAACTCCCTGGTCCCCAGGCCCGTTTGGACACTTCAGGGACACTGCAGGTTTACAGGTGACATGCAGGTTGCCTTCACTGTAGGATTTCTCCTGTAGTCAGCTGACTCTGTATGACTTTGGGCAGCCCTTTCCCATCTCTGGCCTGGAGCCCATGCTGGCATTTGTAGTTTGTGTGCCTCTTTCCCCATGTACACTTCCGCTCAGGTTTTCAGCTCCTCTTGCCAGCCTAGCCTTCCCTCTGCTCCAAGGGCATTCTGGAGCCCTGCGCCTGTGGCCCTGGGCCTGACCGGTGCCCACCTGCCTCTGCCCCGCACCCACTCACTGGGGTTGGGCTGCAGCAGCACCTCGGTCTGCCTCAGAATCCGCTCCGTCCAGTTCTTGGTGCTATCTGCCCTCGCCAGGAGGTTTTCAAAGTGGGCATCAAGTTCAGTCTTCTCGGCTTGGCCGAACTTCTCCTCTGTGAACTGGGGAGGAAGAACAGGAGAGGTCCTGGGTGCAGAAACCATCGGAGGGTGCCTATTTCTGGCCCATCCTGGGTCTTGGTTGCCTTGTTCTAGGGTGAGCTGGGATCAGGGCTGCTAGAAGCCCTACAAAGCATGTATGCTCCCAGTAAGCACGAGCCCTGAGGAGGTGGCCACTCGGGCTGAGGGACAGAGTGTGGCAGCAAGTCCTGAGGGAGCAGACGGGGCTCTGAGTTACCGTGGGACTCCATGGGTGGCTAGGGACTGCTGGGAAGAGGGGCAAGGACAGAAAATAGCAAGAATTCGGGTTTTAGAATTAAAGAGGCCCTATTTGTATCTCAGTTCTACTCCTGCTGAGCTGTGTGGCACTGGGAAAGGGCTTTGCCTCTCTGGGCCTCAGTTTCCCCTGAAACCAGATAGTGAGAATGGTTCCCACAGGCTGTAAAGGGTAAGATAGAAAAGATGTGTGCAGACAGGAAGGGGCTGGTACCCGAGCCTGTGCCCAGCGTGAAGTACCCACACGGCTACTGCTGGGAGCTGATGGGCAGTGTGTCTAGGGTGGGGAGGCTGGCCAAATGTTTGGCTTCTGGGTGTGGTAAACAGAGAACACTGCCAGCCCAGCTGCTGGGTGTACCCAGGACCTGGGAAGTCACATGGAACCCCATCAGAGCTGGCTGGGGCCATGTGGGCCACCTAGGAATGCTCAGAAACTGGTCCAAGCCATCGAATCTAGAAAAGTCCAGGAACAAACTTCCCTAAGCACAGGTTTTTCCCAGCCAGCTGACCAGGCTTACCCAAGGTCATCATCCAACAGCAAAAGGTGGAGTATCTACAGGTGTCAGGCAAGGGACGGAACTATGTTGTGCAGCCTGGGGCACTCAGTGTCTGTGCCATCAAAGCAGGCAGCAACAAGCCTCCCATCACACAGATACAGCCACTGAGGCCAGGCAGAGGGTTGAGCTGGAGCCAGGGCGAGCGGGCTGCAGAACCTGTGGTGACTCACCCAGAGGCTGAGCAAGGAGCCCAGGTCTCTCAGCAGCCATCAATTATGCAGCAGGCCTTGGGCTTCTCCCTGCTTTAGAGCCTCCTCCCTCAGCTCCCTGTGCAGTTCAGCCTCTCCCTGTCCTCACAGTGCCTGCCCTTGCCCCTGTGGCCTCTGCTGTTGCCCTCCTTTTCCTGCTGAGCAAAAGCTCAGAGAGACCACATCGTCTCCCTGGGCCTCATTTTCTCCCTATAAAGTGGCAAAAATGCACCTCACAGAATATCTGGCCAGCATATGGTATGGGCTTAACAGTTTTCATTTTGGAAATACTGGGGATGAAACCCAGGGCCTCAAACATCCTGGACCAGAACACTCCTGCTGAGCCACACCCGGCCCAGGGGTAGTGTTAGCCTGCGTTATCACTTATGAAGTCTCCCAGTAGTGTCCCTGGGTGCGAAGGGCTGCCCAACATACAGGTCCCAATGTCCACTGGGCTTCCTGAGCCCAAGATTCCAGCCTTACGAATTGCTACCTGCCCTATGGGATGAGGTAAAGCCTTGCGGCCAGTACTGAGATCAGTGCTAAGTGTCTCGGCAGAGCAGCTACCCACACCCACCCACTGGTGTGTTATTCACGTTACTCTAGTGTGCTGTGGGTAGGCTTTCCTCGCCTCCCTGCCCTGACGCCGCCACTCTGCCAACTGCTTCACAGACTTTGGTTGCTGTTTTAGACACAACTCTGGGGCCCTTGTCGAGGGACACCACCCCCAAAATCAACTCTGAGAAGCGGGGATCCTGCCCTGAGGTTTCAAGCTGGGGAGGCCTTGTTTCCTTTGGGATGCGGGTAGGGTGTGTCCCTCAAAACTGTCCCTGGTCCACACAGGGGCTGTGCTGTGGGCTTACTCAGCACATCCTGGTGCCTGGCAGAGGAACAAGGACCCATAGGAGCTTCCACTGACAATAAAGAACACGTCCATCTTTCCTGCTGGCTCCCATGACAGACACGGCTCTAGGTCACACTGCAGGTACCTAGTCCCTTTCCTTCAAAGAGGACCACGCCTGAATCCGTCCAAGGCAGTTTCCAGCAAGATGGCATCAGCAGGAGGGTGGGTGTGTGGAGCACAGAAAGCCTCTATTTATAACACTGCCAGCTCCCTCCTCCACCCCAGCCTGGGCCCTGGCTCCAGCTCAAGTGTGAGTGACCCTGTGGGCCCGCCCCCATCAGGCAAAGCCAGGCCAGGACATCCAAGCCACCACTACCTCTAAGCCCTGTCTGTGGGCCTGACCAGGTCAGGTGGCAGGACCCAGCAGTGGCAGGAAACCGGCAGATCAGGTTCTTCCCAGATGCCTGAGATAGTGTGGTTGCCATGCCAACACTGGGACAGGATTTCCCCCAACTGCAAGGCTCTGAGGGCCCAGGCACCCAGGACTGTCTCCACCACTGCAGTTACCCACCAAGCTTGGAGCTGGGGACTGGGATGGCAATCCCAGTGGGGACACTAAGTCTCAGGGGAACTCTGTGCTTTCTAGTAAACACTGCCACATGGGCCTCTGAGCGGGAGGGAGAACCGTGCCCGGCGGAGTGGACCAGCACCGCAAGGACAGTGTACGGAATTTGTTCCTGGAGACTGAGGTGGGGCAGCTCAGGGGTGCAGAAACCCCAGGAATCCCACAGGCACCCATGGAGTGGACAGGGCCTCCAACCTGAACCTAAGATCTGCTTTCCAGAATGGCAGAGTCAGGCTGAGATGAGTTGTGCAAGGTCACATGCTGCACAGGTGTTTTGAACCTTGGCAACTGCATTTGCAGCCATCCCGGGAAAGAGGGCCACTCATCCAGTTCTCAGAGTGAGGTGAAGCCCCTGCCCCCAAGGTCACAAGAAGCATTCACATCCTTATCTGACTCCAGCGCTTCACTGTGACATTAATTCGCCTCAGTTTCTCTTTCGTATCCCAAATATCTAGGGCTTGTTCCAATATCAGCATTAACGGTCTGGACAGAACCCAAACAGGGCGCCCAGCCAGATCCTAGCCTTCTCAACATCCTTTAGGCCTGAGGAGAGGGAAAAGGAAACAGGCCTCCCGTGGAGCAGAAAGGAAATAACTCCTGGCTTCCGGCCTGACTTTCCAAGCGAACGAAAGGTAGATGGAACCATAGCACCAACCTGCCCACTGCACGGTTGTGGAGACTGAGGTCCACTGAAGGGATTGGGGCGATTTGTGTGGCCCTTGGCCTGCCACCCAGGCCTCGGGGACTAGTGCAGGGAGGTAGGAACCACCCAGTGGTCATTCACATCCCGGTCTGTGCAGGCGCCAGGGCGGTGGGAAACCCTCAGTGCATTGGAGCACTGCCAGGCGCCCAGGCACCGGAGCCCAGGCCCCCATCGGCCCCGGGCCACCAGGGTGGTGCAGCTGACCCCGCTGGGAGCACCTCTGGGTAACTCAGGGACAAGGGAGCAGGGGCCTGAGCTATCCCCAGCGCGCACGCCCACAGCTACAGGGAAGCGGCGGCTGCTGCAGGATTCCTGGGGCGCGCTCCACATCCGGGCTCCATGCGCGGCGTCGCGCCAGGCCTCACCTGCACCGCCCGAGTGAAGAAGATGCCCGCGTCCGACGCCAGCTTCTTCATGTTGAAGTCCATGGCGCGCCCGTACGCAGGGCGGCTCAGCCGGCACCCGAGTAGCCGGCAGCCCCCAACCCCGCCTCGCTTACCCTGCCCGCACCCCGCCCACCTGCTGCCCGCGCCCGCCCTCTACGCGCGCGCGGCCGCAGACCAGCCGGATGCAGGGCGGGGCCAGCCGGGGCGGGGCCGGGGGCGGGGCCAGCCGGGGCTAGGCTTTGCTGGGAGCGCTGCTGCCCCCTGCCGGCCGCCGGCCATATCAGCGGCCGCTCGCTCTAATGGAACATTTTACTAAAAGCGTCTAAAACTGTTTCTGTATGCCCTATATATAGTATATATACTATTTTATATGTAATATATAGTATATGTACTATTTTATATATATACATATGTATACTATATATAATTGTATAAACATGTATACTCTTATTCTAATTTTCGTTATTTTTAAATAGTTGGGGATATATTTGTTTGAACAGGATCTCTGTAGGCCCCAACTGGCCCAGAACTCCATATGTAGACCAGGCTAGCCTCCAGCCCACAGAAACTGTCCTGGGATAAAAGTTGTGTGCTACCACATCTACCTGTTTTTGTTTTGCTTCCTGTTTTTTGTTGTTGTTGTTTAAGATTTATTTATTGGACTGGAAAGATGGTTCAGAGGTTAAGAGCAGTGGCTATACATTCAAAGGTCCTGAGTTCAACTCCCAGAAACCACATGGTGGCCCATAACCATGATTTGGTGCCCTTTTTTGGCCTGCAAGCATACATGCAGGCAGAATACTGTATAAAGAATAAATATTTTTAAAAAGACTTTATTTTATGTACACAGTGTTCTGCCTGTATTTATGCCTGTAGGCCAGAAGAGGACACCAAATCTCATAGATGATTGTGAGCCACCATGTGGTTGCTGGGAATTGAACTCAGGACCTTTGGAAGAGTAGCCAGTGCTCTTAACCTCTGAGCCATCATTTCCTGTTTTTTTAAATCTGTCTTTGTGTGTGTCTGTACGTTTGTGTTTGTGTCCGTGTGTACACTTGTACATAAGCTCTCATAAGCACATGGGGCACAGGGCACGTTTGCACAATGTTTGCACAATGGAAGAGAAGTTCAGGTGTCTGGCTTCCACATTCCAGGGATTCTCAGGTCTCTGCCTCTGCGTCACTGGCCGGAGGAACCCTGAGACCATGCTCCTGGATCTTGCATGGCTTCTTTTACTTGGGTTCTCAAGGCTGTGCAGTAAGTTCTTTACCATGGAGCCATCTTCCCAAACCTGTTTTTGCTTTTATATTTTATTTTATGTTTTGTGTGTGTTCGGGGAAACAAGAAAGCAGTAGCACACAAGTGGCGGTCAGAGACCGACTTTCCAGAATCTGTTCTCTCCTTATACTTTTATACAGGTTCCGAAGGCCTGGCCTTGTTTGATTGTTTGTTAATTTCTTAAATGTATTTATGAGTAAGGGTGTTTTGTTCCCATGTGATATGCACCCTGAAGAGGATATTGGATCCCTGGGACTGGAGTCACAGAGGCTTGTGTGCTGCCATGTGGCTCCTAGGAACAGAACTGGAAGAGCAGCCAGTGCTTTTAACTGTTGAGTCATCCCTCCAATCCCTCCCATTAAGATTTGTTCCTGTTTTTATTTGTATATATGTGAACATGTGCCATGTGTGAATAGGCACCTGTGGAGGCCAAAAGAGCCTGCCAGATCTCCCAGAGCTGGGATTAAACAGTTGTGAGCAGCCTCACGAGGATGGGAAAGAGCAGTGGGTTCTCTTAACTACTGGGCCGCTTCTCCTGCCTGTCTTTGTTTGTTTGGTCTTTGTTTGTTTTTTTGATGCAAGATCTCAGGCAGCCCAGGCTGGTCTCACTTGATGAGGTCAGGTCTGGCATCTTCATCTTCTTGTTGGAATTACAGGCAACTGTTGCCTCTCCTAGTTGCAAACTGTATAATGTAGCAGGTACAGGTGGCAGAGTGTGTGTCAACTCAGTGGAGTCATGAAATGGAGCTTCTGTATCATACCTCTCTCATGCTGGCTTTCCACCTGTGATGAGAACATTCCATGCCCACCTCTTCGGCAGTTTTCAAACATGCAGAACCTCATGAGTTGTCAGCCTGCAGCTGTGTTCTAGACCTCTAAGATAAGCGGTTTTCTCTGCTGATCCCACGTCCCCTTTTCCCTTTGCCTCCTCTATTTTTCCTGCTTCATCACTTTTTTTTTTCTGTATTTGAACTCTGTCTCTAGCCCAACTCCATACTTTCTTCCTCCTGGGGATTCTGCTTCTATACACTAACCTGTTTCTTTTGCCCTTGACCTAGGTGACACGATAAGGCGACTGAACTATAGACAGGCCCTTTAGTTTCTTCATCAGGATGAGAAGAGGATGTACAGAAAGCTCCGGAAGTGGGGGTGGGGGTAGTTCTCAAGCCAAGCATGGAACGCTGAAGTGTGAATAGTACAGCATTTTGGTTTGGAGGTCTATGAGAGTGTCTCTGCCAGGCAGAGAAAATGGGCATGCCCTGACCCTGAATGCAGTTCCTCACAGCCCCCAGGAGGCAGGAGGATGCCCCGCAGATCCTTTCCTGTGGCATTCCCTGTGGCTTAGGAAATGGGACTTGGTATCTGTCGCCATCTGTTCTTGCTCCTACTTCAAAGCCTCACCTTTTAAAAAATATTTATTTTCATTAGTTAGTTTGTCTTTTGTCAGGGTTTCTCTGTGTGGCCCTAGCTGTCCTGGAACTTGCTCTGTAGATCAGGCTGGCCTCGAACTCAGAGATCTACCTGTCTCTGCTTCCCAAGTTCTGGGACTAACGGTGTGCACCACCACTTGGCTCCACTTTTATTAGTTTTTAGTATAGTTTTATGTGTATGGGTGTTTTGCCTGCATGTTCCATGTGTGCAGTGCCCCAGGTGACCAGAATCGGTGTCTGATCCCGTGGACGGGAGTCACACACCATTGTGAGTCACCTGGTTCAAAGCGAGGAACCAAACCCATGTTGTTTGGAAAAACATCAAGTGCTTTTAACTCCTGAGCCACCTCTCCAGCTCCTTAAAGTTCCTTCCTTCCCTTCTTTCTTTCTACTTTTTTAAGATTTCTTTTAGGTACACGAGTACTTTATTTACATGAATATCTTCATGACAGAAAAGGGCATCAGATCCCATTACAGATGGTTGGAAGCTATCTCTCCAGCACTCTTCCTCTGGCCCTTCCACCTCTTCCTCCTCCTCTTTCTTCTTTAGACAAGATCTCACTATGTAGTGTTGGCTGCCCAGGAACTTGGTATGTAGACCAGGCTGGCCTACAACTCATGAACTCATATGCCTCTGCTTTCGAAGTGCTGGGGTTAAAGGTGTGAGCACCAGGCCCAGCAAAACCTTCTTTTTGCCCAGGACTGTTCCTCTAGCTTTGTCCATCTGTCTGGGTTCCCCTGAGTTACCTGGGTGTTGGCTCAGGCCTCTGGGTGTTGTCCTAGGAACAGGTGGGGTCCGGACATGTGGACTTTGGAACTCTAGAGACTGGCGGAGCCAATGACCAGCGGCTCAGTCTGTATGCGACACCTCCGTCAGC
>CM053752.1:107462191-107597445 GCA_028658305.1 Pachyuromys duprasi | reverse complement strand
AAGTCTGTGAGGCTCCAAAGCACGGCTCCTTTAGAAACCCTGTCTAGAAAAAACCCCATGAAAACCAAACCAAACCAAAAGACACACAAGTTGGGGCTGCAGAAGTATGTCTGTGTGCTGCACAGGAGAGTGCGGCCATCAGAGTCCATCCCAGGGACAAGGCTGGAGATCCGTGCGCAGGCCGACGCAGCGACCGTCGGGCGCTCAGGCTGGGGAGGGACTGGGCCCAGCCGCCCGCCGGCGAGCCGTCTAAGGCTGGTGGACGCTCGGAGGAGCGAAGAGGCCACTTCCACACCGCAACCGCACTTAGGGGGCGGGGCGGAGGGCGGGCGGGGCGGGGCCGACGTGGCCACGTGGCCCAACCCATTGGCCAAGGGCCACGGCGGCGCGGGGCGCCCGGGAGTCGTTCATTGGTCAGAGCTGGTCGGCCGGCCCGAGGCCGCGCCTCCCCCGCGCCCCCAGCGGCCTGGTTTGGTTGTGCTGCCGCCTGGAGAGGAGACGCTGCCCTTCCGCAGCGAGGGGATCCCGGTGAGTGTCGCTCCCTGCGCGGGCGAGCAGCGCGGCCGGGCCAGGAGCGCGGCTTGCGGGGGATGGAGCCCGGCCCACGCAGGGGTCCGCGGTCGCGCCGCTCCGCGAAGGCGTCCAAGGTGGGAGGAGTGGATCCCCCGGGCCAGGCGGCGCGAGAGGATGCGTGGCCCCGGGGGTAGAACGGGAAGGGAGCTGGGTCGGGGAGGAGACTCCCGGGCCTGGAACGCCGCGGGCGTCTAAGCAGGGTTGCAGGTACTCCCCGGCCTGGAAGGAGCGGCCCGCTGGGGGCCGCGCTGTGTGTGGACGACCTCAAGGATTTTCTAGGGAGGTCGGGGTCGGAGAGGAAGTTTCCCTGGCCGGGCTCTCTCCAAGGAGCAGATACTGAAGCTCGGACGAAATATTGCTGAGCTTCCCTGTGGGACTGCTCAATGCCAGGCTGCGTGGGATCCTACAGAGATGTCCCGGGATGGGAAAAACAGGACATGAGGCCGAGGGTGGCTTAGGGCTGTCTGGTCTGGGAACATAGCTAGGTCAAGGTGGGACGAGAGAATGCTCAAGGCCAATTAGTAGTGTTGTCTTGCACAAGAGAGGGTGGCCTGAATCTCAGGCCTAGGATCTCATCTCAGGCCTAGGGTGCAGACACCCTGCCCACTCAAAAATGTGGCGCACAATTGGTGGCCGGCTGCCCAGGTAGGGCCAGCATTAGAAAGGAGAGACAGGTAGGAGATGGGGTTGAGCTTGGACCCTTTCTTTCTGTGAAGTGTGACCTTTCTCTTGATGTGCATAGCCAAGGCTAACTGGACTGTCCTGCAGACAGACAGATGACAGGCCTCCGTCCCCACCTCGCCTGCCTTGGTCCTAGGATAGGCTCACCTCTGATTCCATGTGGCTTTCTCAGAAGTTCCAGGCCCTCAGATTTGATGTAGGCAAGCAGCTGGCAGTGGCTAGGATGCTCCACCACAGCCTTGGGGCCTCACCTTTGATAAGCCTCAGTTTTCATATCCTTGTGGTAAATGATGGTTACCTTGAGCGCTCTGAGAACAGCTGCACTCAGAGATGTGACAGAAAGCTAGTGCACTGGCCTATTGAAAGGCCAGGAAAAGTCTAGCTCTTTTGTCCTTGTCTCCCACTCAAGGCCAAGCCAGGCTGGAGGTTTACAGGAACAGAGCTCACACCACAACCTCCAGGCAAACTGTCTCCTGCCCTTGACAATGTGGCAATTTCTTTAGCCCTTTAACTTCACTCTGCTGGCCCGCCCTCTGCCTCTCTCGCCCCTCCCTCCGGCCCTGCTCCCTAACCCCCAGCTTTGGGGCTAGCTGATAGGGCTGTGTGCCTTCCCCACTCACCAAGGATAAGCTTGTTGCTTGTTTATCTCTTGTGCTGGCATAGTGAGTTTTGGCTACCCAGGGAGACAGAGTCTGTCCTGGTCTGTGTGTTTCTTCCCCTGGAGATCCCAGGAAGCATCCTTGAACTTGATCATAGCAGTGGGAGCACCCTGCAGGGTCCTGGGGAGTACCTTTCGGTGCTTTGGGGTCTTGGTTTTACGTGATCAAACCTCTGATGTGTCCTTGGGACGGGGCAACGGGGAGGTCTTGAGGCAGGTAGGAGACCCAGAGAAGGGTGTGTTTGCCCTCTGTGCTTGCTGGGGTGCACTACCTGTTCCCGCTATGGTTAGCAGGATATAGATTCCAGTAGACTTTGAATTACCCTCTCTCCACCACTTAGCAACCGAGTTGCTGTGGACTCCTGTCTTACCCAGGCTCAGTTTCTTCATCAGAGGGTGGGGAAGGCAGGGACAAACACCTGTCCTTGTAGTAGTTATCATGATTCAGTTGGCTCATGGCAATAAATTCAACACTGTGAGACAAAAGCAGAAGTATCTTGAATTCAAGGCTAGCCTGTGCTACAGCGGGAGTCTCAAAAATAGATATAAACAAACAACAAAACCCCACCACGACAAGATCAGCACAGTTAGCCAACAGGAAGTGAAGCATTCCTGGCTTTGTGAAAAGGATGGCATAGTTCTCAGCCTGGAGCCTGAGGTCTTTATTTAGAAAGTGGCCTGTGTGTTTAGAAGGCTGAGAAAATGCTCGAGGCCCTAAGTTAAAGGGTGACCTGTTTACCCCTGTCTCTGGGTTCTTTCTGCCGCTAGCTGCCTTCTGCTCCCAGGCTTGCTGAGGTGTCTGTGGGGGATCTGGTTGCTTACCTGCCTGTGGGGGCAGAGGGCTGGGGCCTGGGATTCCAGATGCACCCTTGGGGCTCATTTCCTCACTAAAGGCACTGTTTTTTCCCTCACTGCTACAAGCTAGACAAGTGCTTTAAGTTTTTTTGAGATTTGGTTTGCCTGACTTGCCCAGTCATTCTTTGAACTTTTAGTCCTTCTGCCTCAGTGGGAATCCCAAGCCTGAAGTGCTTGCCCCAGGTGGCCAGCCCCTGAGGACACTCTTGTTTACATCTCTTTGTGCTCATGTGTGTACCTTTAAAGAAAAAATTACATGGACGAGCATTTTGCATGTATGTATGTGTCTGTGTATAGTGCATGTGCCTGGTGCTTCCAGAGGTCAAAGAGGGTGTCGGATCCCCTTCAGCTGGAGTTACAGATAGCTGCGAGCTACCATGTGGGCGCTAGGAATTGAACCTGGGCCTTCTGGAAGAATAGCCAACGCTTTTTTAACTGCTGAACCAACTCAGCCGAAATTTTTAAATATTTTCTGCGTATGGATGTTTTGTCTGCATGTTTGTCTTGTGTCCATGGGGGATAGGCCAGAAGAGGGCAGTGGATCCCCTGGAACCAGAATCACAGATGTGAGCCACCAGGTGATGGTAGGAATTGAACCTGAGTCTTCTGGGAGAGCATCTGTTTCTCTTAACCACTGAGCCATCTCTCCAGTCCCAACCTTCTTTTAAAAGATTTTTTTTTACTGGGGCTGGAAGGATGGCTCAGTAGTTAAGCATGCTTGTTTCTTTTGCAGAAGACCTACCTGAGTTCAGTTCTCAGCACCTACATCAAGCAGTTCACAACTTCCTGTAACTCCAGGTCCAGGGTGTCCAGTGCCCTCTTCTGACCTTTGCAAGCATCTGAACATATGAGGCAAAAGCACACACATACATAAAATGACTTATCTGTGTATATGAGTGCAAAAGCACCTGCTATAGGCACGTGTGGAGACCAGAGAACAGCTTTTGTGAGTCAATTCTCTTCTTCCATATCTAGTTTCATTTCTGCCGCTGAGCTAAAATACACCAGCAAAAGCAGCTTAGGGGAGGAGGAAGGGTTTGTTTTGGCTCACAGTTCCAGGTGATACTCCATCACAATGACAGGTTCTCATGATAGCTGCTCACCTTACATCCACCATCAAGAGCCAGAGAGCAAAGAATGCATGTTTGCCTTTAGGGAATGGTGCCACCCACTGTGGACAAGTCTTCACACCTACGTTTACATGGTGCATCCCTCATGGGCATGCTCAGAGACCTATCACCCAAGTCATTTTAGATTTGGTCAAGTTAACAGCACATTCAATCATGCATTCTGAGGAACTCGGTCATCAGTCTTGCTCTGCAGGTTTTTACTTGCTTAGCTCACTGGCCCAAAGCTTTTTGGCAGGATTGGGTATTGAAAGTAGGGAGGTGAGCATTCTACCACTCAGCCCCAGCCCTGGATGTGCCTTGCAGTGTCTCACTTGGTTATCTGTCTATCAGCTCTGTGGGAGGACCTTCTGTAATGTGTGCCCTCGTCCTGCTGGAGTGTGGATGGTGCCCAGGACCCAGCCAGAGACCAGTTGAAGACATTCTCCTTGGAAGCACTTAGCAGGAGCTCCCGCCTTGGGTGCCGGGTGTGCCATGGCATTCCGTCGGACTGAGGGTGTGTCCATGATCCAGGCTCTCGCCATGACTGTGGCTGAGATACCAGTGTTCCTGTACACCACATTTGGTCAGGTAGGATGGGTGTGGGCGTGTCTAGGGTCCTCAGTGCCTGGGAGAGCTGAATTCTTGTAAGCTCTTGTCAAGGCTGTACCGTGTGTCTGAGTTAATTTCTCACTGCTGTGATGAAACACCTGGACCAAAGCAACTTAGGGCAGAAAGGTTAGTTAGGCTCACAGTTCCAGAGGGTCCATTGTGTGGAAGGCACGGTGGGGGAAGCAGCCTCACCCTGCTCCTCACCCTGCGCCTGTACTCGGGACAGAATGGCAGATGCCTACTCATCAGTGCTTAGCTTGCTTTCTCTGTTTCATACAGGGGATCTTGCCCTGCCCAGTAGTGGTCCCCTCCACAGTTAAGATGACTCTTCCCACCAAATGTCCTAAGATAACCGTCACAGGCATTCTCAGAGGCTAACGTTAATCTAGGTGATTCTTCACAGGTACTTCAGGCTTGCCTCTTAGGTGACAGTACATTCTGTCAGGCTGACAGTCAGTAAGAGTTGCGCCTCGGGGAGGCAGAGGCGGGCGGATTTCTGTGAGTTAGAGGTCTACACAGCCAGTCCAGACATCCAAGGCTACACAGAGAAACCCTGCCTTGAAAAAACCAACAAAACAACAACAAAAAAGAGTTGGTCCTGTGTTCAAAGCATTAAGACTGGCCCTGGTCTTTGCCCTGAGGCTAGGTGACCTCTTGACTTCATAGTTGGTCTATGGGAGTGCTCACCAAGTCCCTTGACACCCCCTAAAGCTCTCTTTCATGGGACAGAGTTCCAGCTGGGCCAGAAGGAGAGGGTGGCCAGGATGAGCCTGTTTGGTTGGAGTGGTCTAAGGCAGTGAATGTCATCAGCTCCAGATGTCATTGGGAAATGGAGTCGTCAGAGCTGGGTTTGAGTTGTACATTGGTCACTGTCTGCAATGTCTTAACCGATGCAAACCCCAGATTCCTCATTTGGAAGGTGGCGGGGAGTCTGACAAGTGACACAGGCCAAGCCGATGCAGTGCACCCCATAGGCAGTATGTGGGTACACTGGCTCCCAGTATTCCTCTCCTTGCAATGCATTTGCTATCTTTATAGTTCTGATTCATGCTTTAGAGAGGCTGGCCTGATTTAGTGTTCGGTGTCCCTTGTCCCTCTTTTGATCAGCGGAGGAGCGCTGTGTCTACACCTAGAGCCTCCCGTTGGTGACATAACCGGGCCACTTGTCTCTTTCCTCTAGTCGGCATTCTCTCAACTGCGGTTGACACCAGGCCTGAGGAAGGTTCTTTTTGCCACAGCCCTTGGGACTGTGGCCTTGGCCCTGGCTGCCCACCAGCTGAAGAGGCGCCGGCGGAAGAAGAAACAGGTGGGCCCTGAGGTGGGGGGCGAACAGCTGGGTACGGTACCCATGCCCATCCTCATGGCCCGCAAGGTCCCTTCGGTGAAGAAAGGTAGGTGTTTGGTAGGGGACCCTGACACGGTCACATCTCAGCACTGCTCACTGTAGGATCTCAGGCTCTTGCCTTCCTGCCTCACGGCCACGTTACCCTCGGTAGAAATGATAGTAGAGCCATTCCTTGAGACTCTGGGCTCAGTCTTGATGGATGGCATTGGTTCTGGGCATCCTTATTGTAGGGGACCCCAGGTTAAGGACCAGGGGTATCAGTTTTCCCATGTACTAGAAAGCCATGGTGTTCATGAACCCAATGGCATTTCTCCCATTCTCTTCTGGGTAAAGAAAGGATTTGCGTGTGGTGAGATTCACCTTTCAGTGTGTCCTGAACTTTGAGGCAGTGCCATCATAGAACCAAGCATCTATGGGAAAACCTTTTTAAAAATTTAGTTTGGTGTTTGTGTATATGCGCACATAGGTTTGTAGGAGTGTGCCATGGTGTGCACGTGGAGGTGAGAGGGAAACTTGAATGAGTAAACTCTCTCCTCCAGCATGGGGGCTCAACCTTGGGTCATGAGGCTCAGCATCAGGCGCCCTTGTCCATTGCACCATCTTTTTTAAATTTTATTTTGCTTTTTCGAGACAGGGTTTCTCTCTGTAGCCTTGGCTGTCCTTGACTCACTCTGTAGACCAGGCTGGCCTCGAACTCACAGAGATCCACCTGCGTCTGCCTCCCTGAGTGCTGGGATCACAGGCGTGCGCCACCGTGCCGCGCTCCATTGCACCCTCATGCCAGCCCTGGAGACCTCAGGCCCTGGTAACTCTTACATAGCTGTTTGCCACACTGCAGTGTCATGTTACTCTCCTTCCAAGGCAAAGCATTCTGTTCTCCTACGTTCTCAACTTGGGAGAAACAGTTTTCTTGGAAAACAAAATTTAAAGCCAGATGTGACAGTGTAGGCCTGTAATCCTAGCACTTGGGAGGGTGAGGCAGGAGGGTGTAGAACTGAAGGCCACTGCAGGCTACAAAGTGAGACTTCTCCTCAAAAAAACAAAATAAATAAGGAAAGCCAAGAAAGATAAGGAGGGGCTGGAGAGATGGCTCAGAGGTTAAGAGCACTGGCTGCTCTTCCCAAGGAAGGTCCTGAGTTCAATTCCCAGCAACCACATAGTGGCTCATAACCGTCTATAATGAGTACTTGTGCCCTCTTCTAGCCTGCAGGCAAACATGCAGACAGAATACTGTATAAGTAATAAATAAATCTTTAAAGAATTAAAAAAAAAAGAAAGATAAGGAAAGTGAGGTTTAAAAATTATTTATTCGTTGTATGTACATGTGCCATGATGTACATGAAGCCAGCAGAGGACAACTCTCACTGTTCCCCATCCACCACGAGGCTCCCAAGGGTCAACCGCAGGCTGCTAAGCTTGGTGGCAAGCACCCATACCTACTGAGCCAGCCTGCCGATCCTGTTGCTGATATTGAGGATTTATTGCTTTATCTTATATGAATGAGTGCTTTGCCTGTGTGTGTGTGTGCACGCTGTGCACCTGTGGAGGTCTGAAGAGGGGACTGGATCTCCCGTGACTGGAGTTAGAGATGGCTGTGAGCCACCACGTGGGGTCTGGACACAAGCCTAGTTCCTCATGCCTGCCTCTACCATCTCCGTCCTGGCTTCACCCCTTTACTCACTTTCCCTGCTTCAGCAGCATATGTGGTTAGCACAGTCTTGTCATGGGCCGGACCCCGGCTCCTGCTTCTCTCACTTGAGGTTTTTGTCTGTCTCATTTCCCTTTCTGGAAAGAGAATTGTTTCTCTGTCCTTTTATTACTTATTATTTTATGTGTGTGAGTGTTTTGCTTGCGTGCATGTCTGTGCGCCATGTGCGCACCCGGCACCTACAGAGGCCAGAAGAGGTTTCGGAGCCTTTTGTTCCAGCCACTTGTGAGCCACCGTGTGGGTGCTGGGAATTGAGCTCAGGTCCTCTCAGTGTGCCTGTCTGTCCACTGAGCCATCTCTCCAACCCTCACCTTGTTCGTGTAGCCTTGGCTGGCCTGGAACACACTGTGTTCCAGTTCCACCCTTGGGCTTGTTTGCATACACTATTTACTTCTTTGTTTAATTTGTATGCACCTGTGTTCTGTGTGTGCGCCTGCCTTTGCAGGGGAGTGTGAAATCATCCCAAGGCAAGTGTGGCGGCCAGAGGTCAGCCTCAGGTGCTCGTCTACACCTTTCTTGTAGTGCCCGGAGGTCAGGTGCTCATCTGTACCTGTTTTGAGACAGAGCCCTATTCACAGCTACATGCACAGGCTGGCTGCCCTGAGCCCCTGGGACTCTCTGGCCTTGGCTTCCCTTCTTGCCATAAGAGCCCTTGGATCCCAGGCATAGGCTGCTGTACCTGGATTTACATGGCATTTGTGGATTCGAACTCTTGTCCTTGGATCACAGACATAGGCTACTGTACCTGGATTTACATGGCATGTGGGGATTCAAACTCTTGCTGTCATGTTTGTGAGGCAAACACTTCACCCTCTGAGCCACCTCCCCAGGCTAACCTTGAACTTCTTATTCTCTCACCTGTGCCTCCTGGGTGGGGGAATCATACCATGCCCAGTTTATGGGGTGCTGGAAGTCAAACCCAGGGCTCCGTGTCTCCTGGACACTTGCTTCTGTTACTAAGCTGTAGCCTGGTCCCTTTAATATTTTCACATTATGTAGTTTTTGTAGGGTGGGGGTGGGCAGGTCAGAGGACAACTTTCAGGAGTTGGTTCTCACCTTCTGTTGAAGGTTAAATTCAGGTAGTTCTGCCTGGCAGCAAGTGCCCTTACCCGCCGAGCCATGTGGAAGAGAGAGTTCTTTACCAATCACTCGATCAGGCGCACAGGCAAACTGAACAGGAGGTAGGGAAGCGACCCTGCCGCCTTGCTCCCAGCGTGTCCCAGCATTTGGGGCCCTCCTGTGGCCTTGCTCTGGGTTGAGCAGCAGGCCACAGGAAGGGCCCTATTCCTCTGCTAAATTCACACTCTTAGCTTAGAGGGTCAGGACACACTTCCGGGAAGGTGAGGATGAGGAGGGAGGCTCAGGTTGGAGGATGCACATAAGATCTATCCACCCTTCTCACAGGCTACTCCAGCCGGAGGGTTCAGAGCCCCAGTAGCAAGAGCAACGACACTCTCAGCGGCATCTCCTCCATTGAGCCCAGCAAGCATTCAGGCTCCTCCCATAGCCTGGCCTCGGTGAGGAGCCAGGGGGGGGTTGGGGGGGGCAGGCCCACCAGGATGTTCTTGGACTTCCGGCCTGTAAGGGAGATGGGAGAGAGGCCCCTTCGTTTCTTCACACCCTAACTCCTGCATTCTGTTGTCAGAGCCTGTTGATGGTTAAAGGCACCAGTTAGTGTAGGTGCCAGAGAGAGAGAGCTTATCAGCAAGCTTGGGCATCAGACATTGAGCAAGTCTGGGAGGTGTCCAGGATGGGGCAGGGGTAAAGGTCTGGAGATAAAGGAGACAAAGGCGAGGCCTGTCTCCCAAGAGCTCAGCTTTGGGTTCACTGAGTCATTTTGAATCCATTCAGCAAGGACCAGGCTGGAGCCCTAAGCCCAGCCCTGGCTCTGTTCTGGTAACGCCCTTGCCCTCTGGAAAAGTAGAGACCACTCTTGTGTTCGAGAGCCCGGAAACTAGGTGGCAGCTGTCTCTCCTTGTCAGCCTGGTGGAGCAGGGCCTGGGGCCCTGGGAGGTTTCACACATGCCTTTGATCTTGACCTCTATGTTTTTCCACACTTTGGCAGTTTTTGTAGGGCATCATCAGGCTATTCTGAGGATGTGGGTGCTGGCCTAGCTCACTCAGGGGAGGTATCTAGGAGGGCATGTGGCCAGGTGATGGGGGTGGGCTTAGAGGGGACCCACAAAGGACCTCACTTCTTACCTGTATCTTTGGTCCCTAGATGGTAGTGGTCAATTCATCCAGCCCCACAGCCGCGTGCTCAGGATCATGGGAAACCAGAGGGATGGAGGAGTCTGTGCCCACCACCGATGGCAGTGCTGAGAGCCTCTATGTGCAAGGTTTGGCCAGGACGCTAACCCAGGGCCTTGGGGTAGGGTAGCAGTGTGGCGGGGAGGAATGGCTTTCTAGGAGCTTGGGCAAGGCAGGACACTTCTTCAGATCCCTCTCAAGGCTCTGCAGCCCTTTCTGCTCAGAAGACACATTCTGCCTGGATAAAGGCCTGAATGCTGAAGTCAAGGCCCACCTGGAGGGTCCTGCCAGGTCCCTCTGCCTCCCTGCGATGCTGCTTCCCCTCGGGCTGAGACCGTGAGACCTGACCCTCTCCTCTCTCATGTTCTCAGGCATGGAGCTGTTTGAGGAGGCTCTTCAGAAATGGGAGCAGGCACTGAGTGTGGGCCAGAGAGGGGATGGGGGCAGCACCCCCACTCCAGGAGACAGCCTCCAGCACCCAGACACCTCGTCAGAGGCCCCGTCAGAGGTAGGTGGTGTTCCCCAGGATCTGTGCTGGGTAGGACAGCCCGCGTCAGCGTGCCTGCTCCCACAGACATCTGGGAAAGCTCCACGCAGGATGCGCGCCATAGTTCCCATGGCATGCTTAGTGCTACACCAGCTTGCTGATGGCTTGAGGAACAAGTCTCATGTTGGGACCAGGGTGAAGCTTCAATGATGGCCGCCTTGTAGCTCTTCTGGCCCTTTCTTGGGCTTAATTGGCACCTCATCTGTCTCCTCCCTGGGCTCTGGTTACTATGGCAACAGGCTCTCCTCTGGTTGCCTCCACCTCCATGGAGATAGCAGTCAGGCTAACCCTTGCCTCCCAGGAACCCAAACCTGAGAGTGCCCAGGGTGAAGGGATCGGCACCCAACTTGGCACACCTGGGGCTTGAAGTTACAAGAAGCAACACAGCTACGGAAGTCACAGGGGCCGTGCCCGGCACCAGCTCCCACCCTCCACCTTTAGGGAGGCCCTGCTGTACTTCCTGGCAAGCATTCTCCTGCTGCTTGGATCTTCCAGGACGGCCAGCCCTTTTCTGACCAGCTTGTTACCTATAGGCCATGACTTTCATGTAGTGGAATTTCCCTTGCTTGGTAACACCCAGTAACAGCGACTACTATCTGTACCTCCCTCCCGTGTCCCAGGAACCCTCTTCATGGGGTGACACTATTCTCAGTCCTTTCTATAGGTCTTGAAGGAGGCTACCATGAAGGGCTTGCCAGGTACACAGGATCTGCCCTCTGTGGGGCAGCCATAGTCTTGAGTTACCTAGAGATACAATGTTTTCTAGGAAAGTGTCTAGCCAGGCAGCCAACAAAAAGGCAAGAAGAGGGGTTCGGGGTACAGCTTGGCTGGTAGAGCACTTACCTACCCTGCAGGAAGCGCTGAGCAAAGTCTTCAGCACCATGTAAACCAGCCACAGCGCTGCACGCTTAATCCCAGGACCAGGAGGTAGAGGTAGCAAGATCATCTTTGGTTATATCGTAAGTTTGAGGACAGCCTAGGTTCTGTCTCAGGAAGGAGAAAGCAAGAAAAAAAATAGATGAGATCAGTTTGTGTATCTTAATTTTATTTTATTTTCGAGGTTTCTCTGCATAGCCCTTGCTGGTCTGGAACTCTCTGTAGAACAGGCTGGTTTCTAATTCAGAGATCATCTGCATCTGCATCCTGAGATTACAGGCAGGTGTCACCACCACGCGGCCTGTTTTTTGTTTGTTTCTTTGTTTGCTTGTTTTGTTTTTTGACACAGGGTAGCCTTGGCTGTCCTGGACTGACTTTGTAGACCAGGCTGGCCTCGAACTTTTGGAGATCCGCCTGCTTCTGCTTCCCTGAGTGCTGGGATCACAGGTGTGCGCCACCGTGCCCGGCTCTCTTGTTTTTTTTTTTTTTTTTGGAGACAGGGTCTTGCTGTGTAGTCCTGGCTGCCCAGAATTCACTACATACCCCACATTGGCCTCAAACCTGAGGTTCTCCTGTAGGGCTACAGGAGTACAGGTGTGTGCCATGGTGCTTTTCCTACTGAGATACCTTGTATGTCTGGCACTGTGATGTGTGTGTGTTTATACCATGTGGCCAGTGCCTCCTGCCGTGGGTGGCACAAGTCAAGAGTTCTTTTGGACCCAGAGCTGGCTCCATTTTCTTGGCCCTATCTGAATAGGGAGCTTGGCAGCTCTAGGCTAAAGGTCATTGTTTTTGTCATAGCCAGAGTCACAACGGAGGGAGTTTGCTGAGAAGCTGGAGTCCCTGTTGCACCGGGCCTACCACCTACAGGAAGAGTTTGGCTCCACCTTCCCCTCTGAGGGCATGCTGCTGGACCTTGGTGAGCAGGACCACACAGGCTGCTACCAGCTTGAGGTGTCAGGAACGGAGGTCGGGGACAAAGCCGGAGAACCTGGGTGTGGTTCCCAGGGCTGCAAACAAATTGAGGTTCCCAGGACCTCACTGAACAAATAGGAACCTGAGGTAACCCCTTAAAGATGTCAGGCAGACACTGAGGCAAGATGAAGCTCAAAGAGTCCGTAGTTAATGTGCCTTGCCCTAGCCTCCTGGGGACACCCTTAGGCTGTGTGTAGACACACAGTCTTCAGGCGTGTTCACATGGCGGTTAGCCAGAAGCAGGCTGAGTGCCACAAACAGACGTTCTCTTGTCACTCGGCAGGGGTGAAAAATGTGAATCACCGAGAGGGAACCCTCTTCCTCTGCCCATTGTCTCCTGCCGTTCTCATGCCTGCCATGTGTTTAGCCTTTCTTGGGGTACACTGTGGGGACACCTGAGCTTCAGAGAGGGCTCGCTGGGTCCTGCAGACCACAGCTTCCCTGGCTTCTTGGCTGCCTCAGTGTGGCTTTGCCTGCTGGAAGAGCCCTGTTCCCTTGGACTTTGCTCTATGACAGAGGTTGATAGGGCCACATAGAACGTGAATGGGTATTGAGGTGACCCCATTGCTATCACGTAGCTCTGGGCATTTCTGTGACCTTTGCCAACATCTGCCCAGACAGAGCCCTGGGGGTCTGGGTAGCGGCGCTCTTTGCCAGGATTCCTGCCAACACCCTGGGGTGGTTCTCAGCTTAGTCTTATTCCCTTCCAGAGAGGACACTCATGCTGCCCTTGACAGAGGGCTCACTGCGTCTGCGGGCAGATGATGAGGACAGTCTGACCTCAGAAGACTCCTTTTTCTCAGCCACTGAGGTGACTGGGTTGGCCTGGCCTCTGGGCCAACACTAGGTTGTAGGGGGAGTAAGGTTATTTTCTTGGGTGGGAACCAAGGCACCCAAGATACTCTGAAGTTGCGAAGTTGGGGAGGCCTGAGAGCCAGGGGTCATGGATCTGCATAGTCAGAGGAGCGGTTCCCCGTACTCCAGGGCTCTGAACCACATCCATCTCTGGCGTCTCTAATCCATTCAGTCGTTTGGTCAGCATTAGTCTGCTACCAGGCTGGGGCAGAGGTCATGGTGTCTGTGCTTGAGACAGGAAGATGAGAGCATGTGTCCAGCAGACATTTCCTTTGGGAAGAGACGTAGAGGTAGGAGCGCTGAAGTCTAGGCTAGATAGGAACCTAGGCCTCCCGTCTCATGGGGCCAGTGTGCCTTTGGTATCTTCGTGATGGGTCATAGGCAGGCCCTTAGGGTGGCCGCTGTTGGAGGGCCAAAGCTCTGTTCCCTGTGGGGTGCTGTTCACTGGCCTCCTTGGCCCTCTCTCCAGCTCTTTGAGTCCCTGCAGGTCGGAGATTACCCGCTCCCTCTCTCCAGGCCTGCTGCTGCCTATGAGGAGGCTCTGCAGCTGGTGAAGGAGGGGAAAGTACCTTGTCGAACACTCAGGTGAGAATGTGGAGGCTGTGGTGGGCTCCAGCCCCAGGGAAGAGGTACGGAGGACCGTAGTGACCAAAGGAGGCTGAGGTCAGCCCAGGAACCATAGCCACAACTGCCACCTGTGCCCAGGGGACAGAGTGGCCCCAGAGGCCATCCAGTCAGCCTCTGCCTTGGCTTGGGAGAGATTGAAACATAGAGGGAAGCTGGCACCAGCCAGAGGTCACACTGCTGGGCTGAGGCAGGGCCAGGTTGGACCCTTCTCCTCCTCACCTGGGGTACACCCTACCCTCTCTTGAGCCTTTGTTAGGCAGGTCCAGGTAGCATGACACCATCTGTCCCTCTCCTCAGGACAGAGCTGCTGGGCTGCTATAGTGACCAGGACTTCCTGGCCAAGCTGCATTGTGTACGGCAGGCCTTTGAGGTGGGTGTGGTGCAGGGGCCACTGGGGAAGGGCGTGGGCCTGCCCCATATAGGGCCACTCAGTGCCCAGCCGTGGCTCTGCCCCGTCACTGCTCTGGGAAGCTCACCCTCTTTCTCTTCAGGGACTTCTAGAGGAGAGGAACAACCAGCTCTTCTTTGGGGAGGTCGGCCGGCAGATGGTGACAGGCCTGATGGCCAGGGCTGAGAAGGTAGTGGAACTGTTGTTTCAGATTCTCTTCCCCACAGTCGCTTCCTCCAAACCTTATTTCAGGCTGGGCTTTTGCTTTGTTTTGTTTTGTTTCTGTTGACTGGCTCTTTAACACAATACACTTGGGCCTACGAGGTGGCTCTGTGGGTAAAGGCACTTGTCACAGGACTAGTGACCTGAGTAAGATCCCCAAAACCCATGGTGGAAAGAGAGACCCAAGTCCCCAAACTTGGCTTCTGGCCTCATCAGGCAGCCCGTGGTATGGATGTGTCCACACTCACACATCATGCACATGAACGCAGTAATAATTCAAACAGCACGTGGGCCTGAGAAGAAGGCTTGGTGGGTAAAGTGCTGCCTGTGTAAACATGAGGACCAGATTCAGAGCTCGTCTGTTAAACAGCCACGTGTGGTAAAGTGTGTTGTATTTCTGGTGCTCTAGAGGTGGAAATGGCCAGATCCTTGGGGTTCCTGACCAGTCGTTCTAGTTGGTGAGCCCCTAACCCTAGTGAGAGACCCTGTGTGAGGAACGACTCCTGATTTTCTGTCTGCACACATACAAACACTGTATGGCCAAGTGCAGGAGTCCTGGCACCTTCCTATGGCCATGGGGTGCTGGGAAAGGGTTGTGGGTCTCCCCTCTCCCCCTGTGCCCTGACCTTGTTCCAACTTGGGAAACTAGAGACGTTCTTACTGGGTGAGTCTTAACAGTACACCTTCATGAAACTGACCAATTATGAAATGCAAGTTGGGTGGTGGTAGTACATTCCTTTTAATCCGCACACTCAAGCAGAGGCAGGGTAGAGCTCTGTGGGTTCTAGGCAAGCCTGGTCTATTTGATGAGTTCCAGGACAACCAGGGCTACGTAGAGAAACCCTGTCTTGGAAAACAAACAAACAAATAAGAAATGCAAACTACAGAAGGTCCCCTGCATCTGTCCAAGGTGACCCTTGCTGAAGGCCCAACTGTTCTTCTCCTCCATGTGTATTCTGACCATGGGTGTCACTAACCCCTCCCCAGCCAGTGCCCGTGCCAGCAGCTTGCAGTTTCTGCTTGGTAATTCCTCCACCTTCCATGCCAGTGTGCTGTGGTGGTAATCACCGACAGCATCGTGTGGCTGGGCTGTGGGGCCCCTGAGAGGTCTTTGTCTCAGGTCCTGTTGGGACTTTGAAGGATCTCGCGAGTTCACTTAGGTCTTTGTTGGCAACACAAAAGAGTTTGTGTTCTCACATCTTGGCAGATGCTGGGTTTTGTAATCTTATCCTTTATCAGTCTATCCACCGCTCCGTGGCCCTTTGTGTGTGAAAGAGGTTGTGTAAGTTTTCATATTTGTAAAAGGAACTTTTATCCGCCTGTTTCGATTGTTGTCTCAGAGGTCACTGCCTCTGTCTGCTCACCCAGGCCTAGTCCCGGAAGCTTCTAGCCTCTGTACAGTCTAACCCAGACCTAACGCTTTCAGCCTCTGAGACTTACTGCTGAAAAAGCTCACCCTTTCTTGTTCTTTCTGAGCTCTGGCTGGCTGGTTCAGCTCAGCTCTTCTGGCTCAGACTCCTCTCCAGGCTGACGTATACAATCTGACTTTTCTCTTGGCCTCTGAATCGCTCTGCTTGGCCTCAGACTAACCCCAGCAATCCTTTAGTCTTCTGGCTTCCCATTCTCTGGCTCATTCTGTCTTCACCTGTGTCTAACTTGTTCTCTCATTCAACCTCTCTGTAAAACTGCCTCCTCTCAAAACAAACAAACAAACAAACCTAAAAAGCAGGGTGTGGGGCTGGAGAGATGGCTCAGAGGTTAAAAACACTCACTGTTCTTCCAAATGTCCTGAGTTCAATTCCCAGCAACCACACGGTGGCTCATAACCATCTATAGTAAGATCTGGTGTGCAGGTAGAATGTTGTATAAATGAGAAATAAATCTTAAAAAAAAAAAAAAAAAAAAAAAAAAGCTTGGTGTGGTGGTGCACACCTGTTATCCCAGCACTGGGGAGGCAGAGGCAGGTGGATCGCTGTGAGTTCGAGGCCAGCCAAGGCTCCACAGAGAAACCCTGTCTTGAAAAACAAAGAAAAATGAAAAACAACCCCCTTGCTCATTCTCTGTGTTGCTCCTTAAATAGTTTCTCTTTCCTTTCTCCTCGCGAGAGTTGGGAGAATCGTATTCATTCAGATCTTTCTCTGATTCATCACTCTTTCTGCCACTCAGTTAGACAACACTTTCAAACATGGGTGCCTTCCTCCTGTAAACCAACTTCGCCTTCATTGTTTGGAATAAATGTGTGTACCACCATGTCCTAAGCTTTTTTTTTTAACCTGAAACTTACATAGTCTATTCCAGGGCTGGCCTTGAACTCAGATCTGCTTGCCTCTGTCTCCTGGATTAAAGGCCTGTCTCCTGGATTCCAGCCAGCTCACACAGACCTAGAAGGTCTTTGGATGCGATCTCTTACCAGAGCAGCCATGTTTTGAACTAAAATTCCTCTACACATATTTTTCACTCGCTTGTGTCGTTGTTAAGGGATTGGAGTGAGTCTCTTGAGAGAGGGTCTTCTGTGACACTAGCTGGCTGTGTGGCTAAGGCTAATCTTGACTCCTGATCGTCCTGCGGCTGCCTCCCAAGTGATAGGATCACAAGCATGCACAACCCTGCCCAGCTTCTTTAGTTAATTACACCTAAAACTTTTATTTTGTGTGCCTGAGTATGGGGCATGGGTGAAGTGTGCCCATACCCCTGTCTAGATGTGAAGGTCAGAGGACAACTGGTGGGCATTGGTTCTCTCCCCCTACTGTCTGGGTTTCGGGGATTGAACTCAAGTTGTCAGGGTCATGGCAGGTGCTTCTACTACTCCCTGGTCCTCCTGCATCTTTGAGGTCCAGGCTGGCTTCACACTCATACCAATGCTCCTGTCTCAGCTTCCTGAGGTTCTGCTGGAGCAAAGCTACTATACAGGCTGTCCCTGCAGGCCTTCCTTCTTGCTCTCCCTTGCTGGAGGAATGATCTAAAAGCCCTGCATCTGCCCTTGTCTTCCACTGCTTGAGCCCTCTAGCACAGCTGCCTTCAGTCATGACCTGAGTGCTGATCCGTGGCTACGCTGTTCATCCTTTGCCCTGTGCAGCTTGGGGCACTGGGGCCTTCGTCTGTGCTGCACCTCTGTGCCTAATACATTTGTCCTCAATTACTTTTTAGTTAGATAATCTTCATAGAAGAGAAGATTATCTCTTCATAGAAGAGAGTATGAGAAGGTGTGTTTAGTGTTTAAAGAGAATGAACCCCGAGAGTTCCGATCTCTGGTCTTAACCACCCTCCCTCCTGCTTATGGTGCCCTTTGTCCTTTCCAGCATGCAGTGATGTCCATGATGGCGAGGATTGTAAGCCCTAACACCTGGGGCCCTGACAGGTGCTGCGTTTAGCTTTGCCAGGTGATTGTCCCAGTGCCTGCCATCTGCGCAGAGTGAGCTCCAGGCTGCTCGATCATGTCTCCCTCCATCCGCTGTCAAAGCAGATAAGGCAATAGTCTGGAGGGGGAAGGAGCTTTCCCAGGCCACTAAGCAAGTGAATAGAGAGCAGGCTTCGCAGTCAGGTTGGCCTGGTCCACCCTATGCCCTTAGCTGGCTCTCCTTGGCCTCTCTGAATATGAGGGAGAAGTGAGGCAGCCTGAGGCCAGGCTGGGCAGAGCAGGCTGCTTCTGCCTCTGCCCCAGTCAGTCTTAGGCTTTTTTGTTTTACAGAGTAGAAAAGGCGCATGGGCAGCCGCTGAGCCCCATGACAGGAGCACTCATGTAGCCCCACCTGGGCGCCTGGGTAGATCTGCAGACGTTAGCTCTGTGGCTCTGGACTGTAGCATCAGGACTGTTTTGTAACCATGCAGCCTTCAGCCAAGCCTGTGTCTCACTCTAGGCGTATATGGATGTGCTCTGCGCCAGCCACACTCCGTGCTAGGCGAGCCTGAGCTGTGTCCCCAGCCCCTGCAGGAGAGTGCTTCTGGGCCTGGGCCTGGCTCCTACCTTCTCAACTCTTAAAACTGCACTTTCTCCTGGGTACCTCCAAGGAGAGGTCATGTAATAGGGCTGGGCCTGGCCCAGAAGGCTATAGGAGTTTAGTAATGAGCCAAACTGAGACCTGGCTGGGTGCCCTGGTGCAGAAGCTGCCCCAGACATACCCTGGTGCTCTAGAAGGTTCAGGCAAAAGATACCTCCTAGCCTCTCTGGGGTAAGGCCCCAGCCCTGCTTGGCACATTCTTATCCACAGCCCAGCCTGCCTGTGAATCTTATCCAACTGGGTCTCAGGGCCTCTCCCACAACCAGAACCGGCTATGCTTCTCACAGAGTCCCAAAGGCTTCCTGGAGAGCTATGAGGAGATGCTGAGCTACGCCCTGCGGCCTGAGACCTGGGCTACCACCCGGCTAGAGCTGGAGGGCAGAGGGGTAAGTCCACTCATGCTAAGCTCTTGGGGTTCTTCAGAACTGAGGACATTTTGTTGGGAGCTTGTGCTCAACTCTGCGTCCATTCCTAGTAGCTGAGATGGCTCGCCACTGCTCTGAGCCTGGGTTCCAGCCATTTCCCCTCGTGTCACGCACAGGCCCCCTCGCGCCTCGGCTGTGTGCACGGCAGCTCAAGGTGCAGCCACCCCCATCCCCACAGGTGGCATGTATGAGCTTCTTCGACATCGTGCTAGACTTCATTCTCATGGACGCCTTCGAGGACCTGGAGAACCCCCCATCTTCCGTGCTTGCTGTGCTGCGGAACCGCTGGCTGTCCGACAGCTTCAAGGAAACAGTGGGTCACTGTCCCTCCCCCATATGTGCAAGTCACATGACCTTGAGCACTAGTCCTCCTGTCCCTGGAGTTCATTTATCAGTCCTCCCACTCCTGGGCCTCTCCCTGCCGGCTGAGATCTGGGATGTCAGGCCAGGCTCTCTCCAGACTCTCAGGTGCTTCCTGCTGCCTTGTTTCTGGCAGGGTGCACATTTCCCTCTGTATTGTACCTTGGGGGATG
This sequence comes from Pachyuromys duprasi, assembly GCA_028658305.1. Taxonomy (NCBI): domain Eukaryota; kingdom Metazoa; phylum Chordata; class Mammalia; order Rodentia; family Muridae; genus Pachyuromys; species Pachyuromys duprasi. The sequence continues at coordinate 107,578,211 of CM053752.1, read as the reverse complement.
CAGAACCCTCACTCTGGGCTGGCACTAATTACATTAATTTTAATGCATCCCATTAAGTTACAATAGAGGCAAACTCATCCCAGCATCTCCACCAAAAAACAAAACAAAACAAAAAACCCAAGGCCACTGGTAACGGCGTGGTGCTGCTGCCGTGGCTAATCTCAGCTAGGCCATTTATAGATGCTTATGGTGGCTCCCCACAACCACCAGGTGAGGTAAGTGGGGTGCTGTGTCGCAGCCATTTTACAGAGGAGGAAACTGAGTCTTGGGAAGCCTCAGTTCTGAAGCAAAAGGGTTAGAGCCTAGATTAAAAACTAGGTGTATATGACGCTAAGGAGATGCTCAGCATGCAAGAGGGCTCGCTGCTCTTGCAGAGGACCCAGGTTTGGTTCCTGGTGCTTACTCGGTACCGCCCAAGCATCTGGAGGTCCAGTCCCAGGGGATTCAGTGTCCCCCCGGGCACACATGCAGTGCACAGACTCATGCAGGCCACACACATTAAGTAAAAAATTAGGCATCTGGCCTGACGGTGTGGTGCACACCTTTAATCCGTGCGCTCAGGAGGCAAAGGTAGGTGGATCTCTGTGAGTTCAGGGCCAGCCTGGCCTACAGAGCGAGTTCCAGGACAGCCAGGGCTGTTAAACAGAGAAACCCTGTCTTGAAAAACAAAACAAAAGAATTAGGCATCTGTTGCCAAATTTAAGGTAAAGCAAGGCTCAGGCACGGGTAGGTGTGGGTGACTGTGAGAAGAGTTCACCCTGGGCTAGCTCTGGGGTCATGGTTAGACTTCTAATTCTCCAGTGGGGTCTCACCTGTGTTTTAGGCCCTAGCCACGGCATGCTGGTCTGTCCTGAAAGCCAAGAGGAGGCTCTTGATGGTGAGTGAGTGTTTGGCGAGGCCCCTCGGGGCTGAGCGGGGTCCTGAGTGGCCAGAACTCCTCTGACCAGTTAGACTGAGTGGGGGAGGGTTAGGTGTAACAAAGCATCCAGAGCCCCCACACCTCACATCTTGCCACTGCACACTACTTGGCCAGGTACTCCACCGTTTCCTCCGTGGGGAGCATCCGTCAATGTCCCGGAACTCAGCAGAGGAGAAGTGAAAACCCTGGGAAGGAGGGAGTGCTAGTGTATGGGAGTGGCCAGGGCCACAGGAATCGGGGAGCAGACGGTGTTTCTCTGTCCCTGCAGGCCGCTGCTGTCTGCACTGAGAGTAGAGTAGCTGCGATTCACTGCTTCCCGTGGCCGCCAGGCTCTACTGCCCAGTCAGTACCAGTCGCTGTGGCCAGTGCTCGGGGAGGCTCTGCCCACTAAGGCCCATGTGGGCGGCTCTCAGAATAGTCCGATAGCCCTTTCTGCAGAAGTGGAAACCAGGGCTGTACGTGCCCACCACTTGCCAAGGGTCACCCAGCCAGGACATAGTGGACCTTTAGATGGCCTTTACATGACCCCTGGTCCCCAACCACAGCCTAGTCCTTAGCCCTGCCACTCACCACAGGTGCCGGACGGCTTCATCTCGCATTTCTACTCCGTATCGGAGCATGTCAGCCCTGTGCTGGCCTTTGGCTTCCTCGGACCCAAGCCCCAGCTGGCGGAAGTCTGTGCTTTCTTCAAGGTACATGGCAACAACCCCTTCTTTCCTGCTGTTACAGACACCCCCTCAGTGCCAGAGCACTGGGGGCCTGGGCTGCCCCAGATGAAGGCAGCAGGTGCCTGAGGGTAGGAGAGTGGCCTGGGGTTTGGTCATGGAGAAAGGTGCTTTGTAGGATGTGGGAAATGTCACAGGACCCAGGCCCAACACTAGTCTCTGCCCCCAGCACCAGATTGTGCAGTACCTGAGGGACATGTTCGACCTGGACAACGTGCGCTACACGTCGGTGCCAGCCCTAGCGGAGGATATCCTACAGCTGTCCCGGCGCCGCAGTGAGATCCTGCTGGGCTACCTGGGCGCCCCAGTGGCTAGTAGCACTGGGCTGAATGGGCCACTGCCTCGTGAAAATGGGCCCCTGGAAGAGCCGCAATAATGGGGACAGGCTGGAGGGGAAAGGTGGCTGCCTGGACCTCAGTCACAGGGGTGATGGGAGACAGAAGGCTGCCCCTCCCTTCCTTTGGGTTGGCAGCCAAGGGCCAGGGTGGCCAAGGGCCATTGTTCCTGGGCCTGTTCCACTCCCTCCTGGGAATCCCAACACCCAGAGGACAAATTCCATGGAGTGGAACCACTAGCAGCCTGTCCAGCTGCCCTCAGGGTTCCCTGGGCAACAGAGGCAGGCCAGAGACAGCAGGGCCTGACCAGGAGAGGCAGTGAGAGAGGAAGGTGTGCTAGAGAATTGTTCTGAGCGTGGACCACAGAACCCCAATCCCTCTGGGCTGCAGACAGAGGGCATGGAGGTGATAGGTGAAGGATAGGACATGCCGAGCTATGTGGTGACGGTCACAGGATCCTGGAATAGGTGCTACCTCTGACTGCATATTGCCAGCACCTAGGCTACTGGCCAGTACAGAAAGCCCCATCTGGGCCAGCCAGACGCAGGCTTGCCTCATCTGTGCTCACGTGTGAGCCGGGGCTACCCCTTCACAAACCCAGGCACCGACCCCAGGACACTGGCCTCCCACAGTCCCACACCCTGCCGACCTCCGCTAGCCTCCAAAGATGGAGGGGTTAGGACTGGATGCATCCCAATCCCCTGTGAGCCGAGCACTCCCTGGGCAGTGCCAGGCTCCAGCTGAGGGCTCTAACCAGAGCTCGCAAAGGCCTATCCCCTGTTTTGCCATCTGCTGCTCCAGAAGTGAGGATCTAGGACTTACGGCAGGGAGGGCTGAGAATGACAGAGGACGCACAGGAGGGCCAGCCCCTCCTCGCTTCTGACAAGAAGCTGGACTTGGCACTTTGCCTTCAACTACGTGCACATGTGCCCTGGGGCTGCGCGGTGGCATAGGGCCCACCTCAGGGCTGCTGCTACCAGGGTCCTGCCGACAGTCCTGCTAGCATTTGTCACGGCTGCCACAGGGGTCCTGGCAGCCCCCTCCTTTTGCCTGAGCTGGGAAGTTTTTATTTATTGCCTTAACACTTTATTTGGCTGTTCCATCCCTTCCAGCTTGTGAAACATGCAGGAGAAGAGTGCTGTTCTGGTCTGGAGTTGAGCACTGGCTCCTAGGATCAAGTGCCTCTCCTGGATGGGGAAAGGGCTCCCCAGGGTCATGAGGATGCAGTGAGGAGAGGGTGTCTCTGGCTCCAGGTCATCCTCTCTGAGGCCTGTGCCCAGGAGGGAGCAGCCCTCACGCACTCAGTCTTGACATTCCATTCATTTGCACTTAACCCCGAGCTGTGAATGTATCCCTGGGCCAAGGCCCACTCTGACTTTCCCCTTAATCACACAGCAGTGGCATTTCTATCTTGTTCTTGTCGTGTGTCCATGCACTGGCCTCTAGCACTCAATGTCACAAATCCCAGTGGTAGAGTGTGTGCAGTGACTGTGAGTCAGATAAAGGATCGAAATGGACTCTTCTCTGTGTCTCGCTGGGTGTAGAGGTGGAGCCGTGTGCTGCGCTTAGAGCCTGCCGCCGCTGCAGCGGGCGGAGGTTCCGGGAGGAACAAAGGCAGGAGCAGCCTAATGTGGCCTTGTGACAGCATGACAGGTCCCTGGGATGACAAGATGCAGATGTGAAGAGGGTGGCCTGAGCCTGGTCCTCAGTTCCACATCTATAAATCATAGGCATTGCACCCAGCCAGGGGTGGAGAAGGGAGAGCCAGGTGATCACAGCCCATCAGGTCTTCATGGGCATCTGTCTTACATAGGTGACTACTGCTGTGATGAAGCACCACAACCAGAAGCAACGTGGGGAGAAAAGGGTTTATTTCTCTCACAGTCCATATAACAGTTCATCATCAAAAGCAGCGAGGGCAGGACCTGAAAGCAGGAGCTGATGATGAAGCCATGGAGGGGTGCTGTTCACTGGCGTGCTCCTCATGGACATGAAGGCCAGCCAGCTTAGCTGAATCATAAATCAGGGTTCACTGAGAGATCTTGCCTTAAACATGAAGTAGAGAGCCGATTTAGAAAAACATTCAGGATTGACCTCTGTATAACATGCATATATGTATTTACAGACACAGAATTTTTTTTCTTCATTATTATTATTTTTTTGACATGGTATGTAGCCCTGATGTTCTGGACTTTGGTATGTAGACCAGAGATATGTTTGGCTCTGCATTTCAAGTACTTGGGGAAGGGAGAAGGAAATGAGGCATGAAGATCAGATCAAAGCCATCTCTAGCTACACAGAATTCAAGACTAGACTGAACTTCAAGAGATCTCCTCTACCTCCCAAATAATGACAGATACTTATTAAATTTATTAACAAGCAAGCTGGGCATGGTGGTGTACACCTGTAATCTCAGCACTCTGGGGGGCTAAGGCAGGCGGATCATCGTGAGTTTGAGGCCAGTCTGGTGTACAAAGTGAGTACAGGACAGCCAGGGCTACACAAACCCTGTCTCAAATAAAATAACAAATTATTTTTTTTAATTTATTTATTTTTATCTCAATCACAGGTTAGGTACTTTGAATCCCAGGCGTAGCCCCCTCCCCCATTCCCTCCTACCCTCCCACTCCCTCCCTCATCTCCCTCTTCCCCGCCCCCTCCAAGTCCACCAACAGGGGAGGACCTCCTTCCCTTCCATCCAACCCCAGCTTATCAACAAATTATTAATAAGCTTCAAGCACTAAAGCTGGGCAGATGCTCATCTGTTCTAACTCACTGTGCTGACCTGGCATCATCCCCAGCCATGTGCCCTGAGTTCTGAACCGCACCCTGGCTGAGCCTGCTCCATCTTTGCCCTCATGGTGACCCTCTCGTAGAGGCTTTGCTTCTCTCTCCCCTAGGACTTCTTTCCTGGGATTGAAGTCTCATCCTAATTCTCCTGCCCCACTATAGGCTGTTCAGCTCTTTATTAACCAATTAGAGGAATAGAGAACAATTTTTACAGTGTATACAAATGCTTCAATAATGACAATGCTGATGTCCAGGCTGCAACCAGATCTCTCGATGCTAAAATCAGCATTTTAATACACAGTGTGCATAAACGACCTCCAATAAGCCCCTGTCCTAAAAATACAAAGGGACAAGTGAAGTGGTGCACACCTATCAATCCTAGCACTAAGGAGGTGGAGATGAGGCAGTCCAAGGCCATCACTGGCTACTACGTAATGCTAGGCTAGTCTGATTACATGAGATACTCTCAAAGGTGAAACTAACAGAGGAAGGGAAGTAGTTCCTGGGTAGAGTACCTGCTGGTATGCTGGAAGACCTGGGGGAGCTCTGGAGTAACATGGAAACTAGGTATGGTGGTGCACACCTGTGAGGTCAGCTCTGTGGAGGTGGAGATGGGAGGTTCACAAGGACAAGATGGTCTCCAGCTCCAAAGCAAGTTTGAGGCAAGCTGGAACAGGAGGCATTGTCTGAAATAAGCGGTAGGGGGCTGCTTGAGTCCCCATCACCAATGTGAGAGGTGTAAGCTGTGACAGAGTCACTCTAGTGCTAGGAAACAAGTGGGCTTTAAACAAGGCAAGCGGTTTGTTTGAGCAGCTTTGTTGGGGTGTACTTTGTACCCCCTAAATGTGTTATTTTAAAAGTTTCCAGCAAGGACACAGAGGAACATACCAGTTACTACAATATATTTGTATAACATTTCTATCAGCCTCTCCTGTTCTCCAAGGCTGCCACCAGCTCTCTCCCCTCGCTTTTTCTGGACCTTTTCTGCGAATTGGATCATATCATATGTGGTCTTTGAGTTGGTGCTCACGCTGGTAGAAAAAAAAATTTTAAAGATTTACTTATTATTTATACAACATTCTTCCTGTACACCAGATCTTAACTATAGATGTCTATGAGCCACCATGTGTTTATTGGGAATTAAACTCAGGACCTTTGGAAGAACAGCAAGTGTTCTTAACCTCTGAGCCATCTCTCCAGCCCAAAAAATGTTTTTTGTTGTTGGGTTTTGTTGTTGTTTTGAGACAGGGCTCTCTGTGTAGCCGTGGCTGTCCTGGAACTCTGTAGAACAGGCTGGTGTAATAGATAACTTATATTTTGGGTTTTTTTTTTTTTGTCTTCTAATCACCAGCTCTAGCTCCCAAATAGAGACTTAATAAATTTATTAATAAGCTTTAAGCTCGATAACTGGGCAGATCTCTTTTCATACTAATCCTTTAAGCTAGTCTGGTTACTTCCCAGCCACATGCCCCAAGTTACTTGCCATATTGGTCCTGTCTGAGCTGTTTCTGGTCCAACAGGTTAATTCTTCATGGTGATGTCCTTTCTCTCTTTTCTTCTCTGCCCCTTGTGGTCCCTACCTGAGACCCCTAGCCTAGGACTGGAAGCTCTGCCTACCTCTTCTGCCCAGCTACAGGCTGTCCACTTTTTGTGTTTTTTTTGTGAACCAATCAAGAGATGATTGGGGATCAAAGTTTATATAACACTGATCAGAGTATGTGATGATGCACTCATCTGGGCTGCAGCCAGATCTCGGCCCAGAATTCAGTGTTTGTGTACACCAAACACCAGGCCAACCTCCAACAGACTGGCCTCACACAAAGATCCTCCTGCCTCTGCCTTCCAGGTGCTGGGGAAAAAATGTTTTGGAGAGGAACTCATTTTGCCCTCTGCATTTCACCTCATGTATGCACTCTGCCAGGTGGGCTACACTCACACCCTTGGGTTTTGTTGTTTTTTTAATTTTAAAATGTGTGTGTGTGTGTGTTTATCTTAGGGTTTTTATTGCTGTGATGAAACACCATGACCAAAGCATGGGCAGGAAAGGGCTTATTTGGCTTACACTTCTATGTCACTGTTCATCATTGAAGGAAATCAGGACAGGAACTCCAGCAGGGCAGAAACCTGGAGGCAGGAGCTGATGCAGAAGCCATGGGTGCTGCTTACTGGCTTATTTCCCATGACTTTCCCAGCCTGCTTTCTTATAGAACCCAGGACCAGCAGCCCAAGAATGGCATTACCCACAGTGGGCTGGGCCTGGGCCCTCCCCTATCAATCACTGTTAAGAAAATGCCCTACAGGCTTGTCTCTAGCCCGATTTTATGGAGGCATTTTCATAACTGAATTTCCCTCCTCTCAGATGACTTTAGCTTGTGTCAAGTAGGTATAAACTAGCCATCAACGTGCATTTGGGTGTGGCTGGGTGTATGCATCTGAGTGCAGGTGCCCACAGAAGCCAGAGGAGTCAGCTCTCCCTCAAGCTGGAGTTAACAGGTGCTGGGAATCAAACTTTGGGCCTCTAGAAGAGCAGGACATAGCCTTCACCACAGAGCCATCTCCCCAGGCGCTGGTTTTGCTTTGTTTGTTGAGTCAGTGTTGGGCTGTGTGCTGCAAACCGGCCTTGAGTGCAGTCTTCTGCCTCCCATGCCCTGCCCCACCCCAGGAGCCTTCGCCTTTAACTGTCATCTTTGGTACCTTGGAGCGCCACAACCAGGGAATAGACATTCCTTGAGAGCCAGGGAAGCACCCAAGCTAATTGCATTCTCTCTTCATCCTGGGGTTTGGTTAATGTCCTATTGCGGGGCTCAAGCATTTACTGATAAATAAAAGATCTTTAACCCAGAGCCCCTCCCCAGCCCCTCAGGAGGTCAGGCCAGGGACAGTATGTTTCTTCAGCTGTGGCTTTGTGCACAGTGTGTTGGGGTGCTTGCTCAGAGTCAAACTCCATGTCTCTAATTTCAATGTCAACCCCTGCTACTGCCTGCCAAAGAAGGCATTAGAGATGACAGGCTCCTGTCCTGAAACCCTATAGGGAAGCCTGGGTCCTGGGCTTGTAAAGGGCTCTGGGGCAAGCAGCCAGAACCAAGGCTCTAAAAGTCCCTGCTGCGCTACATATTGGCTGGGTGCCTGTGCAGACAGCTGGATACACCCGGGCCTTTCTGTTTTCATCCATGAACTGGACACATGGAGCCCTGCCTTGTAAGCCAGGCACGGTGGAGCATGGAATCCCAGACTGGGGAGGAGGAGCAGCACTTCAAGGCTAGTTCTCTTGGGTTGGGGCTAGAAGCAGAGGAGACTTACTTCAGAGACAGAAGCTTAAAATGGAAGCTTTATTTTTTGCTCTTGTAGGGAGGCTACCAGTTCAGGATCTGAACCACATCCCTGAAGGGAGATTGTACAACATTTTTAAAGGATGGGAACACAAATCAAGGGGGATGGGGTGGGCTATTGCACGTGGTCAACTGAATCATGAGAGCGAGCCAGAATTTAGAACGATAAGGGAATGAAGGATTGGACAAGCTGCACATAGTGAACTGAGTCATGAGGGCCGGAATTGCTGAACTTAATCAAGTCAGGACAGGCAACACGTTTATGACTTGTGTGCCTTAATTTAGATAACGGGATAACAGCAACTTCCCTCTTTACATCCTTTCACTGACAAACATGAAACATCAGAAGAAGGCAGGATAGGTTGGGTTCCAGGCCTGGGAACATGAACTCAGTTTGACCCTGCCATTAAAATGGAACTTGTTCCTGAGATGGCTGGACCCAGGAAACTGTCTCTTAACAGTTCAAGACTAGCCTGGGCTACGTGATACCCTGTCAAACAAATAAACAAAAACAGCCAGAGCAATGGTTCAGTGGTTAAGAGCACTGGCTGCTTTTCCAGAGGACCTGGGTTGGATTCCCAGCGTCTACATGGCAGCTGACAAGGATATGCAACTACAGTCCCTGGGGAGTCTGGTGTCCTCTACTGGTCTCCAGGGGTGTTGCATGCACATGGTCCATGCACATGGTCCGTACATACACATGCAAAACACCACATATATAAAATAAGAATGAACAAAATACGTGCTGTCTCCTAGGGTTGCTGTGGCTGGCACAAGGGACTGAGGAGAAGCATCTTAAGGGCTAGTCAGAAGGATTTCAGATGCCACTGGTCTACCTGAGGAGAGGGAGCCCCTCATCCATACAGCTGGTCTGGCTGTGTCATCTCTGCCGTGTCAGGGGACCCTGCACTGTCTCCTGAGCACACTCATCAGCAACACTCAGGTACGCCAAAGACGTCCCCGGGGAGTCACTTTGCCTACACCTGAGATGGATGCCCTTGTCCCACATATCCTCCAAGAATGACACAGAGGGGCTGGAGAGATGGCTTAGTGGTTAAGAACACTGTCTGCTCTTCCAAAGGACCCAAGTTCAATTCCCAGCACCCACATGGCAGCTCACAACTATCTATAACTCCAGTTCCATGGATTCTTACACCTTCATATCACTGCACAGAGAATAAAATGAAATAAATTATTAAAACAAGAGTGACACGGGAATTAAACTAGTAGCTCATACCACTGACCATACACAGCAAGGTCATCTACTGGCCACAACATGGACGATCCTACAGCCAAGTGCCCGGTGGGAGAAACTGCATGGACACTGCACGGCTCCGTCTGCAGCAGGTGCAAACCCCAAAACTCCTGATGTATAGCTTTAGATGTCACCTAGGGTGACTGCACAGGCCATCAGTTGTTTCTTATCTGGGGGATTCTTACACAAGAATGTCTAATTTCTGAAACGCATCGACCTACATTCATCTGATTTCTGGAACTTCCTGTGAGAATGTCACAAATGAACATGTGTATGAATTGACTTTGAACACTGGATCCTCCAGCGTTCCAAGTAAAGGGATTTTAAATGTATACCACTAGGCCTAGCCTAAAAGTCAGTCAGTCAGTTTGTCTGTCTGTCTCTCTCTCACACACATGCACAATTTGGTTTTTAGTTTAGTTGGTTTATTTCCCTTCTATTTTGGGGGCAGATTCTCATGTATCCCAGGCTAGCCAAGCCCTCACTATGTGACCTGAGGATTCCCCTGACCTCCTGATCCTCTTGGCTCTACCCATGCTCCATCTGGCCCGTCATTTCTGTTTTTGAGACCAAGTCTCACTTTGTAGCTCAGGTCTGCTTGGAACTTACTGTGTAGCAGGGGCTGAAATTCCATCCTTCTACCTTTACCTCTTAGCTGCTACAATTTTAGGACATGCCACCCAGATCGATCTTTCATTTCATTAAAAAACAGCAAAAGCGTGCTAGGTGTGGTGGCACACACCGTTAGTCTCACACAGAGGCAGACACATCTGTGTGAGATCCAGGCCAGTCAAGGTTCCAGAGCGAGACCCTGCCTACCGACCTCACCTGCTTATCCTCCAGAGCTTCCCCTACCCTCAGCACTAACTGCCCTCACAGCCTCAGTGCTCTGACCCCACTCACCTCCCCCAACTTCTGGGGTGCTTTTTACACAGCCAGGCTGTACCACAACACAATGACATATGCTCTTCTGTTGGAAACTCACCCCAATAACACCCACACTTTTTAAATTCTCCATCTTGTCACTTTCTCAGAAACTCTCTCCCTGTGTGTCAGGAATTTTGTGGAGGGGCAGGGCAGCCTGATCTTCCATGGCTTCTCTGTCTCAGAGAACTATTCTAGGAAGCTCATACCTCACACCTCTCTCTTTCAGAGGCTAATAATGACACTGCTTGAGAGAGCTACGGGCAGGTGACAAGGAAGTGAGGCCAGCTGGCCCATACAAGTTTAGGCTGGGCGGGGAGCTGGAGGGAAGCTCAGCACAGCTGGGGGCAGGGGGCTTCCTGGTCCACAGCTGGATTCGGAGTACTCAGACCACCCTACAGTCCTGGCCTCCACAGGCTGCCAGACTAAGCCACTCTAAGCTCGTGAGCTCTTTGTTTTATTCTCATTCTGCCTCACAAGTACCGTGTTATTTACTGGGTATTCAGTCTAGATGTGTGAGGAACTTGTTCTAGGTCGTTTATCAAGGACATGATAGGTCTGGATTGGGGCAGGGATATAAATTACCTATTTTTTCCAACCACATGTATCAGAAACCCCAGAACATAGAATATGGAGGCCAAGGCTCCAATCCAGACCTACGGAGTACCCCCAGGCCCCAGACAGACCCAGGAACCTGAATATTTTTTTACTGTACATGCTGTGGTGCTCAGTGAGGTCAGGGAGCCAGGCAAGGAAATAATTACAGTTCAGTGTAGCTAGATATGAGGTAGGTAAAGGGAGTGCAACTGTGGAGGACCACTGTAGCGCCCCTCCCCTCTTTCGAGCCCACACCGGCCTCGAACTCACAGATTCCCCTGCTCCCGTGGAGGCCCTTCTCTCTCTCTCTCTCTCTTTATTTCTTTTTATATCAATCACAGGTTAGGTTTTTTGCATCCCATGCGTAGCCCCCTCTCTCATTCCCTCCCACCCGAGGCCCTTCTCTTAACCTTGGGAAACTGAGTATGAACTGAAAAATAAGGCAAGGCGAGGGCTAGGCAAATGGGGCAGGAGTGTGTCTGCCCATTCCAAGCAGAAGGACTGGAGACAAAGCATCTGGCCTAGATTGCCAAGTAGCTCTGCTGGAGAGAGTGGGCCCAGGCAGGGGACGTGGGCGGGAGGTGTGGGAAAACTAAGATGCCAGGAGCGAGGACCCATAGTCCTTTTCGCAGAGAGGCTCCTTCGGGGAACTGGGCCTCTTGGTCGTCAGTAAAGGGCAGAGAACCCTCGCTGTTTGACGTGTATGCATAGGAAGCAGAATCTGGGGGGGAGGGCCAGCCTGGGACCCGGCGACGCGGAGGCTCCCGCTCCACCGAGCTCGGCGCTCTCAGAGCCTTCACTCCGGGCGCAGGTGCCAGCCGAACCAAAGCTCCCACCAAAGCCCAACACGCCCCCCGAGACAGCGCCTGATTGGCTTGCCCTTCCCACACCCCGAGCGAAGCTTACCTTGTGATTGGCTGCTCTGCCCTCCGCCCAGCGCCGGACCCCTCCATTCGCCTGATTGGCTAGACAGCTACCTGAGCCCGCTCGGGATTGGGCACTGGCGGGGCTGCGCGGGTCCCCGCTCCCTGATTCGCCGCACAGGCCAGCCTCACGGCCTGCACACTGAATGGCTGCGCCACTACCTGCGATCGGCCTCGGATTGGGTGCGCGGCGTCTCCCCGGCGTGATAGGTCAGGACCACCGCCCCCCTTGCTCCCCATTGGCTGCTCGGCGACGCCCGGTCTCCGGGTAAGATGGCAGCGGACGGACAGTGCTCGCTCCCCGCTTCATGGCGGCCGGTGACCCTCACCCACGTCGAATACCCTGCAGGTGAGAGCCGGCCCCGGCCCCGAGGACGCTCCGCCGGAGCCGGCGCCTCAGCCCCTGGCGCCCGGGGCCGCGCGGGCCGGCGCGGGGCCGCCGAGGGAGCGCGGTGGGAACTGTCAAACAGCTAGCCATGGAGGGGCTCGGCCGGCGCGCGCCGCGCAGGCGCAGTGAGGCGGCGATGAGCTGGGAGAAATTGCGAGCGGCTCTCGCGCGCGCTCTGCGGCTGCGCGGCCGAGCCGCTCTCCGGGGTCCCCGGGCACGGGTGGGCCGGCCCGGGCCGGGGGTCTGGGTGGGGCGGGCGAGGACCTGGGCCTGGACTTTGTCCCTTGCGCCCCGCCCTCCCCGGAGCCGGAGAGGCCGCGCACTCCTGCTCGCGCGTGCAGGGAGTGCCAGCCTCCTTCACTCTGCTGCGGGCTGCTCGCAGGAGAAAGCTCCCTGTTGCAGGGAGTGTGCAAGCCCAGGCCAGGGTTGGGAGAATTTGCGGCGCCACGCCCTGAGCGGAGCAGCAGAGGCTAGCCGCCAAGGGGGCACTCAGCCCCCGGGAGCTTGACTTGTAAGAGCTTCCACCCGACACGCCTCTGGGAGTGCCCGCCTTCTGGTGGGAAGGTCCATTAGCCACGGTTCTGAAGTTCCGGCTCCGTAGAGTGGTGCGGAGCTTAGGCCTTGGGGTGAGATGTTTCCGGGCTCCAGGGGAGGTGGCGCCCTCCAGTCACTTCATCTGCCTAAGTGGCTCCTTTCTGTAATGGTGTGTGAATCAAATGACCACAGGCCTGAGAGGTGCTGGGCACAGAGCCGAGCCCACAGTGAACACCCAGTAAATACCTGTAGTTTATATCTCTAGCTTGCCAGCACCCTCCCTGGATAGATGTTTGCTGCTGAGCAGCCAGGGACCCCTTGCTGCTATCTGGTTGTCTAGGAAGGGCCTGTTTTCTTGGGTAGAGACGGAGAGCTTGGTTCTACTGAGAACACAGGGTCATAGGCCAGGGGAACTTTGGCTCTGGGTGTTCTGGGTTACACTTAAGGTGTGGCCGCCCTGCCCAGGGTTGGGTCCTATAGTCATCCATCCACCTACCCATCTGTTCATTCTGTACCCCTTAGCATCTCCCAAGTGCTAGGCCTTGGGCCAGCTCTGGGTTTGGAATGGTGAAGTCCCTGCTTTCTTGCTCTGTGGAAACCAGGCCCGGAGAAGGGGAGAGACTTGACTGAGGCCTTCACACCTTCCTGGCTTTCCGTCCCTGGCCTCAGATTAGCTTTCGGAGGCCTCATGGCCTTACAGGTGAGAAGGCACCCAGCAGAAGAGAACACAATGATACTTGCAGGCTCCATGTGATGTGGGGTCTGGTTGAACCTGAGGACATCTGGCAAAGTCCAGTCCCCTGGACACCCTACTGGAGGCTCATCATGTCACAGTACACTGGACATCTTTTATCTGTTTGACATGGTGTCTGAATCCTGTGGAGTGTCATTTAGTGCTACATTCAGAGAGCAGTGGGGTGTGGAGAGAGGTCACTCCCCTCCCCTCATGTGACCTGAGGTTATATAGAGGGCCCACAGGCACCTACACCACACAGTGGGTCAGGGACCATGTCCCAGTCACAGACCTCCATCAGTCAGGCTGAGAGTTTTGTGATGGTGGGCTTTCATCTGGGTGGTTTGTCTTTTAGCTGTGCTGGGTCTTGGCTTTCCTCTTTTGAGCTCACCTCGGTAGCATCCTAGGTGGGGGAAGCTGTGTGTGCACGGGTCCAGAAGTAGGGCAGCACAGTGTGCCCAGGGAGCTCGACTAACGCCCTGCAACTGGAGCAGAGGGTGGAGGGAGCGGGCCAGGCCTGCACAGAGCCTAAGGAGACACCCCAAGGACAGGGGAGGACTGTGGATTACCGAGAGTTGAGGCCAGAGTCCCTGGCAATGTGTACAGGAAACGAGGGGCTTGCTTGCTGTAAGACAACCTGAGGAATTGGTTAGGGTTCAGGGATCGTAGCCGTGCCCTGTCCTGATAGCCCAGCAGTTATCAGTTGAGTCAGACTTTCAGGGTGGTGGAGACATGGGCTCAGAAAGGGGAGGACACTCCCTCAGGGTTTCTTAGTGGAAGTGCGGCAGCATCAGCCTTGAACCTAGGTTACTGCCCAAGTCTAAGCCAGTCTTTCCTGGTAGGGTCAGGTAAGGTATGTGTGCCTCCATCTCTTAAGGCCTGGAATCTGTTCTCTGCCCTCTGGGGGTATCTGCTTACTTGTGTAAGGCCAAACTGCTGGTGTGGGCCGTTTCTCCTACTGGGTTCACCCAGCCTCTGTGATCCCCACTGTGCGAGTGGCCTGTGTGCCAGAGATGGCACTTTCCACAGCTGTGGGAAAGGAGCACCACCCCTCCCACAGGAGGCATGTGCAGGTGCAGGGAGGTGCAGTTCTTGCCTGAGTTCCTCTGACTTCTTTGGAGTGTCCTTTCAGACACAACCCTTCCTGTGAGCAAGGGAAACATGACTCTAATCTTAGCTTTACCCTCTCAGAGGGGCCAGCAGTCCTCACTGCCTCCATCCAGGCTTTGGCAGGAATGGAAGAACCAATGCCTTGGCTGTGGAGAAGGTTTGAGAAGCTGCTGACCGTGGTGGGAGGCCACTTTGTGGAAGAGCACACGCTTCTCCGGAGGCCCCAGGCCACGGGGCAGCATCGAATCTTGAGGTTCCATGCCCCCCTCTGGTAGAGTGATGGGTACAGAGACTGGCTTACATCCAGGCACCTCCTCACTCTGGTTGTGTTACCAAGTCACGCAGCCAGGCCGAGACTCAGTTCCTCCTGTAAAATGGGGACAAAGAGGCCCCTTCTTGAAACCCATGGTGTGTGGTCTTTCATGGTTGGTAGTGGACTCCTTACAAGTGTCGGGAGGAGTTGGGGCGTCAGCTGGGTGTCCATGGCTGTGACCCTGGACCTAGAACCTCCCCTTTTGTTTAGGCCCTGTTGACTCTCAGAGGACTGAGCCCTCTTCTGATGCCCTTGCCCTGTCTCATCCTGTTCCTCTGTTCCAACAGGTGATCTCTCTGGCCATCTCCTTGCCTACCTGAGCCTCAGCCCTATTTTTGTCATTGTTGGTTTTGTGACCCTCATCATATTCAAGCGAGAGCTACACACGGTGAGTCTTGGCCCCACCCATTGCCAGAACCCTCTTTTGGTGTGCAGTGCTTTACCCTGCAAGGCCTGTAGGGGTCTCCTGGCTGGGTTCTTGTTGTTCACTCACTGATCTGGGCTGTCCAGTCAGAGGCTATGGGAATTGGGTGGTGGTCAGCAGGTACACAGAGGCCCAGCTGAGTGCCTATCTTTCCCAGCAGATTTCATTCCTTGGGGGCCTGGCAGTGAATGAGGGCGTCAACTGGCTGATCAAACACGTTATCCAGGAGCCTCGGCCCTGTGGAGGTAGGGCTAGAACTTTGAGGACCCGGGGTGATGCCTTGGACATTGTGAGGAACCCCATAGCCTCCCATGATGCCTTGTTTTTTTCTCCCCAGGCCCACACACGGCAGTGGGCACTAAGTACGGGATGCCCTCCAGCCATTCCCAGTTTATGTGGTTCTTCTCTGTCTATTCCTTCCTTTTCCTGTATTTAAGGTAAGAGCCCCCACCCCCTGCTGTGGTAGCCACACTCTGTGGGGACTGCTGCACTAAGGCTTCTGGATGGTTGCAGGGGCTGTAGGGAAGCCTGGATTCAGGCTGTGGGCTAAGGCTGTCTGACGCGCCTCTTTTTCCAGGATGCACCAAACAAACAATGCTAGGTTCTTGGACTTGCTGTGGAGGCACGTGCTGTCTCTAGGGCTCCTCACCGCAGCCTTCCTCGTCTCCTATAGCAGGTATGGAGGGAGGAGGCATCCCTGCCAGGTCTTGGTCTCTTTTGAACAGTCCCTATGGACCTGGGCCCAGAAACTATAGAGGTTCTGGGGAAAGAACCGAGATTCTAATTTTAACAGACAGGGCTCCAGCTGCCCTTTCTAATGTAGAAGGCTAAGCCCACGATTGGAACAGCAGCTTCTTGTATTAGCCATTTTTCCCCAGCCTCCTGGGTGGGGGTGGGGCTCTGTGGACAGGCTCCAGTTTAAGACTGGACGGGAAGCAGCAGGTCTGGAGATAGGGTGCTTTCAGCGTCCCTGCTGTGCTTTGGACATACCTGTTGTATCTGTGTGTGTCTTCACACGTATACACACAGGGTCCCAAGGAATGGGGTACTGTGCAGGCCTCCTGTCCTTGATTGGCTCTTATGAATGTCCCTTCTGGCCTTATCCCAGGGTCTACCTGCTGTACCATACCTGGAGCCAGGTATTTTATGGGGGTGTTGCTGGAAGCCTCATGGCCATCGCTTGGTTCATCTTCACCCAAGAAGTCCTCACCCCGCTGTTCCCCAGGATAGCAGCCTGGTAACCAATTCCCCTTCCCTTCCCAACTCTGTGTCCCTGCCCCTCCTGCAGGTATAGCCATCTGTGGAGAGCCTTGTGTCCTGGATGGCCCAGTGTCAGGCCTCTGGTGGCATGAGGCTTAGAACCCTCCATTCTGGCTGCTGCCTCCCCCAGGGGCTTATGGTCTCTCAGGTTCAGCACCTAAGCGCCATCTTCTGTTCTTGTGTCAGCCCTTAGAGACTTAGCAGGCAGCCAGCCTTGTGGCGCAGTGGCCCTCCATTGCTGTAGGGGGCTTTGGGAACTCTGGGGACACCTGGCTTGGTGGTAGGCTTGTGCCCTCACCATGGCCCTGGCTTTTTGGGTATCTGTCTCTCCAGGCCCATCTCCGAGTTTTTCCTCATCCGGGACACGAGCCTCATTCCCAACGTGCTCTGGTTTGAGTATACAGTAACCAGGGCAGAAGCCAGGTGAGTTAAGGGGACAGCAGTCAACACTGTCCCACTTTGGAAGGCTCCTGGAAAGCTAGATACTTGCTTCCACTTCCGACATTGAATTCTCCTATGCTCCCATCTTTTTTCAAATGGGAATGGTGAGGCTAAGAAGGAAAGTGTTTGAGCTCTGTCTATTAGTGGGTGAGGTAGCTGGTGGTAAGCCACAGGCCAGTGTGTCTGCTTTTACCCTCTTCTACAGCCCAGGGCCCTTGAGTGTGGCTGTCCTTAGAGCTATTTAGCCTTCTGTTAGCAGGGTAAGCTGAGGCACGCTGAGGTGGGGGGCTGGCCTGAGTTGATACAAGTTGGGGCAAAGCTGGGCTTTGTCATCTCCTGACTCACACTCTTTTACTTAACTCTCCCCCTATCTGGGGTGGAGTGCCTCAGGTTGGGGAAGGCAGCAGCTTCTCCCTAAGCTCTGGGGAGAGCTGAAGCAGGCCTGGCTCCAGAGGAAGCCTAGGAGATTTTCCAGTGGGGGTAATAGCCACGGGGCAGGGCAGAGCAGGGTGGGTGTCCAACAGCTAGGAAATGTGTTAGTACATCAAGGTCCACATTATCCTAACAAGCTTAAGGGTAAAGCCTGGATCCGTGCGGAAAGGGGATTTGAGGGTTAGGGCAGGGCAATCCCATTAGTGGCAGACAGGCCCCAGATGCCTCAGGCTCAGCTCTCCACCTGGCTCCAGTGGCCAGCGCTGCCTCACTCTGCTTAGCCAGCTGCCGCCGCCTTCATTCTCCTAACTCTCCCTGGCACCCGCTCCCGACAGACTGTGTACAGAGGCCGAGCACAACTACGCACAGAGTGAGGCAACTCTGTCCCCACCCCGCGAGCTCAAAGCAGCAGGGGTCCATGAGGAAGGGCCAGCCATGTGACCTATGTTGAGTAGTGAGGCTCAGAGTCTCAGTGACAGGATCCTAGAGTACAGCAGCAGGACAGTCCACCAGCTTCCCAGGAGGAAGCAGATCTGAGTGATACAGGCCTTCTGCAGTGGGGCTGACAGAGAGGCATCTGAGAAGGGGAACAGCAGGCATGAAGCTCGAGACAGACAGACTGGTGTTTGAAAGCCTGGGGAGCAAGCCGGAGGACTGGGGTAACATCACACCAGGACCCCTGCTTTCTAGTTCTATAGGAACCTTAAACAAGCACTGTTCTTTCTGATCCTCAGCTAGTTCCTCTAGAGAACAGCAGTGTTTCTTCCTATGCCCCTCCAAGTAGATGCTTCAATTTTGGGGAGTCCCTTCAGTGTGCTTTCCTCTGCTTACATCCTTTTACAAGAAGAGCCTACCACCTTTCTGTAGCTGTTTTTGGTGGTAGCAGCAGAACCTTCCTGGGCTGACTTCTATAAAGGAACTTCCCATTAGTCAGGCCCAGCCAAGTGCCACTGACCTTGTCTTGTCTCAGCCCTGTCCTGCCATCCCCTGGCTCACTTCCTGAGCTCCAAACCTGAGTCCTCCAAATGCTGGCCCTCTTCAGGTTCCAGCCTATAGCAGGAATTCTGATTGGCCTGGCTCTGGCTGGGGTGGCTATGGTTGGGCCTTTGCCACTGTCATTGAGACTGAGCAGGGAGAGAGGGCAGCTATGGGATCGGCCACTCAATACCAGGCACCCCCACATCTAAGCCCCATTTTGCAGGAACAGACAACGCAAACTGGGGACGAAACTGCAGTGACTGGTAGGTGTGGCTGGGTCAAGCCTCCGAATCTGGCCTGCGTCATGCCTTGCAGGATGGACAGAATGATGGATGGAGGGGTGAAGCAGAGACCTCTACAGACCCAAGTCACCAAGTGGAGCCTTTTTTTTTTTTCTTATTTTAATTTTAACGGACATGGTGGACCAAAGGGCTGAGTCAGGCCCTCAGCCAGCACTCTCTGGGAGGGCCTGCTGTCTGTGGGTCACATGGCCAGAGACCCTGGCTCTGCTGCTGCCAGCTCCTGACTGGGTTGAAAGTGCTCTTGGCATGGGCCCTAGGGTGTGGGTAGAGCACGGGGGCTTGCACCTCGGGTCTTGAGATCAGGACCTCCAGGCGGTGGAGTGCACACTATTTATTTTGGGGGCTGTAGAGTCTGCAGTGGCTGCCCTGTGTACAGAGGGGCCCAGGCGAGCCTCAGCCAGGACAGCCTGCCTCCTGCTGGGCCTGAGCAGGGCCTGGTGCCCAGGAGTGAGGCAACCCTTGCTCTCCCTGTCACCATTGCCATTCCAGAACCTTGTCAGTGTTCCCTTGTCTGGGGGCAGGGCCCAGAGCAAGCACCGTCTGTCGGCTGGGCTGCCGTTATTGTGTTCTTCCCTATGTCAACCCAACATCACAAGGGCTTTCTCTGGTCCTCTATCCCCAAGACAGTAATCCCTTTCTGACAAAAGAGCCTGCACATACGGGTGAGCACACCCAAGCGTTTACAGCTCCTTTTGTCTGGCCATCCAGTAGCAGTCTGTCTTCATCCCCACTTGAACAAAACAGAGGAACCAGGAGCTAGGATGCTGGCAGTGTGGCAGTGTTGACACCCTCCCCCGTCACCTGGCCCATGTGCTCTGGATTTGTCCCTGTCCTTCCTGGTCTGCCCTGGAGGCTGGAACCCCGTGCAGGCTGACCCTGGAATGCCTGGGTGTGAGCTGATCCCCACCTGCCGGGCTATGAGGAGTCCCTCCTAAGGGCTCTCTTCAAGCTGCTCTGCCACAGCCGTGGAGATGCTTCCAGAACTGAAGCAGCCCCTGGGGGACCTGTTTGAACCCTCCCCCCTTTCTCTGTGGAGGTCCCTAACCTGCTGCTGAAGCACAAGTTTTTGGTGCTTTCCTTTTGTGTCTGTTAAAGGCCGTGTCCAAGCCCCTCAGAGGCCAGGGCCAGGGCTGGTTTCTAGGGAGGTAGTTGAGTCACATTCCCTCCCCTTCCCCTAGGATTATTTTTTACTTTTTGCCTGAGACAAGCCAAGTGTGAGGTGGTTTAAGAAAATAAATGAAATTGTTTACTATTGTTTTAAAATAAAATCTGAAACTCTGGAGGCTGAGTATATATTGACTGAGCTCATGAAAGGAGGCTCTGGGACAGCTGGGGCACATGTGGCCCTCTGGGACAAGGATGTGGTAAGGCCATAAAGCCAGAAGAATTTCCAGGATACTCAGTCCCCTCTAGCCCCCAAAGTGAAGGTTTGAATTGCCCTGACATCTGCCACAGGGGCTTGTCAGCCTCTGGTGCCTGTGCCACTGAAGTCGAACACTCACGGGGGTGCTCCTGTCAAGATACTGTCCCCGCCTGTTGTAGGCTGGCCCTGGCCAGGTTTTCCTCCACACAGGAGTCTTGAGGATGGGGAGATCTGTCCTTCACAAGGGCTCCATGACCAACTCCACTTCACTGTCTGCCTCAGTGCTTACCTAGGTGACTATTCTGCCTTAGCACAAATGCCTGCGGCCAAGCCAGTGGCTAAAGGCCTTGCAGGACTGAGTCTGAGCACAGGCCCTGAGTCGGAGTTTCTTTTCCTGGCAGGTTATGCCGAGGCCCACAGCCACACCCTCTGAGCAAGGGTATATGGGAGGTCACCCTGTTTCTCACGTGTGGAGCCGGGGGAAGCACATGGTTGGGGGAGGACAGAATCTTGACAGTTGTGACTTCTGCTAGTGACCCCAGGAGAAAGAATGTGCTCTAGACTTCAAATTATTGTCAGTTTTTAGTTACAGTAGAGCCCTGCTTGGGCTCCAGCTCTTCTCTGGGACCTAATCAGAACTAGGACACACCCCTGAGGAAATCTGATTTGCCCCTGCTAACATCTGCTGAACAGTTCCTTTCTGCATACCTTGCTGCCCTGGGACAGCCGCTGGGTGTGGTGAGAGGCTGGAGGAGCAGAGCTTCAGGATCTCAGACCTTCCCTGGCTTACATATAGCTGATGTGCCCTTGGGAGCCTGCCATTTGAGTAGCACAGTGACTCAGCTTCTCTGAGCCAGTTTCTTCGTGTGAAAACTGGCCACAGGCCCTGCCTCAGTTGACCACACAGGTCAATCAGGCCATGAAGCACTTCCTTCACAGATGTGCTGGCCTTGCAGCCCCGCATTCCAAGCACACATATATCCCCAGGGACTTCAGCAGGACATGTTCTCTCCAGCAGGTATCAGGGTTGGGGCCTTGGGGGGGGCTCTGATAGTGGTTGCTTCTCCAGCCCATCTCCAGTCAGCATTTCCCTCTACTCACTGACTGGGCCTAGCATGTGTCCCTGTTCCATTACCTCTCCTGTTGAGTTCAGTGAAGGGCAGCTGCATCCGGCTTTGGGCTGGTGGGTGTTTGTGACACCAGATCTATAGCATTCCACTAACTGTGGGCCTTCGGAAGGCTTAAACCAGGACAGGTAGGAGATTGCCATGCTTGGCTTAGCACTTCAGCTCTCTTGAGCTTACCCTGCCGACCTGGTTCCTCTGGGAACATACTGGCCCACTGGCTGCTTGGATACCAGCACCCAGAACCAGAGATAGAAGATGGCAAGGCCAGGCATCTGTCCTTGCTCTCAGCTACAACTCAACTTCACCAGCACTTCTTCCCTTTATTAATCCCCTGGCATAATCACTGTGCAACCATGAATGTAGTTCAAGAATCGAGCTGAATGGAAACCAGATGGCTGGGGCCCCAGAGTCGCCACAAAGTGTGGGAGCAGGGAAATGGCACCTTGTGGTAGGGTGGTGGCGGCCAGGCCTCAGGTGTCCCTTTGGCCACAAGGACTTAAGTCTCTCAGCGCTAGATAAGACTTTGACTCCTGGTTCTTGGGCGTTGATGGACGAAGACAGATTTGGGCTTGGCTATGGAGATGTTAGAGATTGGCCAGGGTTGAGGAAAGGAACTCCCAGCCCTTGCTATGGGGTGGACTGGACTGGGCTGGGCTGGTTCCTGTCCCCAGGGTTCGTGACAGTGGATCATGTTGGGGGATCTGGGCCTTAGTCTTGTTCAGCCTCTGAACTCTGGCAGGTGCTGAGGACAGGGCCTGGAAGGCACTTAGCTTAGACCTTGGGGTCCTGCTAGACAACACTTCCCTGGCTCAGTCAAATTGGAGGGCACAGGAGCCAAGGAAGTGAGCCACGGCAGGGGTCCATCCCAAACTGGGCCTGGCTGTGGCACTGGCAGGCGGGGCCTGGGCTCAGAGCTTGGCTCTGGGGTGGTTCTGCAGTAGGGTGCGCATGTCCAGCAAAGCTTTCTCCAAGTAGTGGGCCATGCGGGCGGCGTTTGTTTCAGCGCAGCTGTTGTAGGCCGATACGGAAAAGTTGATGTGGGCCTCCATGGGGTTGTAGCAGATGCCGTAACCATCTGGGACCACAGGTCCGAAGAACATGACACAGTCTGTCTTGGCAGGGACCTGGGAACAGCAGGTTCAAAGCTTTCATACCCAGGCCCGTGGCGGGGCCTCCTGCCCCTTGGCTGTAGCAGTCTGCCTCTCTGTATCCACTCCTCCCCTGCGCCCTTTCCTTTTCTCCATGGTGTGAGCCTTCCTTTGTTTTCCTGGAGGGGCAGGGGCGCGGCCTCTGCACTGGCGCGGCCCTGAGGCCGGCACTGTCTCCACACATACGTGAGCTTCCTGCGACTGTGGCTTGTGCCCAGCTTTGTCCCAGCACCCAGCACATGTTAGTTGGTACTGATCAGATACAACTGGCCAATGAATGAATGGAACAGCTTCTCTTTTAAGAGGCCTAAGCCTTTCTACCCTTGTTTCAGCAGGGTCCCTATTCTGAACTCCTGCCTGGGAACCCAGTTGCTTTGGCAGTGGGACTCTGGTGGCATGTGTGGGCTCCATTACCCCTAAGGTCCAGCTGCCAATAGGTTGTAAAGAATGTGTGTGTATATTTATATATGTGTTTGTTAGTTTTTGGACACAGGGTTTCTCTGTGTAGCCTTGGCTGTCCTAGACTCACTTTGTAGACCAGACTGGCCTTGAACTCACAGAGATCCACCTGCCTCTACCTCCCCAAGTGCGCTAGCACACCTGCTTAAGATTGTTTTTATTTTATATGTCTGTGCCCACAGAGGCCAGAAGAGGACACCATAGCTCCAGGAACCGAAGCTACAGGTGGTTGTAAACAACCTGATTGTGGGTGTTGGGAACTGAACCTGAGTCCTCTAGAAGAACAGCAAGTACTCATAGCCATCTGTCCAGCCCCTGCCAATGGGTTCTGTTCACCGTAGGCAGCTGGGGCAGTGGCCTACCTGGCTGGTAGAGAGGTTGAAGTGCATAGCAATGGCATAGGAGGTGTCCATGAAGATGTCAGGCATGCTCACCAGGTCCTCGATGGCTTGTAGCTTCAGACCCAGCAGGTGCCGGTCAAAGCCCTCCCCTCGGATAGCCTGTGGGTAGGAGAACTGTCAGAGGCAGATACTGCAGGGTCATGGGGCATCCCTGTCCTCCTTGGGAGCCTGTGGCAGTGCTGCCCCTTCCAGATACTGGTCCCTCGGAACCATGAGACCAAGGTGTCCAGGCAGAGGACTGCTTGCTTCCCAGACGAGAAAACTTAGGCCTGCAGAGGGTAGATGCCTGCCCAGGGAGGCAGGACAGTGCAGGACTGGAAACACGAGCTCTGGTGGCAGGTGGCTGAGTGAGAGCTGGACAGTGTCTGCATGGAAGATGAGAGGTGTCTACACGTGTGCAACAGGCGCAGTGTGCACGCCCTATGGCAGGCAGTGTCTGTGCCTGCCTTGTAGCGTGGGCACACTGTACCACCTCCCTGGCTACAGCCTCAGCTGCCGGTGTCCTGTGCTGGGCCTTCGGGTAGAGCACACAAGATCTGAGCGCCTGTGCTCAGTGTGACCATGGAACTGGGACTAGAGCAGCTACTAAGTTGACCCTGGTTTCATCAACTTTCAGATAGCAATAATGACTTAACACAGAAGCAGTTCCTGGGGCCCCAGTGCTCTGGGAAGAGGCAGTTGTTAGCAGGAAGACAGACAGACAGGTAGGGTAATGACAATAAGGAAGGAGAGCAGGGCTCACTCACTCGGTCAGTGTAGGCTCGGTGGGCCTGTGCAGCCTTCCGGAGCAGCTCCACCTTCTGGTGCTCCTGGGGGTGGGGGGGGAGACAGAGGAAGCTGAAGTGCTATCTTTCCTCTTCCTCTCCCACTTAGCAACCCACTCTGTACCCAGTACTACAGCACGCTCTCAGGTGAGGAGACAGATTGCTGGCTTCTCTTATGAATGAGTGGATACATGGTTTTGCTTCGGCTGCCAGGAAGCTCAGAACTAAATTCATGGCTCCATCTTCTGTTAATCCCTTTGCCCACTGTGGGGCTGAAATGCCATGGAGCAATCCATTTGAACAAAGGATGAAGAGGAAAGGAAAGAGATGGCCCAAGCGCAGCCTACCCACCCTTGGTCCAGACCTCTCACCGGCACATTGGAGTCATCCATGCCTTTGACAAAGGCCAGGGAGTCTATGGAGGCTGAGCGGATGGTGTCAGTGCGGCCCAGGTGAAACATACGCAGAGAGGCACTTTCATATGTAGCACATGCCTGCCCATAGATCCTGGATGGGAGGTGGCTCTCAGTATGTCTCCTCCCGTCTCCTCCCCTCCCCTCCTCTGGGGGCGGGGCAGGTGGTCAGGCAGGTGCACCTGTAGTAGGCCAGCTGCAGGGCTATCTGGATGAAGGCATCAGGGCTTAGCTTCTCTGACTTGGGGAAGTCCTTTCCAAAGTGATGGAATACCAGCATCATGATGTCCAGGTCCTGGATCATGCTGGGATGGAGGTGTGAGTGGCATGGGTGAGCGGCATGGGTGAGCGGCAGGCACCCAGAAGCCTAGTGGCTGGTCCTCCCTACCAGGACCCAGCCCTATACTCACATGCTGATGTTCTGTTTGGCTTTCTCGATGTCATTCTTGATCTCGGGTGTGATGTTGAAGCGCAGTTTCTTGGGCATGGGTAGGGGCACCATAGGAGATCGCACAAGCTCAGGTGTTTTTCTGCATGGGACAGGGGGACTTCAGGCTCATGCTGGTATCACTGAAGCCCGAGTGTCCCTGGGACTGAGGTGGGGAGGAGGAATCCCTGAAGCTAGGGTAGGAGGGTTAGAGATTGTGGGTTAGCTCTTGTGAACCTTTCAATACACCAGATGGAGTTGGGTGTGGTGGTGCACACCTTTAGTCCTAGCACTTAGAAGAGGCAGAAGCAGGTGGATCTCTGTGAGGTTGAGGCCAGCCTGGATCACATAGGGAATTCCAGGCCAGCCAGGCTATAGTGAGACTGTTTCAACAAACAAACAAAAAGAAGTCAGATGGAGACCGTCTGGGCAAAATAAGAGCCCTGTCTAAGGCTACAAGTACAGGAAAGTACAGGGCCAACAACAACAACAGAACTATAGCCTCTACATCTTCCTTTAACTGGGCAGTTAGGAGCGCTAGCTGCTCTGCTCTTCCAGGGGTCCTGAGTTCAATTCCCAGTCACTACACGGAAGCTCACAACGATCTATAATGAGATCCAGTGCCCTCTTCTGGTGTGCAGGCATACATGCAGGGAAAGCAACCGTGTACATAAATATATAAACAAACCTTAAAAAATAATCTTCTAGGCCAGGCAGTGGTGGTGCATACCTTTAATCCCAGTAATTGGAAGGCAAAG
Source organism: Pachyuromys duprasi (assembly GCA_028658305.1). Taxonomy (NCBI): domain Eukaryota; kingdom Metazoa; phylum Chordata; class Mammalia; order Rodentia; family Muridae; genus Pachyuromys; species Pachyuromys duprasi. The sequence goes on along the minus strand of CM053752.1, from coordinate 107,552,639 downwards.
GCAGACAGATCTCTGCGTTTGAGGCTAGCCTGGTCTACAGAGTTTATTCCAGGACTGCCAGGCTATACAGAGAAACCCTGTCTTAAAAAAAAATTCTTCTAAAAGACAGACAGAGCAAACTGACCCTTTGGTTCAAATGAGAGTGAATTTCTCTACAAACTAGGTCTGTCACCTGCATATCTAACCTGCCACCAGGAACTGGGCAATGAGGCTGTGACCATACTCACGTGTACTCAATGACATGGTCCACAAGAGCAACAATGGGGGGCCCTTCTGCAGCTGCATGCTCATAAACCAGTCCGCAGGAGCCATCTTCTGCCACAATGAACTGTGGATGAGGAAGGACCCATCCTGTCAGCCCTCAATCCCTGGAGGGTGGCTCCTTGACCCAGTTGCTGTCTGGGTGGGTCCCACAGGAAGGGCCCCTGAAGCCATCTCCAGGCCTATGCTGACACTCTCAGGTACACCCAAGCGCTCTGTGCTCAGTGCATTTGAAAGCAGGTCCACAGAAGCATGCCACCCCCAGCGGTTCTACTGCACCTGCGGCGCGAACACAGGAAAAGTCGTGCACAGACTGCACCACTCAGACTGCCCCAGACTGTGCTTGGCATGTTAAAGGGCTATGCTGGGGGTGTCAGTGGCATGCAGGCCTGGTAATGACAGGCTGGTTGCCTGGTAATTACAGCAGCGTCCAGCCTCCTCTCTTCCTGCCTGCTTTACAAGCAGGAGGCTGGGGACGCTGGGCCTGAGGAGGGAGCCTCAGTGAACCGAGCTTTGGGGCCAATGGCCCTGACAGGCCCTCACTTGCCTGCAGTGTCTTGTCGAACCAGCGGTTGCCGCTGTTGAGCTTGCTGCCACCCCCATGCAGCATCTGGCCTGCTACATGGTTGCGGTAGACATCATCTGAGACTCTGGGCACTGGCTTGTCCAAGCACACAGTGAAGATGCTCTTCTGAATGGAGTTCACCGACTCCCGGTTCACTTTGTCTGTAGGAGTTGGGGTAGGCGTGGTAGGGAGCTTCAGAACCTGTTTCTCCTGCCCTTGGCTCTTCTTGCCTCATGCCCCTCTGGAGATGGGGAGTTTCCCACCTTTGGGGCATTCAGGGCATGTGCAGAGTTCTGAGTGCACAGTCAGAGCTTTGCTTTCAACAAAGTCCTACAGGTACCCCCGCCTCCTTACCACAAAAGGCGGGCCCAACATCTGACAAACTATAGACATAGAAAAGCAGAAACCTAGGGTCACATGGAGAGCTGGTGTGGCAGTCAGGAATGCAACACCAGCAATCTGACTCTATGACAATGCCCATGGCTAGTATGGGATTTGATGGGGGTGGTTCAGAATACTAAATCCGACTTGCTACCTCACAGGGAGAAACTGGCCTCACCAACCTGAACCTTGGTTTTCTCATCTATAAAATGGGCCAGTAATACCTGCTTCAAATTGAGAGTCTGATGAAATGGCGGCTGCCCCAGCCTGGTGTTGGACCTATTTGGCATGTTAGGAAGCCCTGTCCTGGATGTACCTTTGATGAGGGTATTGTAGGCCTTGGCCCAGGTGTTGCGGTGGTTGGAGGTTAGGATGCCAACAGGCTCTTTGTTGGTTTGCAGTGAGGAGTTCCAGATTTTCTCCAGCTGCACAAAGATCTGATCTGAGGTCAGGGGTGTCCCATCACTGTGGTACACATCTAACTCGAAGAACTGCAAAGCACAGACATGGAAGACAAGGGGGTCGGGTCATATCAGACAAAGAAAGCCCACCAGCCTGTCCTAGCTTTGGCAGTGGAGGTCACAACCAGTGCAGCCTGGGCCAGTGGAGGAGCTGGAGTTGGGCTGGGAGGGGAGGGAGGAGGGCTAGGTCCCTTGCAGGGGGCAGCAGTGCCTACCTGGTAGTTATGTACCACAGTTATGTGCATGGGAGGCTTCTTTGTCTTTAAGAAGTTCACCACTGAGTCCTGCTTGAGGCCCGGCACACGGCAAGACGACAGGATCTGATAGTACTGGTTCATGCACAGTGGGTTTCCCCCGAGGAACTCGACCGGCAGGGTCTCACTGTGGGAGGCCATAGGGACATAGGGGCACTGGGCAAGTGAACTGGGAAGAGGGTAGGCAGACACCTGCTAGTACTAGTACTACTTGGAATTGGGGGAAGAGACCTATTCCTTGGTGTCCCTACTTGCTACCAGCGTGAACAGGGGCCATTAGGATGTAAGGGGGTCTTGAGGCCTGTTCTTTGTAGGGATTAGGGCCCTGTTCGTGAGTCACCAAACCTCTGCCCTCTCCCTTTCTGGGCTTCAGTTTGCCTCAGGCAACTGTGATCCATTTTGGCTGGGATGACAAGGTCACCAGAAGTGCCATGAGCTAGAGCAGGGGATTTAAATGTCCCCACTCTTACTTATCACTGTCCTCAATCCTTTCTAAAGCTGGGCCAACAGGATGTGAAAATGACATGGGCCTGCCCGAGTTGACACACTGTGGGCTCAGGGCTAAAGCCAGGGGTGGATAGGGTATTAGGCAGGCATGGGCAAGGGTAGTCCGGGTGGGGTTGCTCACTTGTCAATCATGGACTTGAAATCCAACACACCCTCGATGAGTTTAGCAGCAAACCTAGAAGATGAAGTAGAGCCATGAAGCTGTGTGGACATTTAATGAAGGACCCTGGGACAGGGAGGTGTGCTGAGTACAGGGAGGTCAGCCAAAGGTAGGACCTATGGAGTCACTACTCCCTCCTCAGTGTACAGAGGCCTAAGGACTTCCTAGTGGATCCACAACAGTGGGAAGCTAGTATGAGCTTTTCATCGTCTCCAGGGGGAAGGCTGCATCAGCCTTGGGGAGAGAACCTGGAAGGACCTGGGCACTGCTCAACAGTGCATGCTACGGCCAGATAAGAAGCCGTGGAGACTGTCACCCACCAAGGGTCTGGGTGGAGATTCGTTACCCTGGTGAGACAGCTAAGGGTACCCTCCTGGCTCTAAGTATCCCTGCTGCCACACCCCTTTCTCTTTCTGAGTCTTTATGACCCACGACACCGCTGTCAATCTTTTCTTCCTCCTTGGATTACTTAGGCCCAAAAAGAGGGGTTTCCTGAGGCATTCCCTGGTCCCAGTGTGGGCTTGCTGGGGTTCCCAGGCAGAGTCCCAAATGGAACCAGGAGGCCTTTATTATTTGTGTGTGCGCGTGCTAGACAACCACCCAACTACTGAGCCACACTTATTTCTTCCTTTCTTTCCCTCCTGACTTCTATTCTTGTCCTGGCCTCTTTAAGAGAAGCTGGTGGCCGTAATGAGTGGCAGGCTCCCAGGCAGGAGATCCCTGTTGCTAGTATTTTTATCTCTGGTAGGACTGGAACGGGCCAGGTCTGGTGACATGGCTGAATGTGGAAAAGGGGACTGTGTAAAAGGTCACTGTGTGGCCAGCTGAGGAGAGTGGGAGGGACTCAGGGCAAGGTTAGAGGGTGAATGGTTATGAAGCCCTGGCACTAGAAACCTGTCCTCTTAACTTGAGTTGTGACCATAGGAGAAGGTCCCCTCATTGTTCTGAGCCTCAGTTTCCCTGTCTGTAAATGAGGCTGTTGGTGGGATGAAAAGCACAGGATGGAGGCCTTTCCAGTCTCCTAGGGAGTAGACTTAAGGGCTTCGGAAGCCCATGGGGTCCTGTCCACTGGCACTGTGCAGCCTTGTGCTGGTCTCAGACACTCACCGGAGCTGACCCTGTAGATCTACGAAGTCCTGCTTGGGTAGCATCACTCCTGGGCTAGAGTAGATGACCACAGGCTGCCGGAACTGGAGATAGGCTGTCTTGAGCCACCACTCAGACAGCTAGACAAGGACAGGGCTCATCAGGAGTAGAGCATAGGCACCTCATGTCCCATTCTCCCCTAGGACCAGGCATCTAGCTGGCCCTGGTGTCCTTTGGCCTCTCTGCATGGTAGTCTCTCAGCAAACGCTAAGGTCCACAGTACCCATCCCTGCCTCCCTCTTCCCATCATCTTCCCCTGGGCTTGAACAATCAGCACTGCCAAGAGAATACCCTGGGGGAAAATGACTGGAAGCAAACCTGGCAAGGGAATAAATACATGAGCAGCTCCTCTTGTTTCTTTCTGTGTTGTGAGGCTTGAACCCAGGACTTCACACACATGCTAACAAATACACATTTGGTCACTGAGCTATAGCCTTACTTTATCTTACAAATGTCCTGTCAATGATTATAATCCACTAGTAAATAAAAATGCATGCCTAGATATGTCGAATAAAACAAGGAATGACAGATGAAAAGAAAGCCCAGCAAGTGGGTTTCAATCATCTCCAGCTGGGAATGGTTCAAGGAGACAGCAGCCTGTGTCAGGACCACAAGAACTGGTCCTCCTCAGTGGCCTTAGACTAGGAGGAGGACACTGGCTTTCAAGATCAGGGCAATTTTAAGGGGGGGGAACCTCACTGACAGGGTAAGATGTATTTTCTGCCCCACGGATGGGTAGGGGACCAGCCATAGGCATGGCGTTAATGGTACCCTTTAGTCTTCTGTGCTGATTAGAACTCATATTAAGTCACAGTAGGTATTTGTTCCCAGCAACTCCCACCTACCCCCTATTTGTTTTATTTGTTTTATTTTATTTTTTGAGACAAAAATCTCACTATTTATCCCTGGCTGACTTAGAGAAATGCAGATTAGGCTGGCCTCACAGAGCTCTGAGTATCTGTCACCCATGTGCTAGCCATGGGCTACCATGCTATACCCTAACTCTTAGAGTTCCTAAACCCCTTGAGACCTAGGCCTCCCAGTGTGCTCCACGCCCATCCCAAATAGAAGCAGAACGTGTCTATATAACACACAGTGGCTAGCCTGTGGCATCAGGCCACTTACCTGGGGCCCTTGGCAAGAGGGAAGGAAGGTGACTTGCCACAGACTGGGTAACACGGGACTGCCCTCTCCTGACTCAGAGCCAAGGACTGAACCCCCTGAGGCACCCAGGCCTTCCTGTGCCTCTCAGGATCTTTCTGAAGCCACTCTGAGGATCTGAACTTTGGTCTACCTCTCTAGGTCTCAGCTTCCTCATCTGTAGGAAGAGGACAGACAGGACTCCCTCTCAGCCAGGGGCCTTTACACCTGCAAGGATTGCAGGGACCCCTGGCTACTGTTTAGACAAGGGGAGAAGGTGGTCCTGGCAGGAGCAGCAATGCTTCAAGGACCCAGTGACGGCTCTAATTCTAGTCAGAGCCTTTGGCTTCAAAGATTCTTCTGCTCAACAAAGTCAGAAAGCCACTGGACGCCAAAATCTCTAAGGTCCTTTTAAGGCCATCATTCTGACTTCAATAGTCCGAGGCCCTGGTCTGCTAAGGCTCAGCAAGTGCCTTGTCCCCAACATGTCCCACCTGCCTCCTACCTCCTACATGTGGCTGCAGACTCTCCTGAGGCCCACCAATCCAAGGTCCTTCCCATTCCGCACTCCACTCCGCCCAGATCTGCAGTTCCTGTATCTACAGACCCCACAAGCCCAGATGGAGAATGTCTGAAAAGCAGACAACCGCATCCATACTGAATACATGAGCCTTTTCATTTTTTGATAATTGTCTTAAACTATTCAGGGTACTTATGCTATTAGAGATTATATCATCTGGAGATGACTTATGGTCTATGGGAGCAGGGATTTAGGGAGACAAAAATACTGAACCACCTGAGGGACTTGAACATCTGTAGGTCTTGCTGTCTGTGGGGCCATGGAACCAGTGCCCCATGGATACTGCTGGTAACTGTTTTCCACCCAGATGTCCCCCACAGCCAGCTTCTTTCTTGTGCTTAAATATTGATGATGACTTCCTCCCTGGTTGCTTTAAAAGAAGAGTTCCCACCTTCAGTCTCACTGTACTAGCGAGTGCCACAGGCAGTCTCCCAAGCAGTTCTGGCCTCACTGTGCCAGGCCGAGGCCATGACATCTAGGTGAAGGCATTGACCTCTTCATTGCCTCTGGCTCCCACTCTTACTTCCTTCTTAGCAGCTGAAGCTATCTTTTTTTCTCCTTCTTAATCTTTGGGTATAACACGAATATAGAAATGTGTACCAAGTACCGGTGTAGATATGTTTTACAAATTGAATTAATCTAACTGACCAAAAACACACCCAGGAGCATATACAACAAACTCAGGCTGACCTGCTCAGGTTTACATTCCTTCTAATTGACTGCCCTCCTGCTCTGAACACACTTTGGCCCGGCCTCTGCCCCAAAGCAGGCGTATCTTGCTGCCTTTGTCTCCAAATCCAATGCCTTCTCCTCCTGCCATCCGTACCTCTTCCTCTTCTTCCCTCAGACCCAGGGGCCCAGAGTCTCATACATGCTAGATAAGTGTTCTGCCACAGAGCCACAACCCCAGCTAATACGACCTTTTCAAAAATCTCCACGTGGTTTCTCTGCTTAACATGACTTTACCTACTGATTTACAGTCCTGTTTACCACCCCCCTTCCCCACTCCGCTGCGTATCAGCTCTGAGAGGCTCCTTCTTGCCTATCCTGCACTTGCTGAGGGTATTTACTCAGGGGAACCCTGTCAAGCAAACAAATAAAAATGCCAGAGCAACTGGTATGGGGAGACTGTAGGCATGCAGCCAGCAACAAGCAACCTGAGGGATGCACTGGAGGACCCAGGACCCCTAGGGGGGACCATCAAGATGTTGCCATCTTACTTACCCAGTTCTCCGTTTTCTTGGCCCTGCGCTCCAGTCCCTTCTGCAGGCGTTCCCCTACACCCCCTGAGGCCTGAAACTCGTCCACCAGTTGCTTGGTGTGGGCCCACTCTTCCTCACTCACGATGGGCTGCAGTGCCTTGAGGTAATGATCTAGGGATTGCCGGAGTGGGGGCACAGGCAGCCTTGGCAATGCATCTTGGTGGGCCTTGAAGCGGCCAGAAACCTTCATCAAGGAGGAGGGCTTGAGGAGGCCCAGGGGTTTTACCTGTGGGAAGCAGAACAGTCTACTCATTCTCTCAGACTGAAGCACAGCTCTTGCCAAACAGCAGTCCTAGGTTCTTATATGGCATCCCCGGGGCAAAGACAGCTCCATGGGTGGCGCCTTCCCTGGATGCTCAGCCCTCAAGGTATAGGAGTCCCGCCTCTCAGGGACCTAGAGGGGCAGGAAGGCTAGGAAAGGGTGGGGGTGGAGATGAATGACATTATTGGCAGAGGCAAGGAGCCTCTGTAGAAGCCCCATCATCTTTCTTGCTCTGGGTAGATAAGTCAGCCAGGAGATAGGTGGTAGCTGACTTTCCAAGCCAATTTCTCCCCCAACCTCTCACTTCCTGGCCTCTACCCCCAAACCCCCGCCCCATGCACCTTTCTAGCTTGAGAAATAGGAGAGAATTGGAAATGGGAGAGCCAGACAGTGACAGCACCTCTGGGTGAGGCTTCAGCCTCTGGGCTTTCTATTCACTACGGGATGATGGTAAAAGGGGTGAGGCAGAGTTACAGCAAGTGAGCTGAGTAGGCTGGCCTGGAGGATGAGAGGCAGCAGAGAGAGTCAGGTGGAGTCCAGGAGACTCTGCAAGTGGCAGGAAGCAAGACAGGAAGATCTCGGGTTGCTGGCACAGTGGCAAGTGGCAGAAGCTCTATTCCATACCTTCTCTCTCTGCTGCTTGTCCTCCATGGCAGGACTGAGGATGTGAGCCCTGTCTGTCTGCCTTGGCTGGGTCTCTAAGCCTAACTGTACTACCGATTGGACGAGCAGAAACTAGCAAGAGGCAGCCTGTGCTGGAAAGAGAGACAAGATCCACAGTTTAGGGGTAAGGGGGTAGTGAGACAGCAGCCGTCTAAGGCTGTGGCAGTGGTGGCCGCAGGACGGCAGCTGCTGCTGTCCCTCTCCCTCGCTTCCAGAAGAGGAACAGGGGCAGGGAAGTGGGCTGGAAGTAGGCACTGGAGTAGGAGGAAACCTGGAGCTTTCTCCTTTCTTCTTTGGATGGGCTCAGCGCCAGGGAGGCAAGCCAAGGGGTATTAAAAAATCCACCTGTCAAAATCTTGGTAGATCTTTTTGATGTGGGAAAACTTGGCTGGAGGGTGGAAACACCCTGGCCGCTAACCCGTGGCCCTGAGATCAGTCCTGGGTGGGACTGCTGCAAGACAGAAGGCGCCAGGAAAGGGCCGCTGGTGGACTGCCACCAACCTGTACAAACCTTTTCCTTCTAGACCCAGGGGCTTCAGGTGGAACCAAAATCTGTTTTTGTTTCGTTTTGTTTTTTAATGAGTTTTGGATTATTCAGGCTGGGATTAAAAGTGTGTGGGGATGTGGGGCGTGTGAGTGGGGGGGGGCACAGTAGTACTCTTGGCATTTAAAATAACCCAAAGGACCCATGGGATTTGATTGTCTCTTTGTGCCAGTCTCCCTAGGATTAAAATGATTATGCCAGTATGGTGGTCCCAGAGAATGATGTAAAAGCAGTCTGTTAAATGGGGTACAGCTTTTTGAAAAGAGTGAGAAGGGTCTCAGGTGCTTCTGGGACTCCTAGAAAAAAAACCCTCAATCTGAGCTGATATGGCTACCTTTAGCTCCAACCCAGTGTCTGACAGGGAGGCACAGCTCACAGTTGCAGATAACTTGAATCAGAGAGGATAGAAGCTCACATCAGCATCGCTGGTTACGGATGGCAAGGGGCAGCCTGCCACCTCCTGCCTCCTCCTGCCCATTCTGGGGACTTTCAACACAAGTCTCCACTTGGGGTTCTCTTTGCCACATGCAATGGGGGGGGGAGGGCAAGCATCTGATGAACTCAAGAAGGAGAATGACCAACTGGGTAGGCTTGGAGAAGTGGCTCTGGTCTGGGCGGGGGCAGCTGTGCCTGAGGCTGAGACCCAGCCAGGAGTTCCCGACAGGTGTCTGAGTCAGAATAACTGAGAGCGTGAAGGAGAAACGGGGTGTAAAGGAGCAAAAGACTTGAACCTAGACAGTCCAGTCTTTTTCTGGGTCATTGACACTGAACGAACGCCACAATCCCGCCCAAGACCTGGTCCATCTATACTGCCTACCTGGTGGATCAAACGAACCCTAACAGCCGGTGTGGGGTTCCGGACCGCTGTTTCCTTGCAGCCCGCGGGCCCGCCCGCCTTGTCCCGTCCCAGGCCGTCCAGGGCGTACTCACCACAGTCTTGGCAGCAAAGGCTAACATCGTCCCGGTCTGTCCGTGGACACTCGGTCCGCTCCGCCCCTCGCGCTGGGCAAAGTCTGCGCCGCTGTTGAGGTCAGTGGGTTCCCCGCTCGGGCTCTAGGTTCAAGGTCGCCGAGTAACTGCCACTAGCCAGCAGAGGCGGCCCCGCGCCCACCGGCCGGGCGGGCGGCCGGTGGAGCAGGACTCACGGGCGGAGCTTGCGGGCGCAGTCCCGGGCCGCTAGGCGCGAGCCGGGGCGTGGGCACGGGGGCGGGGCCAGCGGCGGGCGCCCTCCGGCTCGGCCGTTAGAAGCCGGGCTCTGGGCCTCCGTCACGGGGTCACAACGTTGGTCCCCGTCCAGCTCGCGCTCTCCGCCCCCGAACGCCCCCGAAGCCGTCAAGGTGGCTGCGGGACCGGCGTCCTTGAACGTCGACCCCGGAGTGGCAGGAGAACACAACTGTATTGACAGGGGCTGTCTCAGATGCCTTGGGTTAGGCTCAGGGCGGTGCGCAAAGATGACAGGTAGCCCTGACCCACAAAAGTTGGCTGCCACGTCTAGTCCCTCCATCGCCCCGCAAAACTGACAAACAAACAGACAAAACAAACAAAAACAAATAAAAAAAACCAAAAAACAAAACGGACGCCCCGCACAAATATGGCCGTCGTCTCCGCAGTTGGCTGGCCGGTGGCAGCCGTTAGTGCGCATGCTCCCCGGCGCCCCGCATTAAAATGGCCGCCGCGAGACGGCAGTTGGTGGGCATGCTCCCTGAGTGCCCGGCGCCGGCATGGCTGCCGCCTTCACGGCAGTGACTGTAATTCTCGGCTTCCGGTCGTAGCCGGCCAGCGCTCATTGCTCTCCTGGAAGCTCGGTGGAGCCGCGGAGAGGTGCGGGTGAGCTGGGAGAGGTAACGGCGAGCTTTCGCGCCCGCCCCCGACGGAGAAGATGGCCGAGGGCGAGCGGCAGCCGCCGCCAGGTAGGGCGGTTGGAGGGGCCCTGGCGTGCGGGTGGGCAAGGGGCGTGGGTGTGGCGCGGGGGCCCTGGGAGCGGGAGGAGATGGAGAGACAGGGGAAGCCAAGCTGACGGCCCGGGGCCTAGGGCTGCAGGCGGGTGACGGACGGGCAGGGCCACCGGACTCGGGGACAGCCCAGGGCAGGGCGGTGAGGAGGGCAGGGCGGGTGGAGGTGTTCTGGTGGCAGAGCTGCCCGGGGTCGGGGCCGAGGGGGATCCGGGAGGCTGCATTCTTTTCTGAGGCTGCTCTAGTGGACCTGGGCCTCGCTCGGAAGCCAGCCTCCTCTGTGCCCTGCCCACCCCGCATCTCCCTCCCTCCTGCCCTCCTTCTCTTCCTCCTGTCCTCCTCCCTCCTTCGTAGAGGCCTGGCTCTGGGATTTCAGTATCTGCAGAGTTAATTGAGAGAAACTACCCCTGGTTGTCTAAACCACTAATTTAAAAAGGCTGTTTGTGCAAGATGAGAGGGTTGGTGGCATCACTGTCTGTAACTTTTATTTACACTGGGGCCTCATTGTAGTTCATCTCAAGTAACTAGGGCAGATGTACATACAGGCCAGCTCAATGGAAACCCCCGATTCCTGGAGAAGAAGAAAGGGTTGTTGACTCTATGGACTTAAGGACTGAAAAATTCTTACAGAGAATGGATAAGTTGGCTAAACGCAGCTCATGTTTTAAAAGCATTTGATGATCTTTCCACCATGCTTTATATTTTCTGGACCCAAAGAGGCACGATTTCTGTGTCCTTGAAAATAGATTAGCACAACGGAATTCAAAAGGAGACATTTATTTTAAATTATCCCAAACCTCTATGAATGTGCCCTGATAAGTTCCGGTGATGACATGAAGAGACAGGAGCCATCAAGCAGTCTGGCCCCTTTTGAAATGAGTGTCTCTGAGCCTGTGCACTGGGAGGATGAGGGGGTCACAAACCTCAGAGAGGTGCTTTTTGTGTGTGTGTGTATGTGTGTGTGTGACTTCTGGAGAGACTCGGGTCCCTGGAAGCAGCCCCTTTTGAAGTCTGAAATAGTATTTATGGATTTGGAGACAGGGTCTCAGTATAATGGCCTTGGCTGGCTTGGAACTCACTGTGTAGACCAGACTGGGCTCAAATTTACCTGAGATCTGCCTGTCTCTGCCTCCTGAGTGCTGGAATTAAAGGTGTGCAACCATGCCCAGAGGTGTCATTTACTTTTGAAAATTAATGTTATCAATTTTAGCCTATGTTTACTGAATAAGGTAGATCTGAATACATACGAGGGGCAGCAGGATGAGAAGTATTGGGAGGACCACTTTCAGCCCAAACAGGAGTTTTTAGATGAACTGGTAAGAATTCTGTAAAGTTGTGGAAATTTTGGAGTTACACAGACTATATGGCAAGTCACAGCCTCAGTGTCCTTTAGTAGACTGAGAATGAGGGTCCTTTGGCTCAGTAAGCTGCCTGCTGTCAAGCCTGGAAGCCTGGCTTCCATCTGTGGAACCCACAAGGGGCAGGTATAGAACTCACTCTTGCATGTTATCTTCTGACCTCCACACACATGGTGTGGCTCATACACACACACAAATATAGAAATGTAATTTTAATTTTTTAACAGTTTTTTTTTTAAGATTTATTTATTATGTGTGCAGATCTCACTATAGAGTGAGACTGTGTGGGTGGTAGGATTTGAAGTCAGGACCTCTGGGAGAGCAGCTGGCATTCTAACCACTGAGCCATCCCTCCAGCCTCTTTAATTTATTTTTAAAGATTTATTTATTTATTTTGATGTGCATTGGTGTTTTGCCTGCATGTATGTCTGTGTGCAGGTGCCAGATTCCTGTGGAAGTGGAGTTACAGACAGTTATGAGCTGCCATGTGGGTGCTGGGAATTGAACTTGGGTTGTACGGAAAGAGCAGCCAGTGCTCTTAACCACTAAGCCATCTCTCCAGCCCTGAAATGTAATTTAAAATAGTTTAAAATGAGGTTTTTAAACTTTCCTTATGGAGTTGTGGTGCGGGGGCAGTCAGATGTGAGCAGAGTTTTTGGGTGTGGTAGGTACTCACTGGATATAAACGGGGATCCCCAAATAGGATCGGGAGGGCTTGTGTGTGCTTTTGTTCCTGCTTTATTTATTTATGTATCTATTTATCTCTTTAGAGACAGAGTCTCACTGTGTATCTCCAAATCTCCTGTCACTTTTCATTTGCTCATGATATCTCCAGACAAGCTCTGTTCTCTGCACATGCCACATACATAGAACGTTTTAAGGACTAGAACTCACTGTGTAGACTCACTGTGAAGACCAGGCTGGAACAGAGATCCTCCTGCCTCTGCCTCCTGAGTGCTGGGATTACAGGCCTGTGCTTCTCTATCCAGCATATGTTTTTGATACAAGGTCACTGGCCCTGGCTGCCCTGGAAATCATCCTAACAGGCAAGAATGACCTTGAGTATCTGATCCTGGATGTCTCCACTTCCATGGGTTTACTGGTGTGGCTCACCATGCTCAGCTGTTTTGTTCTGAGGCAGGGGCTCACTATGTGGACAAGGCTGGGGCCCTGCCTCCACCCACTTGAGTGCTGGAATTGTAGTGATGTGCTGCTGCTCATCACTGTCTATTGGGCCACTTGTGGAGCTGTCAATGTAGGTGATCCAGTGTCTCTGGGTCCCTTGTCAGAGGCAGCCTGAGACTGGAGAGGCTGTGGCTGTGATCTCTCTTATAGTCTTGTTTCTGAAGGCTTATTAGGTTTTGTTTGCCCGTTTGTTTTTGATTTGGGATTCTGTCAACTGTGTTTCTTCAGTAACTTACTCTTTTGCCTCACAGTGATTTACTATTTCTTGAGGACATAGCCAGGCCTGGAGGCCACCTTCTCTGTGAAATAGTGTGTGGAGGTCAGTTTCTTGCAGGCAATAGGTCTCTTACAAGAGGGCTGGATCCCAAAGCTCATTTGCAGGTTGGTTATTTGGGACGGGGAGGACATTTTCCCATAAAATGTGTCTCCATAAGCTGTGGTTAGCTCGCCAGACTGGCTTCAAAGCTTTTTATTTAGCATCTTCAAGTAGCAATTTACTTTTAGACTGGGGCTATGGGATGGTGTGGGTGAGGTGGGAAGGGTAGGGGGTTGAAGGGGAGCTACTGGACTCTACATGACTTTTTCCCCTTCCCTCCCCCTCTGCTTTACTCTTATAGTTCTGCTGAGGCTGGGAACTTTATCTCTTATCTCTCCCCTCAGGTCTCCAAATCCCCTGGCAGTTTCCATTTCCTCATGACTTCTCCAGGCGGGCTCAGTTCCCTTCACGTGGCACATACACAGGACTGTTCTGGGCCTCTGTGGCTTTCTGTATGCAGTGATGACGAGGTTTTAGAGGAAGGCAGCCAGGCAGGTTTACATTAGGTGGATCTCATCATCATCTACCTTCCTGAGAGGTTTTTAAAGGAGATGCTTACGGAACTACCACATCTCCAATGGCAGACGCAGGCTTAAGCACTCTCTGAGACCTTGGCAGGTGTGTTTGGAATTCAGTTTCTCATGTTAAAGGAGGTACACTTCTAACCAATCAAAATCATTTCAGCAGTGTGTAAATACCTTCACTCAGCTGGATATACAAAGCCTATGGATATTTGCATAGTAGTTTATAAACTTACTGTAAAATAACTTTGGGTTTCTAAACTTTTGGTGATTTTGAAAACATAATTTTAAAAGTAGAAGCCGGTTTAGATGGCCTTAGAGGTGACCATCAGGAGCTTTGCTGTTTAATACAGTAGACTAGTAGAGTATGAGTTGTTTTACAAGAATGGGATTAAACGAAAACTTGTGAATTTTCTTCACTTGTTAATCTTGTAGACTGCACTTCCTATGCCTGTGATACAGAAGTTCCACGGTGGTGGCATAGGCCTGTAATCCCAGCTCTGGGGAGGCAGAGGCAGGTGGATCTTTGTGAGTTGGAGGCCAGCCTGGTCTACAGAGTGATTCCAGGACAGCCAGGACTACATAGTGATACCCTGCCTTGAAAAACCAAAAGCTAGGCTGGAGAGATGGCTCAGAGCTTAAGAGCACTGGTTCCAGAGGTCCTGAGTTCAATTCCCAGCAGCCACATGGTGGCTCACAACCATCTATACTTGGATCTAATGCCCTCTTCTGACATGTGGGCAGAATACTATATACATAATAAATAAATCTTAAAAACACACAAACAGCTTTAATCCCAGCACTAGGGAAGTGGAAGTAGGTGAATCTCTGAATCCAAGATTAGCCTGGTCTACAGAGCAGAGTTCAAGGACAGCCAGTAGCGCTACAGGGCGCTACACCCTGTATGTGTAACCTGGAAGTGGGGAGATGGGAACAGGGACAACAACAACAAAGAACATGCTGGAGAGATGGCTCTGCAGGTAAGGGTACTTTTGCAGAGGACCTGAGTTCGGTTCCTAGCACTCAGGTTGGGTGGCTCACTACCATTTGTAACTCTAGCTCTGGAGGATCCAATGCTGTTGGCTTCCTGAAGACATGTTAACTCACACACATATACATCCCTAAATGTAGAGAAAGTAAATATAAATTAATATGATAAATATAATAAAATGTCCTTTTTTGGGGGGAGGGGACAGGGTTTCTTTGTGTAGCCTTGGCTGTCCTGGAACTCACTCTGTAGACCAGGCTGGCCTTGAACTCACAAAGATCCTCCTGGCTCTGCTCTTGAGTGCTGGGATTAAAGGTGTGCACCACCACTGTCTAGGAAGAAAATTAAAATAATAAAAACAATTTTTTAGAAAAGCAGAAAAATAAAAGCCACAAGGCTTTCCATTAAATGGGCATATCACCAACCCATTACTTTTCTGATTGATATTTGAGGTGCTTCTAATTTTCCCCATGCAGTAAGGACCTTTGTGCATCTTTTTGTTTCTCTGAACACACCAGTAGGGCAAATTGCTCTCTCAGTGGAGCTGTGTGCCCCGTGGTTACTGTTTGCAGTTAACTGAAGAACACAGAGCAGAGCTGCCCCTACCGGGTGGCCCCTCTCTGAGTATCTCAGCAGAGAGCCCTGTTTCCCCTTAGATTACTGCCACGTGCTTTTGATCTTCCAACCTTATCTGGAAGAAGAGACCCCCGTTTACATTACAGTTTATCTGTATTTGCTTTTTTAATTGTTGATTTTTTTTCAGCTGTTGGTTGCAATTTATATATATATATATATATATATTTTAAAGATTTATTTATTTGATATACAATGTTCTGCCTGCATGTATACCTGCATGCCCGAAGAGGGCACCAGATCTCATTATAGGTGGTTGTGGGCCACCATGTGGTTGCTGGGAATTGAACTCAGGACCTCTGGAAGAGCAGACAGTGCTCTTAACCTCTGAGCCATCTCTCGAGCCCCGCAATTTATATTTTTAAGATTTTTCTCTGAAGGTATAAAGGTCAACTTGATTTTCTTTTCTTCTTCTTTTTTTAAATTTATTTTTATTTTATGTGCATTGATATTTTGCATTGGAGTTGTGAGCTGCTCTGTGGGTACTAGAAATTGAACCCTGGGTCCTCTGGAAGAACATTCAGTGCTCCTAACTGCTGAGCCATCTCTCCAGCCCTCTTTCTTTTCTTTTCTTTTCTTTTCTTTTCTTTTCTTTTCTTTTCTTTTCTTTTTTTCCTTTCCTTTCCCTTCCCTTCCCTTCCCTTCCCTTCCCTTCCCTTCCCTTCCCTTCTCTTCTCTTCTCTTCTCTTCTCTTCTTTTCTTTTCTTTTTTGAGACAGACTCAGGCTTCCCCCAGACTGGCTTCCAACTTGGTGATTATCCTCCTGCTTCAGACTCTCAAAACTTGAGACTGTAGGCAAGTGCATGGATTATGGGTGTGTGCCAATGTGCCTGGTTTGTTTTTTGTTGTTGTTTGTTTGTTTTGTTTTTTTAAAGCGTCTGTCCAGTTAGGGAGTAGGGAGGGAGTGGTTAGAGAAATTGCCAGTCTCTGTGTGTATGTGTGAATATGATTTGTACTGGTGTGTATGGGAGCAGAGGCCGGAGGTTGTGTTTCAGGTGTTGTATTCATCTGTTTTTGAGACAGATCTCTTACTGAACCAGGAATTTATGGACTCAGCTAGGCTTACGGGCCAGTGAGCTCCATTGATCCACCTGAATGCCTCCCCAGCACTGGAATTACACGTGTGTCACTGTGCCCAGCTTTTTGTGTGTATGTTGGGCTCTCCTTCTTTTACCAACTGAATTATATCCCTGGCCTGCTCTGCTTCTTCACCTCTTATGAAATGAAAGGCTGGAAGCTGATGGGTTTGGCTAAACTTTTGCTTGGGCTTAAGGGCTGGAGTCTTGCTTTAAAACTGACAGAACCAGTTGTAGAGGCCCACACCTTTAATCCCAGTACTCTGAAGGCATGTGATTCTCTACGTTGGATGCCAACCTGGTCTACAGAGCAAGTTCTAGGACAGTCAGGGCTATACAGAGAAAACCTGTCTTGGGGGAAAAAATGAGAGAGAGGGCCAGCTATGGTGTCCCATCCCTTGACCCCAGTACTTAAGAGACAGAGGCAGGAAGAGCTCTCTGAACTTGAGGCCAGACTGATCTCCATCTGAGTTCTAGGCCAGCCTGGGCGACATAGAGAACCTGCCTTCAAAAAAGGGGGAGGGCTTAAAGGGAGGAGTATTTACCTGTTTGCCTTTTCACTTTCTTTATCAAGATTCTTCAGAGGAGACCCCTCCAGCTACTCAGAACTTTATCATTCCAAAAAAGGAGATCCACACAGTTCCAGATATGGGCAAATGGAAGCGCTCTCAGGTATGAGTGGTGCTTGTACTTCCCAGTTGGAGCAGGGGTGAGAGCTTGAGGCTTTTCAGTCAGTGGCTTTCCAGGCAGGCCAGGGTTATATGGCCCTGGCCTTTCCTGCCCTTGGAACCTGAACTGTCAGTACTAAGGAAGGAGATGGGAGGGCAGCTGACTCTCTTATTCTCTCCTAGGCAGCGCTCAGAGTTGCTTTAGCAGAAAGGTTTGGCTGGAGCATCTCACTCCAGTTAAATCATTCATTGCTGCTTTAGTGTTATCCTGGATGAAAATGAATCTCCTGAGTCTTGCAAGAACCCACAAATGTAAGAACCAGTGGAACAGAGAGAGAAGAGACTAGTCTGTGGATACCTCGGCCAGGAACATGACCACCTAAAAATAGATGGGAATTGAGATCCAGCGCCCTGGGAGCAGGCTGGCTTTCTCCTCTCTGCAGCCCAGATGGTG
Source organism: Pachyuromys duprasi (assembly GCA_028658305.1). Lineage (NCBI taxonomy): Eukaryota > Metazoa > Chordata > Mammalia > Rodentia > Muridae > Pachyuromys > Pachyuromys duprasi. The sequence continues at coordinate 107,535,302 of CM053752.1, read as the reverse complement.
GGCAGGCAGAGGAAAACTGCTTGTGCCTCAGGTTCCAGTCTAGAACTGAGGAAAAGAAAGACCACTTTGCATTCTTAGGGAGGGCCTTGGGCCCAGCTCTAGCCAGGCATTAATATTAGATCTGCAGCCGCCATGGAGAGAGTCATTTGCACAGAAGGCAGGCACAACGGTCCTTGCTTATATGACAGATTCTCCACTCCAAGTCTGCCAGACTTACACTGAGCAGCCATATGCCTTACTCGACTGGGTAGGAAGGTTCATAGGAACCTGTCCCTTCCTTCACAAGCCTGCCTTCTGACATTTGCAGATGTTGTCATGTCCTTTCTGAGCATTCACCAGGGTAAGCACCTTAGTCCCTGCAGCTGCTCAAAGGCTGTATGGGTGGAGCCCTTTTATCATCTCAGTTGGTCTCTTTGTCTCTCAGTCTTAGCACTATTGACATTTGGGGATAGTTGAGTCTTGTAGGGGCCAGTCCTCATATGGTAGGCTCCACCCACTGAATGTCACCCGAGTGTCCATACCCTCCCAGCCATTCCTTATCTGGATTAGCTGTTTTGTCTGAATCTATCTGTGATACCACCTTTTACATGGCAAGTACTAGCTCTGCTCAGGACAAGGGCTTGGTCCTGTCCCGTGTGGGAAAATCTCTGTGCTTAATCACACTGGCCTCCTGGAGGCCATCTTGTAGACTGGTAGGGGGTCCCAGTCTGGACTCACCACTCTAGATGGCAAATGTATGTTCTCGTGGCTTACTGTGGGAGTGCCAGCATCCATAAACTAGGTGAGGAGGAAGAAAATAAGAAGACATGAAGAAACAAGATGGAATGGAAACACTTGCTCTCAGAAACGGCTTTCCTAGGGGCCTGTGTCTCAGTGGTTTTTTCCTCCCCGTGCGAGGGCAACCTACAACACAGCAGGAAGAAAGTGCAGTTGGAAGTGGGACTGGTGTGTCAGGAGACCTGTCTCTAAGGGAAACAGCTCCTGCTGGAGGCAGAGGTTCTGCACTGTAGCTACCTTCTTGAGCTGGGAGATAGCCGGAAGGAGATCTGAGGAAGGGAGTGTTGGGGGCATTCCTTGAACTCCTGCTGACTCAGGGTAACAGTCAGATATTCGACTACTCAGCTGTACAGGTAGGCTAGTAGGGGTCTAGCTCCTAACGAAACCCTGGAAAAAAGGGAGCCGATTCCTCCCTTGAAGTCTTAGTTGCATTAGTAGCTGGTGATAATAGTGTCTCCCTGTGAGACTGTTTAAAGAAACCGCTGGCAGCCATTGCAAGCACTGCATTGCTGACTCTAGTGTTGGGGAGGACACGTGTGTTTGGTGCGGTATGTCCACTTCTGGTGCTGGGTTGGGAGTGGGAGTGGCAGCTTGAGGTCTGACACCCTTTTCCTACTCTCCCTGTTTGGCAGGCATACGCTGACTACATTGGCTTTATCCTTACCCTCAACGAAGGTGTGAAAGGGAAGAAGCTGACCTACGACTACAGAGTCTCTGAGGTAGGCACAGGCAGCGAGCCTGCTGCAGGCCGCACAGGCCCATCACCTATGTGGAGACGATAGGTTGCCCCAGAACAGTGCTGTTACCAATTTGTGGCCCAACGTCGTAATGTTTTCTTTATTTATTTTAATTGATTGATTGATTGATTGGTTGATCTATGTATGTATGTGTGTGCTCTGTCTACATGTATACCTGCATGCCAGATAGAAGTATCAGATCCCAGTATAGATGGTTGTGAGCCACCATGTGGGTGCTGGAAATTGAACTCAGGAGCTCTTAAGAGCAGAGGAGTAGACAGTGCTCTTAACCTCTGAGCCATCTCTCCAGCTCCTGAGGTCCTGAGTTCAATTCCCAGCAACCACATGGTGGCTCATAATCTTATGTCCTCTTCTGGCATGTAGAGCACTCATATACATAAAAACATTTTTTAAAGGGAGCTGGAGTCCTAATGTTTTAAATCTATGAATAAAACATAATTGAAATCAAGGTAAAAATGCTTCTTCGTCTTTTTTTTTTTTTTTTTGAGACAGGGTTTTCTGTGTAACAGCCATGACTGCCCTGGACTTGCTTTGTAGACTAGGCTGGCCTCGAACTGACAGAGATCTGCCTCTCGAGTGCTGGGATTAAAGGCATGCACTACCACGCCTGGATAACCTTATAGTCTGTATTTTTTCTAATTTTTTTTTTTAATTAAACTTGAAATTAAAGATGACAGAAGGGGCTGGAGATGTGGTTCAGTGGCCAGGTACTTGCCTGCATATACACAGCCCTGGGTTCCATTCCCAGTGCTAAAAAAAAAAAAAAAAGCAAAGGAGGTAGCTGAGTGCTATGGAGAGGTGGTAAGCAGAAGCATGTGGCATCAATAAAAACCAAGCCAGGGTTAGGGCTGCAGTTTGGTTAGAGATCCAGTACATACTTGACATGCATTAGGCCCTGAGTTCAAACCCCAGCACCACAACCTCCCAGGGCAACCCCAGTAACAGTGCATATGCGCACCTCCTGTCTGTTGGCATAATTGAGCACCATATTGAGAGAGTCTGGTGTTTGTTTAAACAGTCCCAACTTTGCAGCTACATCCCTGGCACTGCTGCTCTGTGCATCTAACAAGCAGATCTGTGGCCTCTATTTCCTCAGGTTTCATTCCTACTAGAAATACTGAGCAGAGAGCACAGTTAGGCTCTTGCTTTTGGGTTCCTTCAGTGTAATAGATGCTCTGGTTGTTTTAGAGACAGACTTGATTATGTGGGAAAGACAGGAGCTGGGCACGACAGGTGGCCAGCCACCTACCTCAACTATTAGAGGGTGTAGTCTTCCATTCTTCATGCTGTTGCAATGCCATCTCCCAGAACTAGGTCCCAGGCCTCCAGTGGCCTCTGGGGTTCATGTCCCAGTTGGCCCAGCGTCACCCTGAGCCTCTTATCAGACACGAGGGCCTGAGAGGCCCTTCAGCTCTTTGGCTCTCTGCCCTCCAGTTAAAGTTGGGGCCTGTTGGGTAAGGCCTGGCGTTGCCTTGGCCTAGTTTCTTCATCTGTCGTAGGCTAAGATTACCCTCTTCTAGCCCTCCTTCCAGGTTCCTGGGACAGTCGCTTCTTGGCCCTTGTTGGCTCCTGGGTGGCATAGTCTGGCTCCTTCTATGAGTTTGGGAGCTGGCCCACAAGTCACTCCTTGTGTGGGCTCTTCTTGGCTTGTAGCTTTGGGCATAGGCTGGCTGGCTGCGCTCAGCACTGCCCAGTGTGCTGGAAACAGAAAGGGGGAGCTAATTAGGGAGAGTGCAATAATTACCCCAGCGAGTACTGAGCTGCCAACCCCCGTGGGTCCTCAGTTTCTCCCAAGGCTATGTGGGAGTTGTGTCACTGATCAGGTGTTGCCTTGGCCGAAGGGCTGTTCTTTTGGCAGGATCATACTGTGTTTCAGGCTGAGAGAGTTTGCCAGCACACCATCTCCTAGCTGAGTGACTTTGTTCCTCTCCTCTTTTTTTTTTTTTTTTTTCAGTGCTGGAGATGAGCTAGAACCCAGCGCTCTTGCACATACGAGGCAGGAGCTGTACCACTGAACCAGATCCCCATTTCCAGTTCTATCCCTTGGGACTGGCTTCTTTTTCTCCTTCTTCCTTTTTTCCTTTTCTTTTCTCTTTCCTTCTTTCTTTCTTTCATTCTTTTTCTTTTTTTTTAAGATAGGGTTTTGCTATAGTCCTGGGTGGCCTGGAGCTCACTGGCCTCAAACTCGTGATCTTCCTGCCTCTGCCTTCCAAGTACTGGGATATAGTCCTCATCACCACCCAGCTTTGCTCTTGTTCTTACCGGCCCTCTGTAGACTGGCTAGCCCTTGGGGTATAGGATGTGAGGTGGGCAGCCACTAGGATCCCATATTCAGGCATTTAGCACAGGCTAAATGTCTCTCTTGTTGTTAGCTCTTCATGTCAGTAGGTTCACTGGGCTCTAACTTTCCATCAAATGTTGTTACATTAGCTGGAGTCCCTTCTGAGCTGGGTCCATCCCTATGCCTGCCTCACTGGGTATACAGCCATACCCACTTTGGTCCTCAGAAGTCTCCCGTGTTGGCAGGGACAGCACAAGGTACCGTCATAGCATATGACCATGGATGTACATAGTTATACCACTTGGCAGAGCCGCCAGAGCTCCTGTGTCCTCTCAGAATAACACAGATGGCTCGAGAGAGTGGAAGGGCCTAGATTAGTGACTTTCATGCAACTTGAAGCAGAGGACAAACCATAGCGAAGTAGACAGTTTGTCTAGACCCACGATGACAAGCTCTTCTTTAGATTGTACCCATGCTAGTGCTACCAAGGTCTTTTTTTTTTTTTTTTTAATAAGAGTGATAGGTATTTGTTTGTTTGTGTGTTGAGATAGGGTCTCTCTAGCCTTATCTGGCCTATACTGATTTATGTAGACCAGTCTGGCCTTGAACTCACAGAGATCTACCTGCCTTTGCCTCCTGAGTGCTGGAATGAAAGGCATTTGCTACCACACCTTACTTTTGTTATTTCTTTTGCCTTTGTTTTTGACATGCTAAGGGGCAGAATGAAAAGTTTGTAAGTATAATTTTAGAGAAAATTTTAGTGGTCCATGAAGTTCAAGATGCACTGCTATGGGGATAGGAAGGGTACAAATTATTCTTTAGGTCTTGGGGTCGGGTAGTTACAGTCCAGGATTGCTTACCTCTACAGCCCTTCTCTCAGCAGACCAGACAATGGAGTTCAAAAGCCCCACCAGGAGGAGCTATGAGACTCTTAATTATCCACTGGCCTCGCTGAGCCTACCAGCCTCTGGAGCCACATTCTTTAGTGCCTTGTCAGGGCCGTCAGCAGAAATCTCCAGGGAGCTTAGTGCTTCCTGGGGCTAAGATGCCCCATCCAGGCTGGAGAGTTGGCTCAGTAGTTAAGAGCATTGTCTGCTCTTCCAGAGGTCCTGAGTTTAATTCCCAGCAACCACATGGTGGCTCACAACCATCTATTATGTTATCTGATGCTCTCTTTTGGTATGCGGGTATACATGCAGATAGAGCACTCATACATAAAATAAATAAATCTTTGAAAAAAAAAAGAAAAAGTTAAATGTCCCATCCTCCTGCAGGCCCCAGTTGCTGTGTGAAATGAGCTTTGATCTATTCTTAGCAGCCATTCCTAGTGACCTGGTTCCTCACAAAGCCTGACTCTGTGTGGTAGCCCTTGCTGTTACATTTCAGCAAGATATCTTTGTGCCACAGCAGCTATTGCCTCAGCCTACACACAACTTGTCTTCCTCCTATGCCCCAGCCATGGTGAAGGAGGTGAGGAGGGCAGCATTCGGCCCTGGTTATTCTGTATAGCCAGAGAACAGGCTCTTGCAGGATGTGTGTCTTCTGAGTCCAAGCAGCTGGAGATGCTGGCCAGCAGCTATCTCAAGGTAGCCCCAGTCCTTCCTGCAGTTAAACAGCATTTAAGATCCCATATGTGAGGGCAAAGATATGCATATATGTCCTAAGGCTCAAGAGCCAGCCAGACAGCAATGGGACATACTTAACCTGCAGACTCTGAAATAGGACTATGGACAGCTGCCTTAGCCAGCTTCCTCCCTCCCGAACCTCCTTCCACACCACTGTGCTCTTGAGCTTAGGAGGTATATGTATGATTCTTGCCCTCACATTTGGGATGAAGAAACAGAAGCGCTGTTTTAATGGGTTGGAACCAGGCCTCTCTGTCTGTAGAGTTCTTACAGTATTGAGCAGCAGAGCATATTAGAGAAAACAAGCCAGGGTGTTAAGATGTGGGTAGTGGTTGTTTGTGGCAGTCAGGATTACTGGCTGTGTTAGGTGCTTGTCTTGTTGCTGTTGATCAGGACCTGACAGGAGCAGTTCAAGAGGAGGTTGTCTTGCCTGGAAGTTGAGGTGCAGTTCATGATGGCAGGGAAGCCATGACAAGCCGAAGGGCTGTGAGGAGGCTGTCTACATGTACCCACAGTCCAGAAGCAGAGGTTGAAGACTGGTGCTCAGCTAGCTTTCTCCTTTTATTCTTTTATTTAGTCTGGGGTCCCACCTCTAGGGTGATGCCGCCCACACTCAGGATGGGTCTTCCTCCTCAGATAGACAAGAGGGATATTTCTACAGTGGTTCTAACCTGGGTTGTGGTGACAATAAAGGTTGTTTTAGTGTTTCTAATTGTGGGGATGAAGCACCATTAACCTAAAGCAACTTTGGACAGGAAAGGTTTTATTTCAGCGTACAAGTCTCAGGTCACCGTTTATCACTGAGGAAAGTCAAGTACTTAAGTAGAGGCCATGGAAGAGTGCTCCTTATGGTTTGTTCCTCATGGCTTGCTCAGCCTGTTTGTTATAGAACCTAGGAACATCTGTCCAGGGCTAGCTTGCCCATAGGCCAATCTAGTAGGACATGTTTTCAGTTAAGGTTTTCTCTTCCCAAATGCATCCCCAGCTGCATGCATTAAGCTGATGCAGCTGAAGCACCACACTGCATTGCCATTCTCTCCCGTTTGTGTGTTCTCGTTGTTCAGTGAAAGACTTCAATCATGTCTACTGTAACAAAGATTGGGGTTGGGGTTTGTGCCTATCTAGTGGCCCTCTTGGTTATGCTGGCTGAAGAAACAGTTGGAACTACCCATGACACTGTCCTGTCAGCCAAGTGTGATTCTTTCTCTGAAGGGAAGGTCACTCCCTGACCCTCCTTCATATTCAGGACAGTTGGGAATGAGGGGGAGAGCTAGGAGAGTGGCCATTCTGGGGGACGTCTTTCTGTGGCTCTAGTAGGGCCAGCAGTCACTGTGTTGTGGTCCCTCTGTCTCACCTTCACAGGCCATTGAGAAACTGGTGGCTCTTCTTGATACGCTGGATAGGTGGATTGATGAAACCCCGCCAGTGGACCAGCCTTCCCGATTTGGGAACAAGGCCTACAGGACCTGGTATGCCAAACTTGATCAGGTAAGACTGTCAGAGCATGGGCTGGGCAGGCTAGTGGGAGGACTGCTGTGGTTCCAGATGGGGCAAGGTCTGTGTTCAAAGCTGGCCTATCTTGCTTCTAAGCATAAAATCAGGGAAATTGTCAAAATGGCAGTTTTATTTACCGAGATTATAAAATCGTCCTCTGTCCCAGCCAGTCTTCTGGGAACTGCAGGTGTGGTTCCATAGTCTCCTGTATGAGGCCGCTTATGAAGTCATTTTATTGGCAGCAGATTGGAATTGACTGAGGTTCCCATCATAAGAGAGTCAGTGAACTGTACTAGCCCATCCACATTGTGAGTACTATGCAGCTATGAAAAAGAGTAAGGAAACTGGGCATGGTGACACACACCATTAGTCCCAATATTTGGGTGGCAGAAGCAAGTGGATTCCTGTGAGTTTGAGAACAGCCTGGTCTATATAACAAGTTCCAAACCAGCCACGTCTACATAGTGAGATCCTGTTTTTAAAAACCAAGGCAAACAAACAAAAACAAAATAACTTTACAAAGTTCCACAGTCTATAAAAAGCTCTTAATACCTAAAAGGTCCAAGTTTTCCTTAAAATTTGAGTCTTAACTGGACTCCTATAAAAAAACAAACAAGGAGCTGGAGAGATGGCTCAGTGGTTAAGAGCACTGACTGTTCTTCCAGAGGACCCGGGTTTAATTCCCAGCACCCACATGGCAGTTTACAACTCCAAGATCTATAACTCCAAGCTCTGACACCCAAACAGACATACATGCAGGCAAAAATCCCAGTGTACACAAAACAAAAATAAAATTTAAAGAAAACAAACAAAAAACCCTAAGCAAGTATATACTTTTTTATTTCAAGCGGGAGGAAGCAAGGTACAGTTAAATGATCAAGTCAAAGCGAAGCCAGAATTGAACAGTGTAGAAACCTCGGTTTCTAGCGTTTGGAATTCACGCCTGAGCTTCTGGGCTCCCAGGGCCTGGGAAGCCCTGCTTCTCCAGCACCGCCATCTGCAGTGCACATAGCTTGGTCTTGGGCCAGTTTGGCCCACTCCAACCTCCCACTGTCCTGTGGTTTCTACCACAGCAACGCCGAGGCTGCACCATCGGTAAGAGCTGCAGGGACCCTGACCTTGCTGCTTGCTGTTTAAGCCTTAGCTTCTCTCCTCCCTGACTCCTTCATGCCTTCAGAATTGAACCACATAGAGACTCTTACACATTGCCATATTCACCTTTCAGCTTGAGATGCAGCCTTGCCCCCTGACCACAGCTTTTGTCCACTGACCCAGGTGAAATATTTCCCAGAAGAGTTCTCAGTGCTGCTGATCTCTTACTAATCCCAGTGGAATTCTCAGCATCATCTGAGCAGAAAGCATCACGTGAACAGCCTCTGTGGAACCTGCTTCTGTAAACTTCACTTCTCCATTGTCTGCATTGCTCTCAGCTTCCTTCCAAACTCCCACACAATAGCCCGTTAAGCTCTGAGCACTTGATCTCAAACACTTCCCCAATCTTCTAACAAAACTTGGTGAGGTCCACTGATGCAGCACCCAGCTCCCGGCACCAGTTTCTGCTCTTTCTGTCCTGGTGTTTATTGTAGCAACAGAGAAGCAAACTATAATAATCTCTTTTAATCCCAAGCCAGAACCATTCACCTTTTCTTTTCTTTTCTTTTCTTTTCTTTTCTTTTCTTTTCTTTTCTTTTTGTAAACTCAGGTAGAAGTTTTTAAAATTAAATAATCTCTGTTGCTGGAGAGATGGCTCAGCAGTTAAGAGCACATGCTACATTTTCTTTTGAGACAAAGTCTTTTTGGTTCACCTGGCTGCCCTGGAACTCATCTGTAGACCAGGTTGGCCTCACACTCACAGAGGCCCTTCTTGAGTACTGGAATGAAAGGAACGGAGCCCAGTTCCCAGCACCAGCACTGGGTGGGTCACAACCGCCTGTGCCGGCAGATCCGGTGGACCCACCCCTTCTGGACCCCGAGGGCGCTTGCGTGCACACACGCACACTAAGAGGCACACACACTTGGAAACGAAATCTTAAAAACAGCTGAGCATCGCTCACAGTCTAGAGATACATTAATTATTGGTGGCAGCAGGCGCATTAGCAGTCTTTGTCTTCTGTAGTTAAGCCACTGTGCTTGTATTAGAGAGCGCTGTGTGCAGAGAAAGCCCTGAGTTCATGACAGACCAGTGTCCCAACATCTGAGCCTGGGTGTGTTACTCAGGGCTCAGTGGTATTGTGTAGCGTGATGCCATGCATGACAGCCTGCATTGCACACAGATGCATGTTGTGTGCCCAGAACCAAGGCTGCAGTGACATGTGTTACAGCAGAGGACAGCACTGCCAAAACCACTTTTGTGCTCACAAATGCAATTGATTCATCATTCCTTTCCGAGGGAAGGTCATAAAGTGCTTTGTACGGTGCCACGCCCCCGAGCCCTGTGCTATTGAGGGCAATGGAAAGAGGGAGAAGTGGGGCTCCTGTGTACCCCGCACACCAAAGTGTTAGTCTTAAGAAGAAGTTGCCTTTTTGGATATGTGGGAGAATACAGCTTTGGGCCTTTGTGGAGAGTAGCAGCCCTCTCAGGGCCAGGCCGGGCCTGTGGCAGAGATGCCCACCAGCTCCAGCCTAGAGAGATGTGGTCCTTACTAGTGTGTCAGTGTCCTGTGAGCACGCTGTTGTCCCAGGAGCAGCCTCAGGCTACCTCTGGGCTTTGGTGATATGTGGCCTTAGTTTCGCAGAAGATGTATGTGAAGTTAGGACTTGGAAGAAAGCTGATAGTAGCCTTACACCTTGGTGAATCTTTGCGATTTTTAGTGCACTCACCACCCAATCATATTGCACAGCATTCCCACTCTCTGGAAAGCCCCACCCCCATACAAACTAGGGAAAGTGGATGTCCCCCAGACTCTCTTCTCCTTATTTGCATGAAGTTCGTGTTTGTGTAGCCTCCTTTACTTGATGGTATATGGGTCAGATTCATCATCTTGTCACTTGTGGCATATCTTTCTTTTTTGTATAGTCTGTTGCAGAACTATGTACAGTTTTATTCATTCTGCTATTTTGAGACATTCTAGTTGATTTTTATGTGTTGGCTACTACAAACAATGTTGTTTGGAACATTGTTGTGTATGTCGTGGTAGACTTAAGGGCTATACTTATATCTTGGGAGTCGAACCAACAACTAGGAGGATAATAGGCCTGATGCCCCATCATTTCTCTGCACCTTTGGGAGAACTGATCTCTTGTCTTGCTCCAGGAGTCACCCTGGGAGTCTTTCTGTTATCGCCCCTCCCTTTTCTCTGGCCAGTGAGAACTGGGAAGCAGGCCAGTCTGGCAGCCTGGACCCCCAGATAGATGCTGTCCCTAGGTGCCTGCTTGCCCGTATGCTGCCTAATCTGCTGCCACCACTGTGTCTCTTACGTTATCAGGAAGCAGAAAACCTGGTGGCCACAGTGGTCCCCCCCCACCTGGCAGCTGCTGTTCCTGAAGTGGCAGTTTACCTGAAGGAGGCTGTGGGGAACTCCACACGCATTGACTATGGCACAGGTATCTGCTGCTGGGGCCTCTGGGTGATTGGGACCTTGCTGCTTTCTTCTCAGTGCCTGGGCTGATTTCTTCGTGTTCTACACAGTCTTGGGGTCCTCTGAGAAAGCAGCAATTTGTCAGGCCCCTGTTTTGTGTGCATGTCCATCCAGCAGGGTGGATGTGGGTATGGGTTTGGAAGTGGGGGGGGGGGGGGGCGGGCGCGGGCGTGTTTATCTTATTCCACCAGGTGGCGCTACTGCCACAAACATGGCACGTGCTGGAAACTAGTTTCAGTTCATTATGAAGCCGCTCTGCTTAAGAGCCTCATTACTCTAGTGATAGTTTACTCAAGGCAGCAGAGAAGACCTTTGATAGCCCACTCTCTCCCTGACATCTCTTGTCTCTCAGCTCTTTTCTTTGGCTCTGTCATCCATTTCAGCCAAGCTGTTGTGGGTACCTTAAAGAGAAGTGTTCTCCAGGTCAGGACAGCCCAGGGGACCCTGCTGGGGTAAGGGCTTCCTTTCCTCTTTTCCCTAAAGCAGGCATGTGGGAGATGTGCTACCTTCCACTTGCTTGGAGAGGGAGAGGGTCAGAGGGAGCCTATTCTCAGGCAAGCACTGGCTAAGTCTTCTCTGAAGCCAGAGCCTTGGAGAACATGGTTCCTTGCTCTCCCTGCTGCTGGGAACGGTTCTGAGACCCTGGGATGAGTGAAGCTTCGATTAAGACCCAGCTAGGAGCCAGGCACAGTGGCACACGTCTGTAATCCCAGTGCTCGGGGGAGGCAGGTGGATCTCTGTGATGAGTTCAAGGCCAGCCTGGTCTACAAAGTGAGTCCAGAACAGCTAAGGCTACACAGATAAACCCTGTCTCAAAAAACAAAAAACAAAAAAAACAAAAAGATCCAACTAGAAAAGGATTTCTAGGACAGTGGGGTACCCTGACTGTCATTTGAAAATTCGTAGGTGAGCATAACTGAGCATATGTGCTTCCAGATTCTGGTGGGTTCTCCGTTCTGTAGAAACAGCTGGAAACACCTGGTTACACACCTCATAAGGAACAGGGCCCAGCCGGTGCTTTCTGCAGAGCTGACTATTGCTAGTGGGTGTGATTTGGCAGAGAAAGGAGGGTAGCTTTTAGCCTTGTAGCCTGTCCGTGTTTTCCCAGTACTCTTAGCCAAGTTTCTTCCCATGTCTGGTGAGACCCATCTGGTCAGAGCATTCTCTCTTGCCCTCTGCTGAGGGCACTGCTTACTTGCCTTGGCATCTTTGCTGTTACTTCTGGCTAAAATGATTTCCAATGGTCCATGTTGCCGGCCATCTCCCATTCCTCTTTCATTTCAAACATTATTTCCTAAGGGGAAAACCTTGAACTCTGAAGTTGGTTTCCCTGGGATGTGCCTCAGTTACCTACCTGTCTCCTACACAGCTAGACTCAAAGTAGTAACTGGATGTTTAATGTCTGTGGTCTCTGACAGATCGTGAGCTCTTTGAGGCAAGGACTCATTTGTTATTGGAACCCAGCATGGATAGTGACTGCCCACATAGTAGAGGCTCAGACCTATAGAGTGAGATGCCAGTGCCTGTGTGGGAAGTCAGGAAGAGTGCCTGTACTCATGATTATTGAAAGGCCCGGGGCTTCTGGACAGGGAGGAGCCTCCACCTCAGTGTGGGGCTTCCCGCTCAAAGTTGCTGGGTGCTGGGGCAACTCTGGGAGATGTCAGCTGCTGCTGGCTGTTTTCTTCCTCAGGACACGAGGCTGCCTTTGCTGCTTTCCTCTGTTGTCTCTGCAAGATTGGTGTGCTCCGGGTGGACGACCAGGTGGCTATTGTCTTCAAGGTGTTTGATAGGTGAGCAGCGGCTTGGCTGGGTGGAGGTGGCATGTGGTACCTGGTGTTCACCACGTGGAGGCACTGCTCTGAGGTTGCCCATCCAACCCTGTTCAGTAGCAGCTGCCTCCCTCTTATAGAAGAGGAAAGAGACAGGTCTCTGTTGAGGTCACAGTCGGCCACAGGCAGGAGGCACTCTTCTGGGCAGCAGAAATGTGCAGAGACCTGCTCTGAGTTGCACAGTTCCCTGGCACACTCGTGTGCTGCTGCTGAGGCACAGGGACGGCTCTGCAGGTGACCCCAGGACACAGCTTCAGCGCCTGACATCTGTGCACTCATCCCCCTGAGGTACCTGAGGTTAGAGACAGGGCTCGCCTGCGGTACTACAAGTTGACAGGGGTGGATGACACCAAGCTTGGTTTCTAGGTGGCATTTTGTCCCTTTCCCTGACAGAAGACATATGAGGGGAAAAGAAAAAAGCCCCACGGGCTCTTCAGCCTCACCATTCTCTCTACCCTTCCTGTGCTGAAGAACGCCATTTCTCAGCTTTCTCTCTTCTTTCTTCCTGCCCCTCCTGCACAGGTATCTCGAGGTTATGCGGAAGTTGCAGAAGACGTACAGGATGGAGCCTGCAGGCAGCCAGGGCGTGTGGGGTCTGGATGACTTCCAGTTCCTGCCCTTCATCTGGGGCAGCTCACAGCTCATAGGTACTACTGGGTGGTCACATCTATTCCCTGTACCCCACAGTGCAGCTGTGTTCCCCCAGTGTGTCATTTTCCCTTCGTCTTGCCCAGGGTACACAATGACAGCTTGTAGAGCAGGACATTAGACCAATTACTGATGGAGGCTGTTTGCTGTTGACTTAATGCTTTGAGTCAGTGTGGCCAGCCAGAGGAGGTGAAGGTGGGATGCCACCAAAATAACGGAAAATGACATGGACTAGAGCCAGGGTCATGTGCTCGGTGCATAACAGACTAATGGAAATGCATCCCACTCCTGCGGGGCTTATGTTGAAAATACAGGGCTCTTTTGATGTGGTGTGTCATCCACTGTTACAGTTGAACTCCGCACAGGGGTTGCAATGGGGAGTTGCTGCCAAGTGCTGCTTCCTGTGTGCTTCCCAGGTCTGCTCTGTCATACTCCTCACTTTGAAATGATTATCCAGGTGTGGCCAGAATCTTGGGATCTGCCATTGGGCAGGGTTAGTGGTCATCTTTAGTTCCATGGAGGATGAGCTGCTACTGATTAATACAGACGCCTCATGATTGAGAACTTGCATTCTAGGTACCTCCCCCGCAGTCTTCTCAGAGACCAGGAAGATACCATATCTAGTATGGCCCAGCATCGGGCAGGGTACGTGCTACATTCCAGTCTTGCTTCACAGTTGCAGAAAGGCTGGAGCCATCGCTCCGAGGTCTCAGTGCCATGTGTGGAGCTGAATTTGGTTTGCTGGGGCACAGGCCTCTGGCACCTGTGTATAGCTGCGCACTTTGATTGTGTGAGCACTCTAGTGTGCGCTTTCCACACCACAGTGTTTTCCTGACACAGTGAGTGTGCACAGTTAGCTCCACTAGATGCACCTCTCCCCGCTTGCCGTCCTGGCCCTCAGCCTGTCTCTGAGTGTGGGCAGGAAAGGTGTACACCACCACACCCAGCTGAGGGAACTTCTGAGGTCCGTGTGCACCCTCCAGCAGTGCTTGAAAAGCAGAGGCTAGTGCTGACGAGTGAGGACCAGGATTGTGGTTGAAAGGGTTCACAGTACACGCGAGTGGTTAGCTCCTCTGCTGATAGGTAGTTCATCAGGTTTGTGCGCACCACAGGCACGTGCACGGTGGCCAGCTGTGCACAGTGGGCACCTCTGTAGGTGACAGGGATCTCTCGGTCCCATTATGCTGCTTGTGCACTAGGCAGACACTCCACCATTGTGAAATGTCTGGTGGGTACCTTGTTCTGAGCTGGTTAGGGCGGCTCTGAATCCTGGGCCTCCACTTTTCCCAGACCACCCCCACCTGGAGCCCAGACATTTTGTGGATGAGAAGGCGGTGAGCGAGAACCACAAAGACTACATGTTCCTGCAGTGCATCCTGTTCATCACTGAGGTGAGAGCCACACCAGCCTCTGCAGCCAGCCTTCTCCCAGACTCCGGGCACTCTTCATCATGTGGCTTGAGTTAGACTCTTAGTCTGCTGCCCTTAAATTCATGACAGTTTTCCTGCCTCAGCCTCCTGACAGCTTGGGATTACAAAATAAGATGCTGCACTCATCCACAGATAGATTAAGTTGTAGACCTTAGCTAGACTTGGTGACCAGGCAGCAGGCTTGAAAGGGTGGCAGACATTGTGGTAGGGGGAGGACCAGCTTTGTCCGTCAGGGCCCAGTGCCATGTGCTGAAGTCCTGAGAGAAGCTGAAGTCATGTGAGTGGTTGGCTCTCTGACTTTGTCTAACATCAGCAATGCGCTAGAGGTGAGAACGCGCAGCCTGTGGTGGCAGGAATAGCCCTACACTACCTGGCGGACTCTGTAACTGGAAACTCTTGTCGCCCTAAGGCAGGATTCCACATAGTGTGGTGCTGGAACACCCAAGGAGGCCCAGGGACTCTAAAAAGTTATGGCTTTGGGCCCATGCCAGCTTTTTCTCTCAGAATCTTGTGGACAAGAGCCAGGAGTTCATCAAGGGACCCACAGTCTTGGGGTCTTGTTAGAACTTTTTATTCTCTCCATCTATATCTGTGAACTCTCATCCCAAATTTACAGTCTGTCTTTCTTCTCTTTCCATACCCCTTTGCATGTTTGCTCTGTGGAATTACACATGGTCTCCTGCCCATGGAGACTACATTCTTACTCTCTCTCTATTCTGAACTTAGAGTTAGGGAAAAGCCTGGTTAGCAGCATTGACTCTGAGTTCCTTCTGGTCAGCATTCGCCTCAGGCTTGTGCCAAGCTCCAGGGGCCAGAGGGGAATGACACATTTTTTCCAAGTCAGCAAATGGAGCTAGGACCGACGGCTGGGCGGCCACTACTTGGTTCTTAGAGATGTGCTGCCTTCAGCAGTGTGGCAGGCTCAAGGTCAGAAGGACTGGGGGCAGCCTGGCTCACTGCCTTGAAAGCTATCTTCACAGGACTTCAGTGTGGCGTGAGGGGCTGGGGAGGCTCTAGGGTGAGAAGGCAAGGAATGAGCCACAGATTCTGTGGAACTTGCTGCTTGAGGCCAAAACCTAAGCTGTTTCTGCTTCCCCTGGTGGCTGGCTAAGCCCCTTGTGTCCCTGCCAATAATTCTAACAAGGAGGCAGGCCAGGCTGGGCTTTAGGGACTGGGAATTGATGTCATACTAAGATTTAGTATGGTTTTTGTTTATTTGTTTCTGCTGGTGTAAAACCCCAGAAAGTTTGGGACGGAGGACCCCATAGGAGGTAGCCTAAAGTCACCACAAGGTGGCGCTGACCGCACACCAAACTGGTGGCTTCAGTGACAGAGTGGGAAGTGGGAGGGGCAGCGCTTTGGCTGTGGTACACCTCCTCTGCAAGGCTTGGTTTTCTCTTGGTTCCAGGCTCTTTGGGTCAAGCTCTGGTAGGTTGCCAGGCACTCTGGTAGCAAGGCCTTTTGCCTGCCTGGGGTTGCTGTTGCTGCTGCAACGCCCTCTTGTTGTTTCACAGATGTGTATGTCCCACCCCTGCACTTCATGAAGTTGGCAGCATTTTATGACCCCTGATCAGTAAGTGGGTTAGGTCACCCAAACCCTGGGACAGAGCAACCTGGAAGCCTACAGGGTGATCAGGGCTCTTGGTCAGGAAGCTGGGAAGGAAACCACCTCTCTTCTTTGCTGGGTCTTGCGTCAGGACTGCTTTCATAGCCCTGGGCATGGCCGCGAGGAAGCCCACCGTGCAGGGCTCCTACTGCTTCAGGAAATGCAGCCCTGGCGCCTTTAAGAGCCCAGGGCAGGCAGGAGAAGAATTTCAGTTTCAATCTGGCTTCTAAATTTGGAGTTTTGGGAAGGGAGGGATCAGATTTCAGCTGGAAGGGAAGGAGCTGACAGGAAGGCGCTGTGCTGAGCCTCCCCCACCCCCGCCCATCCCCCTCAGTTACTGACAGAGGAACCATTTACAAAAGGCCGATTCTCTGGGGAGTGGAGAGGCAGGAACGCAGCGTCTGTGAGTAATTTCCTGCTCAATATGGCTGCTCTGACTCACACGATTCCCCTGGGGTCACTGCGGGACTGCAGTTGCTTGCTTGTTCTCGCTCTTTCTCTTCTCCCTTTGTGGCTAGAATGAGCTAAATTTTTTTTTTTTGTCTTCTCACCCCCAATTCCTCCTCCCCCCCCCAATCTCTCTCTCTCTCTTTTTTTCCCCTCTTTTCTCTGAGTTGCAGAACCTCCTTCTGAAGGACTTGGGAGACCTCAGGCACTGAAGGCCTTGGGGGTGGGGTTGGCCTCTCTAGGGACATACTGGGCTGCACCACTCAGGCCTCTCTCTGGCTCTGCAGCCTGCTACACCGCCCTTTCAGAATGTCCCTTGCTGGTGAGTGAGGCTGGACCTGCAGGCGGAGTCTTGGTGCCCCTTTATCTGTCTTTTTTTCCCAGCACTCTTGCTGAGCAGGCCTTGGAGCACCTGCTGTGAGACAAAGCAGCTGGTAGTTTGCTCAAGGGGTCTGGAGGGGACTCAGGTTCACAGCTCCCACAGCCCCATGCCTCCAGCCTGCAAGTGTGCAAAATGAGCGTGGGGGAGTAGGGACCGAGGGCGGAGTCATTGCAGGAGTGACGGGGAACTCTCAGGAACCTGAGGGCCCTATAAACTCTGTGCCTCTCTTGGTTCCTGGTCTAGGAAAAACTCCACAAAGGTGTGGTAGGGGGCTGGGCTGGCTTTGGAAGCCTAATGTCACCTCACCGCTGGAGAGGGCCACTGAGCCTGGCTTTCATTGGGGATTTTTTGCCAGGGGAGGGAGGTGACAGGGAAAAAGGCAACATTTCTATTTAAAACCTAGAAGTTGCCCTTACTGAATTAGAGGCCTGTGGGAGTGGACCACCAGGTGAGGCCACAGCACTGACGTGGCCTGTGAGTCTCCCCATGAAGAAAGTTTGGGCTTGTCCTCTCTTCTTGGAGTAGTCCCTACCTCGCCCCCACTTCATGCATGGCTCCTTCTGGCACATTGCACTCCTCGCTTCCCTGCCAGGCTCAGCCCCTGTGCTTTTCAGTTTTTCTCTGTAACCTGGGACTGGAAGCTGAGCCCTGCTCCTCAGTGCTGCCTGTAGACTGGGAAAGGAGTGAGGAGAGGGCGCTGAGCTGCATAGCTCATAACTACAAATGGGCTGGCCTTGCTCTCACTGGCAGAATCCACCAAGACACAGGCTTTCCTTTCCCCCGTGCTGTGGGTCTGATGTCACAGGAACTGCACTGGCCTCGCTGTAGTGCTTCTCTGCCTTCCTGGAGTTGGCTTCATGAGCAAGAAGAACCACAGCAATAGACTGCTCATGTTCCTGCTCGTCTTGTTGCTGTTCTTATTTCTGTCCTTCTCTTGACCTTGCTAAACAAATCTTCCTCCTGTGCTTTGGAGCCCTAGCCTCCCCCCTGTCTCCCCTCTCTGTGCAGAGGGCAGATCCATCAGGCCCTCCCCACAGCCCCTTTCCTGCCCTCTGAGGCCTGACTGGCAGGTACAGACCAAGCATTCTACTAGGTGGGAAGTGAGCCTGGCTGCTATCTGGATGGGAGGGAGCACATCCTACTCTTCAGGGTGGAGATTTTGTTTTCCTAGGGTTGCTAAATTTGATAGGTATTGGGAATGGAGCCTCTGTTTTGTCTGTGTGAAAGAGCTAAGCAGAGGATGCAGGTGAGAGAGGTTATATTTTTTCAGCAGGCTGTGTAGGCTAAGCCCTCCCTTGTGTGTGTGAGAGAGAGGAGAGAGAATGTATGTGTGTGAGAGAGAGGGGAGAAATAGTATGTGTGTGTATTTGAAAGTGTGTGTCTGAGTGTGTATGTGAGAGAGAAACAGTATATGTGTGTATTTGAGCGTGTGTGTGTGTGTGTGTGTGTGTGTATGTGTGTGTGTATGTGAGAGAGAAAGAGTATGCCTGCCAGAGAGCAGGGTAGACCCCAGTTGGCCTCCACCTCTCCAGTTCCCGGACTTTCTTTTCCAGATGAAGACCGGTCCCTTTGCAGAGCACTCCAACCAGCTCTGGAACATCAGTGCTGTTCCCTCCTGGTCTAAAGTGAACCAGGGGCTCATCCGTATGTATAAGGCGGAGGTGAGTGGGGTCTGGCCAGCCTGCCTTCCCCTGCTGTCACTTGGCCCTGGGGTTGAGTTTAGGACCGCGGATTCCCTACCACATTGTTTTGCTCTGGCCCTTGGACCAGCTCTCTGAAACCTGGGGCCTCAGAACGTGATGGATGGGCACTCACAAGGCACTGAAACAGTCGGCACTGAAACAGTCTATGCCGCTGGAGAAGTTAGGGATTCTCTTTCTCCCTGTCAAATGGCCCAAGGCCCCTCAGAGCTCTGATAACCTGAGTGTCTCCCAAAGTAATCAGGACATCCTTGGGGTAGGCGTGGTCTTAGAACCACTATCCAAAGTGAGCTGTCCTACTGTAGAGGGCTTCTGGAAAATGGGTGGGGTAGGGGGAGGTCACTGGCGTTATTTAGTGACCATTTCAGGTGCTTGGGAAGGGTGGAGATGGTCTTTTCTGCTTTCAGCTCACAACTTTGCTGCAGGGAAGGACCTTGGGCTGGGAGGCTCACCCTCCTAAAAGATGCCTGCCTTCCTAGGGCCTCCCATATTCTCCACAGAAAGGAGAGAGGACATCTTTCTACGTGTCTGCTTGGCCTCTCCCATGACTTAAACCACTAATCCTGGAGCTATTCTACTTGGACTTTCTTATGTAGTTCCTCCTGGGCCGTGAGTTCCAGAAGTGCCCCCTCTACACACGGACACTAGCTAATAGCCTTGGTATTGTCCTGCAGCGGCCCATCTCTGATTCTTGACCATTATCCCTCCTTTTCTGGGGGAGTCTCCTTCACTGAGCTCAGAGCTCAGCCCATCCATTATCAGGGGCAGGACACTGGTGAAGAACCAAGAAGCCAGCTGGATTTGGTAGTGCAAATGTTTCCCCCTGGCCTGGTACCCTTGGATTGGCTCTGAAGTGGTTAATAGAGCATACTCTGATCAGGTCTGGGCCTGGATCTGGCCATCGTTGCTTCTGTTCTCCCCTCTGGGTGCTCTTCCTCTAGATTTCACATCCTGTGTTTAGGCTTCAGCCAGCCCACAAGCCTCTCTGTCTGGGAGGTCATTTCTGGAGCTGCCCAGACTTCTTCCTGCTCTACCTGCCAGCTCCAGGACCAGGGCACTACCCTTGGTCCTGTCTCCATAGCCTCACTTCTGTTGCTCCTCAGTAGGAGATATAGGAAAGACTGCCTTGCTACTGTAGAGTGTCAGCATGGAGGGCATATAGCACCTCTGCCCCCCACATGAAAGGCAGGACTCCAGCTACCTCCTTACTTAGGATCCTAAATGCTGGCCTTGTGTGTCTCCAAACCTGCCTTGACGCAGCCTCCTAAGAGAAAGACCTCTCAGAGGCAGATCTGCAGGCTAGGGGAGGAGCATATAAGGTACAAGATGGAGGCACAACACACAGGCCATGGCAGGTCCTAAAGGCGTTGCCAGGTAACTGCAGTTGTTGACTGAAAAGGTGGTGTGACTGAAGACTGGGCATGTCACTCGGTGCATGTAGCAGCAGTGACTCCTGCCCTGGCTCGGACCTTCTGTGCCAGGCTATATTTGTAGGGTAATTCTGCAACTTGCTGACAGATATGAGTACCTCGAGGCTTTGTAGCACCCAGTTCTCTTTTCTTTTCTCTCTCTCTTTTTTCCCCAAGACAGGGTTTCTGTATAGCCCTGGCTGGCTTGGAACTCACTATATAGACCAGACTGGCCTCAAATTCATAGTTCCGCTTGCCTCTCTGCTGGGGTTAAAGGCATGCACCACCACTGCCCAGTGGTTCCTAGTTCTTACTGTGCTCTGAGAATGGGGGTGCTATAAGCTGCTGCCCAGGGGGCCCAGGAAAGGATCTATGTTTTCAGCCTAGTTCTCCACAGGGAAGACCCTTAAGGTTCACTAAGTTTTTTCTTTTGAAAGATTTATTATTTATAGTGTTCTGCCTGCATGTACACCTGCATGCCAGAACGGGGCACCAGATCTCACTACAAATAGTTGTGAGCCACCAGATGGTTGCTGGGAATTTAACTCGACCTCTGGAAGAGCGGACATTGTTCTTAACCACTGAACCATCTCTCCAGCCCGAGGCTCACTAGTTTTGAAGTACAAGGCCATGGCACCCTGAACTGCCAACAGGGGTCTGATCAAGCCTGGTATTAGGCAGCCTTGATTAACTGTCTAGTTGCCTGACCTGGTTTTTTTGAAGAGAAGTATCAGGGCCTTGCTGGGCCTTATGTGGTGGAGATCTTTCTGTTGTGAAGGCTATCACTATACCTGGAAAGGCCTGCTTCTCTCTTTGAATCACAGGCCACCCAGGCTGGACTGTGGGCTGGGGTCGAGAGGGGATGGGCTCCTGAAGCAGATTTGCTGGGAGAAAGGCCCTCCTGGATGCTTATCCTACCCTGAGGCCTTGGACTTCCTCCTCCCCAGCAGCTTCTTTGTAGCTGAGCTTCTAGCAGTTCTTTGGGCAGAATGAGGATCTCTGCCCTTCCCCCACTGGCCTTTCTGGCTTCTCTTCTGTGAGAGCTTGGGGCAGGTTGACCTTTGACCTTTTCTGGAATTCCAGGCGGGGGGGGGGGTGCCTTCCAAACTCCCACCACTTCCTGATGACATAAGCACCATGGCAGCTGCCCTGCCTCAGGCCTGGCCATGCTGCTCCTCCCCTCTTCCCACTTTCTTTGTCAGGCCTGACTCTGTGCTTGAGTTCAGTCTCTGAGCTACTTGCTTCTATAAAGGCCCCTCCCACTTGTTCTGAGGCTGGTTTCTGGGGTTGAGGGAAGGTGAGCTAGGTTATTCCTTCCATCACAGAACCAGGCTCTTACCTCCTCTGAGGCCATAAGTCTTGTTCCCCAACAGCCTACAGGGCCCTTGCACACTGAAGCCAGATCTGTTTCTGAGGCCAAAGTATAGGAGGAGGCCAGGCCCGCTTGCCAGATCCCATCTTCACATCTTGGCTGGACCTATTACCTGGGAGACAGAGTGAGCCAGTGAGGGGAAAGGATATAGGGCTGTGGGCTTGGGGTCAGGCTGCCTGTAGGTCTCCACTTCTGGCTAGGTGTCTGAGCTGGGCTCAGGGAGTCCCCATCCCTCTGCCTTACCATCAGTGCTGTTGCCTGACATTCACAGCGCCTGCTGCAAAGGTGGGGCAGGGTGTCAGCCCACTCCTGTGGTCTCACTCTGAAGAGTCAAGATGCCTTTTCAGGCCAGAGACCCGGACACTATAGTAAATAGGCCTCTTCTCAGTTGTATTCAGATGTCCCCACACCTCAAGGGTCAGGACTGCCATGGAGGATGTGGGGTCCTGGGATCATTTCCATTTCTTATGGCCAGCTTCCCCCTGGGTCTCTTAGCTGCCTGTCTTGGCTTCTGTGTGGGTGCCTTTAAATGGGAGGAAGGGCCAGGGCAAACAAGACCGCCCTCATAGGCCAGCGGCTGCTCTGATTGGGTGATTACCCCATAGAGGTGGCTTTAGTCTGAGCCCTCATGTTTGGGTCCCTGGGGATGCAAGAGGCAAAACATGCCTCACCTCCCTGGTCTTCCCTCCTTTCTCAGTGCCTGGAGAAGTTCCCTGTGATCCAGCACTTCAAGTTCGGGAGCCTGCTGCCCATCCATCCAGTCACATCAGGCTAGGAGAGGCTGAGCCACCAGAGCCACCCTGGCCAGGTTCCTGTGCCCTCTCTGACCCGGCGCCCTTCCCACCCACCTTCTGTTCTTTCTGTTTGATGAGAGGCTGTTTACTGAGATGGGTGCTAAGCAGGGCCTGAGTTGGGGGAAAATAACCAAAGTGTGGCCAGTTTTTGACTGTCCATCTGGTGGACAAGCAAGAAGAGAGGGACTGGGACCTGTTCCCAGGCCTCCTGCCCATCCCTGTCCTCCCTGCTTCCTTTCCTTCCTGCCCAGGCTCTTGTGAGACAAGGGCCTCCTGCTCTTCCTACTGCTTTCCCTTTCCTTCCCATGATGTGATGCCTTCTTAAGTGTGGGAATGCTGGGCCCCCAGGGCCTGGCTGGTCAGCTTCCGGAGAGCTGTATTCCACTGGCTATCTGCTGTGGGGCTGGAGGGGGAGAGGCTGTCAGCAGCCGTGGGGAGGGTTGGGTTGGGGGAGATGGTTGTACAGGGGCCATAGATGGTGAGGCTGGCCTGGCCTTCTCAGGATAGCCTCCTAGGCCCTGAGGGTACCTATGCCCATCCTTATTCTGGCTTTTGTTCCTTGGTCCTTGGCTTTGCCAGGTTTCTTAACTGTGATCATAATGTTCCCCTTCCTGGGGATAACCTAGCTATGAAAGCTGCCCTGGGCTCCTGGAAAAGCCTATTGATTGGTGAGGCCTGTCCTTCCAGAACTGGCTGGCAGGGAGAGAATGGGAGAGTCTCAGGGAGGCATTAGAGCTGTTGTGTCTGTTTAGAACCAACTGGGTTTCCTTCAGTCAGTCTTATGCCTGCTGATTCTTCTACCTCCTCCTGCTTTGAGTGGCCTTGAGCTTCATCTGAGGCTCTTGGCTTGCTCCTCTACTCTTGGGTAGGTTGTGGCTGGTGCGGGAGGACAAAGAAGGCAACAGCCCCTCCCTCTTCCCTTAATGAGATGAGGTAAGTGGTGCCCTGGGCCTGGGCATAGACTCAGAATCGGTAGGACTGCTGAGGGGGACCCAGCCAGGCATCAGTTTTCTCCCAGTGCCGTGGCTGCACGGGTACCTGCAGGCTCCCTGTCCCCCTTGGGCCTGCCCTTCTGCGCTGCCCATCTGTGTCTGTCCACAGAGCCTTTGGGGAGTGGACACTGAGAAGCACAACCCAGGGGCTTGGCCAGGGATTAACAGTGATCTGGACAGAGCTGGAACTGAAGTCATCAGAGTCACAGGCAGTTTTCCGGGAAAGGGCCAGTGCCAGCTTCCTTTCCAGGGCCAGGCCACTGCCTTCCTGGCTCCCTCCCCTGTTCCTGGGTCCCCAGCCCTGCGCCTTCCTTGCTGTTTGGATTAAAGCCTCTGTTTTACACCTGGCCCCTGTGTGAGACATCTTTTCCTGACACATCTGAGCGACTTGTTCCCCAGTAGCTCTTCTCCCCACCAGTTGCCTTTCCGGGAATGGGATGTGTGACAGTGACTTAAACAAGAGAGCTCAAATCCTGGCCATCCTCCTGCTCGCCCCCATCAGATTGTGGGTAGGTTTCTGAGCCTCTCTGAACCTCAGTACCCTCATCTAGAAAATGGGTACTATCACAAGCAGCACTGGTGACCCTGAGT
Source organism: Pachyuromys duprasi (assembly GCA_028658305.1). Classification (NCBI taxonomy): domain Eukaryota; kingdom Metazoa; phylum Chordata; class Mammalia; order Rodentia; family Muridae; genus Pachyuromys; species Pachyuromys duprasi. The sequence continues at coordinate 107,511,589 of CM053752.1, read as the reverse complement.
CTAGGCCTGGTTCAGAATACATGCTGTGTTGTCATTGTGACAGTATGTGTGCCTCCAAAGCCTGGCACCCGCTGAGCAGGCACCAAATGGCAGCCTCCTGCAGCTGTTCCGGACTCCTGATCCTGAGGCTGACATTGAAACTTGGATCCTCAGTTCTTAAGTGGAGCCCCCTGTCTCCTTAGCCCCCATCTGGTCTGTTATGCTAAGGCTAAGTAGAGCTGTGCAGCGGGACTCTAGACACCAGGCACTGCCGAGACTGCCTGTCCTGTGAATACAGCCTTTCTTCTGGCCCTGGAGGCTTTGCACAAAGGCGGGAAGAGGAGCCTCAGCCCAGTCACCTTGCTCTTCCTCTGGACATCCTTGGTTGCCCAAAGCCATGTCTCTGGTGTCCAGCACACTTGAATTCAAACCCAAGCCTAGTTGCTTACAATGAAGCAAATCCATGGTGGCTGACTTCACCACTCTGCGCTTCAGTTCTATCTATCTTCCTTCTCTCCTTCCTTCCTTCCTTTCTTCCTTCCTTCCTTCTTTCCTTTTTTCCTCAAAAGACAGGCTTTTCCTGTAGTCTTGGCTGTCCTGGACACGCTTTGTAGACCAAGGTGGCCTCGAACTCACTGAGATCTGCCTGCCTCTGCCTCCCGGAGAGCTGGGATTACAGGTGTGTGCCACCACACCTGGCTGAGCTTCAGTTTCTTGTTCTGAAATGTAGACATAATGCATAATGGTCTAGAAAAGTGGTTCTCAACCTTCCTAACGCTGCAACCCCTTAATACAGTTCCTCATGTGGTGGTGACCCCCAACCATAAAATTATGTCATTGCTACTTCATAATTAATTTTGCTACTGTTATTAATTGTAATGTAAATATCTGTGTTTTCCGATGGTTTTAGGCAACCCTGTAAAAGGGTTCTTTGATACCCAAAGGGGTCATGACCCACAAGTTGAGAACCACTGGTCTAGTGGCTTATACAGTTCACAGGCAGTATAGATGTGTGTTTGGGACTATAGCATACCAGAAAAGAACAACATTTAGTGGATTGTAATTACGAGATTAGTGGAGCAGGGGAGCTTTTTGAACTACACAAAGGCATGTTCAAATTTTTGATGCTGTGTATCTTAGGTGATTGCTATGAAGAAACACCATGACAATGGCAACTCGAAGGAAACGCATTGTGGCTGGCTTAGGGTTGGGGTGCAAGTTCAGAGGTATAGTCCATTATCTTCATGGTGGGAAGTGTGCTGGTGTGCAGGGGGACGTGTGCTGGTGTGCAGGGGGACGTGGTGCTGGAAAAGAAGCGGAGATTTCTACACCTGCTCAAGCAGGCAGCAGGACAAGAGCCTGGGCCTGGTTGAGCTTTGGAAACCTCAAAGCCGGCCCCCAGTGACACATTTCCTCCAAGGCCACACTACCTTCTAGTAGTGCTGCTCCCGATGAGCCTGTGGGGGCCATTTTCATGCAGACCACCCCACTGTGTCACAGTGTTATCTGCAAAGCTAATACCTGAGAGCTGTGCAGTCATCTCTTAACTGGAGCAATCTCCTAGTCTATCGTGGGCACCTGTACCCTTGTGCACATAGCCACAGATGCATACACTTACATTAATTAAAAGTAAGGGCTGGGTGCTGGAGAGGTGGATCAGTGGTTCAGAGCACTGGCTGCTCTTCCAGAAAAGTACCCACATTGTAGCTCACAACTCTGTAATTCCAGTTCCAGGGAATCTAATACCCCCACATAGACAGACATGGAGGCAAAACCCTAATGCACATAAAATATAAATAAATGAGTATTATGGGCTGGGCCTGGAGAAGGCTCAGGTTACAGTCCAGAAGCTTCAGTGTCAGGTTTGGCTCCCAGCACCCACACAGGTTTCATAACCATCTGTAACTCCAGTTCTAGGGGATCTGATGCCCTCTGTGGCCTCCAAGTACATTGCATGAATATGACACACAAACATACGTGTATGCAAAGCCCTCAGGCACATAATATATTTTCAGATAAAGGTAAGGAGCCAGAGAGAGGTCTCAGTGTTTAAAGTCACTGGCTGATCTTGCAGAGGACCCATATTCAGTTCCTAGCATCTCCATGGTGGCTCAGTTTTCTATTAACTGGTGTGCCAGGGATCTGGTGCCCTCTTCTGGCCTCCATGGGTACTGTACACATAAGTGCTTACATGCAGACAAAGCACACATTTGTTTATTGAGATGGTCTCTACGTAGCACTGGCTGGCCTCAAACGTACTACAATAGACCAAACTGGCCTCAGATTCACAGAGGTTTGCCTGCCTCTGCCTCCTGAGTGCTGAGATTAAAGATGTGCACCATCATGCCTAGCTAATAAAAACAGACCTTAAAAATAAGTTTTTAGTTTTTTTTTTGAAGACTGGGTTTCTCTGTGTAGCTCTGGCTGCCCTAGAACTCTGTAGACCAGGCTGACCTTGAACTCAGGTCCACCTGCCTCTGCCTCCTGAGTGCTGAGATGAAAGGTGTATGTTACCACCCACCAAATCATTTAAAAACTCTACTTAAAAAAATTTTTTTTGGTCTCATGTATCCCTCAAATTTGATGAGTAGCTGAGGAAAACCTTGATGAACTCTTGATCTTCCCATGTCTTCCCACTCAGTGCTGGAATTAGACGCATGCACCACCAAACCCAGTTGTGGAGGTGCAGGGGATTGAACGGGACTTTGTGCATACTAGGCAAGCGCTGTACCGGCTGAGCCACCACATCTCCAGTTGTGAAAGTCCCATGAGACTTTTAGGTTTACAGTTGACTGTTGATGGGTAGATAGATGCCTTGAAGGTGAGCCCCCAGGTAGATTGTGTAATGTACCATGGTGTGGATGTAGGTTCCAGGAACCCCAGTGGGAGGAAGGGTGGCTTCCTAGGTAGTTGAGAGTTTGGGGTTTGATTTTAGTTTGGTGCCTGAGAATGCTGGGGTAAGCAGGCAGACAGCCTGTTTGGGAGGCTTAGCTGTGTTTGGCCCAAGGATGGGGACAGGTGAAGAGTAGTCCGATCAGTTATGTGAAATGTCTCAGGGGAAGGAAGGTGGGAGGAGAAAAGCATGCAGGAAGTTCTTGGCTAGCATAGCTTGATTGCTCCTGGTCGGGGAGAGAAGGGAGTGTTCCAGGGCACTGTATACCTTCTGAAAAAGTAGGGAGGAGATGCTGGGTCCCCGGTCCGGCACTGGAAAAGGTGATAGGGAGCAGTTGGCGTACAGATAGTATATAGCCAGCAGACCCTTGCCAAGAGTGAAGAGTGCCTGAAGAGGAGAGGGACAGGAGGCCCTGCTGGCAGAGCTCTGGCCTTCACCCTTGCTGAGGGTGCTTCCCCACCGCAGAGGAAAGTACTGGGGTGGGTGATTGGGAGTGGGAACAGGAAGGTGAGAGCAACATAAATGCCTGGCCCTGGGCATTACCTCACAACTCACAGTGCCCCTTCAGAGGAGGGGGGAGTGTTCAGTGGGGCAGTGTGTATTCTGTGCTGCTCTGACCCCCACAGCCTGTCTGCCTTTTAGGACAGAAGAACCCTTGAGTGGGTGACTGGAGGTCATGGGAGCTTTTAGAAGGTGAGCCGTGCTTTCTGCACACTAAAAAGGAGATGGTGCATAGGTGATGACGAAGTCAACCCTTGAGGCCATGGGCATCCTTCCCCAGGTAGCCAGAGGGTTCTTGTCCTGGCCTGCAAGAGGAAGCTGACTGGTGGGTCGGACCAGGTTTGCCTGAGCGAGGCAGGGTCATCAGCTGCCGTAGGGCAGAAGGCTAGTGGAAAGGGTCTGTGAGCAGTGGGGCCGTCGAGGACATGGGCAGGTGGGAGGTGAGGTGGCGAGAGCATTCACACTGCCAGTCCATGCTGTGCCCGTGAAGGATGACTGCAATTCTGACATCCGGGTCCAAGGAAGCTCAGTGGATGGGCATGTCTCTGCCACCATCCTGAGCCAGATGGACCTTGAAAAGAAACTGGGCTAAGCAGCTTGTGTCTGGGAGTCTGAATATGTCAGCCTGGTTGCTCCAGGGAGGCCCATTCCTAGGAGAGGGCACTGCAAGAAAACAAAGCGAGGGGCTTGGTTGCCCCCAACATAGGTTCTATGTTTTGTTTTTGTGGTATTTTTGTTTGTTTTTTCACTCATTTCTCACTCATTCTGTAGACCAGGCTGGCCTCCAACTCAAAGATCTGTCTGCCTCTGCCTCCCAAGTGCTGGGATTAAAGATGTGCACCACCACTGCCCAAGTGTGTTTTTCTTGAGTCCACCCAATAAAGATATTCAGGGAATGTGGAGATGAGAATGTTTCCTGCATCAGGAAACCTACAGGTGGGGGAAACATGATGGACCAGCTGTGGAAGAAGGCAGCTCATTATCAAGGCAGCTGGCCTCCAAGGCTCCTTCAGAAGGTTGGAGAGGATGGCCTGTGAACAGAGTCCTGAGCAAGAAGAGACCATGGGCATCAGCTGGAGCCTGTGACCGCAGAGGATGTAGGTACCAGGAGACAGCTATGAAGGTGAGTGATAGTGGTGGCCTTCTGGAGTTTGAGTCAGGCGTGGGGGCACCCAGAGCTCTGTAATTTGCTTTGACTCAACACAACTACCCTTAGTTCTCTATACAATGCTTACTGTTTCTGGCAGGCAAGCTGAAGGAGCAGAGCATTGACCAGAGAGCCTAGCACTTAGCAGTCTCCACTGAGGGTGCAAGAACGTGTGAGGGACCTATCTAGGGGATGGGGAAGCTCTCTGGCATCTGGGTAGGTGCTGGCCTGTAAGCCAGTATCAGCTAATGCCTTGGCACAGATGTCCTGCATAGGCCAGGGAGGCCTGGGCTGCTAGGAGGAGTGGGGAGAAGACTAGGTGATGAAGAAAAAAGAAGGGTTCATTGAACCTGGATCCCGTCACCTTCGTTTTGGAGAAAATAGAGTAGGCTCTAAGGAAAGACACTGTTCTCAGCCAGGGGTGCTGGGTTCGAGAAGCTGCTAAGCAGCATGTTGGATGTGGCTGGTAAGAGGTTGGCTGCCATCCCTCCTAGTGGGTAGAGGGAGAGCCAAGCCCCACGGCCTCAGGTTCTTTACCCTCCATCTTGCTCTCTGGCTGTTCTGTTCTTCCCACTCTTGACTACTGGTTGATTTGACATTTACGCCATTGGGCCCCCCCTGGTGTTAGAGTGTAGCCTTCTAAGCCAGGCTGCCTCTCCCATTCCAAGCACCAGGCACACTGAGCTGCAGAGGCTGTGCTTATCTGTCTCAGCTGAAGCTCCAGCAACGTTCTCCACAGAGGGAGAGGAGCTATATGCTTGACCCTGGGCTAGAGGGATGCTTGGCACTGCAGAAGCAGCTTTATCCGTGGAGCTGATGGACACCCTCAATGCCACTATCAATCACTGCTTCTGGTGGCAGGGCTCTCATTTGTCCCCTGCTGTCCCTAGGAGTGTGGCTTACGTTGCAGGCACTTGGGTTACTTGCACAGATGATGATGATACAGGAAAGGGAGCTGAGCCAGTGCCCAGAGCTGGAGATGGGGAACCTTAGACAGCACAGTTCCAAGGGTCCTGAAGCGGAAGAGCTGTGGGCTAGAGAGAAAAGAAGACCCCAGTGTTTCTGCAGGCCTGGCATGAGCTCCTTCCCTGGCTCAGTGTGGGCAGAGCCCTCTGCTTCCAGCTCTTTACAGAAGCTGGGATGCCACAGTGAAGCAGGCAGACAAGGTCCGCCCTCTATCTCCGTGACTTAGTCTGAGCAAACACTGGAAATACCATTGTGTTGAACAGTTAGGGCTTGTTAGAGGCTGATGGGGCACTCACAGGGACTGTCAGATGACGTCGTTCTATGTTCCTTCTGTTAACAGGCTTATGGCTTGTTGAATAGGGCAGGCAGCTAAGGAGACCGAGAAATGCACATTCCCTTTTGGTAAGAAGCAGGTCTTTTCCTCCCCAGCCTCTGTCCCTGTCTTAGGTGGTAGTGTGCTTGATATGCCTGTGGAGCTCAGGGCCTAGGGAAATCTTACTGTTTGTTGCTGTTAAGTATGGTTATAAAAAGGCTGAACACCAACCCAGCTAAGACAAAGGGATTGCAGGCCTTCAAGTTGGCTTCTTTTGTTTATTGATTCAGAATCTCACCGTGTAGCCTGGGCTGGCCCAGAAATTCCTATGTAGACTAGGCTGGCTTCAAACTCAGTGAACCATCTGCCTCTGCCCTCTGAATGCTAACACTATACACATACTGAGCTGCTTTTCATTTTGTATCTTGAATTTTGAAGTCTGTCTACAGTGCCTACATATTATTGTGGTACTGAGACAGAAACTGATCAGAAAGCTCTTCTAAAGAGCCCTGAGGAGTGACATGCTTTTCCCAGGGATGGGCATATCTCCCTGGTGTGTGTCTGAAGCCTCCCTGGCCTGGCTGGCTCTCCTGAGGCCTCTATTAAGTTAGATGCAGCTTCAGTCTTCAAAGTGAAGGCTCTTTTCCCAGCGAATGGCCTAGGGTGGGGAAGTGTGGGTATAAGCCAAGACACGATGGCTGTGTTCTATCCAGCACTGATTCTGTGTAGGTCTTTGGTAGCCCTGGCAGAGAAGAGCTGTGGTGGGTCCAGCCTCATCCACATCTGTTTCTGCACTAGAGACAGCCATTCAGTACAACCCCCATGACCTCTGGTAAGGATGATCTGACATAGATGTCTGCAACTCTGGGCAGCTCACACACAGGCTGCTAAGCCAGAAGCCATGGTCCATTCTGGTCTCAGGTCTGTCTCTGCGATCTGTGGCAATCTTTCTGGACCTTTGCTGATCCCAGAAAGTTTTCTGGTCTGGGCAGAGACAAATCCTGTTGTTCTTGCTATTTGCTTGAGGCTACATTGGGGTTTTTCCAAAGAGGCACTGAGATCCCAGTGCTTGGGAGGCAGAGGCAAAGGCAGGAAATCTCAGAGTTTGATGCCAGCCTGGTCTACATAGAGTGTTCTGGTTAGTCAGGGCTATGTTGTGAGGCCCTGTCAAAAAAAAAAAAAATGAGTGGGGGGCAGGATGGGAGGGGAGCTGAAATACAAATCACCCATCACTCAACCCAAAAGGTACATCATATATGGCTTATTCTCAAGTGACCAGAGTCTGGCCCAACCCTTCCAGAGCCAGCTCTTAAAGTAAACAAGGGAGCTCTGGGCCCTGGTGGTGGCTCGTGTACTTGTTGGTGTGTGACCTGGAGCCATCATTAACCCCCTCAGAGCCTTGGTGTCTTCATGTATGAGTGGATGGTTTACAGTAGAGGGCTTGGCTGGTGCAGTCTCCTTTCTTCTCCCCAGGACTGAGGGACCTGCATAAGGACTGAGTGCTTATTCTGTGCTTGCCTTTGTGAAGCTCTGAGGAGGCAGAGTGAGGTATGGTTCCTTCCTTTGGGGAGCCCTTCTGGGGACATGTGAAAGTGTTTGGGAGCTGTAGACACTACAGAACTAGGTGGAAGGCGTCTCTGTGGACAGAGTCCCTAGTGAGGAACTCATGGAAAGGCTCTTCTGACTAGATCACGGGCCTCTGGTTAGGGCCAGGCGGCTGGTGGCCCCTCCCTGGTCAGCAGGCCCTGTCTGCCTTAGCCCTTGCCCTGCGCATACAAACTGGCCCCAGACCATCTAGTTCTGGTCTCTGAGGGCCTCCTTTGTTTCTTTTAGGTTTTGGAGACAGGTTTTCTGTAGCCCTACCTAGAACTCAGAAATTTTCCCACCTCAGCCTCTAAGGATTATAGTCATGAGCCACCAAACCTAGCACCTCAGGGCACTTCTGCAGGGGCTGGCAGCTCCTCATATCCAATGTAGAGCCAAGAGCTCAAAAGTATGTCGATTCAGCCAGATGTGGTGGCACACGCCTGTAATTCCAACACTTAGGGAGGCAGAGGCAGGCGGGTCTCTTTGAGTTCGAGGCCAGTCTGGTCTACAGAGTGAGTCCAGGACAGCCAGGGCTACACAGAGAAACCCTGTCTTGAAAGATACCCCCCTCCCCCCCCAAAAAACAGGTGGATGGGTGTGGGGTCACCGCATCCTTTCTCTGGCCACAATGTCCTTAAGTCTTAGATTAGAGAACCAAGTCAGCTGGCTCAGGGTGCTGACTGGTCCGGGACGTACTAGCCATGGTGACCATCAGCCCCTTTCCTCTGCTTCAGAAGCCATCTTTGCAGACTGATCCTGGCAGAGAGGCCCCAGAGGAGGCAAGCCTTTTTGGGAGGCAAGTTCAGATCTGTGATTGTGACGAATCTGGCCCTCTCAGGATCCCCACAACAAGCAGAGAACGTGTCACCACATCTCTTTTCGGGTGATGAAGGTGGCACTGGGAGAAGTGGAATGCCTGTCCTGGGCTCCGGCTGGGGTGAGGCCCGGCTGGAGTGCTTCTCTTGGGCCTGCATGCGCCGGTGCACTTCTTTCTACTAGGAGACCCCTCTGCAGTAGGGGAGCTGCTAGCAGGCCTAAATCCAGGCACCCCCTTCATTTCTCCCTCCCCTGCCCTAGGAATGCAGCCCCTGAGCAGCTCCTGCTTGCTTTCCCTCCAAATTCTAAGTCGGATCTGTCTGCCTCTCGCCTCTCTTCTGTGCAGCATGGCCAGCTCAGGCCACACTGTTGGTTGTCACTTGCCACTCACTGTGGAGCCTGCCGTCTGCCTGCCTGACCCAGCTCTGACTTCCATGTCCTGAGCTGCAGGAGAAAAGGCCTCTCAGGTCCCTTCTCTCGTTAGCACCGATGTTTCTTTTTAGATTACAGCCGAACACGAGGGGGTGGAGGATAGACAGTGGCGTTTGTTGCTCTGAGGTCCCTTCTCTCGGCACAGGGAATCCGCTAGGAGGGTCAGACAGGGCTCATCAGCCTCTGAGCCTTAGGGCTGGTCATTGCCCAGACTTTGCCTTCCCACCTACTGTGGTTGGTGCAGGGTTAAGAATGTGACCCCTCACTGAGGACACTGTGCATGCCCTCTGTGAGATCCTGCACAGGGATCCTAGGGCCAGGACCAGGGTTACAATGTGTGAAGCTTGGTGCAAAGGAAAATGAAAGGCCTGTGACTCAAAAAGCAGGAAAACACTCCCATGATTTCCTTCACAACTTGTTATGGTGCTTTTTTTTTTTTTCCTGGTTAAGAAGAAATTTATTGGGGGTGAGGAAACACTTGTAAGAGACACCGAGAGGACAAAACCCTCTGCAAAGCAGAGTCAGGACTCAGGAAGCTGAAAATCCTTGTGGTGTTTTGAACAGTCCGTTCAATGTCATTTTAAATAAGGAAAAAAGTAAAGGTGAGTACTGTGCAGTCTGCCTTTCCATCTGCTGGGCAGTGCCAGCTCCACACACAGATGTTAGGGCACCCAGTTCACATGAATGCTCTCGTGGAATCACAGAAATGACGCGATTTGTATTTTGTGGCTCACCCTAAAGGGAACCTTCAGCTGACCAAAATAGACAAGCACTAGCCAGGTTACAGAAGGAGGAGAACACCCTGAGGCTGATGTCCCAAGCCCTGGCACCTCCTCTCTCTATATATACTGACCAGCTGACCACAGCAAAGTGCTGCTGAGGATCTCAGTGCCCAGGACGGAGTGGGAGGCTCATCCTACATTCAGATACAGCCTGGCTGGCTACCAGATGGGTTCTGTGTGCTTCAGGGCAGTGACTGGTGCCAAATATATATATATATATATATATATATATATATATATATTTAAGATAGGGTCTTAGGCTGACTTTAGACTTAAAAAGTAGCCAAGGATGACCTTGAACTCCAAGCCTTCCTGCGTTCACCTTCTGGGTCCTTGGATCACAGGTATGTTTCTGTGTGCTCTTGGGGACCAGACCCTGGGCTTCCATGTACTCTCAATAAGCATATACTGACTGAACAACTCTTCTAGCCATCCTAGACTTGATGAACAAAACACAAGTTCACGGCTTGGATCAGTGGTTTGTAGGTGGTAACCATAGAGCCCTGGCCTTTGAAATGGCCATGCAACTCTACTACTTCTCGCAGGAAAACTAAGAAAAGGCTGAAGAGAGACTGAAGTGCCCAGAGACAGCCATGAGCCCGGTGACATTGTGTGTCCAGCTGCATTCGGTTGAAACATCTGTAAAGCTCCTGTTTTTCCTGCCTGGGCAGCACCAAACCAAAATGGGACACAGAGTTGATGCCCAGCCTGACCCAGCTACCCCACACCTTCCTTTCTAATTCTCAGTTCCTTTTTTTTTTTTTTTTTTGAGACTTATCAGCATATGCAGCCTAAACTGGTCAGAAACTCATGATCCTCCTGCCTCAGGCTCCTGAATGCTGCAGGTTTACATGTCTGGCTCTGGGTTCCTTTTCTGACTTAGAGAATCTTAGAGCTGCCCATCACCTCTGACTGTCAGAGGCCCCTGAGAGCTTACCTGGCGTCACATCGCACTCATAACCTGTCTCAGGCCAGGTTTCTTTCTAGAACAAAGGAAACCTCAAAGTTCATTTCTCTCTCATTCAGGTCCTCACGGTCTCTGATGTGTCAGTGGAGGGAGATGTGAATGTTCAGTGCATCTCTGTGTATGACTCTGGGTACTGAGGCACTGAGTGTTCAAGAAACAGATAGTGATCCTCGTAGCACAAAACTAATCCTTCTACATGAGAGGCAGGAGGAGAGATGTGAGTTCAAGGTCAGCCCTGGATATATGACAAAACCCTATCTCAAAAATAATTAAGAAGCTGGGCATGGTGGCACATGTCTGTAATCCCAGCACTCAGGTGGATCCATGAGTTTGAGGCCAGCTTGGTCTACAGAGAAACCCTGTCTCAAAAAACAAATGAACAAACCAATAAAAAAATAAGAACTGGGGAGACAGCTTAGTCGCTGAGTGTGCTGGCTGATCTGATCTTCCAGAGGAACACGTTCAGTTCCCAGTACTAGTGTGGTGGGTTAAAACTAACTAGTTCCAGAGGATCTGACAGGCTCTCTGGCTGAAGCCCTTACTGCATGCACATATTGCACAGACAGACAAAAACACACATACAGAACATAAACATTTTAAAGTAATAACTAATGACAACAGAGGTAAGATGCTCACCTATCATACTGAGGCTCTGGGTTCAACCTGCAGCCCAGGGAACTCACCAGGAAATGCAGGGGTGGGAATGGGGGCCCCTGGGTAAGGAGCCTCAATCTTTCTGTTTTCTTTTTTCCTTTTTTGGCTACAAGGTTTCTTTATAGAGCTCTGGCTGCTCTGGAACTCAGGAACTTGCTACATAGACCAGGCTGGCTTCAGACTCTCATCTATCTGCCTGCCTCTGCCTCCTGAGTGCAGTAATTAAAGGAATTCACCGAGATACCCAGCATGGAGGGCACTTCTTACCAAATGCTTTCTTTTTTTCCTACCTTATGTTCTGGACACACTTTCCCTCCCTCAGCATCCCCCAATTCCAACCCACCCAACTCCACCCTGCCCCCACACCCGACAAGCTGGCACAGCTTTAATCCTAGCCCTGGGGAGGCAGAGGCAGGCAGATCTCTGTGAGTTCTATGCCAGCCTGGACTGCAGAGCTAGTTCCAAGACAGCCAAGACTACACAAAGAAACCCTGCTTTGATAAAAGAATCAATAAAACAAAACCTGAGAAACAAAAACCAACACGCTAATACACAAACAAAAGCATACCCACACATGCACAAAGCCAGAAACCAAAATATATAAGGGAAAGACCATTAGACAAAAAGTTCAAATGCCCAAACAAAGCAATTTGAGATTAAAAAAAAAAAAAAAAACCTACAAAAATACCATTGAGTTTTGTGTTGGCCAACTATTCCTGGGCATGGGGCCTGCTCTGAAGTGTGGTTAATATACTCAGGCTCCATTGCTGAAAAACTTTTTTTCCCTTTTGCAAGCTGGTCTCAACTGCAGCTAGTTTTTGGTTAGGGATGGAAGCTCATTCCGTCTCTGCTTCTCAGGATGGGGCCTCAACTGACTTGAAGCTCTTCAGGCCTGTGCACGCTGCCACATTCTCAGTGAACATAGGACTACAGCGGTCCAGTGTGTCGAGAGGAGTTTTCTTGGAGTCCTTTCCTCTGGCTCTTACAATCTTTCTGCTCCTCTTCCATCTAGCTCCCTAACCCAGAGTGGAAGTTTGGTGAAGACATGGCTGCTCCAAGGTCTTTCACTCTGTGTATTGACCAGTTGTGGATCTTTGTTAGTTTCCGTGTACTGCAAGAAGAAGCTTCTCTGACGATGGCTGAATGAGACACTGATCTATGGGAGTATCAGAATGTCATTAGGAGTCATTTTATTGCTTTTTTGTTTGTTTGTTTGTTTGTTTTTTGAGACAGGGTTTCTCTGTGTAGCCCTGGCTGTCCTGGACTCACTTTGTAGAGTGTGTGGCCTGGAACTCGCAGAGATCTGCCTGCCTCTGTCTCTGAGCACTGGGATTACAGATGTGTGCCACAGTGAAACCCCCCCCCTTTTTTTTTTGAGCAAGAGTATTTGGTTTTCCCCTAGACCCATGATCTATCCAGTCTCAAGTTTTTGACCACCCAAGCCAACTGCTTACTCTTTAAGACACTCTGAAATGGGACAAATGGTCTGTTCATTCAGGCCCCAAACATACTGAAATGTAAAGGTTTAATTGTGTGTGTGCATGCCTGCACACGTTCGTGGCTGAGGAGACCTGATCCCCAATCTGAAGTTATAGGCCTTTGTTCTGCGCCTGCCGCTGGCGCTGTGACTGCACTCAGGCCCTCTGCAGGAGCTGTATGCATGCATTTAGCCTCTGAGCCCACCTTGCTAGCTACCTTTTACTTTTTCTAGATGTTAGGAAATTTTTATTTGGAGTGTGCTATAAGCCTGCATGTGGAGGTCAGAGAAAATTTACAGGAGTCAGGTCTGTCTCTCCTACTTTTTAGATCTTGGGGGTTGAATTTAAGTCATCATGCTTGGTGACTAGCACTTTTGAGCCTTCTCACCAGGTCTGAAATTCAGCAGACCTCTTCCTGGCTGGCCTGGAACCCATTGTATAGATCAGACTGTCCTCGGACTCACAGATATCCACCTGGTCCTGCCTCTCAAGTACTGGAATTAAATTTCATACCTTGTTGAAATTTCTTTTTGGAGATTTTTTTCTTGTTGCTGTTTTTGTGGTTTTTTTGTTTTGTTTTGTTTTGTTTTGTTGAGACAGGGTTTAGCCTTGGCTCTCCTGGACTTGAGTTGTAGATCAGGCTGTCCTCATACTCAGCGACTTGCCTGCCTCTGCCTCCCTAATGTTGGAATTAAAACCATGCACTGAAGCCGTCGCTACTACCAGGCTTTAATTTTTTTTTAAAGACAGTTACAACCTGATGTTGTGTTTGCAGTGGTTAAGAGTATGTGCTGCTGCTTGAGGACCCAGATTCAATCCTTAGTATATACATTGGGGAGGCTCACAACTGCCAGTTCCACGGGACCTGACACGCCCTCTTCTGGCCTCTGTGAGCACAGAACATATGTGCACAACATAGATCAAAAAACACAACAGCCAGCTCCTCAAATGTCCTAGGCTAGCTAGCCAGCTTCAAACTCATTACAGAGCCGGTGATGGCCTTGAGGTTCTGGTCCTCCTGTCTCCAGCTTCCAAGTTCTGGGATTCCAGGCTTGCATCACCACTCTTGGTTAGTGCAAACAGAGGGCCTTGTACCGGCTAGGCAAGCACACTACCTACCGGGGCCACACCGCCCTTTACTGAGACAACGCTGTTAACACAGCGAGTCCCAGAGAGCCCTACATCCCTTGGTGTGTGGTAGCCTTCTCTTAAAATTATAATCTGAAAATGAGTTTATAATTTGTGTTGTTGGGGTCACAGGACTTTTTGCTTGAACACTCGGCCTTAACCTGATTTAAAACGCTAGCACCAGGCCAGGGCAGGGATGCACTGTCATCTATTCGACATTGAACAGATTTGAGTTTGTCCTTCTGTAGCAGGAACCCAGCGCCCAGGCAGGGGCGCCCCCTTCCCCCAACTAAGGGTCGCTGGGATGGGGGTGTCTAGGCTTAGTCCAACAGGAAAAGCAACAGACAAGCTTGCTCAGGAGCCTCAGCCTGCCAGCCACAACCAGGAAAACTGGTTGGGGCAGCTGCCCAGACTGCTGGCTCCTCACCCATCCCTAACCCCTCCCTTCCACTGGCCTAGGGGAAGGAAAGAGTCTCCCATAGCAGCACCAAGTAATTGTCGCTCTTTCTGAGTGCCAGCTAGATGCCAGGCCCAGCTGGGTTCCTACAGTCAGTCAGTGCTGTCTAAGGGAACCAAGCTCAGAAATGCCAGACTGCTGGTTCTTCCCCACCCCTGGGGGTGGGGTGGGGACTGAGCCATGACTTGATTCTAGCTGTGTTGGATGCCTCTCCCCCCGCAAGGGTTCTCAGGCCCTGAACTGGGCTTCCAAAGTTGATGGTTGACATCTCCAGCTAGACCCATCCCTGACATCCGTCTGGGCTGTCCACCCGCCATGCTCTCCTCCTGCCCACAAGCCACTGTAGCTCTGAGGGTCATCTCTTCCTTTGCTGTCAGTCCTTCTGCCTTGCGTGTCCTTCCACCATCTGCTGGTGTGATAGAGATTTCTAGGGCTCACAACAGACACTGTGTCTCTATGCTCGGTCCCCTTGGGGACAGGCAATGCTTGGGACTGTAGGTGAGGTGAGTCACTGTCAGGCTGAGGTGTACAGAGGACTCCACGTGTCTTCATTCTCTGCCACGGTGGCAGTGCTGAGACAGAAACAGAGTCACTGTGTGAAAGAGGCTGGAGATGGTGTCTGGCTTAGCTGGACTTTGCATAGTCAACAAATAAACCTTGAGCATGACTCAGTCTGGTAACGGCTGCTGGCTTGAGCCTGACAACCTGGGTTTGGTCTCAGGTGGATGGAGAGAACCTGTGCCTCCCTTCAAGCTGCGCTCTGCTCTGTGCGTGTGTCACAGCATGTGCACTCGTGTGCACACACACATAAGAAAATAAATAAAATGATGAAGAATAACCCTGTTCTTGTCAGATCTCTCGGGTTGGGGATTAATTTTTTATGGCAGCCTATCTGGCTAATATGCTGATCTGCTTAGGTTTCAGACATCATTTTCTCAGGTCACCAAACACTGACCCACCCCTCCAAACAGCCAAAAGCTCCGATTTCACTTTCCTGTAATACTTATCGGTTTTGTCTTTACTCTTGTCTTCAGTCTCCTTCACTGCAGGTTTTCTGAGACAAAGCCCACAGCTGTCTGCTGCATGCCTGGTTCCTACTGCAGTGCCTGTCACATTTAGGTGCCCAAGAAACACTTGAATGTTCATTAAACAAGTGAGTGTGAGAGCCAGCTGACCACTGCGCCAGGTTATCTTTGAGATGTGCCATTGCAGCCTGTGTGTTTCTAACTCTGAGTGGACATCAGACTTCAAGTCATCAGAAAGTTGGAAGCTGTGGTTGTTTTCTGACTTCTGGAGCACCAGAATCAAAGCCGGCTGGAACCTTTCTCTTCTCTCCATAGCGTTACAGATGAGTTGACAGGACCTGTTAGGGGAAGGAAGTGGCTCCTTCTAGGTAGATAGGTGCTCGGCTTTGCCAGAACCTGCCCTGAGTCTATAGACACTTGGTCCATTGCTCTTCCTACTCAGCTTAGTGGCTCCCTTGGTAGCTTCTGCCATGAGGACCTGATTTTGGATCCCAGCACCCATATAAGTTTTGGGTACCCAGTCTATCACCCCAGCACTGTGGGGTGGGGTGGACAGGTGGATTTCTGCAGCTCAGTAAGAGTCAGTGCTCTGGTGGATGAGGCCAGGTCTAGTGATGGATACTCTGTCTCCAGAAATAAATAATTGATGAAGACACGTAGTGTCAGCCTCAGACTGCCACATGCACATGTCCACACATATGCCACACGGAGATACACACAAGAGGTCTTCTCCAGAGGGCTCCATAAGGTCACCAACAAGATAGGCTTGTAGCTTTGTTTTACTTATTTTTTTAAAAAATTTTTTTGGGGAGGGGACTGTACAATGCCATCTTCTGGCTTTTGTGGGCACCATGCACATATTTGGCACAGGCAAAACACTTTTATGCTCAAAAATATTTTATGTGTTTGGTATGTATATGTGTGTGTGTGCAATGCCAGTGGAGGTCAGAGCCTCTGGAACTAGCCTTACAAATGGTTGTGAGTCACCCCGTGTGCACAGGGAACTAAACCCAGCTCTTCTGCAAGAGCTGTCCCTGCTTTTAACTGCTGAGCCATCTCTCCAGCCTCAAGAAACCATGTTTTTAAGGTTTTTTGTTTTTTGTTTTTTTGAGACAGAGTCTTGCTGTGTAGCCCTGGCTGTCCTGGGAACTTTCTAGGTAGACCAAGGTGGACTCTAAATCACAAAGATCCTCCTGCCTCTGTCTCCTGAGTGGTGGGATTAAAGGTGTGCACCACCACTGCCTGGCCAGAAATAACTTTTTTTTGTTAAGTTTTCCGCCCCTGTGAGATGGGGTCTCAGGAAGGCTGTCCTGGGCCCCTGTAAGATGGGGTCTCAGGAAGGCTGTCCTGGAGTTTGCTCCCTGCTCAGGGGAGCCGTTCTGTCAGAGATCCTCAGCAGTGCTTGCCCCAGAGGGGCAGCTTGCCTGCGGCCCTGCTGGGCAGCTCATTTACATCAGTGACAGTGCCTGCTGCCCTACAGCATTCACTCTTCTAACTATGCAACATGCTTATTGTAGAAGTTCAGGGACTGCAGAGCTGTGTGCATGAAGATGCACAGAACCCAGGTAAGCCGTAGCCTCTCTGCCTACTGCACTCTCCACTCCTAAGGACCTATTCAGCCTTGTTTATCTGAACAGGTACTAGATTGCACCTGTACTGCAGATGTCTGTGGGCCCCTCCGGGTAGCCTTGGCCTTGCAGTGTCCCTCTTCCTTTTGGCCTGTTGGCTATCATCCTTGGATACCTGCTAAAGCCCTTTTTTAGTTCTTCTAAAAGTCCATGAGGAACCATGAGTTCCCTGTATGGCCTCCTGCAAGCAGTGTCCTTGACCTCAGTCCCCTGGGAGTGGCCCCTAAGGGCCTCCTGCCCTGGATCCCAGAACTCAGTCTCTGCCTTGGCTGATGGCTTTCTTCTCAGGTGGCAAACCCAGGAAGGTACCGATGGTCCCATGCCAAGAGCAGACCATCTTCTCCAGAGCTGTGCTGACTATTTCACATGCCCCAGACCTCAGTGGCCCTGCCCAGGCCCCAGGTCTTAACCAAAATCCATCAGAAAATATCTCCTCAGCCCAGATTACAACCCCCCCCCCCACACCCTGGACTCCAGAGACAGCCTCTGCACTGCACTCACCAGGTGTCACCTGCTCTTGAGAAAAGACTTCTCTGCTCATGAGTGATAGCCAGCAACTACTGTCAGGCTTGGCCACAGCTTTGGGAACCCAACTGTCTTTCCATGAAACGTTTGGAGTTAGTAAAGAAGGTGGTTTCTTTTGGATGGCAAATCTGTGAGCTCAGAGGCCAGAGCTGCCTTTGTCTGCAGCAGAAAGCTGGTCTGCAGTAAGAGTGGGGAGCTCAGAACGCTGTTTGAAATCTCTGCCTCTGTCCAGCTGCCCTTGAAACCAGTGGCTCTTCTGCCCACCACACAATTCAGTGCCACGATCTGGAAGTCTTACTCTTCGCCCAAGCTCTATTGGTCACTCTGTTGCCCCTTACCAAAAGTTTTCAAGGACACAGGACCTGGGTGTGGTAGAGCACAGACACTATTCTGTCTTCTCTGCCTGTGTCCTGGACCCTGTTAATGAAGCAGTGAAGTGATGAATGTGAGCCTCTGTCAGCTCAGACTGGATCCTGTAGCCTAGCATTGACTCAATTGTGAATTCCCAGTCTGGCCATTTAAGCCACGCCCAGATCAACCGCCAGCTCCTATCACAAGGCTACAAGCTCCAACTAGGAGCTCCAACAGGTAGAGGCTGCTACCAAGTGCTGTGACCTTGGATATGCAGTCTCATTTCCCAAAGGCTGGATCCACCTCTAAGGAAGGCCTCGAAGCTGAAATTAGTAATCCACAGAGGCGTTGGCTGTTCTGGCTCTTTATTGCTTTGGTGGTGTTGAGTAGAGAGCTTGTCAGGGGCTAAGCAGCCAACACACTCTTTGTAGATGTCTGTCCAGTGGACAGTCAGTAAGGCATGGCACTTGGTGTGCGTTTTCTTTCTTAGTGGCCCTCCTGGGAGCTTAGAGCACCCTGAGCCCGGGTCTTCTCTGGAGGGCAGCTCAGAGCTCTGTGAGGCTCCAGCTGTCATCCTGGAATCTAGCTCCAAGCACAGCTAGAGCCCGGCTCAGCCCTTCCCCGGCATCAGAGGCAGCCTGCCTTGCGATGTGTGTTTTATCCTGGGGGAGAGCCGATTAGCTGGGGGAGGACTGAAGCCTCAGTTCTCTGGATGTTGCCTTTCGCCACGCCACTCGTGAGGAGCCCTCTGTCTCTTCCAATTCCCCTTCAACCTGGGTCTTGCTGGAGGGGACCTGCCTGCTCCCTGCTAGCGCCCCCATGCAGGGGATGGTCTTGGCTAGACAGCCCCACCTCTTCCCGAAGTGTGCCTGTGGTGCTCTGCCTATGGAGCACCAGTCTGTCCCAGGCAGCTCTGGGTTGCCACGCTCTATGCGGCGCAGGAAGCCCCAGGGGCTGTGAGTGGGGTTGGAGGGCGCGTGCAGCCCTCACTGTGGCGCCTGATGTTAGGCCTCTGTCAGGGTCGTTGTTTGTTGTTTCAGGGGCGAATATCTGTGTCCTCTGTGGGGTTGTCAACCCTTTGTGTCATTGCTCAAGGTGCCTGAGCCCTAAAAAGATAAGTGGGGCTAGGGGATCTCCTGTTGTGCCACTCCCTGAGCTCTTCCTCCAACCCCCAGTTTCACTAGATGCCAATGTACCCAGTATGTCCTGAGCTTAAGAACAGAAAACCTGCCTGGGTGGGGAGGGAGAACCTTAGTCTGTAGTCTTGCTGATCTCAAAGCTTTTATTTCGCACCCAAACACCTACACCTCTTTGCTACATGGGTCCCAAGGATGGATGCGAAGGTCCCAAGACCCTCACTGGGAGTCTTGTTGTGCCCAGCTCCATGCTTCCAACAAAGGCGTCCGACCACGTGTCCTCCTCCACTCCGACCTGGAGAGGGAAAGCTCCGGGCGCACTGTCCCTCTCAGATCAGGGTTGGGTGGGGAGCGACGCTGCGACGCGGGTGAGTGTGGAGCCTCCCCCTGCAGTCCGGACGCCCCCCATCCTCACCGGCTGCGCCTCGCCCACTCCCATCCGCATACACTGCAGCGCGCTCCAATCGGCGCTAGGGGGAGCCGTGGCAACTGGCTTGGACTGACTCAAAACTGCATCCAACAGCTATTTCCTTGGACTTGTAGGGGGAAGTGGGAAGGGGGTAAGAAGCCCCCCCGCCCCCGGCAGCTCCACTCTCTTCCCGTGGGAGGCGGAGAACACAGTCCTGGGTGGGTCGGTGGGATGAAGGTGTCTTTCCTCTCGATAACTCACACCTGCAGAGCATTCCTTTTTATCAACCGGGTCGTAGGCTTCGTGTCCCTCCCTCGCACCCCCCCCCCGCTCCCTCCCTGCGTTTTGGAATGTCCCCAACAACTTTGCCACGCGCGACAGCGGGATCCAGAGTCAAGCAACCTCCTGAGAATGGATAGCGTCACCTCTCGTAGTCTGGACGGGGACCCTGTGCGACAGTGCCTCCTCTTGCCCAGTGAGGCATGTCGGGTGGGGCGGGGAGAGTTGCCTGCTCTGTGGCTGGAAGCTTTTGCGCAGGGAAGGGGAGTGCGGGGCCGAGGCAGTGAGAGCGAGAGATCTTTAGGGAGACAGAGACGAGAGATATTGCAAGAGAGACAAACCCCCAACAGCAAGAGCCTGCCGTTTCATCTTACCCCACCGCCCTCCACGCCACCCCGGTTCTTCTTTCCTATCCCCTTAGCAAGGCTGGAACCATCCGCGTGCCTTGGGGCCGGAGCCGTGGCTCCAGATGTGAATTTGGTTCCAGTGGGAAGAACGCAAGCTTCCTCCGGGCCTTGGCACATTCTCCCACTCTGAGGTCATTCCGTAGGTGGTCAGAGGGGAGCGCGCGCCTGGAGCCTTCCTGCCTCCATCCACTGGAGAAGGAGGAGAGGCGGGAGGGAGGGAGGATTAAAAAAAAAAAAGGAGAGGGGAGGGGCACGAGGAGGAGGGAGACGCGGCCAGCACACCACCAAGTGGCACTGAGCAGTGATAACAAACTCAACTTAAAAAAAAAAAAGAAGGAAAAAAATAAAAAGAAAGGAAAAGGAAAGGGAAAAACTTCCCCAAGTTGCTTCCTGAGACGTGCGGACGTGCGGTCGTAGAGTCTGGGTAGCCCAGAAATCTCCCTGCTGCAGAGAGCTCAGAGCAGGGGCCGATGAGGCCCTTGCAACCCTTGGTTGCGTACAGAAAAGTGCTGAAGGCTGGCTCAGCTTCCTGCTGGAGACCCGGGAGCAACCGTTTCCCACAGGGGCCGAGACCTACTGGAAGGAGTAGGGACTGGAGGACCTGTAGCACTGAGGTCTATACCCCAAACCCGCATATCACTCACACACACACACACTGACTCCCAACCCTGGCCCTGCTGATGCTGATCTGGGCTGTGGGCCGCAGCAGGCTGGAGATTTGGGGTTTGCTTGCGTTTCAAGGTTTTCCCACCTCTAGGCCCATGTGAAAGCAAAGCACCACCATACACTCTACAATCGACTTTTTATTAAGATTATAAATTTAAACAAATAATCTGAACAGTTTTACCCGGTGAGATACAATTCAGTATGCACAAAAATACAGGAGGAAGAAGGGCCGGGAAGGCAAGGTTGGCAACTTGTTTTGGAGTCCCTGGGGTGCTGATGGCAGAGACCCAGAGGGGCTCTAGTCGAACCTCGCCTCCTCACAACAAAAGGCTTTTAAATTAAACAAAATCTGTCGAGCTGAAGACGCAGACAGGGTTCTCACAAGCTGGAACAATGCTGGTTTCATGAGATGAAGCCGAAGGCTGAAGCAGGACAAGGTAACTTAGAAGCGCGCACACAAACACCACAGCTGACCAGGAGCTGAGCGAAAAGTCTCCAGCGCAGTCGGCGGTCCGGGCCCCTCCCTCCCCCGGGGATCCAGGTGAAGGAATCGACTTCCTTTTTTGTTTAGTGAGGACCGCAGTGCTGGGCATGATGGGAAATGTAGTTCGCGTTACTCGCCCCCCACCCCTTCCCCAACTGTGCTGTGTGGGTCGGGGTGTACCCCCAGTCCGCGAGGCGGGTGGAGGAGGGGAAGAGGACGGAGCCAGAGGGGCGGGGAAAGGAGGGGTTCTAGACGCCCGCCCCGGCAAGAAAAGAAAAAAAAGTTGAAGTGTTTTCATTTCTGCCTTCTCATTTTGAGAACTTTGGAGGCCGCCCCCAGAGAGGAAATGTGACCGAAACGTCCCTTCTGGAGATAGAGTTTGCCTTTGTTTTTTTTTTTTTTTTGCTCAGGGTTTCACAAGACCCGTTCTTCACCCAGAGAGGCACTCAGGAGAGCGGAACGTCGGGCTTCCCAGCTCTGACAACTGATTGGAACCGGCGTCCTGGGCCCCGCGCTCTCCTGCGTCGCGCCCCCGGCGCGCCCGGGCACCCAGCCTCGCCCCCGGCGGCCCGGCACCTCCTCCGGGCAGCAGCCCTGCCTCACGTGGCAGGCTCCTCGCTAAACACCACTGCAATCAGTACAATAAAAAGGAAGAAAAAAAAAAGAGTAAGAGAAACACAAAGCATATTTAAATAGGCGCTTTCTCTCTGCAAAAATAAAGTCCAAGATTTTTAGATTTTTTTTATTTTACAATTTATAAAACATGAGCCTCTGCTCGCCCCCAGCTCAGCCCCGAGTGGCTGGGACCCGCTCGCTCCCTATCGCCCCTTGGCCGAGTCTTTGTCTGGCCCCGGCCCCGCGGGGCCCAAGGTCCCCATGCCCTCGGGGGTCCCTAGAAGGCGACAATGGCTCGAGTCCAGGCGCCGAGGCTGGCGAGCGCCTGCTTGGCGCACAGCTGCCCGTTGAGCGGCGGCGGCTCCGAGGAGTCCGGCTGTCGGCTCACCAGCCCCGAGAAGCCCGAGCCAAAGATGGAGATCAAGTTTGAGATGTTGGACGCGTCCGGGGACGAGTCCGGGCAGAAGTCCTCGAAGCGGGCGCGCTTACAGGGGGCGAACGGGGCGGCCCCGGGGGGCTCGGCTCCCAGGTCGCCCGCGTCCTCCTCGTCGTCGTCCTCTTCCTCCTGGCCAGGGTAATACTTGCGCTTGCAACCAGCGGCGGACGCCAGGCCGGGTCCCGGAGCGCCCTGGCCACAGCAGGGGCAGTGGGCGGAGGCGCAGCAGTCCTGGTGCAAGTAGCCGTTTTCCACCGTGGTCACCACGTGAGTGTCCAGGTCCAGCACGGTGGTCTGGCTGCTGCAGTGCACGCCGAAGTCCGAGGGGGCCGGGTACGCGCCCCGGTAGAAGCCAGGAGACGAGGAAGGGGCTGGAGAGGCGGGCGGAGAGGAGGCGGCGACGGTCGGAGGGGCAGCCCCCGGGGGCGCGGAGGGCGAAGAGCAGGCGGCCGGGACGCGAGGGTCCCGCGGGCAGAGAGCGGCGGGCGCGGGGGGCGGCAGCGGCGCAGGACCCGGCTGCAGCGGCTCCAAGTGCTGCCCGCGGTGGGGCGCGCCGTGCGGCGGCTGGAGCGCGGCGCACCCGGTCAGTTCCGAGAGCGCCCCCGCGCAGCCCGCGGGCGCCCCGGCCACCGCCGCCGCCGCCGCCGCGCAGCCCCTGGGCGCCGGGTGCTGGTGTTGGTGCAGCTGCTGCTGGAGGTGCAGCTGGTGGAGCTGGTGGAGCTGGTGCAGCTGGTGCCGGGCGACCGGCTCGCGCGCCTCCGCGTCCCCGCCGCCGCCAAGTTGGAGCGGGCCGAAGTCGGCCGCGCTGGCCGGCATTCCGGGCGCGGCGTAAGCGAGGTGCTGGTGCTGGTGGTGGGGCGGCTGCTGCTGCTGCTGCTGCTGCTGGCGCCGGTAGAGCTCGGCGTAGCGCTCGCTCAGGTAGAGCTGGCGCGCGTTGCGGAGCACGTAGGACACCAGGAGGTTCTTGTGTAGCTTGATGCCGCCGCGCTGGGTCCGGGAGCTGTGGATCTTGCGCAGGGAGATGCTGATCAGGCTCTGGGCGTCCAGGGCGCACTCCATGCTCCCGCGAAGACGCGGGCGGCGGAGCAGCCGCCTCTGCTGCTGCGAAGGGTGCTGCTGCGTGTGCCTCCAGCTGGTCGCCGGGGCGCGCCGGGCACAGGGAACCGAGCCCGGGTCAGCGGGTCGGCGGCGCACCGAGAGAAACCGCCACCATGCGCTGCGCGCCACCCGCAGGCTCTCGCTCCCCAGACGGCGCCAAAGCAATGAGCCTCGGCCGGCCCCGGCCCTAGCTATTTAGCTGGGAAGCCGCGCTCCGCCCCACTGCCGATTAGCCAATAGGAGCGGGCAAAGGCTCCCGAATGACAGCCGCTGCCCGCCCCGGGGCCACTTGGCTGGCCAATCAGACCAAGGCGGTTCCTTTGTGCTATTCAAATAACGAACGGACCCCGGGCCTCCAACGCCGCCGCTGCCTCGAATGTTCTCTTGGGGCCGCGGCACCGCGTGGGAGTCGGAGCCTCGGAGGCAGCCGCCCGCGGCATGGGTCGCCTCTCAGGAGCTACGTCGAAGCTCGCAGCTCTCCCGGATCCGGCTCCCGCGAGCCGGGGGTCGGCTCACCTGAGCGCCGCGGAGATGGCTCCGCCCCCTTCCGCTTGGTTGGGCCTCACCTGCCGCAGGTGCGCGCGGTTCCCCGCTCCCGGCCACGCGGCGCCGCCTCTTTTCCACCTGCCAAGGCCGGGGGTAACCTGGGCAAGCTGAGCATTCTTCCGAGAAAAGCTGGGGTGTGTGTGTGTGTGTGTGTGTACGCACCTGGGCACTAGAGCACCCTCATGGAAGAGAGAGTTTGGGGCCTGAGTTCTTGATGTGCTAGCCCAGAGGCCTCTGGGAGTGGTCAGGGAAGGGTCTCCCCTTCTGTTTGACTGCAGAACTCAGTGAATTTTGATCTCTAGTTGCGAAGTTTTGTCATTGGGAGTGGGCTGGGTTGGGTGGGGGGAGGGGGGAAGGGAGAAGGGATCTAGGAGCTTGCCTCCAGTTCCCTCCTCACCTTTGGGCAACCTCTTCTTTCCTGCCTCACTTAATATCAATGACAGTAGATGCACTTACTGTGTGCCTAGCTTTGGGTCCTTATCAGAAAGGCCGGAATCCCTCCCTCCAAGGTTCCTGGCCCTGACTGAGTGGGGCAACCTGTTAAGATTTAGTCAGAATCCTGAGCCAGGAGTACCCAGGCCAAGGACTCCTTGCCTTTTATGTCCATACTCTGAGTTATCTGCAGACCAGTTGGGAACAGACAGTAGAAAGAGGAAGGAGATTCTTGGGAGTCTCTTTCTGCACTGAAAAGCCTCAGTCAAGTAAGGGGGCTGCTGCTGGGGTTGGGGCCAAGGTGCGGAAGGGTCTCCAAGATGCCAGCCAGAAGCTGCACCCACAGCGTTCAAGGTTTGGTAGTGCTTAAGTCAGGAAATTGGCCCAGGAAGGGTCCAAGGCTGTGCCCTTGACCGACAAGCAGCATCCACAGGGATGGCTGGTGACAAATGGGACCTTGTGGGGCTGAGGAGTGGAGGGTCTTCTGACATTCTCTGTCTTTGGACCTTCTCAGCCCCTCTGACCCAGGCTGCTGTCCTGGTGGTTGTCTTTAGGAAAGGACCCAGCAATTGTTTCCTGAAGTTTTGGCATCTTCTTGAGGTCAAGTGTCAAAAGCAGGGAACAGTTTGCTCAGGTTTTCGGATGAGAAACTTGGACACTAGCAATAAAGAGGTTTTGCCCAAGACGGCAGGGCTCCAGGCACAGAGCTCTGCCTCCCCCCCCCCCCGCCATCCAAGAACACGCTAACTGTGTCATCGAGGCCAGGATTACATTGGGGTGGGGGTGGGGGCAGAGCTCAGAACAAGCACACTTGACTGGGATCCTATTTGCCACGAGGTGATGGGGACATGCTTCGGAATGTGCCCTTATGAATCCTTGGGGTATAACACCATACCTATCCTTACCTCTCCTGTACAGGTTCAGAGGGAAGAGGGATGCTCCATCCTCCTCCGAGGCTGGGAGGACTGGCCTGGAGGAGTCTGTGGCCCACACTGTGTGCTGGCCTTTCCCACTAAAGAAGCTTGAGACTTGAAAGGGATGGTGGTAGGATTTGAACCCAGTTCTGTAGGTGCCTGGAAATACACCAGGGCAGCCAAGTCCAGGTCTTCGGGCCCAGCTCCCGATGAATAATTTGATGCCCCCATGCCATGGATTGATTTATTTATCTATTTTTGCCTAGTGCCCCAGGTAGGCAAATGTTATTCTTCGTTCCATAAATTCGTAGTCACTCTTAGAGCTGTGACACAGAAGACAGTTCTTGGGACCAAGCTGGGAATCAGAGTGGGAATAGAAGTGGATAGTGAGCACAGAAGTTTGGGCTTGTTACCTCCCTGTACTTCCCTAGCCACAGGTACAAGATGGAGTTCTCTGTGGCAATTGATCTGCAGTGAGCCACATCCCCAGGCACTAAGGTGAGTTTTGAGCGCTAAGGCCCTTTCACTTTGTGAGTTTCTACACCTGTGCATGAAAGCAGGAGGAGGTGAGGGGTTGCAGGGGGGTAGTGAGGGGCAGAGAGAGGGCAAAGTGGCTAGTGCACCCTGTGTGGCCTTAAGGGGGGGGGCTTCTGCCTATTCTCAGACTTCTTTTTCTCAAGGATGGATGGGTGGACTTGGGGGCAGCAGGCTGAGCAGCTGTTTGCCTTAATAAAACCCCTCCATCTTTTTTGAGGGCAGCCCTGGGTAGGGGAATTGCTGCAGATGTTGTCAGAAAACTCAGCTGAAGTGTGTAGGGGTCCTGGGACAAGCATGGCTCGGCCGGGAGTGGTATAGGCTGGGGGTCTGTAAATGTGGGTGAGTTGCATGTAGACCTCTGTTTGGCCATTCATCACTGTGAGTGTGTGTACGCGCGTGCGTGCGCAACACACATTCCCATGTGTGAGCAGGCTCTCGGCAGTCCCCTTGTAGAGGAAACGGTGTATAGGATAAGGTTTCTAGTGATCACGGAGTGAGGTTGGAGCGCTAGTCTTCCCTCCTCGAGTCTGGGAGATTACATCTGGTCTGAGTCACCGTTCCCTAGAGGAAGTTAATTAATGCCTCAGTATTTACCAAGCGTCTGCTGGGACGGCAGCGGAGCAGGGCATGGATCACTGGGGCCCTGGGCTCCAGTCAAACCCCAGGTGATACCAGCCTCACATCTGAGCCCTTAGGTTGTGCACGCACATGTGTAAAGCTGCATACACCAGGCTTTGGGGCAGCTAGGGAGGTGCCTGCCCAGCCAGGGGATTTACCCTTTGGGGTTCTTGGGGTAGTTTGGGGGAGATGCCCAGGCAAAAAGCATCTTGGAGCTAGGAGGACGGGGAGGAGGCCAGACTTCTTGAGTTTGTTTGCATGCTCAGTCTCCTGAGAAAAGTCTTTGGAACCTTTGCCTGGAAGCCATGGAAGAATTTGGAAGAACAAGGCGTACTTCTCCCCTGCCGTGGGGAAGTAACTGGTATCTCACAGAACAGACACAGGGAGGCCCAGGGAGCTCCCTGTGATAAAACCAAGACCTTAAGACCAAAGAGGGAGAGGGACTTTCCAGAAGAGTTTAGGAAGGGGGTACAGTGAGAGCCTGCAATACAGTAGGTGCTCAATAAACATCATAGGATAAGTAATTCAGTGACTGTAATGTGCGCGAGGTATGACAATCAAGGCCATTGCTTCGTGCCCTTTCCAGATGGGGAAACTGAAGTTCAGAGAGGGGGTGGGGCGAGTTCTGGGAATTGGCCTAGATCCCCCTTCATTACCAGCATCTCGGCCTGTGCTCTAGCCTCTAGCTAGGGCTGTGGTTTCATATGTGACTTTCTCCATGGGGTCAGCGGCTCTGGGCCTCATGTGGCAGCAGGGCATGGCAGCGCAGGAGCCACTTCCGGGGCCTGTCTGAATGTAAGAGGCTGGTGATTCTTAGATTCAGGAGCTCGTAGCTGTACTCAGGAAGCTTATCGTGTGAGTGCTGGGGAGCAAGGTTGGGGTGCTGCACCCACCTGGTCCTATCAAGAGGCACAGGGCCTAGGAAGACGCCGGGGCCTGGCTTCAAGGACCTCAAGGACTTTCCGTGTAGTGAGAAAGACTGATACCACCTCAGCTTTGAAGAATGGTGCTTTCACTCTGGCCAGGTCAGGGCTGAGCCCAGCACCAATCTTTAAGGCAGGGCCTCTTATAATCCACGTCCCATGGATGAAGCAACAGAGGCACATAGTAGGTGTTCTTCTTGAGGTCACACAGCAAGGAGAGGTGGCGGGGATCTGGGGGAGGTGGACACGTCCATGGGTGGGTGAAGGGACACAGTCCGAACCACGCTCACTGGCTGGTCCCCCAGGTGAGCCTGCTGTGGACAGGGCATGCAGAGGGCTGCTATTGCCTCATGGCTCGCGGGTTTCTGAATGCTTGGGCTAGCTGGCTACACATTTGTTTACTCATTCAGGCTGTAGGTTAGGTCATGTGCAGGCAGTGGGCTGTAGGAAGAGCACACAACAGGCTTCACTACCTGGAGTCTGATCTGAAGCATCCTTTTCATCCCCTGAGCCATCTAATTGATTGGTAATGCCTTTCTGGAGCTCGGGGTGAGAAGCAATTTGGTATGTGCCCCAGTTGATTAGTGATGTCTGCCAAGGGCTCAGCTGGAGCCTTCAGGCCCAGTGTGCTAGGTGGGTTTTGGGTCTAGTGTCAAATGCAGGGAAGCGCTTTGAGAAACTGGGGGAAGGGAGAACAGGGCTGGGAAGGAATGACAGATCTCTCCTCTCCTTCCTCAGAGTCCTGCCAGACACTGTACCTTGGGTAGGTCTGGGTTAAGCCTCACTGACCTGGGTTGGGGGAGGGAGGAGAGTGCTGGCAGCTAACCCTTCCTGTCTGGGAGTTGTTTTAGAATTCAGTACAGACCTTTGCCCCGCACAGCTCTGCTGGGAGTGTCTAAGGCTCTTAGAACAGAGTCTTAGAATCCTGTATTTATTTGGGTGGTGGAGGCTGCTGAGGATAGCATCTGTCTCCCCCTCCTTTACACGTAATAACCCCAGACCCTTCTGCGGCAGGACTGTGTTTGGCATGAGCTACTTTTCAGTAATTCTGAAAACAACTGAAGTGGACCGTGTTGCAGGCCCATGTGAGAGCCAAGTGGATTGAGGCCCAAGGGAGCAGAGCCTGGTGGGGATGTGCCTGTCATCCCAGCACTTCAGAGGTGAAGACAAGAGGACCCTGTGCCACCGGGTGATTCCAAGGCCAGCGTCACTAAACAAAACCAAAGTAAACAAGTAGACACAGTGACGCCGAGTGGTGGCTCCTGTCTGGAATCCCAGCCTCTGGGAGGCTAACAGGAAGGATCTTGAGTTTGAGGCCAGCCTGTGCTACATAGTTAGTACCAGGTCAGATGGGATGACGTAGCAAGACCTCCGTTCAAAAAGTGGGGTGGGCCAGGTGGTGGTGGCGCACTCCTTTAATCTTAGTGCTCAGGAGGCAGAGGCAGGCAGAGCTCTGTGAGTTCAAGGCCAGGCCTGGTCTACAGAGAGAGAATTCAAGGCTAACCTGGTCTTCAGAGAGAGAGAAAGAGAGGGCGTTCAAGGCCAGGCTGGTCTACACAGAGAAACCCTGTCTCAAATAAACAAAAAACAAACAAACAATAAGGTACCGCCAACAGCAAAGCGGGCATGGGAAAGCAGATGGCTGGACAGACCCCACCCTGGCCTGACTTTTTGAGTAGAGGTGCCTGACAGCCCAGGTCCAGTTCAGAGCTCACACAGGGGTGGAAGGAGAGTTGTCCTCTGACCTCCACATGGCTACTGTGGCATGTGTGGGGAGAAATGACCTTTACCCAGCCCCAACCTGCCATTCTCCGGCCTTGGTCTTGCTCATATCCACTGGTTCTTTCCTGTACATTAAATGCCTACTGTTTACTGGACTCTGGGTCAGCTCCCAGAGCCACGGGAATTTTCCTTACATTTCAGATGAAACAAACAAGGAGCAAGTCACCAGAGAAAGGAACTGGAAATCTGAGTGTGGGGGCCAATGCCTGTGAACTAGGCTTGGGAGCTGGGGGATGGGCAAGAGACTAGAGAGCTAGAGGCCAGCCTGGGTTACGCAGCTAGACCCTGTCCCCAGCAAGCAAGAAAAAAAAAAAAAAAAGAAAAAAAGAAAGAAAGAAAGGCTGCCTTAGAGAAAGCAAGGGAGATAGAGGGGGTAGACAATGCCCACCCTGCCAGGCCTGGGGCCGAGGCGGAGGTCCCCTTCATTGGTGGGTGGTGGCCTTGCCTCTCATTCTCAGGGCCTGAAGCTGAGGCTTCCTTAGCATTCCTCCTGCTCCCCCAAATTGGTGAGTTTTTAATGCTGGTTCCACAGAACAAAGAGGAGTTTTTGTTTTGAGAGCACTTCTCTTGCGTGTGTGTGTGTGTGTGTGTGTTTGTGTGTGTGTGTCTGTGTGAAGAGAGTGAGCACAGGGCCCAGCGACACTGTTTCTACACCTGTGTGAAGAGAGTGAGCACAGGGCCCAGCGACATTGTTCCTAGCTCCATTGTCCTCAGTTTATCTCCCAAATCCTTTCTATTCTCGCATAATAAAAAACCAAAACCTGATGCTGCAGGCAGGAGATCCCAGCTAGTCCAGAGGCTGAGGCAGGAGGAGCGTAACTTCAAGGCCAGCCTGAGCTACGGAAAGAGTTTAAGGGAAGTGTGGGCACCTTGACAAAACACTGTTTTAAAGTGAGTTTTTGTTTTAAGGTGTTGGGGGGTAGATAAAGTTCCACAGTCATGTTTGCCTGACATGCCAAGCCCTGAGTGCAGTCCACACTACTGCACAAACAGAAAACAAAGCTGGGGCATGGCTCAGTTATGAGTGGTTGCCCAGCACCTCACAAGCCAGGCACAGTGGCACACACCTGTAGTACCAGCCCTCGGGAGACAGGAGTTCGAGGTCATCCTTAGCTATATATCCATTTTGAGTCCCAAACCAGCAAACAGTGGAGTAGGGTGGGGATTCAGGCTCTGCCAACTCCCATGACCCGCTGTCTCCTGATCCCTCCTCTGTCAGGTGTTTCTCAAAGCTGCAATTCTGCCTTAAGAATATGAAAGAGTGGACCTCACCTGTGACCTCAGAGGCCTGTAACCTCAGAGGGCCTGAGAAAGGCAAAGAGAAGGGGAGACAGAGATGGATGGGAATGTGGAGTCCAGGGCTTCCTTCCCTACATCTGACCCATGATGTGGCCTTGTGCCTGCTGTGGTGGCTAAGAGCATCCTCCTCTTAGCTTCTTTGGTGAGGGACCACTGCATGTCACCGAGTTCTTCGTGTGAGTAGTTCATGGGACACCTCTGGGACCAGTCTGAAGTATTTTTACCCCTCTTAGTTCTGACCCCTACAGAGGCAGTAGTCGAGTGTAGCCTCTGGGATCCCCAAGAGCTGGGGCTCATGACTGTGGTGTGAATGGTGGCCTTTCCACGCTGCCCTCTTCATGCCCTGAGCCTGATTTCATTGCATCTAGTACCCTGCCTAGGGACAGCCGTCATGGCCCAGCCTGGAGCCTCAGCCCCTCCTGTTTTTTGCTGGGTCTACCTTCAGTTCCCAGTTTTCCAGTCCCCTCTCCTTCACAAGGGGCTGACTTTAAGATGGGAGTTCGTGAGCCCGGGTCTGCTCTGCGGCACAGTGACCTGGATGGCACAGCCTCACTCTGTAGACGTGTTTTCATTTCAGCCAGACTGCTGTCCCCCGGGCCTGGAGTCCCTCTGGCCCAGCAACCCAGCCATCCAAGGTTTAGCTGTAGGCTAGGGCACACACACACAAACCCTACGTGTGTGTTTGTATGTGTGTGTAGATAGTAGAATCAGGATGGTTTTCTGGTAAGATTTATTTTGTTATTTATTATGTGTTTGTGTGAGTGGTTACCACCTGTGTTGAGGTGCCTGCAGAGGAAGAAAGGTATTGAATCTCCTGGAGTTTAGGTCGTCATGAACTCTGGGAACAGAACGGGTGCTAAGAACTGAACTTGGTTCTTCTCCGGGAGGAGTGAGTGCCCGTTCTCCAGCTGCTTTTTGTTTGTTTAAATATACATTCTATCCTTTGAGAATTTCATTCATATATTTTTTTATCATATTCACCCCTGGTGGTCCCCCTAACCTCCCCCATATTCATCTCACCCCAACTTCACGTCTTCTAAAAAATAAATATGCACCAATGAGCCCAATTTGTACTGTCCGTATATATGGGGCCGTCCACTGGGGTGTGTTCCACCTACCAGAAGCTACATCCTTAAAAAAAAAAACCTCTCCTCCCCCAGAAGTGATCAGCCAAAAGCTCCTCAGGTGGGGTGGAGGCCCCCCCACCCCCCCGTTAGCTGGATTGATTTTGCATAGCTCTTATTCAGACAACTACAGTTGCTGGGAGCTCATGAGCACGGTCATGTCCAGAAGACACTTTCCTTCCAGACCTCCAGCCTCTGGCTCTTAACATCTTTCCAACTCCTCCTCTACCATGTTTCCTGAGCCTTAGTGTGTGTGAGTGTGTGTGTGTGTGTGTGTGTGAGAGAGAGAGAGAGAGAGAAATAGAGAGAGAGAGAGAGAGAGAGAGATGTACATAAGGCAGGGTGCTTTATGATGAAGTTGTATTAGTAGTCCTTCCTTCCATTGGCCAGCAAAGAGTCACATGGTACCACCTAGCTGCAAGGGAGGCTGGATGTGTAGTTCTTAGAAGCTAAAGGAACAAATGACCTAATTTAGTGAATATACAGCTTTGTTATGGAGATGAAGCCTTTGAGTAATGCAAAAGAGGAGTTCTGGCCTTCTTGGGGATGGCAGAAATAAGCTGAAATGATTATAACTCTCATTTTTTTTTTCAAGATAGGGTTTCTCTGTGTAGCCCTAGTTGTCCTGAAACTCCCTCCATAGACCAGGCTGGCCCTGGGTGCTGGCCTTAAAGGTATATGACTCCTCGACTGGCCTCGAAAATAGTTTTTTGTTTTTTATCAACAGGCACCATTATAGTTGATTTCTTTATTGATTCTTCAGTGGGTGGAGGGAAGGGTGAGCCATTGGTCCACAGATATTTGCTGAGTTATCTCCTCTTGACTCCCCAGGACACAAGAAAAAGGGAAATGACGGTGCTACAAAGACTCAAACGGGCTTCCTCCAGGCGCAAAAGCCAGGCAGCCATGTGAGCACAGCCTGGCTTCCTCCCTGTGACATCATGTACATGTCATTTATTCTAAGACGCCAGGTCCCCAATGTCTGATGTCTGAAAACAGTGTCTTCCCATCAGTGACACCTTGGATTTGAGACAGGCTGTTGTGACCCTCCTTGGACTGTTAGCAAGGCAGGTACATCCTATGCCATGCCTCCATCCCCCACCTTAAGAAGCAAGTTCTGTTCCAGGCTGTGAAGGAAGTCCACTCAGAGGACAGATGGGGGCAGATCGTTGCTGAGTCTGAATAAACACTAGGCAGGGCACCCATGCTCTCTCAAATCAGGCATTGATGCCATCATTCATACCCATTTTATAGCCAACCAGACAACCACTAAGTCCCTCATGGGAGGGGTGTTGTAGCAAATTTAAAAATGAGTGTTGGGCTACATAACATTTATTATTAGCACTAAGATTATTACAGTGGTATTATTTAATCTGTTATTACAAATAATAAGACACAGATACCTGTTAGATTTATAATTGCCTTATTTACCTTGGGCTGGGCAGATATTTATTTCACTCACACTGTCTCAGCATCCTCACCACCCATCTCCCAGCCCCCATCCAATGCCATCCTCCTTAACCATCCTATCCTCCACCCATAATCTTGTAAATACTTGCTTTTATTCTTCATCGGGGCTTTTTCATACCATTATTGGAGTCTTTTCTCCTTGCTCATGTGGTTCCTTCTCCACCTAACCCATTGTGGCATCCTCCTTCCTCCTCTCTTCCCGTCCATCTGCCCCATGATTCTTGTGATTCTTCCATCCTCAAAAGCCCAGGAACCTAGCCACGCCTACCCCATTCTGCCCTGCCCAAGTATAGTCCATTTAATGAACCAATCAGGTATGTTTTAGGCAGGTCTACACAAACAGGGATGGGTGTTTCTGGCGGCAGTAACCAGCTCTTGAGTGCCAGTATTAGCATTAGACCAACCTCCAACAGAGAGGGACTTAGTGCATTCCAACCCAGCCCCTTACCCTACAATGTCATGCTCCTTCTCCCCACATATGTGGTCCTTAGTTCATTTCCCAAACGAGACTGAAGTGCACGAAGCTTCCCTGGCCTGTTAGATTGACAGTGTCAGAAAGTCCCAATACTAAGGACTCCACTCTCTGGCTGTCACCAATGGGCTGGCATGGAAAGTGTTGCAGGCCCAGCCTCCTTGGGTTCTGCTTGAAAACCCTCTCCCCTGTGAGTTTTGGCCAGATAGGTTCTGATGCCCTCAGAGCTAATCAACAAGGTAGCTGACCAACTCACTGTACCAGCCTTTCGTGGAGTACCAGCATGTGTGAGTGCGCACTAGCACTAGCAGGGTCGGCTAGGAAGGGGACATGATCTTTGTTGCAAACATTTTGGTGGCTGAGTGGATGGATCATCCAGTAAAGTGCATGATGCACAGACATCAGGGTCCTGGAACAAGTTCAGACGCTGGCATCCATGGAGAGGGCAGGCGTGGTGCACACATGTAAACCCCAGTGCAGGAAGGGCACACACAGGTAGATTGCCAGGAATCTCAGCCAGTCGAGATTAATTGATGAGCTCCAGGTTCAAAGAGAGGCTCTGCCTTGATATATAAGGTGGACAGCCACTGAGAAAGATTACCTATGCTGTCTTCTGCCCCCTGCACTCGTGTGCACGTGCACTTTTGCACACACACACACACACACACACAGACTTGTATACATATATGCACAGGGCACCTTGGGAAGCTGTTGTTAGGTAACTAGAGCTGCTGTGAATTCATGAGGGCAGCACCCATGCCCTGTCCAGAAGACAGCATTTCACGGCTCTCCTCCCTGGCCTCCAGCTCTTATGATCTTGCTGTTCCTTCTTCTGAAGTACTCCCTGAGTCTTGGAGGGGATGGAATAGATGTCCAGTTTCTTAAATCTTGGAGAGGGTGATTTAGCCATACTGTTTCGAGCTGAGTACTTGGAATCACATATGCTCAGCACTTTGACCATTTCTGACCCTCTACATTAGTCACTGCCTTCTGCAAACAGAAGCTTCTCTGATCAAGGCTGAGGGCAGCACAGATGTACAGGTACAAATAGTAATATTGAGAAGCCAACTTGATACAGTGTCCATTTAACAAAACAACAATGTTGGTTTCCCCCCAGGGCCTCTGAGCACCCCAGTCATGGGTGTTATCCTGTATTTCCGGTACCAGGCATGGATTTCCTCCTATGTACTAAGTCTCCCGTCTCTCAGAACAGTTGGTTACTTCCACAACAGTCAGGACACTATTGAACCAGGGGCACATCTTGCCGACAGGTTGGTGCTGTAGTTCTCAGGGTTCAAGGCCAAGCTAAAACTGATGACCTTTCTCCTCCAGAAGCCTACATTTGGGTGTTGACCTTGAACCTCTGCCTCAACAGGCTGAGCAGTTGGGATTAGAAATTTAAGCTGCCTGACTGGGCAAGATTTTGACAACTTCAAGCAGCTGCAAATACTTTCAAAGTCAATGTAAACCACTCCAGTTTGGTCCCTGCTACTGTATCACATACAATAGGAAGGACTGAAAATTGAGGTGCATTTGTGTGAGAAGACCCCCCTCAAGGTCAAGTTCTCCCTGGGTCTGTTTCTGCTGGTGACCTTGGACGCTTGTGAAAAGCTAGCCCTCTGTTATAACAACCATGAGTGGATTCCACACAAGGGACTCCCAACAGAGGAAACAATTCAATGATACTTGAGAACAGTTGCAACTGTTTGGGAGGGGGGTGAATGAGGCTGAGCTTATTTGCATTTTGCCCTCCCTTCTTTGTTGAGAAAAATTTGCAGTTATTTATTTTTATTTTTTATGTTTATAGATGTTTTGTCTGCACATCATTTGCATGCCTGTGGACACCAGAAAAGGGTATCAGATACCTTGGGACCAGAATTCAGATAGTTGTGAGCTGCCATGTGGCTTCTAGGAATTGAACCCGGGTCTTCTGGGTTCTTAACCACTGAGCCATCTCTCTAGCCCAAGATTTTGCATTTTAGAAGTGATTGGGGATATCAAGCCTTTTTGGTCATCCATCTTCTGGCTCCTGTGTGGTCCCAGACTGTTCCCCAACTCTTGGAGAGCAAGTCTGTTGTTATAGTTCAGTGGAATGGCTGGCTGGAGACCCCTGACTGGATCTAAGCCCTGCCAGCATTGTTGGGACAATAGTCCACACCTAAATGAACACCAAGGTCCCCCTTCACTCTCTGCAGCTATACTTTGATGTGAAGCTCACACTCACCCATTTTCCACAAATGTCAACAGATTGTAGAGGTTGCCTCTAAGCTTTCTAAACTTGTCTATTCTCGGAATGATGTGTGTGTGTGTGTGTGTGTGTGTAAGCATGTGTGCTGGGGGGAATCTTGGGAGGGACCTGCCATGAGATATACAGGCCAGAGAAAGAGGGAGGAAGAGAGAGGAGGAGAGAGAGGAAGAGAGAGGAGGAGGGAGAGGGAGCGAGGGAGCACTCTGTCCTCGGCTGCCCCTAGCCCTTGCCTCCTTCCACTTCTTGGCCTCTCAGCATCTCTGTCCATCTAGAGTCAGATCTAATGTGTCCTCGTACCCCAGAGGAGTGCACAGTCTGGTGGGGGAGGCGGGTGCCTTAGTCATTTCCCAGTCAGGAGGACACAGCCCTCCCAAGGGCTCTTGCATCAGGAGGTCAGTCCTCATGTTCCTACTACTTCACAATGTCTCCTGCCAGACCATGTCCTCCAGGAAGCCCCAAAGTCCCTGCTAGAGCCACTGTCTGCTCCACTGGGTCTACACAACCCTGTCTTCCCAAACGCTCCCCAGGGCCCGGCCCCTCAGTGGTCAGTGATGGGGGCAATGGCTTCACTTCCTGTGGGTCTCTTATGGAGAGACTGTGAGGCCCGTTCCCAAGTGCCCAGATCTATAGCTGTGCAGGGGCTCAGCCTGTACACTTGGCCTAGCTGTCTCACTCTCTGAACCTCAGTTTCCTTGTTGATTGCACAATGACCTGTTTCTAGAATGGCTTGAAGATCTAGAGAGATGACTTACAGCATCTATTTCATTTCATATGTCACTAGTGTGCATGTCTGTGTGTGTGTGTATGTTGGGTGCATGTGCCATGTTATGGCATGCATGTGTGGGTCAGAGAGCAACTTTCAGAATTTCTCCTTCCACTATAGGTTCTGGGGATTGAACTAAGACTGTCAGGCTCATGTGGCAAGCCTCTACCTGCTGAGCCATCTCCCTGGCCCTTCTCACCATGTGTAAGTGTGGATGGTGTGTGTGTGTGTGTGCATGTGTGCATGTGCGTGTGGAGGCATAGGACTGGTATCAGAAGTCTCCCGATTGGTGTCTCCTTGTTAGTCTTGGCAGGGTCTCTCGTGGGAACCCAGTGCTCAGGGTCTGGCTAGTCTAGTTGGCCAGCTTGCTCTAGGGATCCTTGTCTCTGTCACACCCACCAGGCATTTACATGAGCAGGAAGGATTTGAACTCCAGTCTTCATACTTGCACAAGTGCTCTGACTACAGCCATCTTCCCATCCTCCTGACAAGTGACCCACTAGCTAAGCTGAACTAATGCCAGCCCCTCCTAGACCGTCCCCTGCCAAGCAGCTTCTCCCCCACTGAGTGTGAGTGTAAAACGAATACTCAGATTCCCACCAACTCTTCCTCAAGCCACCAGCTCCCACACAGTAAGAGAAACAGAGGCCTAGAGAGGGAAAGGAACTTGCTTGAGGTTACACAGTGTGACCCCACAGGGACCCCAGGCACCCTAAGTCTCAAAGCAGAGCTCAGCACTTCCCTTTCAGGGTCAGTCTGCTGCTCAGGCCCCAGAGCCCCAGGACTGACTCATCCAGCTGCCCTCTCCCTTGCTCAGTGTTCAGGAGACAGCTGTCCTGGCTGATGAGCTGCCGAGCATTCTGAAGGTCCCCAAGATGGCCTGGTGATGAGTCAGGATTTGCAGTTAGCAGCAAGTCACAGAGACCCGGCCATGGTAGCTTAAACAGGAAGCACAGGGCCTTGCAGGAGGCAGGCAGAGCTGGGCAGCCCCTCCAGATGCCCTTCTGGCTTCTCTAGCCTTGGCTCATTCTCAGCACAAAGCTTTACCTCCACCAGACAGAAACACTGGGAGAGGAGGAAGGAAAAAAAAAAAAAAAAAAAACCCTTGCAGGTTTGTGTGTGTGTGTGTGTGTGTGTGTGTACGCCCATGCATGCATGTGTGTCTTAATCAGAAAAACATTTGATGTCTGAACATTTACAACAGTGATTTCCTCTCATGGTCAGATTTTCTCCAAGAGGCCTGTCTAGCTACAAAGGAGTCTGGGAGGTGAATATTTTTAACTAGGCACATTATTTGGGTAAGGAAGTTGGGATGGAACGACAGGCCAGTGGCAGGCCACAGCATTCCTGCCCCTGTGTCAGTGGTCCTGGCCTCTTGCCTTGGAGTCTTTTAGCTGGGACATAAGTGGGAAGTCCCTGGTCAGTCCTTACTGTTAAGCAGCAGCTCAGAGGCCATGTCTGTGCAGCACAGGCCTGGGGTCCATGGACTGCTCAGTATCTGTGGGGACTTGGGAGGTGTCTCTAAGCCTTAGCATTTCCTGGGTACTTACCATAAGCCCATGGGACTTCTGGTGACTTACACAGGTCTCTCAGCAGTAGCTGGGCTTGGGTGACTATGACTAGTTCCTCCTTAGGGGGTTCCAAGCCTCTTTCTATCTTGTGAGGTTCACCTGCCTACAGCTTAGTCCTCCATGCATTTTCAGTCCCTTGCAGCTCCTCAGTAGAGATGTTGGTGCTGCCTTGCTGAGGATCTGGCCATTCTCCATTGCCCTGTGCATTCTGGCCATGTCCTGGCTGTATATAGACAGCCTGGCAGCCCCGAGGACAGCTGGTCCAACCCACAGCCAACAGGCCAACAGTCTGCATCATTTGCTTAAGGCCCCAGAGGTTTCAAGTGGAGGAGCCAGGACTTGAACCCTTGCTTGTCCATTTCCATAATAATGGCCACTGCCCAGTCCAGTGGCTACCACTTTTCCTTTACAGGTTAGTGGTCACTGGGCTTTGGCTGTGTGAAAACCTGAGGACCTCAGAGGCATGGAGGCCAACTGGCTGGGGAGAGGGCAGGAGTTGGTGGCAGGTAGCAGGTAGTACCCAGCATCTTTAGGTAGATGGCTGTAGCCTGGCTCAG
Organism: Pachyuromys duprasi; assembly: GCA_028658305.1. Taxonomy (NCBI): domain Eukaryota; kingdom Metazoa; phylum Chordata; class Mammalia; order Rodentia; family Muridae; genus Pachyuromys; species Pachyuromys duprasi. The sequence continues at coordinate 107,473,174 of CM053752.1, read as the reverse complement.
GCCTGGGGACATTGGTGATTCTGTCTGGAGCCCTCAGGGTCCCTGACTCCTCTGGCCCAGTATGGGTGCCTGTCAGAACAATCTCCCCACCTTGCTTGCATGTGTGTGTGTCTGTGTCTGTATGAAACTGAACTCAGCCAGCATTTTCTCTGGGTCATCTCTGACATAGTGACTCAAGACACCTTGGGGTGGCTCCCAGGGTCAATTGCCTGCCTGAGGTACTGTGAAGAAAGGACCTCCTTGGGCTGGGGGCTGCAGTGGATCTGAGAGGAGGGTGAGTGAGGGGGATGGGGTTTGGAGGAAGAGGCAAACCTGACTGACAAGTGGACAGTGGGATTGTCCTGAGCTGGGGCCAGAGCCCCCACAGCCACTCTTCTCTGCTGGGGGAAGATTTTGCTGAGGGGACACATTTCCCTGGATTTTGTAGCAAGGGTTGGGGACAGGTTGGGAGGGAGGGATGAGTCCCCCTTTTGGACGGACTTTATTTTTGCTTTGTTTTGAGACAGAGTTTCCCCTGGCCTAGAAGTTGCTATGTGGACCAGGCTGCCCTCAAACTTGCAGAGATGTCCCTTCCTCAACCTCCAGAGTCCTAGGAATTAAAGGTGTGTGCCACCATGCCTGGCTAAACTTGTATGTGTACATACACGTTCATGCGTGTGCATGTGTGTATTGCAGAGGTCCATGTTAAGAGTATTCCTCAGTTACTCACCACTTTATTTTTGTGATTTTTAATTTAAAAAGTTTATTTTTATTTACATTAGTGAATGTATGTGAGAGCATGGGCACACATGTGCCAATGCACATTGTGGTCAGTGGGCACTTTTCAGGGCTCTATTCTCTCCTTCCATGATGGGCTCTAGGAACCAAAGTCACTTTTACCTGCTGAGCCATCTTGCTGCCCAACCTTATGTACTGAGACAGGACCTCTCACTAAACTCAGCTCATCCATTCTCCTTGGCAGGCTGTCCTGTGAGCCCCTGGGGTTCACCGGCCCCCACCCTGCCCCTGCTTGGGTTCATAGATTCACACCAGCATGCCTGGGTTGTTATATGGCTGCTGGGAGTCCAACTCAGGCCCTCATGCTTGCAGGACGTGAGCTTTGCCAGCTCCAAACCAAGATCTTCCAGGCTGGGGAAATGGACCAGTCATTGCATAAGCCCTGCCACTCATGCATTCATCAGCATATCTGTGGTGCCAGGCACTGTCTGTGGAACAAGGAGCAAGAAGACAGCTCTGCTCTCTCAGAGCCTAATGTGGAGGTGAGTGACAAGTATCAGAAGCTGTCAGCCACCCAGCAAGTAAGGGTAGTAAGGCGCAGGAGGGGCTCTGGAATCAAGGGTGCTGCCCATAGCTGCCTCTGCCTGGACACCAGACTGTAGACTGTGAGGGCCATTCTCCAGAGAGCAGCTTCAAGCCGAGGGAAAGGGGCAGCATGATTCTAAGAGAATGGCATTGACTGTCCACAGATAAACTAACTCAGCAAACCTCTATTGAGTCTACTGTGTGCGCTGGGCCAGGGCTATAGAGACAGGACTTTCATCCTTTGTGCAGCCCACATCTGGTGCAATGAAGAAAGGAGGGGCATATGGAGGCAGTGTCAGGGAATCATCAGGGAAGTAGTGAAAATAAGCAGGGGCATGGGCTACGGGGGTGCGCCAGGACACAGACCTTTCTGAAGATGAGGACGTTAAGCTGAGACCCTAAAGAGAAGGAACTACGGACAGCGCAGACACCCTGGGACAGGAATAAACTCAGAGAGCGACCCAAGGAGAGCAAGAGGATGTGAGTTAGTAGCAGCTGCTCCTGAAGGGCTGTGGATAGCTAGCATTGTTCACTGCAGATCAAGAACAAGCTACTGCAAATGCTACAGTTACCTTAGGCAGCAGCCTGGAGTGGGCTGGATTGGTGGGATGGCTTGTAGATGTCGCCATCCAATGTGAAATTGGCTACCTCCTTTCTCAATGTCATTGGTGCTCCTTCCGGCCTCATGTCCATAACCAGGCAAAAGCAAAAGATGAAAAAGCAAAGGGTGCAAGGGGCTTTTCCTCTGCCAGACACCATCTCTTCCTTGAATCTGGGAGTTGCTGCTCAGAGCCTTTGGACTCGCCTCACTGGCTGAAAGTGGGTTCCATGGCTACCACAGTCTATAGAAGATACTGGAGAAACCAGTCTCTAAAGCAGAGGAAGGAAGGAAAGAGGGGCTTAGGATGGCTTTGTTGGCTCACAGTATTGGTCACAGGCTTGCAAGGCCCATTGGGGAGAAGGCTTTGGTGAGGTCAAGGGTCATAAAGGGAAGGTGTGGGGAAGGATTTGGCTATAGAAGTGGGCTCCCTCTTGGGGGGAGTCATAGGGACACTTGCATGGCTTTTACAGGGGTGTGACAGGGTCAGGTGCAGATTTATGCTAAAGCTCTGCTATTTAAGTCAAGTCCCTGTGACACATCACTGAGGAGGCCCTGGTCCATAGGCACCGCAGGAACAAGCCAGGGAAGTCTTGAGGGCTCTAGTAACCTTAAGTCCCTAGAGAGGGCCCTCTAGTCTTAGTTGGCACCCAGCGATGGCCCACAGACGACTTGTGGCAGTTCTACGGTACAGCACCAGGGCATGAATGGAAATGACTCACACCTCCTGCCTGCACAAGCCCATTCACCTCCATCGTCTTCAGGACTGATCCAAACTGCACCCCCACCCTGAGGTCTACAAGGCTCTTTGGAGCTTCCTGATGGGAAGGTCAGCCTGGAGTGGGGAGGGTCCACTGAGCACAGCTGTATCCCGGCAGGCCTGATACCACTGGTACCATACCCAGGGCTGTGTGTCTAGCCCTTACTGGCCTGTACACTGCCTGTCTGCTTGGCCGAGCTCCATGTTCTTGGAGATGATGTGAGGGTCTTGGAGGTTCTATGCGGTGAACCCCATATGTTCACCAGTCTCCAGCTGTGTGCTCCCGGACACTTAGGGCATTAGGCATGAGCTGTGTTTGCCACCACACCCCCTCTTTATTAGGCACTGTGAGGTGTTTGAACAAAATCTGCCCTTTGGGGAGCTCAGCCTCTGGGCTTGCCTCCTTGGACCAACTTTCTCTGATGCCTTGTGTGACTTTGGGCAAATCCCCTCTTCTCTCTGTGTCAACTTCTGTTTTATGATGCTAAAAATTCATGCACACTAGGTAGTCATTTACCACTGAGTTGTATTCTCCCTCTCTCTCATTTTTGAGACAAGGCATTGCTGTGCTTCAATTTGTGGCTCCTCCTCCCTTGGCTTCCTGAGTTCTAGGATTATAGGCCTATGCTCTTCTGTAGTTTTGACTGTGTCTGTGTGATTTATCTACTCGTAAATGTGTGCAGGAGGAAACCAGAAAAGTATCTTTCCTCAGCCATTCTCTATCTTTATTTTTAATTTTTTAAAGATGTGTTATTTCTTGTTTGTTTGTTTTCAGACAGAGTTTCTCTGTGTAGACCAGGCTGGCCTGAACTCACAGGGATCCATCTGCCTCTGCCTCCCGAGTGCTGGGATTAAAAGTGTGCACTACCATACCTGGCTGACTTGTTAACCTTAAAACAAAAGTGTGGAGTCTGCATGAATTTCTGTGCACCAGGGGACCAGAGGAACCACCATGTGGGAACTGAAGCTAGGTCCTCGGGAAGAACAGCAAGTGCTCCAGATACTGAGCCATCTCTGCAGCTTTCCACCTTTAATCTTTGAGACAAAGTCTCTCGCTGGATCTGAAGCTCATCTGTTTGGAGAGGCTGTTGGCTAATGAGCCTTATTGACCCTCAGTCTCCACAGCCCCCTGTTGTAGTTACATCACCATGATGGCACACACACACACACACACACACACACACACACACACACACACACACTTAGAGAGGCATGTGCTCATCATGAAACGTGTGGGCTAGAGGATACCTGTGGGGATCAGTTCTCTCCTCTACCATGTGGAATCTGGGGATCAAACTCAGGCCATCAGGCTTGGTGAGAAATGCTTGTGCTTGCTGCACTGTCTTGCTTGGGATTCACACAGGAAGTACCTTGGTTTTCTACCTGAATTCTGGGGATCCGAACTTAAGTTCTCATGTTGCTTAACAGGTTCTTTGCTGACTTGCAGTCCTTTCAGCCCTCACTGGGATTCTGAGTGTCTCTCAGAGTCCCACATGTTGACAATTTCATCCCCATCCTTGGCACTATCAGGAAGTTCTGGGACCTTTAGGAGGTGGAGCTAGAGGAGAAGGGGATCATAGGAGCTCTGGATCTTCCTCTTTTCTCTTTGCTCTCTGCCTCTTTCAAGGTGTTCAGAATGGCTTTCCTGTAGGGTCAAAGAACCTCGGACAAAACCTGTAAAACTTTGTGGGAGGGCCATAAAGATGGCTCAAGGGCTGAGTGCTATCCCCAGAACTCACAGAAAGATGGGAGGAGGGAACTCATTCTAGGAAGTTGTCTTCCAGCTTTCATATAGGGACCCATGGCAAGTGTGCCTGCAAGAGCATGAACACTTGTGCACACGCGCAGACACACACCACAAACACCAGCCCCACAGCACATCTTACACACTACACAGATACCACACATACACACCATACACACACACACTATACACACATACACATTTAGGGCTGGCAAGATGGCTCAGCAGGTAAAGGTGCTTGCTTTGCTGTCAAGCCTGACCACCTGAGTTCCATCCCTGGAACCCACATAGTGGAAGAGGAGAACTCCAGGAGTTCCAGGCCATCTGTCTACTCCAGGTCTACCTTGGCTAGCAGAACGACCCTGTGTAACCTTACTACTTCCCTTTGGACCCACTGAGTATGGCAGTGTGGCAGGGTAGCTCTTCCCAGCAGCTGTGTGTGTAGCACAGAAAGGGCTTTCCTCCTCTTCCTAGAGAGCAGCGCCTGCTCTGACACAGTAGGTGCTCGGTAAGCCTGAGAGCTGCTCCTCATTGTCACTGTGGAGGATGCTGGGAGAGGCCGCTCAGTGAAGGGCTCCAGCCACACTGAGAGCAGCCCCAGAGCCCAGGCTGCGCCCCTGGGCGAACTACAGTCCCCAGAAGTCCCTGTGAGGGTGCAGAGCATAGCAACTCGGGAGTTGTAGTTCTATGCCACTAGGGATGGGCGTGGCGGGGTCACGCGTGGCCTGTGCTTTCGCTGAGTGACCAGGTATCCGGGAGTCAGTCCCCTGGGACGCTCACCTCTGTTGTCTCTAACAATTGACGCCGGTGACCTGGGGATCTTGGGCAACTCCCAGACTAATACTGCGGGTTTGGGGCCATGGTCCCTTTAAGGGGCGAGGCTGGCAGTGTCCCACCCTTGACTGCTCCACCTCAGGGCGTGCCCCACGTGGCGTGGCGCTTTGAAACCCTTGACTCTCTGAGACCTTTCCTGTGTCCTGGAGCCCCTACCGCTGGTTGTCACCTGTGCATCTGGTCCTGTGGGGCGCAGGGCTTGAGATGAAGCTGGCAGGAGGGGACTGTAGAGGTCTAGCTGACCCCAACAGGACAGAGAGGTGGCCAAGCCTGCCTGAGGCTACCAGGGCTAGCAGCTAGCCTGGGCTAGATGGGGGAGGTCGGGAGCAAGGGAGGGGAAAGCGTGGGGGGCTCACATGGTAGGGCCGCCCTCAAGCTTTGGGGGAAGCAGGAATCTTGCCAGTTGGAGATGAGAGAGGACTGGGAAGGGCCCCTATGCAGGAAGCCGACTCGGTAAGGGAAGGCTATGCTGGAGTCCAGGTGACTGTGGGGCTCCTCTTGACCAGGGGTCTGGCAGCACCTAAACCTAGCCTGGCACTGTGCTTCACAGCCTGGCTTGTTACTAGGGTAGGCACTTCCCAGAGTAAGGTTGCTTGGAGGGCCACCGCTTGCCACCCTGGGCTTGTGGGAAGGTAGGAGGTAGCTCAGCACTCCTGCCCCTTGCCAGGGAAACTGAGACCCTCGTGAGTTTCTGCTGAGTGAGTCTTTCAGGGAGAAGCTCCCAAACAGACTCAGCTGTCAGGAATTTGACATGAAAAATGGAGGGAGGGTCGTTCTCCAATTTTCCCTCACCCCCAGATGTGGCAGGCACAGAGACAGTCAGGTCAGAGGCCTGGAAGCGGGAACCGTTAGGTTGAAAACTGGGTTCTGACTGGGTTGGCTGCAATGGCTGCAATGGCCCTGCAGGCTGTACATCAGAAAGACATGCTGGTTGGCCCTGGGCTTCCCCTACAGAGCAAGAAGCCTGGACCTCAAGCCTCAGCAAATCTTCTACACTTCTGACTCTGCCTGGAACTCAGGCTTCCTCTCTGTCCCTTCATGCCCTGGAATTCTCATGTTCTGGCTTTTTTTTTTTTTTTTTTTTTTTTTTTTTTTTTTTTTTTTTTTTTTTTTTTTTTTTTTTTTTTTTTTTTTTTTTTTTTTTTTTTTTTTTTTTTGCTTTTTTAAGGCAGGGTTTCTTTGTGTAGCCCTGGAATTCACTCTGTAGACGAGGCTGGCTTTAAACTCAGAGATCTGCCTGTCTCTGCCTCCTGAGTATTGGGATTAAAGGCCCCACACTGTCTGGCTCATTAAAAAAAAATTATATATATATATGGTGTGTGTGTAGATGTAAATGCTAATCCCTGCAGAATCTGAAAGTGGTAGTCAGATTCCCTGGAGCTGGAGTTAACAGGTAATTATGAGCTGCTCAATGTGGGTTCTGGGAACCTAACTGGGGTTCTCTGCAGGAGCTGCACGCGCTCTTAACCACTGAGCCATCTCTCTGCCTCTCACCTTCTGAACTCTGGAGGAAGCCAGCGGAGATGACGCTCCTCTCAGTCCTGCGCCTGCCCTGGTGAGTGGGGCACCATAGTGGTGTGACCTCATGCCCTAGATGAAGGGCCTGGACCCCTTATGGTTTGTCTTTGATTAATTAAAAAACCAAACCAACCAACCAAACAAACCAAAAATCCCAAACATTTCTATTAAAATGCAGGCCACACTGTAGCAAGGCTGGGTTTTACCTCTGCATGAGGGTGCTGCGTCTCACAGAAGACGGAGGCCAGCGAGGCTGCTGTCTCATGGGTGTTTGCGGTACACCTGACAGGAACAGAACATGTAGGGCTGAGTGGCCCAGGGGAGGGTGGGAGTGACGCTGTTTTTTCGTTTGTTGTTGTTTTTTATTGAAGCCAGCCCGAGGACCTGGCCCCTCTCTGCTGCCTGCCACCCTTTGCTTTGGTTTCAGAACTGCCGTTCTAGAAACCGGAGGATTGTCCAGCTGCTGGCTGCCCCGCTAATCACCCTTGGAGACTGGAGAGAGGCAGACTCCTGCTCCCAACCTCACACAAGGAGCCCCAGGAAAGCCGGCAGGCAGCACTGACTCTGAAGCTGTTCTGTGTCCAAGCCAGGCTCCCATGCAGGCCCCAGCCACGTCCAAGTGGATGACATTGGCAGAGTCCTTTCTCTGACCCCAGATGCTTGTTGGTGAGCGAGGGCTGAGTCAGCCTCCATTGCAGGCTGCTTGTGGGGCACAGGGTACCTGTGTAGCGCGGCTGCTGTTATCACCTGCAGGGTGGTGGTGAGCTGCCCTTCCACCCAGGACTGCAGAGCTGGGGTCTGCGGTGTGGTGGGGGTGCAGGGCAACAGGTAGGCTTTCCCTTCAGGAGAAGGTCAGGGGCATGTGGACGGTTTCAACTGATGGGCCCTTGGTTCTGTGCTCAGTCTCTGTTCCCCCTGGGGCCCTCTTGACCTGAGGGTGGCCAGAGGCCGAGGGCCCTGCAGGCTTGTCTCATGGGATGTGTCCTGCCCATTTTCTCTTTGGGGATGGATTCCTAGAAGGATTCCCGTCTCGTTTCCCCTCTGGCTAAAGCATTGGCGGTATTGTCCTCTAGACCTGGCTTACTGACTCGCCAATCAGGCCAGCACCCTCTTGTGCCCCCAGGCACGTGGATCTTGGGCCCCTCAGTCTTCCTTTAGGAATGAGTAGGGCATCATGGCCTGAACACTCTGGCCAAAGAGGCTTGGGAGCCAGTGCTCTGTCCCCGGCAGGCCAGTGGCATGAACTCCATCCCATGCTGTTCTGGATCCAGCCTTTCCTGAGGCAGTGTGCCCTTTTTTGCTTGGGACAGTTTAGATTTGGGCTTCTGACTAACATAGAAATCATACCTCCCACTTTGTCCATCTATCCTGACTAAGCATGGCTCTGTGGTGGCTGCCATCTGCAAACTGGCCCCGGTCCTCACTCAGATGTGTTAGAGCGATGACAGGAACAGCTGAGGTGAGCCTGGTGACTGGCGCTTAAGTAGCTGCTTGGGGACAGGGGCTGCAGGTGGCCTTTATGGAGGCAGTGGACCTTTGGGGCAGCTATGGCACAGGCAGGCTTTTGGGGTTTGAGAATCATGGAAAGGACTCTTGTGAGCAAAAGGAGTAAGTAAGCAAGATGGGTGGAAAAGCTGGGGACAGGTGAGTCTTGGGGCTAGCGGAGGCGAGGCTGGGGTTTGGTGGACTTCTGGGTCAGAGCCTTAGTGTGAGTGAGCCGCACATGCCATGGAGCACTGCAGTGCTTGCTTCCTCATGACAACCCTCTGCCTGCAGGACAAGCCGAGGGATCACCTCCTCGTGTAGAAGGTGAGAATGGAGAGGCCTCCGCCCAGGCTTTGTCTCCACATTTACGTTTGTCCATACACATGGGCAGGCACAGGCCATGGCACATTTGTGGAGGCCAGAGAACACCCCGTGTGAGTCTGTGTGGATTTGGGGAACTGGTCATGCCTGACAGTGAGTGTCTTTCCCTGCCGAGCCATCTTGCTCGTCCACAGCGGTATCATGGCTTTGCAGATGTTGGGTGGCCCAGCTCTGCCCACCACTCTGAGAGCTCAGCCTGGTAGGCACATGCAGGCTCTGGGGCAACCCTGTATCTCCACTTTTGGAGGAGTAGGGAGTTGCTGAAGGAGCCTCTGATGCACCGTGGTTGGGAGTGGGCAGGACAAGGTCACAAGCAGGCTGGCTGCGTCTGGAGTGACACAGCCCTGAAGGCCACTCCTTTTCTCTGCTCTTCTCCTATCTGCCCTCTCCTACACCCCGCCTTCGCTACAACTCCTAGAGCCGGGCTGGAGAGATGGCTCAGAGGTTAAGAACACTTTGCTGTTCTTCCAAAGGTCCTGAGTTCAATTCCCAGCAACCACATGGTGGCTCACAACCATCTATAGTAAGATCTGGTGTGCAGGCAGAATGTTACTGTATGAATAATAAAATAAATATTAAAAAAAAAAGAACTTAAAAAAAAAAAACAGCCCCTGTTGCTAAGCAGTCTCCGGTGGTTCCCTATTGCTCTTAGGTAAAGCCTGAACACTCTGCTGTGGGCCCACCCCTCTGGGCCTCTGGGCCTCTGGAAACAGAGCCTGCTTTCAAGGTTCCTTTCTCTTGTCCAGCAGTCTGCCTAGCTATGCAGGCCCTCCCTCACCTGTGCTCATAGCACTTTCTCCATGTAGTTTCTTGGTGGTGTGCCTCGTTCACCTGACCTTGACCTTGGGTAGGGTGTTTGAAGGGTTCCCTACTGGGATGCCCACCCTAGCTTATCTGGGTTCGGAAGAGGTGCCCTCATCATTGCAGACACCACCTCCATTTCCTGGGCACTGGTTAGGAAAATGAAGAGACAGAGGCACTCAAGGGTGTGGCTTCCCTTCCTACCAAGACAGAGGTGACTCTCTGGGCCTATGGCCACTGCTTCCCTCAGCAACAGACTGTGATGTAGAACTGTAAGCTGAAATAAAACCATTTCCTCCCCAAGTTGCTTTTGGTCATGATGTTTTATCTCAGCCCTGACTCTTCTGTAGAACAGGCTGGCTGGTCTTTAACTCACAAGGATCTGCCTGTTTCTGGGATTTAAGGTGCGTGCCACTACCTGGGCCTGGGGTTGTCTTTTTAAAGTCACTTGTGGGTGGGGAGGGGGATACTCAGCCCACTGTGGACAGTGCTGTTCCCTAGACAGAGGGTCCCAACCCACTGGAAAGTAGAGAAATCCAGCTGAACAGAACAAGTGAGCAAGCAAGCATGCATGCATCCATTTCTGTCTGTTCTTCACTGTGGACGTGATTTAACCAGCTGTTTGACTGTTTGAAGCAGGCTTTTCATCAGGGAACTTTATCATAGCAACAGAACCGAAGCTAGAGCATCCCCCCTACCCTCCGGGCCTCTCCTTTCGAGGAGGCCAGTGGCTGAGTTGCTCCACTGATATGTGAGTGGCTGCAACATGGAGATGAGCCCATGCTGTTACCCCTCCACCCACTGGCTGGGATCATCCAGAGAGGAGTTACCTATCTGTGCACCACATGCTTCTTCCTGATCATCTGGCAGCTTTTTCTTCCGGAGAGGAAGCTCGGGTCCCCTGCAATGTGTGACTTGAGTTCTGGGTTACAGAGAGAGGCTCAGAAGGGTCCTGCTGGGAAGAGCTAGAATCTTGACACTTTCAGGGTCACTCCTGCAGTCTGGGTTAGAGGGCCGGCATCCGGCTACAGATGTGGAGTGGCAGACTTGACGTTCTCAGAGTCCCGCAGATTTCCTTACCCCAGGCACAGGTTTGCTTTTGTCTTCATCTTGGCTCAGGTGGGGATTTCATGTAGGACTCTGCAGGCACAGACACATCATCCTGCAAAGGGCACCTCCTCGTTCCAGCTGCTGCTTTCCCATGCTTCCCTCCAGCCTGGCTTGCTGGGACAGTCAGGGCCCTCCTTGGCATTGTCTCCAGGGTCAGCCTCCTCTTAAGGGTCACACCCTCTCCATTTGCTCAGCCCTTTGTGGGAGGGCTTAAATCTCCCTAGTTCTTGGCTGTGCACTCAGCTGAGGTCCCCTGCTCTTTCAGAAGCAAGCCCTTGGACAGTCAGATGGTTCAGTGGGTAAAGGACGGAAAGAGAGAACTGACCCTGGCAGCTTGTCTTCCCCATGTGCACCGTGGCTGGCGTGTACCCCGAAACAAACCAATTAACTAATTAAAAAATAAATAAGTCCTATTTATTTGGAGAGTATGTGTGCACAAGTGCAGGTGCA
>CM053752.1:107445461-107462091 GCA_028658305.1 Pachyuromys duprasi | reverse complement strand
GGTCCCCTGCTTTTGTGGCAGGCCCATCACTATGTGTAATCCCCTAGGCCAGCTGTCACTTTCCTCCCTCAATGTATCATTTTTTTCTAAAAGAAAAGGAAACAAGTTTCCTTGAGATAAAGTCAACAGCAGATTCTAAGTGCACACTTAAATAATGAGCTGATTATCTTTAAAATTTTATTTTTAAGTTAAGTTAAATTTTATTTTTGTTTTATTTATTTATTTACTTATTTTAGACAGGGTTTCTCTGTGTAGCCTTGGTTGTTCTGGAGCTCTCTTTGTAGATCAGGCTGGCCTCAAGCTCAGTAATCCACCTGCCAAAGGTGTGTGCCACCACCGCCAAACAATGGACTCATGACTTATTGGGCATTTATTATGCGTCTGCTGTGTACCTTGTGATCAGTGGAAAAGGCAGGTTTGGTGTGACTACTGGGTTAGAACCTCAGTGTAGTCCTCCCGAGCCAGCTGTGTCCCTGTGAAGCGTGGTCTCTTATGGATGTGTGGGAGGTTGTTAGCGAGTCTCTCCACCCCACCCCCACCTCTGCCCCTCGTATTTAGAGATAGTCTTGCTATGTAGCTTCAGCTGGTTTTGAACTTTACGCGCTCTCTCACATCTGATATTGGGATGGCTGATGTGTGCAGTGTCCAGCTCCATCCTGGGCTGTGTACCACATTCTTTTCAGAATTAGCTGCAGCAGCTCCTGCTGGAGCAGGCAGGCCCTGTCCTTGCCCACTGCATGGTAGGTCTGGAGTCATGGTAAATGAGAGCACTCATGGCCAGGATGAAGGACAGACTGAGCTTCTGCCATATGCTCCCAGGTGAGCTGATGGGTCCAAAGGAGAGACGCGGAGCTGGCCTGAACCTGCTCAGGGGGTCTGGAGTCAGCAGCGCACCCTCGGAACAGAGCAGTGTCGTGTCAGGCAGACACAGACCTCTGGGGAGAAGAGAGTGCGGTGAGCCCCTGGACTGGTGGGGCTGTTTGTTCCACAGCTTTAGCCGAAACCTGACTAAGCCACATAGAGGCTAGTAGTGCTCTTCGCATGAGCCTGTCTGGGGTCACGTGCTTCAAAGCGAATATTTGATATACAGCCCCGCCTGGAGTATGAGTTCCAGGACAGAGACCCCTCCGCACTGAAGCCCCAAAGCCCCTTCCTCCTATCTTGGGCTTGCTTAGTCTCTGCTTGGCTTCCTCTGACGATGGGGTGCTCTCTGCTGCACAAATGAGCTCGCCTAGCTCCAGAATCTTCCCTTGTGGTAAGTAAGGCCCTCTTTGGCCCATAACAGGATGATTCCCTTGAGTGGGTCTAGACATTCTTTTTTTATTTTCATTCTAATGTGTGTGTGTGTTGTGTGTGTGCTGTGTGTGTATGCTGTGTGTGTGTATGAGTATGTGTGTGGTGTGTGTGATTTGTGTGTGTATGGTGTGTGAGTATGTGTGTGTGGTGTACACACACATGCACATTTGGAGGTCCCTGGTTGACGTTAAGAGCCTTCTGCAGTGGCTTTTGTGCACTGTTCATTGAGGTAGGGTCTCTCAGTCAAACCCAGAGCCCTGGTGGTCCCGTCTTCACCTCTGCATGCTGGAATTACAGGCAGGCTGCTAGGCTCACCCAGCTTCTCCGTGGGTTTTGGAAATCCAAACTTTGATCCTGTATGGTGATCACTTTAAGCACTGAGTCATTTCCCTACTGCCTAGGAGTTCTTAGCAATAGGGCACATACACTCTGGAGCCAGAATTCTGGACCCCACACTCTCTGCTGTGTGGCCTACACTCACCTCTCTGGGCCTCTTCTACACTGAGATGGGGAGATAATTAAAAAAAAATCCTGCCCCTAGGATGTTCCAAAGATTAGAGACATGCAGAGTGTCTTGCAGGCGAGACACACAAAGGCGCGTGCTGGCACCAGGGTGGCCCAGGATGGGGAAAGTCTTGCTGTGTGCCCATCTTCTGAGAGCTTCCTATGGCTTTTCTCTGGACAGAGGATGGTGTTCAGCTGAGGGTGAGCTCCCTGCTCCTACACCCATGATGTACCACACGGGGGAGACGGATTCTGGGGGTGCTTTTGGTTTGGTCTCAGTGTGTGTGGGGTCAGAGGATGTGAGAGGAGCGCAGTGACGTGCAGTGGCTCCAGAACAAGGAACCAGCACCCCCACCCAACACTCTCCAACACCCCCTCCCCCCCACCCCCTCCCTGGGGCTTTGTGCTGGCGCTCTTAAGGAGTGGCGCCAGTGCCGGGCTGGGGGTGGGGCAGGGACAGACCCCCCACCGAGCTTTTACCGTGTGCAAGGTGGCTCCAGGACTGAGCATGTGCGACGCCTGGCAGCCTCGCCCACCCACTCAGATTCCTGCTCCACAGAGCCGCGGTGGAGGCTCCGAGGTGGAAGAGGCAGGACCTGAACCCCGGCTCCACCAGATGCCGGCAGTGTGTCTGTTGCCAAGGAACGGGGAGGGTGCTGTGTGACCATCTGCGAGGGCAGCGCACAGAAAGCCGGATTGTTACCGCTCCCAGCATGGACAGAAGTGACAGGACCTGAGTCTGACGGGAGTGCGGGCCGCCTGGGGTCCAGGCCCTGGGGACCCTGCATCAGTCCCTTAGCCAGGTGCTCTGGAGAGCGCTGGTGAGGGTGAGCTCAGCCGGATGGTGGCCCACGGGGATCTGCCCACGCCTGCTCGGATTCCCAGCTCTGCCACTCACACTCTGTGGCACAGCAGGGTTGTCTACCCCCTCTATCTGGCCTCGGTTTCCCCTCCACTGAGGAGCTCAGCCGTGCCTTTCCGCCTCGCCTTTCCTCCCTGCTCAGCTATTTAAAGTGGCCATGGTTTGCCTTGTTCTTTAAAAAAAAAAAAAAAAAAAAGCATTCCCATACTCAGCTGAGTTCCACAAGGCCAGCTGTCACCACTAAAAATGTCTGTCGTGAGACAGCCACCAGTGAGGAGGTAGGCGCAGGAAAGAGGCCTGGACGGGAACGCAGAGCTCTGCGGCTGGAATTAAAAAAAAAATAAACACACAAACACCCGCGCACACACAGGCACGCGCACACACACACAGGCACACACACACACACACACACAGGCACACACACACACACACACCAGGACTAGGAAGGAAGAAGAACCCGGAGATGGAGGATGCTGCCTTCTCCCATTATCTGGTGGCCCGCTGGGCCCTGTGATGACAGATGGGCAGAAGCTGAAGAACACAGAGTAACTCAGCTTCACTTCTGCCTCCCCCCCAGCACCCCCCTTTTACTGGGGAAACCCTGAGGAAGGGATTTGCCTGATCTCAGATCAAGGCTGCTTTCCCAGCCAGAGGTGGGAGCCAGGGAGGGAGGGCTCAATGGAGAGAACCAACTTGAAAAGGAGGCCTCATCACCCACCCCTTCCAGATAGGGAAACTAAGGCTGATAGTGGGTCCCTGGACAAAGCAGAAGGGGTGCCAACCTGATATCACACACTCATAGGCTGGGAGAACAGGAGATTCCAGCCTTTCCTTCCTTGTCTGGGACGTGGCCAGTCACAGAAACTCTTCCTAAGGAGGCTGTGAGGGTGGCCAAGCCCAAGGCATCAGAAGCCGAGGGCAAGGAAACCAGGAGAATGTGCTAGAAAATCTAGGGCTCAGGAGACAGCACTGTTAGATTCAAGGGCTTCTCTGGGTGGTGGGAACAGGGTCTGAAGAAACAAGCCACACACACATACTCAAGCATGAATGACAAGACTGGGCATGCTGATGAGTGGGACCCTTGGGGATTGGGGGCTTCTGTGACCCTGAACTGTTAGGAACTCTTCCGATATGGAGGGCAGGCAAGAAGAGGCAGTTGTCTGGAAATGGAAAAGGAAGTTACATAATCAGTGTAGGAGTCCCAGGGAGGAACTGTGTGTCTAGAATCATGTCCTGCTGGGTGTGGCGGCTCGTGCTCGTGCCTATAGTGCCAGCATTCTGAGGCTGAGACAGAAGGATTGCTGCAAGTCTGAGGCCAACCTGGTCTCTACAAGTGAGCTTCAGGCCAGACGGGGCTACAGAGTGAGAGCCTTCCTAAAACAAGAACAAGACTCACAAAATTTGCTGCTGCTTTTCTTCTGGGCCCCATTTCTTTGCATTCATAGAAAGAAGCCCAGGAAATTCATCTGAGCTTTAGCAATGATACCCCCTATCTGTGGCCTATGTTGTCTTTGCTCTCTTAGCTATGGCTAAACTTGGTCTGAAAATGTTAGAGGGAAAATTCAGGAAATAGTCTGTAAATCTGAATTTGCAAGCCCTCTGAGGGATTTGACTAAATCTCATGCTGTCCTCTTCCTGTTTCCCAGGACCTGAGTTACCTGGCTGCCCAGTATGTCTTCGATGTGTGCATGGCCTGTCTGCTGGTCCCTTGGCCTCTGGTGATGAGGTCCTTGGTGAGGTACTCCTGATGTCCCACAGTCCCAGGAAAATGTTGCTGGTCACTTGGATACATCAGTGATGTATCCAAAGCCTGATTTCATCATACACGAGGGCATCTGAAATAGTAAGCACACAGCTCGGGACATGGCTCCGTCTGTAAACTGCTGGCTCACAAACACAAGGGCCCGTGATCCAGCTTTAGCACCAGGAAAAAGCTGGGTGCAGGGCAGCTGGAGAGAAGCCTCAGCGGTTAAGAGCACCAGCTGCGCTCGCAGAGGACCCAGGTTCAGGTCCCAGCACCAGTGCGGTAGCTCATAGCTGTCTCCTCCAGTCCCAGGGGACCAGATGCCCTCTTTTGGCCTCTGAGGGCACTGCATGCACTAGATAGCTATGCTTACATGCACACTCGTACACATGAAGCCATGTTTTAAAACAAATGCTAGGCGTGGTATTTGCTCCTGCAATTCCAGCAACCTTCAAGGCAGAGTCTGGAGTATCCCACAGGGCCTAAACACCGAGGCTTGCCGAATTAATGCGCTTCAGCTCTCAAAAAAAAAAAAAAAAGGTGGAGAGTGATTGAGGGAGACCCCTCTAGCCTCCACAAGCAAGTGCACACACAAGCACACACACCCATCCGTGGAGGTCTTTGGACATTGTCCTCAGTGATCTGACCGCTTGCCTAGCCGCTGCCACCGGGTGTCTACTGTAGCTGGCCGCTCCTGGCTGGGGGCTTTGGCCCCTCAAAGGAGCACATCCATCAAGTCAGAGGTCTCCGTGACAGACGCTTGCTGAGCCCCTGTAGTGTACCTGCCTGGAGCAGTATCAGAGAGGCAAGGTGGGCGGAGTGTCACCGGCTTCGCTCTTCCCTCGGGGTTCAGGCTCGCTGACTCAGTGGCAGAATCTAGCGCTCAGCACAGCCACGTTTTGATGGGAGGGGCACACACTGCTCAGTTAAACGCGCACTTCCTGTGAGAGCAGCGGGACGGGAACTGTATGTCAAACCAAAGCAGACACATTAGAGCTCTCCTTGGAGGTGGCTTCAAAAATCGACTCCCCCACTTTTCCTCTCCTCCCCTCCCTTATTTTCTTTTCTTTATTTTGTATCTCCATGTTCCTGTCGTGTAGAGGCCAGAGGTTGATGGTAGGTGTCTTCCTCAATCATTCTCTGCCATATTCCTTCAGACAGGGCCTCTCGGCTAGACCTGAAACTCACTGATTCTGTTCTGTTGGCCAGTTTGCTCCAGGGATGCTCCTGTCTCTGCCATGGCAACTTCAGAGTTACAGGGCTGTGACACGGCCCCAGACATTTTACTTGGTGCTGGGATCTGAACTCAGACCCCCACACCTATGCAGCTGGCTGTTTGTTGGCTGAACCATCTCTCCATTCCCCTTTCCTGTGTTTTTGGAGATAAGATCCCCATAGGTGCTTCCCCTGAAACTCACAGCGCTCCCCTGGCTTTCCAGGGATGCGCCGCCATGCCCAGGGACAGTCATGGATCTGTGCATTTCTGGTTCGTTCAAGTGCACAAACACGGGAAGTTAAGAGACCATACACCGTCTCTTTCTGCAGTCTCTCATACAAGCCCCACCCCCGCCCCAAGCTATCATCGCTGTCCTGGAAGCGTCTGGACCCTTTCTTGCTGTGAACACACCAATTACAAGTGTACCATTTCTAAGAAGGTGATACTCACGAGATGCCACTCTGTGCCCTGAAGCCAGGCAGGGGAGAAGGAAGCACAACAGGCGGGGAGCAGATGGGTGCTGCCCAGGACTCAGGGCAGCCAGGGCTGAGTGCTAGGAAAGCCAGCGTCAAGCAGGCTGACTAGACGGGACCAGGCTGTCAGAGGATGCCCTTGCATGCCGAAGGAGGGCCGGAGAGGATGGTCACTGTGTCTTTCCTTCCCGTTTTTAATATTTAAAAGATCATTTTTCTTTTATGTGCATCGGTGTGTGACGGCATGCATGTCTGTGTGAGGGTGTGAGTCCCCTGAAACTCGAGTTTCCGACAGTTGTGAGCTGCCGTGTGGGTGCTGGGAATTGAACCTGGGCCCTCTGGAAGAACAGCCAGTGCTCTTAACCGCCGCTCCATCTTTCCAGGGCCCACTGTGCCTTTCTTGTAACATCAGTGGGCAGCACCTTGTGCAGTGCAGGAACCAGCACACAGAAGGCTATGGTCAGAGGTCTCAGGAGGCAGCAGCCGCAGAGGTGGGAGCGAAGCTCAGGGGTCCACCCAGGTCTTTAGCTTTGCACTGTACTGGCTAAGCTTTATGTCACCTTAGCATGAGCTAGGGTCATTTGGGAAGAGGGGCCTCCACTGAGAAGGTACCCCCACCACATTGGCCCTTGGTGCATTTTCTTGATTGCGGATTGTTGTGGGAGGGCCCAGACCACTGTGGGTGGGGCCAGCCCTGGGCTGGTGGGTGCTAGAACAAAGCAGGCTGAGCAATGAGGAGCAGGCCAGTGAGCAGCATCCTTCCATGGCCTCTGCACCAGCTCCTGCCTCCTGCTTCCTGCCCTGTTTGAGTTCCGGCCTTGATTTAAGGACCGGGTTTGGGACTCATAAGCAGAAATAAACCCTTGTCTTCTAAGGTTGCTTTTGGTGTTTTCTCACAGCGATGGAAAATCTAACTGGGACAGAACTCCTTGCTCTCTGGCTTCACTGGTGGCTGCAGGGCCACCAGGAGAAAGAAAGAGGCATTTCCTAGGCCACACAGCAGGGAGGGTGGACCTGGTACCACAGCTGTGTGCTCCAAAGCTGGAGTCACTCAGACCAGCTGCGGGGTCTTTCGATCAAATGTAGCTTCCTGAGCCCAGGCAGAGCCTCTTGAGGAGGGGTCTGAGGAGACACCCCACACACTAGCCTTACTCCCTCTCACCTTGGAGCATGGGATCTCAAAACGGCAGGAATGAGAACCTGTCTCGTCACTTCATCGAAGCCGCATCTATCTCCTTTCCAGCTAAGCCCAGCTCTGCCTTGCTGAGGTCTTGGAAGGCCCTGAAGATGTGGATTGCTTGAATGGGCTCTCTGCAGAACAGGACCCTGGAGGGCAGGCCAGTGTCCCCTGCAGCAGCCGAGCCTCCCTGGCCTCGGCAGAAGTGCAGTGCACAGTGTGTCACCAGCAGCTCTGTCCGGTCACGGTCACCCACCACACATCTCTTTCCTTTCAAGGCACAGCACAGCAGATGCGACAGGACACTGTCACCTCAGCCTAGCTTCTTGTTTCAGCTATGATGACACACACTCTTGCCACATGCTGGGGTCACGGCCCTGCCTCCAGGTCCCCACGCCTATCTGGGCCTGCTCTCCTTACCCCTTCTCCATCCCAAGTGTGCACAAAGTGTCTGACCTGGGCTGTGATTTAGTGGCCTCTGGAAGTCCTTGGGGCTGACTGTCCCCAAGCTGGGTCCTGCCTGGAAGTCCAGGCTACTTACACATGTCTTGAATTCACTTCTTGAACACATCTGCTCTCTGCTCCTTTGTGTCTCACCTGTAAAACACAGTCACAGCTGTGGTGTCAATCACAGGTGTGGGGAGGTCTCCAGCCCGTGGCTGCTGGCCCTGGGGGGGGGGCGGGCCCCCACAGAGGTGCGGCCTCTGTCCTCTCAGGGGACTCCCTCCTGCTATGATGACAAGTTCTCACCCAAATTTCTCCAGACCTCACATGCAGGCCCCACACTGAGCGTGAAAACCACACATTCTGGACACAGCCCTGGTCCCCAGGCTAGTAGGCCAGACAGGACAGAGCCATTGCAGGGTCTGGTGGTCCCAGTGTCCCTTACCTTTCTTTGTAGAGCAGATGACATTGGGCTCCTGATGGGAAGGACAGGGTTGGTTGGCCTTATGCTTGCACCCGCTGCGGAAAGCGTCCTCGGCCTGGACCATGCTGGTCTAGGTGAGTGGAGGAGGTGGAAGAGGCTCTGGGAAGGCGGGGCAGGGAGTGAACTGAGATTTGTGCACAGGGGTGTGTCCCAGGGAGCCGGGGAAGTTGTGTGAGGAGGGAGGGATCAGGTAGCTCAGTAGAGTGGGCAGCTGGTGTGGGCCTGTGGCCTACCTGATGCTGGCCGCGCGTCGTTTCCCCTGTAGGGAAATGGGGGATAAGATGGGAGCCTTGTGCCTCTAGGGCAAGCGTGCCTGTGTCTGGCCCACCCTCCCTCTGTAGCCTTGGAACTTGGGCAGTGCAGGAAGAGGTCGGGTGCCTGAGGGCCAAGCAGCCCCCTCCTGGTGCTCCCCTAAATCCCAAAATAAATGAGGCAGAATCCAAATCAGGTTCTCTTCATGGGGAGAAAGGGCTCATTTCAAATATTTGTAGCCGCTTAAACCGGGATGGAGCGAGATGAGGACTTAGAAGGATAATCGGGCCTTTTCTGAGCGGGGTTGGCTCAGCACTTCTGACTGCCGAGCCTGAGCCGGGAGGCAGCCTCCCCCTCCTCCGCACTGGATTCCCCCCCCCCCGCCTCCAGTTCCCTCTTTAACTTTATTCATTAAATCTGCACACATTTGCTGGGAGCATCACCCTGCCAGGACTTCATGAACTCAGCTTGGGGACACAGGAGTGAGGTGCCCCAAGCAGGACCTCACCTGTGCACTGGCCTGACCCTGCTCTTAGGTTGTGTGTGTGTATGTGCGTGCGTGTGTATGCATGTGTGGGCATGGGTGTGTAGGTAGGGTGTGGGCACATGTCTGCACTTGCAAAGTCGAGGCCTGAGGTTGGTGTCAACAGTCATTACACTATTTCCTGAAGAAGGGTCTGTGGTGACCCTGCTTGGATCTGGCAACCGTAGGGCACTGTGGCCACACACTTGGCCCTCACACCACAGCTCACTGCTACGGCTCGTCTGGCTGGCCAGCTTGCCCCTCGGGGACAGGCTGTCCCTATCCCGGGCTTCGGAATTAGCAGTGGGCTGTCATGTCCACCTGGTCCTTAAAGGGCTCCTGGGTACCGACTCAGAATTTTAGCATTTTAACCCCAGAACCGTCTCCTCAGCCTCTCTGGGTACAACTTCTTTAATTTGCTTTCATTTTTTAGGACCCGAGGTCTCTCTAGCCCTGGCTAGCCTGGAACTTGCTATGTGACTCACAGAGATCCGCCTGCCTTTGCTTCCCGAGTGGGGGGCTAAAGGCATGAGCTACCATACCCTGTTGGGTGTGACTTCTTAATATTTGACATTTGCAAAATGCCTTTCCACACTTGTTTTCTTCCCTCCCTCCCTCCCTCCCTTCCTTCCTTCTTCTCTTCCTTCCTTTCCTGAGACAGGGCCTTATGTAACCCAGGTTGGTATCAAACTCCTCATCCCTTTCTCTCTACTTCTCAAGTGCTGAGATTACAGGCCTGGGCCACCATTCCTGGCCTCTTTCTACATTAAAAAAAAAAAAAAAAAAAAAAAAAAGGAATCTTATGTAATGTCTCCAGAGGACTTTTCATGGGCCAGGGGAGAACATCTGGAGAATTCCATCCCTCCCTGACCCCTTCCTCCTCCTCCACAGCTTGTGGCCTCAGGCTGGGCAGGGTTTGAGGAAAGCCAGGCCTGCCCACTCTCCTTATAGTCCTGGACCAGTGTACAAAGTCACAGGACTCTGGGATATTCTGGGAGGGGGGATGTGGTGAAAGAAGCCTTTAGGTGGCTGGCTCTGCTTTGCCAGCCAGTGTGTGCGTGTGTGTGTGCGTGTGTGTGTGCCTCTGTGTGTGTGTGTGCAGAACTCTGTTGGCCTCCTCTGGTGAGGAGTTTGGATGACATAGGAGAGATCAAAGGAAGGACGGAGGAGATGGGCCAGAGTACAAGGCGGGGCAAAGGGGCTGTTCTCCAGCAGCCTCTGAGGTCTTAGAGAGCTGTGGAGTGTAGGGTCTGGTGTCTCCATTGAGGCCCTTGTGCCACGGAGCCCCTGAGGGTCCCGTCTGCACACTCCACTCATCCGTCTTTCCCTCTGTGCCCTGTCGGGCTGCATTTAGCCTCTGCAGCAGATCAGGCTCAGGCTTGCCCCAGGGCCACCGCTGCACCATTCCTGTCTTGGAGTAATCTTGCTCGGCTTGATGCTGCAGCCATGGGGTCTCAGGTGGGTTGTCATAGCGATGGAGGGGTTTGTGGTATTTGACAGGAAGGTTGGGGCTGAGGGCGGCTGGGTTGGCCACAGCAGGGTGTCTGCTTTGGACAGGTGGCTCTGTAACAGCCAGAGCACCCACCCCTGGGTCCCGCCGAGCCAGGCAGGAGAGATCACTGGCTCTGACTCTCCAGGCCTGGCTGGTTACACTGTGATGGGGCCTCACCTGCTTCAGGCTGGTCACTTCTGTTCTGCAGCCATGTTGAAAAGCAGACAGAAGATTGCTCCCACGGTGTGTGCTGGCAAGAAGGTCATTCCAGTGGGAAGTGGGGGTCAGTGGGGTTTTTTGGGGGAGAGTGGCTCTGGGGCACAGACAGCCTTTGAGAATACTGTGTGTAGGGGTGAGCTGAAGGCTAGGCTGGCCGGCTGGTCTTGCAGTGAGCGCTGAGGGGCCATGGGGGTGCATCTCTTCTTTCATCAGGGCTTCTGGGATTTCTTACCATTTACCCTGTGCAGTCAGAGGCCCCTGGGAGTAGGGAGCAGAGTGGCACAGAGATAGAAGCAATCCATTTGGGCAAATGAGGAGGCAGCAGCCAGAGGGCAAGGATGCCTGTGAAGGTACAGTTAGCTGGGGACACAGTGTGCCCCGTGAGTGGGCAGGGAGGGGTGGGCATGCCCTGGCGTCTTGTATGATGCTCTCTCCATGGGAAGAGGAGTCAGGTTTCAGCTTGTGTGTGGCCACAGAGGGACACAGGGTGTCTTCATCCTGTCGCAATCATCTGTGGCCATCCAAAGTCTCATCCTGGACCGCAGGCTTTGGTGTCATGGTCTCTGTGTTGCTGGGTTAACTGGTCAGCTTCCACAGACTCACAGCTTCCCCTAACATGCCCATTTTAATAGTTTTATTTAACTATTTATATTTTGTGTGTGTGGGGGGGGGAGGTGTGGAGGTGGGTTCACAGGCCCTAGCACACACGGGAGGTCAGAGGTCAGCTTGTGAGAACTGGTTCTTTCCTAGCACCATGGGATTGAACTCAGACTGTCAGGCTTGGTGGTATACCTGCTGAGCCATTATTCCCATAAAAAAACCCTAATTTATTTTTATTATTATAAATTAAGTATATACGTATAGAGTCCAACTGACCTGCGCATGCTTACAGCTGGTGAGTAGCAAAGCTGGGATTTTAACCAGCTGGTTACTGGTGACTACGTCTTAGCTCACATTTAAACTTCACAGAGAAGCAGCAGCCTCCTTCATCTCTGCTCCCACATGGTGAGGATGCTCGGTCACTGCTCTCCTGGAGGAGGAGAGTCTGGGCTGAGGTGTGCCTCTGCTATTGAGCTTTCCTGTCACCTCTCAGGTAAGAGGAAAATTAGCCAGATCTTGCTCGCTGCCGCTCTTCTTTACTAGGTCTGTGAGAAAGGCTCAGGGGCCAGGCGCTCATCTCCTCCCCCAAACTGGAGTAAGAGGCTGAGGGGAGACGAGGAAGTGATAAAGGGAGGTTGGTGAGTGAGACTCTGGGAAGATGGTGTGATGGTGTGATGGTCCTGGGAGCTTTTACCCTTCCTCAGAGCCCTGCCCCCCTGCATCCTCAGTGTGCCAGGCCCAGATGCAGCCAGCACCCTGTGCCTGAGGGTCCATCTTCTTCTCTGTGCCAAGCATGAGGCTGGGTGCTAGGCTCTGGAAGCCAGGCCTGAGGGCCTCACACCAGACCCCCGTTTGTGTGGGAAGGTGACTGAGTGCATAGCCTCTGAGATAAGAAAGTGGCTTGTCTGAGATCTGCAGGGTAGTGTCACTTGGGGACCTGGTGTTTCTCACCGTGGGTCACCATGCCCCTCTCTTCAGCCTCTCAGGTACGCCAGCCTGGCTTCAGATTCAACATGTGGCCAAGGCTATTCTGGAATGGGGTCTTTCCCCACACTTGGATGTCTCCACACCCTGGTTCTGATGTAGTTTGGACAGGCTAGGCTAGCCTGCCACCAACTGAGCCACGCTCCTTTGAGGTAAGCTCAAACTGCCTTACAAACTCACACTCAAAGTGTGTGTGAGCGTACAGACTGGAGAGTTTCCCATCAAGCTGTTGCTCAGCCTTCATGATGGGAGAGGTCCTTGCCCTTTGTCATGTGTCCTGAGGTCTGAGATGCTGGGGGCCAAGGGTGGGTCCCAGCAAACTCTTGGGCATGCTCCATGTTCTGCAGCTTGGTGGCAGTTACAACTAGAAATGCCCTGTAGATTTAGGGGTACTTTTGATCTGAAGCCAAAGGTTTCCCACTCACAGGAAGTGGGTGAGGAGGCAGAGCTCCCTGAACTCTGGCCAGCAAGAGGGATGGCTCTGGGTAAAGGCATGATCCGAGTTTTGACCTCAGGGACCCACATGATGGAGGGAGAGAGCCAACCCTTCAAGCATCCTCCAACCTCCCCACATTCGCTGAGGCACAGGCGTGCACCCGCACCCCAAATGTTAAGGTTCGTACTGAAGCATATGTTGGGAATGGGTGGGCGTAGAAGCAGGAGATTCCAGAAAAATCCAAGGGCAGCCGCAGCCAGAGGGGCCAGTTCCCACCTAGGTCTGACAGTGCTTCGGAGCTGCGTGGGACCCTGAAGCCCTCCATGTCAGGGACAACCCCCAAGCCACAGGACTTCTCTAAGCCCCTTCCTCGCTGGTGAGCAGAGGGCCCAGCTGGGGATTTTCTCTCCATGCCTCCCTGGCTCCTCCAGAAAGCAGCACTAGACTCCCAGTGTGGTCTCATCCATCTTCCTGAAGAGGCCTAGAGGCAGGACCCACCCATTTGGGCCTCTGCAGTCTGAGACTTTGGCCTATGGCACTGGGGGCTACAGGTGGATGCTGAAGAAGGATATGACATAAGGAATTCTTTTTCTTATGATGGGATTAGGCTTGCCACATAAAGCACAAGACACACAAACTGAAATATCAGGTAAACAGTAAACAATGTTTTAGCATATGTGAAATATTTTAATATTACACTGAAATTTGTTTGATGTTTATCTTAATTTCAAATGTGACTAGGTGTCCGTTATGATAATCTTAATTTTTTTATACTTATTTATTGTGCATGTATAATATGTAATATGTATGTTGTATATATGTGTGTGGAATGTGTCTTTGTGTATGCAGATATGTAGTGTGTAGTCTATATGTAGTGTTTATGGTATGTGGTAAGTATATGTGTATATATGGACAATGTATGGTGTATGTTGTGTGTATATGTGCATATGTGTAGTGTGTATATGTGCTTTGTATGTGTGTGGTGTTTATGGTGTGTGGTGAGTATGTATGTGGTATGGTGTGTATGTGGGATGTATGTGCATGGTGTGTGGCAAGTATGTATTATGTATGTGTATATGTATATGTATGGTGTGTGTATGTGTCTGCTATGTATATGTGTGTATGTGTGTGTGGTAATTATGTGCATAGAGTGTGGTAGATGGCTGTGGTGTCTTCATGTGAGTGTGGGAATGTGCACACCTGCACACATGCGTGAGGAGGCTAGAACAGGACATGAGGTATCCTTGTTCGTTGCGCTTCCCCTTGAGACAGGTCTTAGCAGATGCTCACCTTTTTGAGATCAGCCGCTGGTCAGAGGACTCTGGGGATCTGCTTCTCCCCTCCTCTCAGTGCTGGGGATGGACACGAACAGCTTCTTAGCGGTGCTTGAGATTCAAACTCAGAGCAAGAGCTCTTGCCACTAGTAACTCCCTAATCCTAAGTCTCTGTAACTGTAGGTGATGGCTGAGCACCCAGTGTTTTCTAGTGCTGCTGCTCACAGTGTTTCTTCCCTGGCTTGAGGGCCTTTATCCACTTGTAGCCTGTCCCCCAAAATGGGCCTCATGGAGGATGAAATTGAGAAGAGGGCTCTGTGTACAGGCTCAGCAAGGGCCATTTGGGCCTCCTTCCCAGTCCCTGGAGCTGGACACATGTCAGCAAAGGCTGGTTCTCCAATGGCCATTAGAAGGATATGGGATTTATTAGGATGATTTACACTCTAACCCAACAATGGCTGGCTGTGGAAGTCCAAGTGTAGCACCCTTTTTAAAAAAATCTCCTTTATTTGGGGGTGTTTAGGCTTCTACCTCCCTTCCACTCAAACCTCAACCTTAAAAGGTTAGTTGGGAGAGAGGGTCCAGACCCCGTTACTTTTACTGGCTCTTTAGGGTCAAGGGGTTCTTTTAGGGCACGATACCAATCTCTATCAACCTAACAGGCTCCTCCACTGTGGCTTGAAGTGTTTCTCTGTGTCTATCTGCTCCAAACCACCACATCATCTCTGGGCTCTCCAAACTGCCACACACCACACCCCAACACTGAACGACGCGCTGAATGCCACCTCTTTCTAGGCTCTCATAGCTATACTGTCAGAGTCCTAGACCACGCCCCTCTCCTTGCTGCACTTGAAAGCTGGCAAAAGCCACGCTCCTCAGACAATTAACAGGTAGACAAACTATAGCCCAACTGAAATCCCACACTTGGGATTAAAACAAAAGCATGTTTATACAACATACAAAGAAACCAAAATTTCCATTACATTTCAAGAATCCCGAAGTTGCTCAGTTCAAGAGGCTGGATGTCTCAACTGGTCTTCAGGAGATGCTAGAATCCCAAAGAAGTAGCCGGTGAAGGAATGGCCTTGCTTGCTAGCAAGGTGTAGAGTAGAGCTTTCTTTTTTCCATGTCCTCCTTATATAGGCTCCCAGAAGAAGATGTGGCCCAGATTAAAGGTGTGTCTTTCCTCCTCAAGACCTAGATGAGAAGTAGGTCTTCCTACTTCAAATTAAGCAAAAATTCCTCATCGGTGTAACCTCTGTTTTTGGAGTTTAGCTAATTCCAGATGTAGTCAAGTTGACAACCAAGAACAGCCATTACAATCCTGGACTTCGCCTTCCAACTTGCTGTAGTTCCACTCTGACTTTGTTACCTGGCTCTCACAAGGCCCTCCCACCTTACCAAAGCCCAGGGTCAAAGATGTAGCAACACCCGGTCAACCCCAGCATGTGAAGACAGAGCCTGAGGGGTGCCTGTGGCCACGTCTCCTGGGACTAGCCTCCTTCCTTCAGGTAGCACCTTTTCTCTGGCAGAGGAGCCAGCGTGGATACCACGCCCTGCTTCTGTTTCTGTCCCAGGTTGCCTCCTTGACATGGTTAAGCCTTGAGCAGGTTCCATGTTCAGCTGCTTGCTAGCACTCCCGCATGCCTGGGCTTCCCAGAAGTTCCAGTTTAGTTGCTCTTGGGAGGACCATGGTGCTCCAGCTCGTAGGAGCTTTGAGGTGATTCTGTAGCCTGTGGAGTATGTGGGTAGGCAGTGAATTAGATGGTAACTGAGGAAGGGGCAAAGAGGAGACAGGGTTCCTCCATGCTCTGCACTTCTCTACCCACATGACTGAGCACCACCTTCTGGGAGGATAACCTGCAGTACATCGCGGGGGTGGGGGTGGGGGTCCATGCTCCTCGGAAAGTCCCTGGGTTTGCCTCCCTCAGACTTGGTGTAGACTCAGGGACACCTGCCATTCTCCTTCCCATGCATCAGGTACCCATCATCCATTTTCCCACCTACCCACCCAGCATGCTTTCGTCTAGCCATCACCCACCCAACCATCCAATTGCTTACCTAATCATCTCTCCATTGACTCACTCACATATTGATCATCTTGCCCACATTGCTCAGATGTCATCCATCTATGAACACATCTGATTTCTCATCTATCCATACATCCATGTGTGCAGGTACACATTCATGCAAGCTCACATCCATCCATGCACTCATGCGTCTGAGATTCACCCATTTATCCATCCATCTGTGCATCCATCTGCTCCCCTACCTATCAAGGCAACCTATGGAAGGAAAATTTATTTTCGCTTACAGTTCCAGAAGGATGAGAGTCCACGGCAGGGAAGCATGGCAGCAAAGGGCTGGCACGGTGGCAGAAGCAGGAAGCTGGCTGAGAGACCATATCTTCTACCACAAACAGGAATCAGAGAGCAGACTAGAAGTGCGGCAGGGCTGTGAACCCTCAGCCCTCTCAGTGACGCACATCCACCCATCACGTACCATCCATCTACCCATGTATCTCCTCCTAGCTCCATGCGTCCATCTACTCCCATTCCCATTCCCTCACAGCCATTTATCCATCTATCCACCCACCCACCCCCCTATCCCCCCACCCACTCCCTCCCACCCACCCATCCCCCACCCACCC
>CM053752.1:107251994-107445361 GCA_028658305.1 Pachyuromys duprasi | reverse complement strand
ACCCAACCTCCCACCCATCCACCCAACCTCCCACCCATCCATCCATTCATCCATCCACCCACCCACCCATTCATCCACCCATGCATGCATGCATCCATCCACCCACCCGTCCATTCATCTGTCTTTCTCTTTAGCTAAGAGTTGATGAGGTCTCTTTTATGCTGGGTCATGAACTGGGAGTGGGGTATAAAATTCCGAGCCGAGTCCAGTCCCTCTCTAGGAACTCAGTGTAGTAGAACAGACATGTGTGGAGGCACCGATGGCTGGCGAGAGCTTCAGGCACACAGCACAAAGGGGAGTGAGTGAGTGAAGGGGAGGAGCCCCGTTTACTGGGCTAGGAGTGCAGGACAGAGGACCATGGCGGATGTGACGCCTGCCCACGGCTTTGGGGAGAATGTCCAGACTTCTTCACGGTCAGCCTCCATTGTCCTTCCTCTTCCTTGGGAAAGGCTCCCCTTCCTCCAGGCCAGGTCCCCTGTTTCCTTTCATACTCTTTTCGTGCTGGACTGTGGCCGTCATGAGTGGTGTTGCTGAGTCCGTCTCCCTACTAGCTGTGATGTCTTGGTCCTGCTCATGGTATTCACCTTCAGTGTCCACAGCCCCGTGCCTCCTGTGTTTTTGATGCTGTCATCTCACTTTACTGTTCCCAACCCAGTTGTGCAGGGACATGTCCAGGAGGGTCTGATGCCATGGCCTTGGTGGAGCCTGTGATGGCTGCCTTCGGTCATATTGCATCAATAAACTCCATGGACCCTGTCATCAATAATGTGTGTAGTTCTGCCTCTTCTTCATCCTTTCTGTGTGTGTGCACACACGCACTTGTGCACACACGCACTTGTGCGCACATGCACACAGAGGCTAGAGGTCAATCTCTCTCCCTCTCTCTCTCTCACGAGTGCATGTGAAAATCAGAATGTTGGTCCTTACCTTTCACCTTGTTTGGGATAATCTCTTGGTTGGTGGCCTGTGAGAGTCCAAGGTCTTTACAACAGGAGCACTGATGGAAATTTTACAAGTTACAGATTACAGATGGGTCCTGCTGTTACAGTCCTGCTGGAGATTTGAACTCAAGTCGTCATGCTTGTGTGATAAGCACCTTCCTAACTGAGCCACCTCCCCAGCTCTTCCATTTTGAATCCTCCTTTTCCCTTTTCCTCCCTCTCCCATCCCTTCTGTGAGTTTGTTTTTAACACATAATCTCATATAGTACCATATGCCAAGGTTGACGACAACCTTGGTCTTCCGCCTCTACCTCCAGAGTGCTGGGATTACAAGGATTACCATTCTTCGTTGTTTCTTTGCTCTGGTGCTTTGTTCGTGCTTGGGTGTATCAGTTACTTGTCCCATTGCCATGACTAACCCCCAACAAAGGCAACTCAAGGAAAGGTTTATTTGGTATATTCATCCCATCATGGTAGGAAGGCCCAGTGGCCAGAGCTTGAGGCAGCTGGTCACAAGAGATGAATGAAAGCTGCCTCTCAGCTGTCCGTCTCAGGGACCTGTACCCATAGAATGCTACCTCCCACACTTAGCGTGGGCCTTCCTACCTCAGCTCAGCCTGGAAACCTCCTCACTGAGCTATCCAGGTGTTCCGTCTCCCAGGTGACTCCAGATCCTTCCTGGCTGATAGTCAATACTAGCTCTCACACTAGGCAGCCGAGGAAGCAGCATTTGGTCAGCCGTAGTTCCCCTGACAGCAGCGTTGCAGTCAAGGACTAAAGGACCTCAGGAATCTCAATGGGCCCAGAGCTGCAGGACCTGGGAGGCCAGAAGCACTCTCCCAGTTCACCTCTTGGGACCCCCCTGATTGAGACTCCAAGACCCATGTTCCCGTTGCACTTGTGTTCACCAAAGGGGCCATCAGAGCTTTCTCACATCCCTGACCCTGTGCTAGTGACCTGAGAGGGACCTGATGTGTGTCCTTTTGGTTGGACAGAGAGAAGTCATCACCAGCTTCCCAGAAAGCCTCTTTGTAACTTGTCTAAGAAGGCCATCTGCTCCAGATCAGGAGCTGCAAGCTGCCCTGGCTTAGGTCCCAAGTGGCCCTGTGGCACAGAGCAATGGCCACACAGCTTTAGTGAGTGACTCACTTCTGCTGTGCTGAGCTCCCAAAGTTTGGGGGCTCTCTGTCCCCACAGCAGAGTCCAGCCAAGCTCAGAGTCTGGCTAGCACTCCTCTCCCGCTGTCAGTGCCCTGCCCCCCTTGCAGGAAGAGCTGGGTGAGCCACCACAACTGCCTGTCCTGTGGGAAGCCCCTGGCTCTGTTGCCTGAGCTATGCATGCTGAGCCGCACAGCTGCAGGGGACGTGAAGCCTGCTCTTTGGCTGTGTCTAAGCTTTGGGTTGACGCGCAGGGCAGCCTCCCTTCTCTGTGGAGGCTTTCTGAACCTGGTAGAGCCACATGGAGCCCGGGAGCAGCTGAGGTCCTTCTAGTGAGCCTCCTGTGGAGCCAATCACAGCCACAAAAGCCCAGCTGCTGCTGGCAGGGCGGGGGGGACATCTGTGCCTCTCTCTCAGGTGTTTCTGCCAGCTCAGAGGCCAGGTGGCACCTTTGGTCCAAGGAAGGTCTGGCTAACTGCAACTTGGTGTGTGGGGCCTCCAGGCCCATCCATGTCTGGCTTCTCCCACCCCATTTCATTCTGCTCAGGTGCCAACTCCAGTTGGAATGTCTTCCCACCCACCTGCCTGGAGAATACAATCTGCATCCTCACTTCTGACCACATCCTCACCGCCCTGCAGGGGCTTGAAGTACCTTCTCACTTCCTTTCTTCCTTTTTCCTGTTGGATTCTGTCACCTTGTTTTGTGTGTTTTTTTATTGTTTTATTTTTGAGTGGGGTTTCACTATGTAGCCCAGGCTAGCCTAGAACTCACTGTATAGACCAGGCAAGAAATTCTTGGCAATCCTTCTAGGCACCGAGAACACAGGAGTGAGCTGTCCCTGGCTTAGGATTTCCTCCTCTCCCTCTCTCCTCCTTCTCTCCCCACCCTCTTCTTTTCCTTCTCACATTGCTGAGGATTGACTCTCCTCACGAACGCTACATATATTAGTGGCTTGTCAGGTTTCCGTGACACAGTACCTGGCAGAGCAGTTGGAGGAAGGACTTAGCTTTAGTCTGCAGGAGCTGGAGGCAGCTGGTCACGTGGCACCCACAGTGAGGACCAGAGAAAGACGGACGCTGGTGCTCAGCTCATCTCCTTTTCACCCAGTCTGGGGCCCCAGCCAATGGGATGGTGTTCCCCACTATATGGTGACTCTTCCCACCTGAGTTAACCCAATCTAGAAACTCCTTTACAGACATTCCCAGAATTCTGTCTCCTAGGTGACAGTTAATGATCACACGGGAGGGTGCTCTGTCCCTGAGCTATCTATCGCCCTGTGTGCTCTGCCACTTTGACATGACCCTGGTCACTTGCTTGTGTATCCCATGGCTGACTTGTCCTGTGAGAATGTAGCCTTTGTGGACAAGGATGGTGCCAGGACCTAGCTGGCACAGGTTGGTGCATGGACCAGCAGTGCCCACTCTGTTACAGTCTCCCACTCTGTCCTGGACCTGTCACACACCTGTTGAACTCAGACTCCTCTGAGGCCATCCTGAGCTCATGTGGTCATCACACACACACACACTTAGGAAGTCACTATGTCGTTGCTCCTGACTTGGCTACGCTTGGGCTGAAAACAGCCAGAAATGAGGTCTGGGTGGTTGTTGGGAAGACTCTGTGGGGTTTCGTGAGTGTGTGTGTGTGTGTGTGTGTGTGTGTGTGTGTGCGTGTGTGAGGGTGTGTGGGGGGTATTGAGGGAGCGTGGGGAGGTTGAGGAAGCATGGGGGTTGGGAGAGCATGGGGGTTTGAGGGAGCAAGGAGGAGGAAGAGAAACCTATGTCAGGGGTTGGCATTGGGTGGCTGGTGCCCCATCCACTCTGGGAGCTCGTAGGAGGCAGCTGGAGGCCATCCCAGCCCATCCCTTCCACCATCTCAACCTCTACAGGTAGCTGGTGGCAAGGGGTGAGTCTGCCGGAAAATCAGACCGGTGGGCTCCTCCTCGCTCTTCAGAGGCACACATGGTGGAAGAACCAGCTTCCACCCCTGCTCTGCTTTCTCCTATGATAAAGACCGTGATCAAAAGCAGCTTGTGGAGGAAAGGCTTCATTTGATTTACAAGTTCCAGTCACTGTCCATCATTAAGGGAAGTCAAGGCAGAAACTCAAGGACGGCAGGAACGGAAGCAGAGGCCACGGAGGAGCACGGCTGACCAGCTTTCTCACCCCGGTTTTCTCAGCTTGCCATCTTACACCACCCACCCAGGGCCTCCTGCCCAGGGGTGGCATCACCCCCAGTGGGCTGGACTCTCCCACGTCACTCATGAGCCAAGAAAGTGCCTCACAGACTTGCCTGCAGGTCAGTCTATAGAGGCCTTTTCTCAGCTGAGGTTTCTTCTTCCCAGATGATCCTAGCTTGTGTCAAGTTGACAAAACAATAGCCAGCACAGCCCCCCTCCTGGAGGCAGCCATGGGATATGTCCAACTGCCTCCTGTTTTACAAAGAGTAAATGGAAGCCCAGAGAGGTCAGTCAACAGCTGGGGATACAGCTGAGTGTTTGAGTGCTTGCCTCCTATGTGCAGAGTCCTCTGGGCTCAATGCCCGGGAGGAGACAGAGACGGGACAGAGACAGAGAGACAGAGACAGACACAGATGGAGACAGACACAGAGACAGAAAGACAGACACACAAAGAGACAGAGACTGAGAGACAGACAGACACACAAACAGAAAGAGAGAACGTGATTGGTTGCTTTGCAGGTGTGCACAGATTCTGAAGACTGGGTATGAAAGCTTTCTTCTTTTCAAAACCCCGTGCCTGCCACAGTGGCTCTGAAAGTGAAATACTGAGTCAGGTCACCTTCATAAAGGAGGGGTGTATGTGTGTCATGGTCCTCACCTCCCACAGCTGTCCGGGATGGTCCCAGGAGCCAGGGTTAGCTACCTCAAGCCAGGCAAGGGGCTTCCCAGTGGTTCTGAGTCGGTGTCTGCAGGTGAATGTCCCATTGCTGAGCTCAGGAATGGTGGCTGCCCTTCGGCCCCTGCATCTTCTCCCATTTCACTCATCTATGTCTGATTAGGCACATGCGTGCTGTCCCATACAGATAAACAGTATGGTCAGCCAGTAGCAGTCCTGCCAGAGTGCCAGCCAGGTCTGCAGGCAGGTCCATGAGCTTCAGCCCGGCTGGGTTCCTGCTGGACAGACCAGTCACTCAGTGGAGTCAGGGACCTACCCAGCATCCCTGTGCATGCCGGGAGCCACTTAAGTCTCCCTCGGACTGTCCCTCTGATTTCCTGGCTTCTACCTGTCCTGACTTGCCCTCCAGCCCTTCATTGCCCCATCATAGACCTCTGTCCCTGAGGACCTGCAGAGAAGGTACCTAGTTTCACAGCTGCCAGTTCCCACAAAGGCAGCTTGACCCAGGCCTGGGCTGCCCTTCCCATCCTCCCCCAACTGCCCAGCCCACGCTACTCCCATTCTCAAAGCAAGGGCAGCACCTCCCTTGCCTGCCTAGGGAGTGGATTTGAAGCAGTTGCCTGGTTTTCATTAATTGGGTCTACGAGGGTTTCTATTTTCTCCCAGAATACCGATTGATCTAGGTGAGGTAAACAGCACCGCCAAAATTGGGGGGGGGGTGCTGAGGGAGGTGGGGGTAACTGATGCGACTTGACATTTACTCAGAGAGGGGGGAGGGAGGAGGTGAGTCACACACCGGAGGAGCCTCAGCCCACAGGTTCTGCTGAAGGAGCTGCGAGGGAGGGAGGCAGCAGGAGGGAGCCAGCAAGCCTCTGATCTGGTTTAGCAGACCCCAGGGAGTCCTGGGGGGCTCTCTACACCGAGGGGGTGCCACTGGCTTTTTAATGGCCATGTGCATGACTTTGGAGGTGGGAGTCCTGCATGAGGGTGGGACAGTCCCCTGGTGAGTGTGAGACTGGATCTCCCTCTCTGCTCTCCGCTTCCTTCCTTCTCCTCCCTCCCCCACTCTCTCTATTTTTTATCTCAGGGCACCTTGCACTGGAGAGGAAGTGGAGCTGGAGGGGAGACAGGCAGAGGGATGGGGTGCCTGCTACCTCCATCATCTCCTTCCTCCTCCAAAACCTGGGCTCAGCAACTTCTGCTCCTGAATGACTTGGTTTCCCTGCTTGGTGCAGCGCCCACTAACCTTTGGCAGGAGACATGCTGAGCTGGGGAGCTAGAGATCCAGAGGAAGGCCACAGTGAGTGGGCCCTGCTCTCTGAAAGCCCTGGGCCGTTGTTACCCTTCCCTGCCACAGGCAGGGAAGTCCTCTCCATCAGCAGTGTCAGGCAAGTCACCAAGGGTGGCTCAGCCCTGAGGAAAGCGCAGCCCTTCTGGTCTTTGTCTCTTCCTAGCTAGGGTGCATCATCACTTTATTGGCCTGCCATGCTGTATCTTATCTGCTTCCTGTTAACTTAAGAGTTGGCTGTCCCAACACCCCACCCCCTACCCCCGCCCCAGACTCTCTTCCTCTGGGTACCAGTGGCAGGATTTTTTTTTTTTCTTTTCACTTTCCACAATCCAACACCAAATGCATCCTCCCCAAACCTTCATCTGATCTCATATACTCTGTGCTACCAGCCTCGGAGCCTGTGACAACAGAGGCTGCCTTTCACAGGCCTCTCCCTCCCCTCTGCCCCCCAGGAGTGGTCCGCACTTAGTGTGCCTGGCTGCACCTCTTCAGCATCTGCACCCCAATCTTGCTGTCCTCCTATGGCCCCTGCCCAGCACCAGGCTACTGCCACCAGTATTCAGGCTCTTCCTCTTGGCCTCTGTAGCTCCTGCTGTCTGTTCTTAGCAATGCCCATCCAGTCGGAAGGACAGTTCTGTTGGTGGCTTTGTGAAGTCTGCTGTCCATCTAACTAGCTTCCTTTGGAACTGTCTGCTTTCAGGACTGTTTCCTGTTTACCCACGGTGCTCTGCGAAGCCTCTGTGTGACAAACTAAGGTTTGG
Source organism: Pachyuromys duprasi (assembly GCA_028658305.1). Taxonomy (NCBI): domain Eukaryota; kingdom Metazoa; phylum Chordata; class Mammalia; order Rodentia; family Muridae; genus Pachyuromys; species Pachyuromys duprasi. The sequence continues at coordinate 107,438,358 of CM053752.1, read as the reverse complement.
ATTATTTTCATTTCTCTTAACCCTGTGGTTAGTTGTCATCCATCAGTTTTAGAGAGTCATTCACTGGCTGCCACCTGACTCCTGTGTGTGGGATCTCACACATGTTAGGTCCCACCCACAGCCCACAGCCCTAAATGTTGTTTCTGTCTGCTCTGCCCTTCTCTGAGGTCCAATTAAACTCCATCTTTTCTAGTCTGTCTTTCAAATGCAATCTCTCCATTTTATGCTTCTCTGAAATGCATTTTAGATATTTTATTTTAAATTTCATTTTTAAAGACATTATGAGTGTTTTGTCTGAATGTCTGTCTGTCTACCATGTATGTGCCTGGTGTGCTCAGAGATCAGGAGAGTGTCAGATCCCTTAGATCTGGAATTATAGATGGTTGTGAGTTGCCATGTAGGTTTTGGGAGCCAAACTTTAGTCTTCTGCAAAAGCAGTAAGGGCTCTTAACAGCCGAGCCGTCTCTTTAGCTCATAAACATTTTAAAACATTTCCACAAGCCTATTGTACATGGGAAGATCAGAGGACAACTTGTGGGAGTCAGTTCTCTCCTTTTACCACGTGGGTCTCATGGATTGAACGGAGGCACCCAAGCCTGGTGGCAGGCACCCTTACTGTATGAGCCGTATCCCTGGACCTGGATATTTCCTTTCGATCTCTCTTCTTTTAACCTAATTCTTTCTTTGGCTGAATTGAATCCATTCTCCAACCATCCCTAGACTATCTTTTCATTTCTTGTTTTAATTCCTTATAACCCAGAGAGAGATTGAGGGCGGGAGGATGTGAGTCCCACCACAGGAGTGAGCGACACTGATGTGGCTGAGCAGGTGGTCCCCAAAGCTCTGCTTCTCCAATTGCAGGGAGCCCTGGGGAGTCTTTCCTCCTGAGAGGAAGGGTTGGCTGTGTTGTGTGGCTCTGGACATGGGGTCCTTGAAGGTAGATGGAGCATAGGCCGGTGAACACATCTACAAAGAGCTAATGCTGAAGCACCCTGCTCGGCTCTGCAGTTTAACGGCGAGACACCAGAATCTAAGTGTGTACAGCACTGACACCAATGGGTCAGAAGCGAAGCCTCTGGCTATTGCTATTTTTACGTAGTGCGCTGGTTTATTTACGTGCTGACTTGCTGTGCTGCTGGGGAGCAAACGCAGCCAGTTGGCCGAGCTAGCCGAGTGCTCTGCCACCGGGCTGCACTCTTGGCCTCCAGAACCTCTTCATTTTAAATTTCAATCACTATCGCAGTCATTTCGAGCACTTCTGTTCTTATTTGTTTCTTTTTAAATTTTATTTCTTTATTTACTTTCACTGTCTGTTTTGCCTTGGATGTCTGTCTGTCTGTCTGTCCACTATATGTGAGCCCTGTTGAGGTCAGAGGAGAGCATCAGATCCCTGGAACTGGAGGTACAGAAGGCTGTGTTTTGGCTGAGTGGTGGTGGTGCACGCCTTTAATCCCAGCACTCAGGAGGCAGAGGCAGCTGGATCTCTGTGAGTTTGAGGCCAGCCTGGACTACGGAGCAAGTCCAGGAAGCCAGGGCTACACAGAGAAACCCTGTCTCAAAAAACCCAAAACAAATAAACAACAGCAACAAAAAAACCCTTAACCCATGCTTTGGCATACTATTTATTATATGTTTAGTATTACAAGTTTACTATTTATTAAGGGTGAAATCAAATTTGCAGTCCTATGGGATGATGGCGCCTGCTTGTCACACGTAAAGAGTTAAATGTTCACTGACACTGCAGGGGAGAAAGGTCCTTCAATGTTTTTCAGAGTTGATCAAGATTTTTTTTGAAGACTTATTTTTTATTATTTTTAAATTGTCTGTGTGTGTTGGAGGGGTGTATCTGCACATGTGGGTGCAGATTCTTGTGGAGGCCAGAAGAGGGCATCAGATTGTCTTGGGACTGGAGTTACAGGCAGGCATCAGCTGTCCTTCTGTATTAATTGACCTTTACGCCCCTCCCCCTCTCAGACAGGGTTTCTCTGTGTAGCCCTGGCTGTCCTGGAACTCACTGTGTAGACCAGGCTGGCCTTCAACTCACAGAGATCCACCTGCCTGTGCCTCCTGTGTATACCACCACACCCAGCATGGTTCAGGTTCTGCTGCAGTGATAAAGCAGCATGGCCCAGGCAACTTACGGAAGGAAGGGTTGGTTTGTTTGGGCTTATGATTCCAAGGGAGGGAAGTCCATCATGACGGAGAAGTGGCAGGAGCCAGCAGCCATGATGGCAGGAACAGCTGAGAGATTACATCCGGAGCAACAAGAAGGAACCAGAGAAAGAGAACTAAGAGTGCTCTGAGTATTAGAAACCTCAAAGCCGGGCCACAGGGGCATAGCTCCCGTAACAAGACCACACACTCTAGACATCCCGAAGAGCACCGCCCGCCGGGAGCCGAGTACTGAAACATCTGAGCCCGTGGGGACATCTCATTCAAACCACATGCACGCTGGGAACTGAACCTGTGCCCCCTGCAAGAACGGTTCGTGCTTTTAGGTGCTGAGCCACCTCTCTGCTCCCTGTTGACCAGCAGTTTAATGTTATACTTATCAGTGCTAAGAACACTGCAAAGCAGCGTGTAAACACAGCACAAAATGGCAGCAGTTGAGCCATTTCAGAAACCGTTGGAAATTCTTACTATCAAGTCAATTTTCGTTTGACCATTTTTTTTTTAATGAAAGTCGTCAACAACTCAGTATTTTGTTTTGACCAGGCATTGTAACACAATACAATACCCAGGTATACTGATCCTTGCTGAAAAATGACGGTAGGAAGAAAAGACTATACGTTCTGGTTTTCTGTAATTAAACCGTGTTTCTATAAGATCAGTCAAGGAACTGTAAGAACACTAACACCGCAGTTGATACTTCAGATGGCCTGAATCTGAGGTGTTTCCAGCAGTGTTCACTGGCATGTTGTGATGAGACCAGGCACAAGACGCTGGGTGCCCAGAACCTGGTGCACCGATGTGCAATGAGGTGCAGTTGGCCCAGTGATGTTGACACCTCGCCTGGAATGCATGACCTGTTGTTGATTTGGGGCTCATTTTTGGTCATTCTGCAGAAACTTTTACTGTGGCCAGTTTTCTGTGACCCCACATTTAATTACAGAATCCCCATGGGGTCATGGCAGCTGTCCCCAAGCTGTGGCTTAGATGCTGCCTCCTTAAACAGGACTGTCTTGTTTGAGGCTGAGCCTCTCTCTGCCCAGTGTTTTCATCCCATCCGCGCACTTGCAAACCCCCTTTCCCTCTTCCCGTCACCGGGTTTTCTGCCTCTCTGTGCAGGAGCATCTTCTAAGGAGCAGGGACTGATGTCTGCATGGGCTGCTTCTCAGCTGCTTGGGGATGCATTTGAGTAGTTCGCTCATGAAGCCACGTGGGCTGTCTCTCCACAGCGTGGTGTCTGAGGTCACAAAGCAGAGGCATGAAAAAGGCAGCCTTCCCCACAGCCCCGCTGGAGGACACAGGAACCAGATTTCTGTTGTGTGGGACACCATTTGGCAGCACACTGCCTGGCGCGTTAGCAAGTACTTGGAAGCCCAGAAATAGGGTTCCCTGCTCCCCTCAGCCCCTGTCTGAGGTCCCTCCCGGCAGCTGCTTAGGGGAAGGGACGGTTGCCTTACTGGCAGGTGGAGGCAGCAGGCAGCAGGGCAGGCCTCTTAGTGCTCTGGAACCCGGGGGTGGAGGGGAGGACCTGGACCAGTTTTGCAGAATTACAGCAGTTTTCTTTGCATTCCACTACCTACAGGAGCTCACAGTAGCGAGGCCTTCACTTCTTCTATTTGTCCTGAAGCCACAGAAAGGGTGAGGAAACAGGACTTCACAGAGGCACCTAGAAGCCTTCAGGGCCTCACATTGGTCACAGCTTCGTTGGCAGCCCCAGGGGCCACTCAGGCATCCCTCAGTTGCAACGCGCTGTTCAAAGCAGGCGTTCAGGGACACCATGGACTCCAAGCGTCCAGTAAGGTACTCCAGTCACTCCCGGTCCTGCCATCCTGATGCCCTGAGTAGGATGCCAGGGGCCCACATGGCAGAAGGGAAGAACCAGCTTTCTTACGCTGTCCTCTGATTTCCACACACCCTTCAGAGCATGCATGTTCCTTCCCCCAGTTAAGAAAAAATGAAATGTAGTTTAAAAAGTGAGGGGCTGGTAAGATGGCTCAGCAGCTGAGAAGAGGTCACAGCTCTTGTGGAAGACCTGACTTCAGTTCCCAGCTCCCAGGTTGAGTGGGGTTTTTGTCAACCTGAAGAAGACTAGGATCATCTAGGAAGAGGGACCTCACCTGAGAAAATGTCTCACCCACCCTGTGCATCAGGCAGCCTGTGGGGCATTTTCTTGATCAATAATTGATCGGGGGACCCAGTTCCCTGGGTCATGCCACCCCCGGGCAGGTGGGCCTAGGTGCCATACCAGAACAGGCTGAGGAAGCCATGAGGACCAAGCCGGTAAGCAGCACTGTGCCAGCTCCTGCCTCCAGGCTTCTGCCCTGACTTCCCTCATGATGGACTCCGATGGGGACATTTAAGATGAAATAAACCCTTTCCTCCCCAAGTGGCTTTGGTCCTGGTGTTTGAAACAGCAACAGAAACCAAACTTAGATGCTCAGGGTGTGTGTGCACGTGTGTGTGTGTGTATGTGTGTGTGTGTATGTATGTGAGTGTGATGTGTGTGTGTTGATTCTACTTCATTAACACTAACAAGAACAAAACATTGAGGAATTAATTTAACAAAGAAGTGTAAGATAGACATATAAATTTGTAAGTTCTCTGTAAAATGGCAATGGATTTGTTTTTCTTCTTTCTGTTTTTTTAGACAGGGCTTCTCTGTGTAACCTTGGCTGTCCTGGACCCACTTTAGAGACCAGGCTGGCCTCTGACTCACAGAGATCCGCCTGCCTCTGCCTCCCTGAGTGCTGGGATTACCACTCCTGGCTACGGATTTCTTTTTTTAATTTACCGGCTAGAGTGGCCTGCATCACCCAGATCCTCATTGGAAGAAGGCTCTGGCCTTGGCAGAGGTGGTTCCTGTCCCAGCAGGCCAAGGAAAGTATGCAGCAAACATCAGGTCTCAGGTGTCATAGGGCCCAAGCTAAAGGTTCAGAAAGGTTGGCCAAGCTTGATGGCGCATGCTTTAATCCTGGCAGAAGATCTTGTGAGTTCAGGGACAGCCTAGTCTACATAATGAATTCCAGGCCAGCCAGGTTATGCAGCAAGACGAGAGAGGGGGTAGGAATGCAGGGGTAGACATATGCAACACTGAACACTTGAGACAGACATTGCGCTGTCATCCTTACCAGGTCCTGGGGGTGAGCCCTGCCTGTGTCGATTTCACAGGTGAGGAAACTGAGGGCCGGGAGGTGAGGGGACGCGCAGAAGGAGTGACAGACTCCGCCCTGGCTCTGCAGCTCCCACCTCCTGCTTCCTTTCTGCCCGAGGTCCTCCTGAGCATGGGGCGGGGCCCTCTCTAAGTTTTCTATGGCTTCGGGAGTGTCTGCGACAGCCAGTGCCCAGTGGTCCCGCCCAGTGGTCCCTAGCTCAGTTCAGCTACCTGACCCTCACAGTCTGACTCAAGTGGTAAAGTAGCCATTTTTCGTTATGAACTATGTAACACAGCTTTACTTTTGTAGGTAGACTAGATCAAGATGGTCAATCAAGATGGCAGACATGGGCAGGGAGACGGTTTCCGGGCTTCATAAAACTGTGGCAGCCTTTCCACCAGTGGGATTTCTCTGCTTCCGTAGGACTGTTCTCAAGTCTGACAAAATATTCCATAATACAAAATATTTCAAAGGATCATTTCCTCTCTCTCTCTCTCTCTCTCTCTCTCTGTGTGTGTGTGTGTGTGTGTGTGTAGTTACCCATGTGTATGGAGACCAGAGGAGACCATCATTCCTCAAGCACTGTACATCTTTTTTATTTTTGTGAGACAAGGTCTCTTACCACACAGGCTGGCCAGCCATCAAGTCCCAGGCTCCCGCCTCTCTCTCTGCCTCCTTGGTCTGACATTACAAGCGCGTGCAGCAATGCTTGGTTGTTTTGCATAGATCCAGAGGATCCTACCCAAATCTCCAAGCTTGTGTGGCAGCTTTTACCTACCAAGTTGTGTCTCCAGCCCTCCCGTTGACAGATGTATGAAACTCTAGATTTTACATGATTTCTTCCCTCCAATGCTTTGGATCATCCAAAACCAAAACCAAAACCACACCAAACCAAACCATACCACACCACACCACACCACACCACACCAAACCAAACCAAACCAAACCAAACCAAACCAAACCAAACCAAACCAAACCAAAATAAAACAAAACAAAAAGTGCTTCCAGGTCTCTCCTTGTCAGGGTGGCATGAAGCGATCTATTAGTGGTAGGATTTAGTGTATTCTTAGGAACAAAATAAAAGAAGGCCTTCAGCCTGTACTAGCAAAGGGCGTGGCTGCAAGCTATGACCCTGAAGCCTTTAGATAAGCGGCCATAACCTTCCCTCCCCTCCAAGTTCCAGTGTGACACTTCTTTGAATCTCCTCCCTACACAGAACCTGACTGGTCCACCCCTCTTGCTTCCCAGGGTTAAGCGCCCGCCTGTTAGATCTGGAGTAAATCTCTGCCCAGGTACATTGACAAAATGATGGGGTTACTTTGAAAATATGAAATGGATCACAGTAGTAAACATAAGAATCCCAGACTATTGAACTCTTTTGGGGGGAGGGGAGATGGGGTGTTGAGACAGGGTTTCTCTGTATAGCCTTGGCTGTCCTGGACTCACTTTGTAGACAGGATGGCTTTGAACTCACAGAGATCCGCCTGCTTTGGTCTCCCTGAATGCTGGGGTCACAGGCGTGTGCCACCACGCCCAGCTGACTATTAAACTCTTGGGAAGACACGCTGGCTTGATGGATAGGCTGGTTAAGCCGGAGCACCTGAGCTCGTTTCTGGGCCCCAGGTGGTGGAAGGAGAGAGCTATTCCTCCAAGTTGTCCTCTGACCGCCACCTGTGTCTCTGTGTGAGTGTGTCCCCTCTAAATAAAAGATAATAAAAATTTTTAGGATGTTTGAAAGATGGATAAGACAAAGTAAAAAGGAGTAAAGAATTCGATTGGAAATTTCTCCAGAGGAATATCTACAAGTTGCCCCTTTGTCACTAGGGAAAGGCAAATGGAAACCACTATGGGGTAGGGCCTCACCCTGCTGGGGTAAGCAGTGGAAGAGATTAACAGGTGTGAATGCGACTCTGCAGACATGGCATCTGCTGCCTCGTGGTGGAGCTGTAAAATGATAGTGTTACTTTCAATAGCTGGGCAGTTCCCCAAAATGGTCCACAGGAAGTGAGCTTTCACACAGCCTGGCCATGCCGATCCCACGGACCGATCTGTCTGTCCTTTTCCCTTCTATGTGAGCAAATACTGACAAGCACCAACTTAAGGGAGGAAGAGCTTATTTTGGCTCACGGTTTCGTTTGTCATGGCAGGGAGGCATGTGGCAGAAACACAGGGCAGCATTGTGCACTCGGCCAGGGCCAGACTGCGAGTTCGGCCGGGTCCAAGCCTCACTGCTCTTCCAGTGGACAGGAGTTCATCGTAACCACGTGTTACTCGAGCTCTGGGGGATCTGACGCCCTCTTCTGGCACTCATGAGCACCTGCACACATGTGTGAATACACACACACCTATGGATAAAATAAGTCTTGCGAAAACAAACCAAGGTGGATGGCGCCTGAGATTGACCTCCGGTCTCCACACACATGTACCTGCATGTATATCAACGCACTGACACGTTTACACATACAAAAGGGTGAACTGGCTATTGTTAAAGCAAGGGCTTGACTCCAGCCCCAGGAAGCCTAGGGATGGAGGGCAGGGGTGACATCATGCAGTAGTGGCACAAGCCTGGGGTTGGCTGTTCCCCACCACAGCCCACTGGCTTGTCCATAAACCCGATGTGTGACCACAGAAGTTTGAAAAGTAACAGGCTAGAGCAGGAACATGCGACATAAGGGCTTTAGACCCTAGTTTGAGTGAGTTCCTTAGAATGGCATGTAGGAGACTCCCCAGAAATTCATTGTGCCTGAGCATTAGATGATACAGTGGGGTCTCTGAGTTGTGTTCCCCATGCTTCCTGTGGCCATGTGGCTGCTCATAGCAGGTGGCAGCTCTCTCTCTCGCTCTCTCTCTCTCTCTCTCTCACACACACACACACACTCACACTCACACAAGAGAGAGAAAGCACACAAGTACACACAGTGGGGTGAGCCTACTCTTGGGCCACCCCAGCACCCCACCCTGTGATGGAGTCCTTTTTTTCCCTTCAAGACCACAGTGGACACTGGTCTGTCCCTTCTGTGGCCACAGCCTCCCATGCCCCACATTCGCTTGTCCACCTCTGCCCCAGGTCACCTTCTGCCCTGACTCCGGATATCCAGGAGCCAGGCTCGGCAGCCTGGGAAGGCAGACAGTGGGGCTCTTATGGGCAAGCCAGGGTCGGGCCTCTGCAGTGGGTTAGGCTAAGGTCACCGAAGGCTGCTTGTGGCTAGTCCTGGCAGTGACTAGAGCAAGGTCCTGCTCAGGGCCACTCCTCAGGGCACCCCCTCCCCGGCTCGGCCTGGGCACAGCTTTTCTGTGAAGCTAAGAGGAAAGCTTCATTAGGAGGACAGTTCTACTTAGAGGCTAAGGGAGGCAGGGAAGAAAATGAATCTCAGCTTTTAGCATCCAGCCTTAGCCTGTGCCTGTACCCAGATCTTCCTTGTTTGTTTTTGTTTTTTAGACAGGGTTTCTCTGTACAGCCCTGGCTGGCCTGGACCTTGCTCTATAGACCATGTTGGCCTTGAACTCACAAAGACCTACCTCTGCCTTCCCAGTGTTAAGATTAGAACTGTGTGCCAACCATCCAGTTCCTAGGTCCCCATGTTGGCTGTGAGCCTTGGGGACCATGGGGACACTCAGCTGGGTCTACACATCTGTGTAGTGGGGACACTGGGTCCAAGGACCAGGAGAGAAAGCTCTCAGTGCAGAATACACATATTCCTCTCCTGTTGAAAGCTGGCCCTGTGTGTCACACACACACACACACACACACACACACACACACACGCTGCATGGCCTGGAAGGCTGTCTGTGGTACATGCAGGTCTCACCACTGTCTGGGAAAAGATACCTGGCAGAGCCCAGCAAGCCCCCCTGCTTCTGGGCAACAGCTTCCCGGCTCCAGCCCGCCATCCAGCCCGCCACCCAGCCCCCCAGTCCCTGGAAGGGCTCTCCAGCTGACTCTGGACCCCAGACTCCACACCAGGGCTCTGCAGCAGTCTAGTGCTGGCACTGGCTGTGGAGGGACCTCACGCTCTCCCAGGACTTCTGCATGCAGCTCCTTCACCTGCATCGGGAGATGGGCTGCTAAGTCTGCCTGCAGCCTACAGGGAGGCACGGAGCTGCTTCAGCTGGAAATGTGCCGAGCAGGGGCTCTAGGAGAGGGCGTCTATCTACCTGTTTCTCCTGGAAGCTAAGGGACCAGGTCTCCCCCTTCCTGTCCCCTGGATGTCCTTGAAGCTATTTTTATGTGTTGCTGGAAACCAGAATTACAGCCAGAGCTGAGGTGCTGGGAGGGCTCCCTGGCGCCCTGGGTCTTGCCTCAGGGAGCAAGGGCCTTTACTGGAAGATTGGTGGAGGTGGGCCAGGGCTCTACAGGGCACATGGGGGAAGGTGGGTCCTGGTCAGTGGGGGTCATCATTATCGGGCTCCTGACTGGCACACGGGTGAGAAGCAGTGATTTAGGGAGGCCATGGTGCCTGTGACATTCAGTCAGCCAATCACCTTTGGCCTCTTTTTTTCTCTCTCTATTTTTTTTTAAAGACAGTATCTCACTATGTAGCCCTGGGAACTCTATGCAGAGCAGGCTGGCCTCAAATTTACAGAGATCGGCTTGTCTCCTGCTTTCAGGGAGCTTGGATTAAAGGCATGCATCACCATACCAGGCCTGGCCTCCTTTTAAAATTTACATTTATTTTTCTGTTTTGTGTGGGGAGTGACTTGACGGTGCAACTTGTGAAGGTCGGATGACAACTGGCAGGAACAGTTCTCTCCTCCCGCCATGCGGCTCCTAGGAATCAAGCTCAGATCAGCTTGGTGGCATGCACCATTGCCCACTGGGCCATCTTGCCAGCCCCAACCCATACCCCCCTTGGGCATTTAAGAAAAAGCCCTCATGGGCAGCAGGAAGCAGGAGTGAGGAGAGCATCGCCCAGAAGCAGGGGCTCCCTGGGGTTAGCCCGGTCAAGTTTCAGGATGGGGGTCCCACAAAGCAGAGCCCTGTGTTCCAGGCACTCACACACTCCCGCTCTGCCTCAGAATCCTTCCACGGTTCCCCACTGCCCAGCGGAGACACACATCCCACTTCCGCTAGACCACACTGACCCTGCCTGTCAGTGCTCCCCTCCTGGCCTGCCCGTCCTCAGCCTGGCCAGCACCTGCTAAGGAGCGGATCCAGAGAGCAGGAGGGTGTGAGCACTGACTGGGTCGGCTCTGGGAGCAGTAGGGTGTGTGCGGAGTAGGTCAGCTCCAGGTTCTGCTTTGCTGGGATCTCTGGGGAAACACAGGGAGCAAAGAGTAGAGGTCCCGGAACTGCCTGGAGAAAGTGAACAGTAAGGTGTGTGCAGAAGCAGCGAGTGGCAGGGCGCGTGGGGTGTGTGTGTGTGGTGTGGTGTGGTGGTGGTGGTGGTGTGTGTGGTCTGGGACACAAGCCCTGGCTGAAGGTGACTGCCCAGGGTACATACCTCAGATCTCCTTAACACCGTTTGCAGGACACAAAGACAAAACCCTGGAAATGCCTATGGAGAGTTCTTGGTTGTTGCCTGGGACTTTAGGGAGGTCATGCAGCCTCGGACATCAGGAATTATGGGTTAGGTCAGGGTCAGGGTGCGCCTGCTCCTCAGTCCTTCAGTTTGCATTTCCTTTCCAGCTCTCCTCCCAGGGCCAGTCCTCTGTCTTGATGGCTCCGTGTCCTGAGCTCCTACCTCCTCATTGTTGCCACTTGCTCATGCTTGATGTGGTGTGTGTGTGTGTGTTTGGTGTGTTTGTGTGGTATTGTGTGGGTGTGTGTCTTGTCTGCCTAGTGCTGGGATTATAGGTGTGTGGCCCTGTGCCTGGCTTTCTTTTTATCACAGGTGCTGTGGATCAGACTCAGGTCTTGGTGCTGGTGCGGCCAGCACTTTACCACCGGAAGCCTCCTCTCCAGCCTCCAATTTCTGCCTCCTCCCTTGGTTTTAGTTCCATCTTAGAAGAATATAAAATGGGTGCATGGGGTAGTTTTACCAGCGTGTTTACTCTGAGGACAAAACACAGACAAATAGCCACAATAACCAGGGAACGAGGTTACTGGATGCTTTGTCTTGTTGGGTTCACAATGAGATAGTAATTCACTCATTAAAAAAAAAAATCCAAGCTGGGTGTGTCTGTGCACATGTCTGTGGTCCTAGCACTTGCGATTAGCAGGGCGATCTGAGTCTTCGATGTAAGACCTATCTCAAAGCAACAAGCAAAAGCCATCGGCACCTATTGGCGTGCCGATACTCTGTGATGTCCTGGGTTACAGACATACTCAGTAGAACCCAAATGTACAATCCTGACCCTAAACCCCAAAGAAACCGAAACCCACACTGACTCCAATCCCAACAACACCAAAGCAACCCTAGCTGTGCCCCACCCTCTGTGGCGGCATTGGAACTGTGTAGCATCCGGAACTTTCTCAGTGGAGTTGACTAAGCAAAGGTAAAATTCAGTGTGTGTGTGTGTGTTCATGTGTGTGACGTACACATGTGTACGGATGTGGAGGTTAGAACACAACCCTGAGGCTCCTCAGGCTCCATACACCTTCTGGGAGAGAGTATGTCTTTGTGTGTGTGCATGTGTTTGAGCATGTGGGGTTCCACATGGAATCTAGGACACATCCAGGCACTCTTCAGGAGCTGTCTGCCTTGGTTTTGAGGCAGGATCTCTCATGGGCCTGGGCTTGCTAGCGAGCTCCGGACTCTGGCTTGTCAGGGCTGCCTTTATGAGCCTGCATCACCACACCTGCCTTTCTACCATGCAACACTGAATTCACATCTTCGGGCTTGCAGGCAAGCACTTTGCCAACTGGGCCATCACCCCAGCCCTGAGACTCATCCTGACTCCAGACACTTCTGTGTCTCCCTAAGGAACAGGTGGAAGATGGCAAGGTCGCAGATGACAGGGAAACTGGGAGTGGGTGAGCATTTCAGCCTTGCTCTTGGAAGGCCGAGCTGGGCGCTGTTGCCTGCTGGTTCATGCCCTTGCCGAGCCTTCCCCATCACGCACAGTGCCTGAGCGTCTGACTCCTGTGCTAGGCTCAGTGCTCGCCCCACAGCAGTCCCCTGCTGCTTGGCAGGGGCGCTTCAGTGTCACTTCCCACTCCCCGATCCCCCCACCCCGCCTCCTCCTGACTTGCTGAGTGTTATGGCTGCTATTCTTTCCTTCCAGGGTATTCACGGGTGTTTGAGGCATGTGTTTGTTTGCATGTTTATTTCTTTAATGTCTGTCTCCTCGGCCAGATGTCGGACTCTTGCAGACAGCAGTTTCCTTAGCCACCTCTGCAGCCCTGTTCACAGCAGAGCACCCAGCACACAGAAGACTTTGCTGGATGAATGAATGGCTGAACTTCCTGCTGTTTCGTGGAAATGAAATTCCAGCTAAGAGAAGCTCCTGCCTCAAAGATGTCTGACCCTGGCCCTGTGCTGGACTCAGGAATCTAGCTTAGCAGATTCCCAGTCCCCCCTGTGCTGCTGGTCATCTGCTCCTGCTGCCGCTGAACTTACTTGGGCTTGCTTAGAAGAATCCAAATCACCTTGTTTCAGATTCTCAGTTACATTCTTGCTTTGTTTTTTGTTTTTTTGAGTCAGGGTTTCTCTGGGTAGCCCTGGCTGTCCTGGACTCCCTTTGTAGACCAGGCTGGTCTCCAACTCACAGAGACCCACCTGCCTCTGCCTCCCTGAGTGCTGGGATTACAGGAGTGCAGCACCAGTTTCTCAGTTACATTTTTTTGGCCGAGAGGCAAATTGCCCTCATGGGTCTCTGGCTGATGGGCAGTGATACCCACATGTGTCCTGGCTTCCCGGTCTGGGCACTGAGGCCCCTACTCCCTGCACTGAGATGCTCAACAGTATATCTGTGTCCAGGCCTCCTGCCTGACTGTTGCAACAGGCACAGACTGCCTTGGCTGACATGTTCCAGCCTCCTCTTCCCACTTTGTTGACCGTCACACTGAACCCAGCTTTGGATTCCTTCTTGTGAAGTGGGGTCAGACGTCAGAGTGCCAGGGCCTTCCGTATCCTGAGATGGTGGGTGTCCTGTCCCAGAATGAGTACCTCCTTTCTGGAGGACTTTGGTCATAAGGGCGCCTGCCACGGGTCACCTTTAGTGCCAAGCTGAAAAACAGGAGGGTCCGGTCACGCGCCCATGGCTCAGGGTGGGGGGTGTCCTGGAGTCTGGTTCTGTGGAGATCTTGAATCTTAACCTTAGAGTTTACAGGCAAAGCAATTCCCAGTACCAGGAAGGATGTCATCAAAAGCACGTGGTGCAGGACTCGGCCTGGTGGGCGTCCTCCGCACTGCGGACTGCCACACGCAGGGTCCTCTTTGAATGACGCACGAACCACACCCAAATCCCCGCTCATTAGTCCCCCCTCGCCACGCCCCAGTCCAACCCACCCCGCCATAGGCCCCGCCCCCGTGGCATCGCGGGCCTCCCATTGGCCTCCGTTTCCATGGTTACACGGGACCTGCGGCGCTGCTGGCTTTCCGACACGTGTCCCACGGAGCCGCCCGGAATTTGACAGGGGACCATGTGCGCGGCAGCGCGGGAGTCAGACAAAGGCGGGGAGGCGGTGGGGGACGAAGCCAGGCGGAGAGACGAAGCCAGGCGGAGAGGCTGGGAGCCGCGCGCCTCCCGCCTGCTAGCCACCTAGCTTCCCTCTTTTTGTTTTGAAGAGAGAATTAGACAAACAAACAAAAAACAGTGCAAGAGTGAGGTGGGGAAGGATCAGAACCAGCCCCACCTACCGTCTCTCCTCTAGGAAGAACCCACAGGCGAACATCTTTTATGACTACGAACACGGTTTCCCTACTTACACCTCCTGGCCCTGGGCATCTCATCCCACCTTGACTTCAACCCTTGAGGTTCAAATTCTGTTGCTTTTGCCTGGCTAGCTCTAGCAAGGAAAGCTTCGCCGGCATGGTTGAAAAATGAGACCCAAGAGATTGCGGGGAACCTCGCACCAAGACCTCTATGGCCCATCCTGCCTCCTCAGCTCTTACTGCCTTCATACTTCCTCTACAATGAGGCTCTGGCCCCAGCCATGTGGGGCATGGGCTTGAACCCTCTCACATACCCAGCCTCCTCTTGCAGCCCTTCACGGTTAGTGGCATGTTCGTCCAGTCCCCAACTCAGAGACCCCCTTTCTTCAGCTAACTCCCACCTTGTCACCCATGATATCAGCTCTTTATTGATACTCTTTAACAAATCGCTCCAGATTTAGTGTCTTAAAACAACAGAGTTCTGCAGGTCATAGGTCAAACCTGGCTGAATTCCAGGTGTGCAGCAATGCTGGGTTCCTTCTGCAGGTTCTGTGTGTGTGTGTGTGTGTTAGAGAGAGAGAGAGAGAGAGAGAGAGAGAGAGAGAGAGAGAGAGAGAGAGAGAGAGAGAGAGAGAGAGAACACTGGGTTCCTCCTGCAGGCTCTGTGTGTGTGTGTGTGTGTGTGTGTGTGTGAGTGAGTGAGAGTGAGCAAGCACTGGGTTCTTTCTGCAGGCTCTGTGGTGTGTGTGTGTATTCCTTCTGCAGGCTCTTTCTCTTCCCTGTGCTTTATTCTGTGTGGGCTCCTTCTGTGGTCTCCCTCGTGGGTGTGTTTTGGAAGGGTCAGCTTTCTTGTCTTTTTTGAAGCAAAGAACCCACCCACTGACCACCTTCCAGTTTTAGGTCCCATACTTGCCCCACACCAGCACTGGCTCTTTTGTTACCTGTTTCCACATTTTAGAACCCCTCAGTCACTCAGATAATCTAGGATAAACTCCCACCTCAGAGGCTGATGAGCGGCCTCTGTTCCTTCTGCCTCCATGAAACAAGCTGTGTGTGCGGGAGTTTAGGTGGGGACATTCACCTCTGGAGCCCCTTCCATCACTCCCCCAGCTTCTTTCTGTTCCATGCCTTTCCCCCAAGATGCCTGAGGTGGTACCAACCTACTTTATGTCTCCTTTGACCAGAGACCCCAGAGCCAGCACTCAGTCTATGCAGCCCCGTCCACCTATAATGAGAGCCAGACACTCACGAACCTCGATCTGTCCCCCACACACAGCTCCCTGAGATCCTCCCCTCTCCTACCCTGAACCCTTTGCCCCTTGAATTTGAAATCACTTTCTGTTTTTGTATAACCCAGGCTGTTTGCCACCCCTGTCTACTGCCTGGTGGTTTCATTCTGGGTCTTTCTCTTCATGCCCAGGAATCCAGGCAGCCTTTTCTGACCCTGACCTGACCCCTTTCTTCGCCCTTTCCCAGCACCGAAACGTGCTTATTCTTTATTGACCTGGCACAGAGACCTTGCCCATCGTCCCTTGTCCTTGACAGTCCTGTGGACAGGGCAGGCTCTTGTGTGTTTGGCCACGGAGCCCATCATGAGCTGGCCCCAGAGCCATGGAACCCTGGGAGTTGTACTGAAACTCAAGGACTTAGTCTAGGGATGCTGAAGAGACCACTGGGCATGAAGGGCAAAGGTGGGTGGAAGAGCCCGTCTCTTGACAGGGCACACAGATGCCAGAATAACAACAGTGTCAGCACCAGTAGCTGCTGACATGGGAAGCCACTGGCTCTTAGCTCCAAGCTTGCTTTACACATTCTCGGCCTCAGGAATCCAGCTCCCACTTGCTCCCCCGTTTATGGTGAGGACCCGAGCTTGTCATGTTGGCCATACCTGCCTTTTGAATGGCCCGGAGGCCAGGGAAGTTTCTCATGGTTCCTTCTTGAAGGAGGGGTCCTGGGGGTTGTTGTAGAGGTGAGGCAAGGTGGCTGTTCCCGGAGGAGGCTGAGGCTGGCCAGGACTTGGGTGGGGCTGGGCAAGCCACTGGGAAGCCACTTCCTGCATGCTCTTCCTCCCCCGTACAGCTTCCTTCCTGACCCTTCCTGTTTCCTTTTCCTCATTGTTCAGCCAGGCGATTGTCACCCTCACCCCTCCCTGGGCCTGCCCAGGCAGGATGCAGAGGCAGGAGGTTTGGCTCTCAAAAGTCAAGTGTGGATTAAACACCTTGAACTGCAGGCTCAGTGTGGCTGAAACAGCAACTTCTGCGTTACGTGTGGTGTACCAAAATAAAAAGAACTGAAGGACTGATGAGAAGGCTCAGCGGAGAAAGGCGCTTGCTGCCAATTCTGAGCATGGGGATTCAGCCCCTGGAACGCGCATGGCGGAAGGAAGGAAGCAACTCCTGCACAGTGTCCTCTGGCCTCCCCACAGGGTCTGTGACGTGCACGCGCACCCCTCCAAACATAGCAATGATTGTAAAACTGTAAAAGGAGAGAAAAGTGATTCATGGTCGCTGAATGTGAGGCTCCGTCACCAGGCAGTGTTCACTGCTCTCCAGGTCTCATCTCATCCTATTCTAGGAACTGATGACAGGGATGAGGGCTGGCAGTCCCATGAGGGAGTGAGTACTCTGGCTCTAGGAGCTGTGGCAGGGAGGTGGTAGGAGTGTCGAAGGGCCCTCCTTCCTCACTGCATGCAGCCTTGAGAGTCACAGGTTGGCTCCTGTCCCCCACTTTCCTCTCCAGACAACCAGGGTCGGTGGAGATGTTCCCCCCAGAGGGTTAGGCCTCATCAGCGCGTCACTGCACTGTGGGTTGACTATCATGATAAGCAGACTCTTGTGTTTTTAAGATTTAGTTCTACATTATGAGTGTGTGCCTACACATATGTATGTGTGTCATGTGGAAGCCTGGTGTCCTCAGAGGCCAGAGGAGGGTGTTAGAGACCCTGGAACTGGAGTTTCAGGTGGTCGTGGCTTGTGAGCTGCCATGTGGGTGCTGAGAGCCAAACCAAGGTCCTCCGCGAAAGCAGCCAGTGCCGCTAACCACTGAGCCATCCCTCCAGCCCCCTGCATCCTGCCCTTACCTCTGATGCTCAGTGGACGGAGGGCTGGGTGTGAGGTCAGGGGAAGGCACATGGCCTTTGCACTTTCCCCATGTCCTAAGGGACGTCATCTCTCCTTGCTGCATCCACGTCCTTCTTTGTAAGTTAGGGCAGTGGGATGATGTGAGGACCCTGTCTGCCCACCTCTGGCCAAGGCCTGGGTTTCCAGGACCACTTTCATCCCCTCATCTCAAATGCATCGGTGCCCACGGAAGAGGAAGAAGAGGCTGAGCAGCCAGTGGAGTTCTTGGCTCCCAGGGTCTGAACTGTCGCAGACTCTGGCAGCACCCCCCTGGATTCTCCTCACTCCTGCTGGTGGCAGGAGTCGTGCCCCATTACTATGAAGCAAACTGCCACCGTGTATGCCGTAGGCTCTCCAGAGCAGGCATCGTTTCCCTGAGTCTCCTGCAGTCTCCACAGGACCGGGCCCACAGGAGGCTTCCCAGGACCCCAGAGTGCTAGTGGGTGGTTTGGCTGCCACTGAATGCAAGGAAAAAGGGAAGGTAGAGACTCCAAGCTCTAGGTTTGGGAGGAAAGGCTCTCGGGAGGCCATGTGAGATCCTCGAGTGCTTCACAAGCACAAACTGGGCTACGGTGTTGTCATTGTGACCTGTGACAGCGATGCCCGATGGAATCCCCTTAGCGATGGCTATAGAAAGGTGGGCACTTTGAGAAATGATCTCGAACTCTGCCTATGCATGGCTACTGCCTGCCACAGGGCTAGATTTCATCTGCTGGCGAGAAGGAAGCAGTGGCCATTAGTTTCTTCACGTCACAGATGGGGCAGTGAGAGCGGGTTGGGGGGAAGCACCAGGTGAACAGTAAGGTTTGCCGCTGGTGGCCCAGGGTGGACTGAGGCCTACGGGATGGAGTGGGCACAGCCAGTTAGACCACTTGTGATTGTTGCCTGAGTCATCCTGACAGTCTAGAGCTGTGAGGGGGCCAGCCCCTGGCCTGGCCTGGGGAGGGGGTGTCCAGATTATGTTAACTGACATGAAGAGACCCAGGACCACTTCCTAGGTCAGGGGATCCCAGACTGTAAATCAGAGACGAGTGAGGCATTGGCCTGCATTCATCTCTCTGTGTGTCTTGATTATGGGTCCCACATGACCAGCTGCTCCAAGCTCCTGCCTCCTGGCCCTCCCTGCCATGAAGAAATAAACCCCAAATTATGAGCCAAAATAAACCCTTGATCCTTTGAGTTGCTTCTGTGACAGCTATATTTGTTTGTTTGTTTGAGACAGGATCTTACTACGAAGCCCAGGCTGGCCTTGAACTCACAGAGATCCTCCTGCCTCTGCCTCCCCTAAGTGGTGGGATTATAGGCATACGCCACCATGCTTGCCATGTCAGAGGGTTTTTGTATCAGCAACAAGAAGACAAATGAAGGCATCAGGGGTTGAACAAGATTCTCCATATGAGTGGCTCTTCAGCACACAGGTCAGAGGTAGTGAGCAGATTCATTGCTGCCGTGGCTCAGTGTTTTTCAGGACTTGTTGTTAAACATGGCCTTCCTGTTCCCCCAACTTCTTGGAAGCCCCTAATCTGCTTTTTCTCTGAACCTGATGGCCCTATGAAGCTTATAATGACATCTGCCCTTTAGTGGGTCCAGCTTATTTCACTTTGCATAATGTCCTTAAGGTTCATTCATGATGTTTCGTGGAACAAAACATCCTTCTTTATAAGGCTGAATAGTATTCCCAGACATTACTTTTAGGGACACAATTTGGGGCAGAGCAGGGCTGAGGATGTGTCTTGGTGACTCCGGTGTTAAGGTCATAGGCTCTGGAAGGAACTGGCAAAGAGGGTTATGAAATGGGAGAGTGTTTATGGATATAAGGAAGAGAGTGTTGGCCTTTGCCAAGGGCTGCCCTGGACCATGGAGGATGGAATTGGATTTCTGGGTCCCCAGCTGACTGGTCATGTTGACCTTGGCATGAATGATGTGGAAGGAGGGGACGGTCTGCACCTGGGAGGTCAGAGGAGAAGCAGCAACAAAATGGAGGCAGCAGAGAGAGAGCTTGAAAGATGGTAGTGCTGGGGGCAGCCTTGACACACTCTCATCCACGAAGACACTCTGGCTGGGGGAGAAACTGACAGGGGGCTGATGGGAGGTGGGCAGGAGTACTTCTGAGGAAGGCATAGATGCAATTTGAGAGGCAGGAAGGGTCCCAGAGCTACAAGGCAGGAGAGGTAGAGCCATGCTCTCCTCACTGTCTTATGTCTGTAAGATAGGAAGCAGGAACCTCGGGAGAGCGACTAGGGCCTGGTCTGAGGAGCTGGGAGGAGGCACAGGCGGCCGCCAGGGGAGACAGAGGGCTAGAGTAGACCAGGACAGCAGAGATAGCCCAGGCCACTGTGTGCTACGCTGCAGCTCTGAGCCAGGCACCAGGAGTAGCATTTTCTCAGTTAATTCTCCAGAAGGCTCTTTGATCTCTGTTCTTTATTTCTATTTTATTATCTCTGTGTGTGTGCCCATGCCCATGCATCTGCCAGGGTGGGTGCATACATACCACGTGGAGGCCAGAAGATAACTTGGGAAGGCTGGCCCTCCCCTTCCACTGTGGGACAGAGGGATCAAACTCCAGTCATCAGTGTTTTTACCCGCTGAGTCAGCCTGCATTCCTTTTTTTTGCTTTTTTGAGACAAGGTTTCTCTGTGTAGCTTTAGCTGTCCTGGAACTCTCTCTGAACTCACAAAGCTCTCCCTGCCTCTGTTTCCCGAGTTCTGGGACTAAAGGCGCCATTCTTTATTTTTAGCTTTCATTTTGTTTGCTTATTTATTTATTTTTGAGACAGAGTCTCATGTGGCCGAGGCTTGCTATGCAGCTGAGACGACTTGGAATTCCTGATCCTCCTGAGTGCTGAGATTCCACGCTGGGTTTTGTGCTGTGCTGGGGGGGAACGCAAGGCTTCACACGCTCTGGCCAGACACTGCCACCTGCACTGCGCCCTCAGCCCTGGCTTTCACCTGGGTGATGAGAGTTCAGTGACACTCACCCCAAGTCCATGTGCCCCTTCACCCAGACACTGAGAACACTCCCTCTAAAGCAACGGTTCTCAAACTTTGTAATGCGGTGACCCTTTAATACGTGTTGTGGCGACCCCTCCTCCCCGTCACAGAAGTGTGTCATTGCTACCCATCACTGTAATTTTGCTGCAGTTATGAATCACAATGTAAATACCTGATGTGTGACTCCCCTCCACGGGGGTTACGACCCACAGGCTGAGAAACACTGCTCTAGAGGCTGTTGCTGATGGGTGAACCCTGCGGGAGATGGTGAGAGCAGAAGCGAGGCCCCTCGAATGGCCTTACTGTCCTTTTGACTTTTGGCGACACTGTGGGTGGTACCCAGGGCCCTGCACATGTTAGGCGAGTGCTCTGCCCTGAGTTGCATCTCAGCCCTACGGGCGAAGCCTTCTAATGAGGCCCGGAGCTTTCTTGTTCATCCACCACCACAAGGGTGCCGTGAGAAGGCACTGTCTGTGAGGCAGGAAAACACACTCACTAGGCCTGGGATTTGCCAGCTCTTAGATGGAGTCTGGACAGCCACGAGAAGTAAGCCTCAGTGGTTTTTCTCTCTTTTTCCTGGTGCTGGGAATTGAACTTAGGACCTCCCACATGCTAAGCAAGCACTTTACACACTGAGCTGTATTCCCAGGCCAGCTTTAGTTGATTACAAACCCGGTGATCTATGGGGCCTGTTTAAGTCACCCAGGCAGGCAGAGATGGAAGGTGCTCCTACCCTTGTCCCTTATGTGACCTGCAGGTCTAACGCCAAAGCTAGGCCATTAAGAAGCTTGTCAGGGTCTAGGGACATGGCGCAGTTGTTACGGGGCCTCCTGTGCAAGTATGAGGAGCTGGATTTGGTTTCTCAGCACCCACATATAAAGGAGGATGTGATGGCGCAGGCCTGCGATTCTGCTGGTGCATGGGGACAGCTGGGTCCTAGGGGCTCACTGGCCAGCCAGTTGGGCCAATCTGGGAGACCTGGGTGTCTCAAAAAGTTAGATGAACAGCAATAAATGAAGACATCCAACTCCAACATCTGGCCTCCATCACACACACACACGCACACGCACACGCTCACGCTCACTCACAAGCCTGAAGGCTATTTTGTTAATTTTTAAAATCCTGTTTCTTTTTCTCCTTGTAAAGGACTGGTGGTTCTTCCAGGACATTTGGAGAATTCAGTGAAATGTAACTCTGAAAAGTTCTCAGCGCTTACGGACCCTGCCCAGAGAGAAATCACGATGCCAGCCTGCCCGCTGGGCAGGTGGAGCTGCCTGTCAGCTCATCTCCTGTCTCCCTGAAGCTTGCAAACAGTTGGACTACATTTCCCAGCCTTCCCTGCAGACAGGGTGGCACATGACTCAGCTTTCACCAATGGGATGTCGGGGAGAGTGAAGTCACCTTCTTCTGGGGCACCACCCATAAGATTTAGGAGGCTCTG
Organism: Pachyuromys duprasi; assembly: GCA_028658305.1. Lineage (NCBI taxonomy): Eukaryota > Metazoa > Chordata > Mammalia > Rodentia > Muridae > Pachyuromys > Pachyuromys duprasi. The sequence continues at coordinate 107,416,731 of CM053752.1, read as the reverse complement.
AGGGATCCTCGTCCTGCGGACATCTTGACCTCTGACCTCTGTCCTCTAGAGCTGTGAGGAAGTGTTTATTGTATTAAAGACCAGTTGTCATCGTGCCCCCTGCCGTGTGTCAGCACCCCTCTACACACACTGGAAGGACCCCCAGGGCTCCAGCAGAGCCCTCCGCATTCTCTGCCCTCCCACGATGGCTGTCTGAAGGCAAGAAGCAGCCTCTGGTTTGTTGATCCACTGAGCCTGAGAGAGCCTCACCCCGTCACGTCTCCTTACGTGCTGGAGTCACACTGTGTACACCCTCTTGCGCCGACTTTCGTCGTTGGCCCTGTGACTTTGCACTCATGTGTCACAGCCGTCCCCACGCCATCAGACAGCTCCGGCTGCGTAGCTTCAGTGGGTGCACCGAAGCGGGCCACAGCCGCTTCCAGTCCCGCACGGTCGGACAGAAGGTTGTCTCCACAGCTTGCTATCAGCAGTGCCCCCATGAATATCCCCGTGAGGAAGCGGGTCGCCGCACCTCAGTTGCCAGCGTCAGCCTCACCTCCATCCTCCAGGCTATTCTAAAGGCGGTGTCAGGGGGCAGAGGGAGAGAGCGGTTCCCTCCGGTCTCACAAGCTATTTCTGATGTGGTCTCTCTCATTTGTCACCCCCTCCGCCTTGTTTGTGTTTGGCGTAACATCCACTGCGTAGCTACATGTGACCTTGAACTCCCAGCTTTCCTGGAGCTATCTCCCAAGTGTTGGGATAACAGGCGTGGCTACCGTGCTGAGTGGAACCCGGGGCCCCTGCATGCCTGGCCGCACTGAGCTGCATCCCAGCCCCTTTCCTGGTGAAGTCTTAACCCTTGCTTTGCCCCACACTCAAGTGGAGCCTCCTCCCAATTCCACCAGTGTGGCCATTGTCTTTATCTCTACTTTATTTGGGGTTCTTTAATCCCTACCTCCCTTCCAACCCCCAATCCTAGGTAGGCGAGAAAGAAGGTTAGAAGGGAAATGGGACCAGGCCTCTAAGACTCAGTTCTAGCTGCTTAGGGCTGTCAGGTTCTTTGGGAAAACACCAGCGTCAGTCCTCAGGATGTCCAGCAGCCCAGCAACAGCAAATGACAAATGGCGGCAGTCTTTCCTCCTTCTCCTCCATCCATCTTCTCAAAGACCCCCCCCCCCCAGTCTCTCTCTCCTATTTATACTATTCAGAGTCCTCAGAATTAAACTAACCCCAGCTGGCAAAGACCACACCCCTGCACGAGGCAGTTATCAGCTGTGGACACACTAAAGGACAGGCCAAAAGTCCACTCTTGGGATTAAAACAAAAACATGTTTACATAACATAGCTGAGTTTTTAAAGAAACCGAAGCTCTCCACTACACACCAAGCTACCGGAATGAGGTGTTGGACAACTGGATAATTTAATCCAATAAGAAAGTAATTCCTCACAGTTCTAGTGGAGCGAGGTCAGGAGTCAAGGTGTCAGCAGGCTTAGGATCCCTCAAAATCTCATAATCATATCCGTTTAAGCATATCCGCCTCAATTTATTTGTTCTTATGGGATCTCACTATATAGCCTCGTCTAGCCGGAACTTGGTCTGTAGACCATGCTTTGCCAACCACGCCATCTCCCCACTCCAGGGAGGATGAAGTTCAGTTCATAATCCCAGCCCTGGACCTGCAGGTCCCTCACCCCTGACCTGCAGCTTCCTGCTCTATTCCTGCTCCCTGACGGTCTTCCGAGACTCCTCGCTGTCCACCAAGGGCTCCTTTCGTCCCTGCCCGTGGCGTCCCTAACTTCGGCCTACAGCTTGTCCTCTCAGAAAGCCTTGTGACTTAAGTGTCACTGGTGGTGGTGGTGGGAAGGGGGCCTGGCACACAGTAGGTACTCCATAAGCGCTCCTGGAATCAAGGAAAACAGAGGGGCTCTTGCAGCTGGGCTCTGCCGTTGTATGGCTTGAGAACTCTAGTGAGTTCTACTCTCGGTGTCCTCACCTCGGGGGGGCCCGCATGGATCATGAGAGTGAGTGCTTAGCCTAGGGCGACTATGTGATGAAGCTTCACAGCAGAAGGAGGTGGACGGAGCCTCTGTCCTTCCAGACTGCTCTTGCCTCTCAGCCAGCTCTCAGAGTCCTGCTCTCCCCTCCAGACACTGTCCCTGTAATGATCTCGTCTTGCTGTACCCCTGATTTGTTCTAGTCTGCTCTCACTCCGGCAGGAGCCCCTGTCACCTCTCAGGTGGTCTATGGTCCCTCACGTCAGTCTCGCCCAGCCACTTCCAGCCTCATCTCCAACTACACTCCCGTGCCTGGTCAAAGAGCCGTTTGCTGCCTCTGCCCCTGGCTCGGCATCCCCCAGGGTCCTCTTGGTAAAGGGGCACTGTTGGTAAAAGACCTTCAACAGAAGCCGGAGGAGCTGGGTTTGATCCTCGGAGTCCAGGTTAAAGATCCGGGTGCGGAGGCGCGTGTGTTTGTGGTCCTAGTGCTGGGAGGCAGAGATGGGGCTGCGCCCCTGAGTGTGATTGCAGAGAACCAAGTAAGGGGACGGGACCCTAGCGCAGGTGGGAACCCCAGGTGGAGCGACAGAAGATAATGACAGCCAGCTGGCGCGGCTTGCCAGTCCCTTCCTTCCTCCCCTCTTTCCCCCCCTCCTCTTCTCTCCCCTTTCTGTTTCCTGCCGCCTTGAGGAACCAAACTTCTGAAGCCACAACCCAAACAGACCCTCCTTCCCTTAAATGGATTTGTTGGGCATTTTGTCACAACACACGATTTCACCTTCCTCTGGGCACATTCTTAAAGCAGCTCGGTCTCGGGACAGCCTCTCCCTCCGTGTACCTGGCAGCATGGCTCCTAAGAACCTTAGGTTCGAATCATCAGCGCCCCTCAGCAGATGAACGGAGGGGCATGGCTGTCCTTCCCTGCCACAGGGATCTGCCGGGGGCCTGAACCCCTCCTTAGCGCAGCCACCACCCCCTCCTCTGGGCCATTGCACACAGCAACCAGCTCACAGGGCACGCTTAGACCCCACAGTCACTCTTGGCCTCGGCCCACCCGTGACCATTCCACTGGGAGGGCACTCTGCCCACCCGCCCCGGCCATTCCACCCGGACAGCTCATCAAGAACCGCAAGGTGGCCTTGGCTCTTCCTTCTGCGTGCCCCTTGCTCGTCTGGCATGGCCACGGTGGGGGCCTCCCCTTCGTTTGCCCTGCCTGCCTTGTCCCTCAAAGACCTCCTCCACCCCAGGAGCACCCCACCCTGGAGCACACAGCGCACCCCCCCAAGCCCTTCACTCTGACCTGAGGCTCCATACCCTGTCCCTGCCACCGATGGCCACTGCCTGCCACCCGGCCGGTTCTCCCCGGGGCAAGCGGAATCACCGTGGAATCAGGCAGAACTCCTACAGAGGCCCATCTCCTCACCACGGGAGTGTGAGCTTTAACGTGGAAGTCCACCCCTGCCCAGGTCCAACCCCATCCTCATAACCCGCCCCTCCCGCCTCGTCCTCCCTCCCCTCCAGCCCTTCCCCACAGCAAAACAACGCTTTAAAAACCGCATACGGCCATACAAGTGCACACGCCACACACACAAGCACATACCACACATACACAAGGCAAGCGGCCTGGCTCAGCAGGTCACAGTGCCTGCTGCCGAGCCTGGCGACCTGGCTTGATCCCCAGAATCTACATGGTGAAAGGAGAGAACGGACTCTCAGAAGTTGTCCTCTGACCTCTACACGCACACAGTGACACACACACATGCGCATGCTCTGTGTCTGACACACAGACACGAAACATAAAACAGTTTTTAAAATGCTGGCCAGAGGGTAGGTCTTGCCACTTGGAGCCCTCTGGCTCGTCACTGGTGGGGGAAGGGACCAGGTCCCCGGGCAGCCCACCCGGCCTGCAGGGCCCCCCTGGCTGTTACCTGGCCGAGCCACCGCAGACCTGCGCTGTGCCCAGTCTTGCCATCTCTCCTGCATGTGACTGGCACCCGGGCAGCCTACGTTTGATGCAGCTGTGACAGCAGAGTGACAGCACCACGGCACCCCGGCACCCCGGCACCCCGGCACCCCGGCACCCCACCCTGCTCCACAGTCTCGGCCTGCACCTGGCTGCCCCGCCTTCCAGGTGTGCCGCCTGGGGGCAGCGGCTCCTGTTGCAACGCTCCCGGTGTGTGTGTGTGTGTGTGTGTGTGTGTGTGTGTGTGTGTGGTGTATGTGTGCTATGTGTGTATGTGTTTGTGTATACATGTATATGTGGTGTATGTGTGTGGTATGTATGTGTATGGTGTGTGTGTGTGTATGTGTGTGGTGTGTGTGTGTGAGGTGTGTATATATGTGTGTGTGTGTGCTCTGTGCTTGTGTTTGTGGTGTGTGTATGTATGTATGTGGTGTGTGGGGTGTTTGTATGTAGCTGTTTACGTGGTGTATATGTGTGGTATGTATGTGCTGTGTGTATATGTGTATATATATGTGTGTGTGTGTGGTATGTGTGTGGTATATTTATGTGTGTGAGAGTGGTGTGTATGTATATGAGTGTGTGTATGTATGGTGTGGTGTATGTGTATGTGTGTGTGATGTGTGTATGTAAGAGTGTGTGGTGTGTGTTTCTGTGTGTGTGTGTGTGTGTGTGTGTGTGTGTGTGTGTGTAGGGCTCCGGGGACTCACTGGCTTTATTTCTGCAGAACCTTTTCCTACTGAACTGGTCCCTGCCTCACACTCCTTTCCTGCCTCTCCCCTCCCCACCAGACTGGGGTGGAGACCCCGCCCACAGCCCCTCCCCACCCACAGCCCCTCCCCGCCCACAGCCCCTCCCCGCCCACAGCCCCTCCCCGCCCACAGCCCCGTCCCGCCCACAGGCCCAGGAAACCAGGCTGGCAGGGCAGGGGCCTGGAGCAGGCCTCAGACTCTCAGTGTGCTCAGGGAAGTGTGGCCACGTGAACAGGCGCCGGAGAAGCAGTGCACTCGAGGCCCCTGTGAGGAGGCAGCTCACAGACTGGCATGGGCTCCTCTCTGTCCAGCGTCTGTCAGCCCCACGAGTCAATACCCTGGCAAGGTCACGTGGGGGGAGGACTAAGGCCCCCCCCCCCCCCGGCCCTTTCCGGGCCTCTTGCCCCTCTCTATGGAAACGCTGTCACTACTGATGGTTTCCTGGGGGAGCCAGTGCCAAGAGCCCATGCGCCTGGGCCCACGGCTCCATGCGCATGGCTTTGTTTTCTCCTCAGGCGCCTGCTGTCTAGGGGTGCCCTCTGAATTGGAGCCTTACCTTCTAGAGGAGGGAGGGGGCTCCTAGACACGGAAAATGAAGCTTCTGAAGTTTCCAAGACTCCTGAGGTTGCATAAGCCATGAAGACTGCTGCCTCCTGCATGCCCCTTGCAAGACCAGCGGGAGACTGAGGGCCCTTCCAGCCTCTCAGTGACCTGGTGGCCGGGGCCACCTTGGCAGGCTTGCTGGCTACCTGTTGGCCGTGGGTGGAGCTGATGGGTGGGTAGGTACAGGTCCTGCCTGCTCATCCCAGGTACTATTAGCGTCTGCACTGGCCTCCCAGCAGGGCTGCATCTCACATGCCTGCACGAGTATTTTTTTGGGGGGGGGACTCAGGAGGACAGTGGGTATTCTGCCAGGAGTGATCCCGACAGCTGTGGACAGCAGGCTCCTGAGCCCCCCTGAGACTTCGGGCCAGCTCAGGGGACCCGGAGTCAGGTCCACAGGGCGGGTGGCTCTCAGCCAAGCGGAGGGGCCCACCAGGCCTGAGTCTCCTCAGAGCAGCCAGGACTGGCTTCTTCTGTTCCTTTTTGAGACAGGGTCTTCTGTGTAGCTCTGGCTGGCCTGGAGTCACTATGTAGACCAGGCTAGAACTCACAGAGATCTGCCTGCCTCTGTCTTCCAAGTGTTGGGGCTTAATCATCCTCTCCTACAAGAGGGAAAGCAGGTCCCTAGAGGGACAGACACTCGTACAAGGTTACGCAGCTGCCCAGGGAGGCACACACAAAACAAACATTAAAAACTTTTTAAAAATTCTGTTTCAAGTTTCTTTTCTTTTCTTTCTTTTTCTGCTCTTTTTGAGACAGGGCTTCTCCGTGTAGCCCGGGCTGTCCTGGAACTCTCTGTGTAGATCAGGCTGGTCTCAGACTCAGAGATCCACCTGCCTCTGACCCCCGAGAGCTGGGATTAGAGGTGTGCGCCATCACTGCTAGGCTCAAGTTTTCTTTCTTTTTTTAATTAACTTTTTATTTTTTAATATTAATTATAGTTTATTTACTTTGTATCCCAGCAGTAGTCTTCTCCCATCCCAATCCCACCCTCCTCTCTCATCTCTAAGTTCACTGATAGGGGAGGTCCTCCTCCCCTTCCATCTGACCCTAGCAGGTCTCTTCAGGGCTGGCTACAATGTCCTCTTCTGTGGCCTAGCAAGGCTGCTCCTCCGGGAGGAGGGGGGGGGGAAGAGGTCAAAGAGTCAGCCACTGAGTTCATGTCAGAGACAGTCAAATTTTCTTTCTTAAAATATAAAAATATACAGCTGGGCATGAGGTGCATGTCTGTAATCCCAGCATTCGGGAGGCGATGGCTGGAAAATCAGGAGTTCAAGGTTATCCTCAGCTACATGAGTTTAAGGCTAGCCTGGACTACATGGAAATCTTATCTCAAAAGAAAAAAAAAACAGAAACAATGTGAGAGAGAGACCCCTGGCATACTCATGTGCCACAGTATTCACTAGTGGCCACTGGGCACTGGGTACTGTCATCAGATTGATAGAAAACCTGCCCTTGGTGGCTTCTGGATCAGGCTCAGAGTGCAGACAATAAAGCTGAAACTCAAAGAGGAAAAAAGAGCTGAGCCTGACTCCCAGTCTGGAGGCCCCGTGCCCAGCTCCCTCCTCCCTCCCCCTCCTCCCCTCCTCTGACCCCCAGTCTGGGTGCTTTGCTCCCCAGCTCCCCTCTCCTGGCTCCTGCTAGTGCTAGGGTTTCCCACTGCTGAAGAAACCTCTCTGAGTACATCTGTGTTTCCTGGTGATGGCTTCTGTTTCAGGCACTAAGAACCTTTGGAAGTGGGGTACCGTTTCTTTTGCCTGTTTGTGGCCTGGGGATTCAGATCAAGGAATCAAGGTGGGGTTGTGTTGTGGAGCCCCATGGGGTGGGGACCTGTCCCAGCAACTCCTCTGCTCCCACTCTCTGACCAGAGCAGGAAGACCCCAAGGCTTCTGGGGGGGGTGAGATGCTGAAATGTGTAAATGTGTGCAAATATGTGTGGTGAGGGGCTGCATGGATGCCTGAGGCTGCCGAGCACTTGGCCAGGCCCTGCTCTGGGCTGCAAAGGGCTGGCCTCATCTCCTGTTTCACCCTTCTGGTGAGATGCTGTGGAGACTCTGCCAGGCTGATATGGGGGAGGCCCTAGCCCCAAAGAATTATCTGTATGTCATCTTCTCCCCACCTAGGGCTCACCACACCGGGTCTGGGGGCTGAGCAGCGGGTCCAGACTGCTTGCTTGACCCCCAAGGATAACAGCTGTATGGGTTCAGCAGGTCATGGCCAATCTGGGGCCCTCACTGCTCTGTGGGACACAGATAACCTAGTGATTAGGGGTCAGGCTCATGACATAGGCAACCAGCCTGTGTGTCTGTGCTCTTGGCATAGTCAGCTAGCTCAGGGTGCCAGGACCACTGTGTGGGGACTCAGCAAGGGCCTCTCAGGAGGGACATCTGCACCCGTCCCAGCTGGCCTCTGTCCGAGAGGTCCTCAGGTCTCCACTCTCTTCTTTGAACCCGCCTGTGTTATTTCACACGTCTCCTTCTGAGTGAAATGGTTGCATTTCAAATAAAGAAACTCCATAGCATGGGGCTGGCTAGATCGCTTGCTGCTCTGTGAAGGCATTGTATTTCATTTTGTTTAGCGTGCACACATGTGCAGCGTCTGAAGACAACCTGTAGGAGTTGCCCACCATGTGGGCTCCTGGAATCAAGCTCTTCAGGCTTGGCCTCGGGCACCGGTAAGCCCCGCCCCACCCTGCCAGCCATCTCACCAGCGAGGAGGGGTTGAGGGGTGGGTGGGGTCCTCCTTTTCCTCCTCCTCAGCTTTGGGCTAAGCTCTGGGCTCTTGTCAGTGCTTGTTGGACCTTGCAGGCAGAGGCACCAGCCCTGAATGGCCAAACAGCTTGGTGACACCAGAGTCATCAGGGAAGTCTGTGCAGGCTGGTGGAGGTGGGCAGATGTGGGCGGGTGCGGAAGGACAGCACACTCACAGAAAGCAGAGAATCATGCAGGGAGCAGAAGGGCCTGTGTGGAAGAGTCTCCGGGCCAGCGCCCTGTTCCCCATGGCTTGGACATCCTCATCCTTCATGCCTCCCACGCCTGGCAGGTATTACTTAGGCCTGTCAGCATTAAGTGAGGTCTGGTCCTTACTTTTGAGGGAGTCCTGTGTTCTAGTTCACTAGCCTGGGGGTGCCTCTATCTGGTCAAAGTTTCCTCGGTTTGATCAGGCACTTTAGGAGTCCAGACCCACACCCCAGGAAGCATTGGCCATTTCCCTCATTGCTCTGGTTCCCTGAGGTGTTGGGGCTGATCTTACCTCCTCGGATCCTTAGTGTCAGAAACCATCGTCACCAACATGTCAAGAGACTTGAATAAACATTGTTTATTTCACCTTTTCCATTTATGGCCTGAGATTTCCTCTTAACCGTGGCCACATAAAACTCATATCTGGATATATTTATTCAAGTTTATTTATAGTTTATTAGGTGGAAGGAAATTAGCAGAAGGGGTGTGAGGCAGTGGAGAGAAGCTTTGTCACCCACCAGGCCAGGCCAGGCGCTCCAGCCCCCAGGTCAGAGGGTACACATCTGGGTACTGCACAGACATCAAGGTGATACCTGTGAGTCTGGGGCTGGGGCCGAGTGTGTCTTCACACACACACACACACACACACACACACACGCACACGCACACGTGCCAGTCCCTAGTCATGCCACGGGCACAGTATGACCCTGCTGTTGTAGGCCAGGAAGGTGAGCCTCAGAGAGCACACGGAGTTCCGCAGATGGGTGTCTCTTGCTTAGAAGGGAAAGGTGTGGATAGACTTGAGTGTGTGGCGATGATGGTGAGAGATGGGTCTCACATAGCCAGGCTGGCCTTGGACGACCTTGAACTTCCGATCCTCCTGATGACGGGTGCGGACCACCGTATCCAGTTCAAGCTGAACTGGGAATGGAACACAAGAGCCTGTGAAGAACAGGCGAGCAAGTGTTCTCCCACTCAAGCTCCCCCGGCCCAGGGTCGCTTCTTCAAAGAGCCTCCCCGGCCAACCTCTGGAGTTTGCTTATGGCTTTGCCTCTGTTTTTCACCTGGCCAACCCCGTGGGAACATACGAGCCAGGAATCCCAGGACATTCTCTCTGTGACCCCACGCACACTCCTTCTGGGGTGTTGGAAGCAACCTGCCCTCGCCCTCGGGTGTTACCGGAGGAGGTCTGGCTGCAGAGGCTGGGCTGCTTGCCAGGGGGCACTTGGGGGCAGCCCTGCGGGCTCCAGCACCCGCCTGCCTCTCAGGGTCTCTTGCGCTCTTCAGAGCTTGGGTGTCAAGCTGATGGCTCCGGCTGTGCTCAGGTGGGAGGCCAGGCAGACTCTGGAGGGGGGCAGGCAGCAGAGGTACCAAACAATCACGGGCGGGTGGTGCCTCCCATGAGGCCAGGGAAGATACCCTTTTCTCTTTGCTTTATGAACTCCTCAGTGTGGAGTTTCTGAATGGAATCTCGTTGTTGTTGTTGTTTTGTTTTGTTTTGTTTCAAGACAGGGTTTCTTTGTGGTCTTGGCTATCCTGGACTCTCTTTGTAGACCAGGCTGGCCTTGAACTCACAGAGATCCGCCTGCCTCTGCCTCCCCGAGTGCTGGGATTACAGGCATGTGCCACAGTGCCCAGCTTCTGGATGGAATTTTAATAGCCACATTCACTCATTCACTTTCTCACTCATTCAATAAAATAACTTAATAAAACAAATAAATAATGCAGGTCTTTTGTTTGTTTGTACTGTAATGGACTACCAGAGGCAAGCTGCTTTCTAAAGAAAAGAGGTGGGTTTTTGGTTTTGTTATTCAGGTTCCGGAGAAGCAAGGTCAATGAGCTGCATCAGGGGCAGAGTCCCAAGGTAGTTCAGTGTCCCTTAGCGAAAGGTACAGTGTGTGTGTGTGTGTGTGTGTGTGTGTGACTGTCTGTTCTCGCTCCTTCTTGTAAAGGCATCAGGGATCTCTTTTTCCCTGGCTTGTGTAGTCTCGGTTGTTTCCCAGCCTCTAAACCCCCTAGGTTCCACCTTCTTGAAATGCCTGAAGACTGGATTGCCACAGGAGTTTGCGGGCACCAGCCACTCAGACCAGGCCCTCCCAAAGCGAGGGAGAATGCCTGCTTCTGCCAGGTTTGTGTGCAGATGTGAAAAGCATGGCTGTGTTTACCCTGCACATCTTGAGAGCCTGTAGAATGCACGGCACAGTGCCCTAGCTCAGCGGCCAATGCCACGGCTTCTCCTTTCAGCCTTGTTCTTCTCAGAAGTGTGTGTCTCCTCCTTTAACAATAACCCTTGTCAGGGTGGTTCCTGGGGACCAGAGCACAGAGCTTTGGGGAGTATTGCCTGGGATACCAGGAAAAAGAGGCCATCTTCTTCCCAGAGCGGGGTGCTCAGGGTCACCTCCTTTCTGCCGGCTGGCTTGCAGTCTTCAGGGCCAGGCTCAAATCTAGCTTCTCTGTGAGGCATCATTCTTTTTCCCACCAGCCAGTGTCCTCCCTTCAGTGTTAGGGACATTGTGCCCCGCCTCTTGTCCAGGCCGCCTCTCTCACATGGTGTCACACCTTTTCCCTTCCTCCCCATGCTTCCAATCTGAGCTCAAACAGCGCATTGTCAGGACTGAGGACATAGACGGCAACCACAGAAGATACTACGTACATACATCTGGCTTCATACAGTTGCCAGACTGCCAATAAAAACCGCAATTCAAAGCCCAGTGTGGTGGCACAAGCCTGTAATCTCAGCCCTTGGGAGGCTGAGGCAGGAGGATTGTAGCCAAAGCAAAGCAAACCAAACAAAAAGCAAACATACCTGGTTAAATATGAATTTCGGAGAAACAGCAAACAGGTGGGTGCGGACATATCTCACGTACTGAGTGGGGTGGAGCTTATACTCAGAATTGTGTTGAGGGTCTCTGGTTCCAACAAAACTTGGCATTTTGTAATTCATGTGGCAGCCTTGGCACCCCCTGCCCTTGTGGCTTCCTTGTAGGCTGGGCTCAGCCGTAGACTACAAGCCCTGTGGGCAGGGACCCTATCTGGGCAAGGCACTAAGATCTGCACATGGGACCCACACAGCAGGCAGTCACTAGGAACCAAATGCCTGCTAAGGAGGGAGGGTCCTGCCTCAGCCAGGTGGGGTGCACTCTTGCAGCCCCCATCTCTAAACACTCAGTGGGTTTTGGAGCAGGGTGGGGTGTCACTCTGAGTCGCAGGATCCTGTGAAGTGGCCGATGTACTGATTAAGCATTAACTGTCAACTCGACAACACCGAGACTCACCTGAAAGAAGAACCTCAACTGAGGAATTGCCTAGATCAGACCGGCCTGTGAGCATATCTGTGGGAAGCCATCTTCATTATTAGTGAGGAGGACCCAGCCCACTGTGGGTGGCACCATCCCTAGGCAGATGGTCCTATAAGGAAGTATAAGGAAGCTGGCAGAGGACAAGCCAGGCTGAGAGCCAGCCAGCAAGCAGCGTCTTCCATGGATCCTGCTTCACTTCGTTGTCTGTGACGCAAGCTCCTTACTGTGTGGGACAGTAAGGGCCTGCCTTCAAGTTCCCGCCTTTAGTTCTGGCCTTGACTTTCTTGATGATGGATGGAGAGCTGGAATTGTAAGCCGAGCAAACCTTTTCCTCCCCTAAGTTGATTTTGGTCACAGCCACAGAAAGGAAACTAGGGCACGGGCCTCCCTCTGATTTCAAACGTGTAGTCTCTCCCAGCAGCACCGTGGGCTGGGCATTCTTTCAGTCAGTGGGACCCAGAGCAGGGACAAACCTGTGGCAGGTTGGGAGGCTACACACCGGTCCCTCTCCCCAGCCAGGGCAGCACCTCCCTCACACAGAACAGAGGCCTTCAGGGTGCTCCTCTGGGTGTATTCTTTGGAGTGCTCACGTGTGCAAGCAGGCTGCAGTTGCCTCCTCAGATCTGTGTAGCCAACTCATCTGCCCTCAGCCTTCAGTGCAGGGACAATCCCCAGCCCCACCAGGGAATCCCGAGGAGAGGGGAGTTGTAAGACTGCTGAGCCTGAGCAGACAGAGCAGAGAGGCAGTCAACACCGATCTGGCCACAGGCAGGGCAGGTAGGCACGGGGAAGACTCGGATGCTGCCACCATTTGCGACTTGGGCCCAGTGTCTTTCATCAGCTCGGCTGTATTGGGCAGGGAAGCCACCACCTGCATTTGTAAGCCTTTCTCTCCGGCCCTCTTGACCCCTCTGTCTCTAACGGGGGTTTCTGTGAGCGAAGGCACCCCAGTGCCCCCAGGAAATGCCGGTTGCAGTAGCTCTGTACCTTCAGGACGTGTGCTCCTTCAAAGAGAGAAGAGGAAGCTGCCTCGAAGGCCCCGGCCTGCTCTGACCTTGCCGTCCCGGCTCCAGGCCGCTGCTGCTGTATGCCTGTGTATAAGCAGGCGTGAGTGCCGTGTGTGCGCACATGAATGTGTGGTGTGCATGTGTGGGTGCACATGAGTGTGTTGTGTGTGCACCTATGTGCACATGTGCATGTTACACGAGGGGTATGTATGTATGTGTGTTCTATGTGTTGTGTACACGTGGGATATTTCAAGGTCACCGCCTGCCTGGGGAAGAGAGGCTGTCCTCGAAAAGTGACTGCATGGGCTGATAGCCCTTTCCTTCCCATGTGCTTGGCACAAAGTTCCTCAAGGCTCCAAGAACCAAGTCTGTCTGCTGTTTATGGCGCCCCTCGGCCCAGGGCCTCCCTCTGTGCTGTGCACTCTGACTGACCTGTTCCCCACCCCTGCTCTGGCTCACTCCCCAGTTTCTGTCTCCAAGCTCCCAGGTCCCCCTGACACCCTTCAGACACTACTGCTGTCCTCAAGGCCCCTTCCCCTGGCCCCCTCGGCCCACAGGGACGGTCCTCAGGCTGAGCCCTTATCTCCTGTTGGCTGATTCCTGGCAAGGAGGCAGCATCCCACACCTCCAACTTCTTTTAGCTTGGGAGAGCCACACTTGTGCGGAGAGCCTGTTAAGTCCTGCAGCCCTTTCAGCAGAGAGGCCCTGGGAGGCTCAGTGCGCACCCAGGAACAGCCCCGTTCACCTTTGCCAGTCCCCAGCCGCAGGTGTGTGGGAGGAGAGACGGGGCGGGCCACCCCCACCATCACCACCTGGGGCCTCCTGGATGCCAGGCTGTCCCTCCCACACTTTCCTCCTCCTGGAAGTTAAGAGATTAATATGCAAACACCCTTTTCCTATGGCAGTGTCAGCCTGAACCCTGTGGATTAACTCCCCTGATTTAAATACGTGTTTGTCTCCCCTCCCAGCACATACAGGAATAAATCCTAACCGCTAAATAAAATCCCCTCGCTCCCCGTGTGCGGCGCAGCTTCTAATCCTGAGTCCTGCGGGCATCCAACAGTGAAGAGGCTCCCGGGGCTGCGCTGCTTCCTGCGGAATACCAAGTACTCGGAGCGCAGGCTCCCGGGTGGGGTTTGCCAGGGCCAGCCGAAGGGGTCTAGGCCTGGCTGGAGGCGGAAAAGGAGAGTGGTGAGGAGGGAGGCGTGCATCTGACACAACAGAGTCCGATGGCCCACGGGGAGTCACCAGGTGACCGAGACTGCCCTTTCTAAACCGCCCGGGCTGTCCGGGTGAGCTCCCGACACAAGGCAATGCTAGGCGGTCCGGGTACGGGGTAGGGCCAAGGGCAGCGGGGCCCTCTTTGCCACCCACCCCATTTGCCTCAAGTCCTGCCAAACTCTTGTCACAGTCTCCTGCACATCTGGAGAGTGAGGGACAGCCTACATCTGGAATCTAAGCCTTGGTAACTTGCGCACTGTGGCCTCCCTAGACTGGGCGGCCTGGGATCGGCTCCCGGCTCCCTCGGCGGTGCCCTCCTCTGAGGCCGTAAGCCTTGGTTCAGAGACCCCTTGCTTACAAGTCCCCTAAACCACCCGCCCCCTGCCCTCACTACTCTACCCGCTCTGTCGCAGATGGCAGATTTCTCCCTGGCACTTTATAACCTAACTTTGGCTTTGCTTGCTTTTTTTTTTTTTTTTCTAAACATAGTTTTATGTAGCCCAGGCTGGCCTCAAATCCCTGAATCTCCTACCTCCGCCTCCCAAGTGCTAGGACGCTGCTTGGCTGTCATTTACTTTTTATGCTAGGCATTGTTTGCTGTTCCTTCCCTGCTCACCCATCGGAACCCTCAGCAGATGGGATAAGATGGGGTCCAGGGCAGAGGGCTGATGTGGGGTGCTGGCTGACTTGGGGTGCTTTCTGATGCTCTAAGTCACTTAGGAGGTGTTTGGGTAACACCTTATCATGTGGATGAATTCAGCCAGTATCCTAGTCAGACTTCCACCAGGAGCTGGTACCAGGGCTGGCACAGCCCGTGGACTGCGTAAGCCTCTTCTGGACCAGTGCAGTTTGGTAGATATTAATTGAGCACCACCTGCATACATGACCCAAGTCCTGTATCCCTGACTAGGTAGAAAGGGGTGAAGGAGACATACTTTGCCTTTCCCACTTTTCCTCAGGGAGGTGACACCAGAAGAGATCTCGAGGGACGTTCTTTTATGTCTATTTATTTATTTTTCTTCAGTGCTGCGAATTGAACCCAGGGCCTTAGATATGCTAGGAAAGCACTTTACCCCACCTCCCTTCGCTTACATCTTTAGCTCTCACGATGTAGCCCAGGCTAGCCTGGAATCCGTGGGTTCGCTTGCCCCTGCCTAAGTGTTGGGATGGCAAGTGGAGACAGCCGCAGTCAGCGCTTCTGTACCTAAGTTTGAAACTGAGAATCTGTAGTTATTTTAAACCTAAAAGTCATAAATGAAGAAGAGAAAGAAAAAATACTTCTGCCCAAGGATTTTATATCCAGCAAAAATATCCTCTAAGAACAAAGGCAATGATCATAGTCATTCTCAGAGGTTTTTGTTTTTGTTTTTTGTTTCTTTTTTTAAATTAAGAGTCTTTTTCACGGGGCTGGAGAGATGGCTCAGCGGTTAAGAGCACTGTCTGCTCTTCCAGAGGTAATGAGTTCAATTCCCAGCCACCACATGGTGGCTCACAACCATCTCTACCGGGATCTGATCCATCTGGCATGCAGGTGTACATGCAGATAGAGCATTCATATACGTAAAATAAAAAAAGAATCTTTTTCATGAAAAGATGTGTGCCACAAGGAAGGCTCTAATGTTTCATCTCTAAGAGTATGTTCATGTTTAACTACCCACTCACTGAAGGATATTTGGGTTGTTTCTAGTTTAGGTTACTACAAATAAAGTTTCTGTGTACAGTAAAGTTGTTTTTTTGTTTTTTGTTTTTTGTTTTAGACTGGGAATGTAGGTCTTCTTTTATCTTTTGTGTTTGTGTGTGTGTGTGAGAGAGACAGACAGAGAGAATGAGGAGAGAGATTGTGTATGAGAGAGAAACACACACAGAGAGAATTTGTGTGACTTTGTGTGTGTGTTTGTGAGTGTGGGGGCCAGAAGACAATTTCTGTTGTGAGCTTTTGCCTTCCATCTTGACAAGGACTCCTGTTGTTTGCCCAGGTGTGCCAGGGCAGCTGTCTTCTGAGCTTCCAGGGATTCTTGCCTCCACTTCCCAAGCCAGAGCAGCACTGAGATTGCAGATACATGCTACTGTGTCCACTTTTCCATGGATTCTGGGGTTCTAAGTCCACACTGAGCCCGGGGTCTGCAGGATGGCTCTCTAGAGGCTGGGTTATTTGGTTAAATGGTAGTTGTATGTTTTGCTCTTCCAAAACCTACCAACAGTCTCCAGAACACATGGACAGTTTTCCATTCCTACAGCACATGTGACCAGTTTCCCTGCATCCTCACCAGCACTGGGTGTTATTCCTCTTTCTCCTGCTGTTGGTTGGCTTTATTCGAGCAGTTCCATAGGTGGGCAACCATGTCTCATCATGGCCTTTGCTTGCATTCTCCCTATGGATGACTGAACGTATTTTCTGTGCCTGGTTGCCAGGCACTCATCTTCTCTGGTGAAATATTTCTTCATGCATGTGCCCATTTAAAAATATTTTAATTTTGTTTTATGTCTATGGGTGTTTGGCTTGTATATGTCTATTACTACATGCATATGTCTGTGCACTACATGCATGCAGTGCTCAAGCAGGGTGGAAGAGGGCATCAGAGCCCTGGGACTGGAGTAACAGATGGTTGTGAGTCACCGTGGTGGTGGGAATCAAACCCAGGTCCTTGCAAGAGAAGCTCTTAACCACTGAACCAGCTCCCCAGTCCTGCTTTGACCATTTTCTGATAGGACTGTTTTGAGTTAAGATAATTTCAGTTCTTGGTTCGATGACGTTGTCAGTGACTGACAAGAACAGTGGGCTTCCTGTTTCCAGAGCTTCTGAATCCTGGGAATCAACTGGCTGCAGACTGAAGACGTCTGAGGAAACTGCTGAGTATGTATAGACATTTTTCCTTGTCATTACTCCTCTAACCGACACAGTGTGACTACTGTATACAGTGTTAGTGTTTGGAGGGTGTTTGGAGGCATCCAGAGGGGATGAAAGGCACAGAGGATGTGTAGGGTTTCCACACAAACACCGGCCGTGCCTCGTGAGGGACTTGGGCCTCCGTTACCATCTGAAAGGTCTTGCAGCCAGTTGCCCTTAGATGCTAAGGGACAAGGACATCCTCTGCATCTGTGATCTCTTTGCACCCCCTCTTAAATGAATTTTCAGCAGAGTGAATTTTTCAAGTTTTGTACAAAGGTTTATTTCTGTATGTGTGTGGGGGGGGGGGGTAGCACATGTGTGTGTGTCCCCATGGAGGCCAGAAGAGGGAGTCAGGTCTCTTGGATCTGGAGGTATGGGGAGCTAGGAACGTGGGTGCTGGGAATTGAACTTGGGTCCTTTGCAAGAGCAGCCAGTGCTCTTGACTATTAAACCGTTTCTATACCCCAATTTTTCAGATTTTGATGGTGTCCAATTTTTTTGAATTTTTTTCTGTGTTGCTTTGGAGTTCACTCTAAGAACTTTTTGCCTCATGAAGACCCTGAAATCTCTCTTTCTCTGTGTGTCTGTCTCTCTTGCACTCTCTCCTGAAAGGTTTACAACTTTACATTTTGTACTTAAGTCTGCTATCCATTGCCAGATATGGTGGTTCATATCTATAATTCCAGCACTTGGGAGGCAAACAGAAGGCCAACCTGGGCTGCCTGGGGAGAGCCTGTGTCATTTACTTTCCTTATTGCTGTAACCAATACTCGACAAGAAGCAACCAAGGAGGAAGGATTTGTTTTGGCTCACGGTTTGAGAACGCTCAGTGAATCATGATGGGAGGGAAGGGCACAGGGTGAAGGTGGGGAGTTGGGGGTGCCAAGGCAAGGTGGTGTCTCCATGGTAACCGAAACCCAGGGCTGGGACTCTCTGTCTCCAGCATATCTCAGGAAGCTGAGGACAGTGAGGAGAGTGAAGACACGCCTTAGGGCTCATCCTAGGACCTCCTCCTGCAAGGTTGCACCTCCTAACGGTGGTTCTACCTCTCCGCACAGCACCACCAGCTATGGGCTAGGCTGTTCAAACACAGGAGCCTGTGGGGATGGTTCACCTTCAAACCGTAAGGTCCTGCCTCGGCCTGGCCCTGCAGAGGTCTGCTGCCTGCTGAGTTAATTTCACAGGCGGAGACTCAATTCGGTTGGGTTTTTCAGGCTGGTAGATCCTCCACTGCGCCAGCACATCCATTGGAAGGGCTGCTCCTCCTGTTGCTCCAAGTTTGTTCTTGGGCAGTCAGTCTGCTGTACTTGTCTCTGGCCCTTCACTGCGTTACTGGTATCTGTCACTCAGCCTCCTTGCTGGCAGCGTGACTCTTCCTACTGCAGTGTTAGTTCCCAAACTCACTTCTTTCTTTCTGTCTTTCTGTCTTTCTGTCTTTCTTTCTTTCCTTCCTTCCTTCCCTCTTTCTTTCTTTCTTTCTTTCTTTCTTTCTTTCTTTCTTTCTTTCTTTCTTTCTTTCTTTCTTTCTTTCTTTCTTTCTTTTCTGTTTTTCGAGACAGGGTTATCTCTGTGTAGCCTTGCCTGTCCTGGACAGAGCATGCTGGCCTCGAACTCATAGAGATCCACCTGCCTCTGTCTCCCTGAATGCTGGGATCACAGGCGTGTGTCACTGTGCCTGGCTACTCAACTTAATTTTAAATACTCTACTTCCTTTGCTTTTTTCCCCCCACGCTAATTTTGAAATAATATTGTTTATATTACTCAAACATCTTGCTTGGATTTTGATAAATATTATGTTGAAAGTGTGGAGAGCTGGCCAGGGCGGTGGCGGCACACGCCTTTCATCCAGCACTCAGGAGGCAGAAGCAGGTGGATCTCTGTGAGCTGGAGGCTAGCCTGGTCTACAGAGTGAGTTCCAGGACACTCAGGACTGCACAGAGAAACCCTGTCTCAAGAAAAAACCAAACCAAACCAAAACAACCAACCAAACCAAACCAACCAAACAAACAAACTCATGCACTGAGATAAGAGGACCTCTACAAGTTAAAGGCCTGGGCTTCAGCCTGGGCTACAAATGAGGTCTGGGTCAGCCTGGGCTGCGGAATGAGGCCCTAACTTAAAATATGCTTTTAAATTGTTTTTAAAAACTAATTTTTTAAATTTAAAAATCAAAAGTTTACTTTTGAATTTTCAAGTTCGTGAACACTTTAAATGTTCATATATATGTATATATGGGTTTTTGTTGCTGATGTATTTTTTGTTTGTTTGTTAGTTTTTTGAGACAGGGCCAGAAGAGAGTGTTGGATTCCCTGGAACTGGACATACATACAGTTATGACCTGCCATGTGGGTGCTGGGAATCAAACCCATGCCCTCTGAAAGAGCAGCGAGGGCTCCTAACCACTAAGCCATCTCTCCAGCCCCAGGAGGCAACTTTTGGAAGCTTGTTCTTTCCTTCTACCATGTGGTCCTGAGGACTGGACTCAAGTTGTCAGGCTTCACGGCAGAACAAGTACCCTGAGCTGCTGAGTCAGGTCACGGGTCCAACACCGCATTCCTTATTCTTCATTTCCGTGTGTTCATTGCTAGCAAACAAACATAAATTTGAGGTTTTTGGGTGTTAATCTTGTGTTTTGTAAGCTTGGGAGTTCATTTATAAATCCTGGGAGGTCTTAAAATTGTTTTAATTTATTGTTATAACATGGGTGTGGACACACGTGCCACAGTGTGTAGATGGATTTCACAACTTTGTGGAGTTGCTTCTCTCCGTCTGTCTTTATGAGGACTCCAAGGAAGCAAGCTCAGGTGATAAGCTGGTGGTCCCTTACCACTGGGCCATCTTGCTGACCCTGTATTGCTTTCTCCAGCGGTCTCTTTACATAGCTGTACTTGGCCTGGAATCTATGTAGCCCAGGCTAGCCTCCAGCCAGATTCTCTGTGGTGGCTTCCTCAGGGCTGGGGTCACAGATGGCCACCACCACTGGTGATAGGGAGGGGGCTTTCTGCTTCTCTTTTTCTACATAATTGTATCCTTTACACAATTGAAAAAAAAAAAAAGCAACCTTTGTTGTTTCTTCTTTTGCCATCTGCATGGACTTCATTCACTTTTCTTGCCCTGTCGCTGTGGTGAGAGCTCCCAGAGCTGGCTGTAATTTCTGAGCACAGGAGTCTTGAATTGAGAGCAAACAGGGCTATGGAGTGAGTTGCTGGACCAGTTAATAACTAAGGCAGAAGGAAGGGCTGAGAGCGCAGCTCCGTGGAGGGGAATCACCTCACAGGTTCAGGGCTCCAGACTCGTCTCCACCCTGTTGACCAGCACCGACAGAAAGCAGATTGTTGGCAACTGACTCCTTACCTCGCTTCCAGTCCTAGGGAGAATAAACCACAGAGTTTTGAGTAGATATTCTTTACCCAGCAGAGAAGGTCTCCTGCCTTCTTAGCTTTCTTAAAGATTTTTAAAGCTAATTAATGAATTAATTAGTTGCACGTGTGTGGGTGTGTCTGCGTGTGTGTGTGTGTGTGTGTGTGTGTGTGTGTGTGTGTGTGTGTGTGTGTGATATGGGACCCAAGGAGGCCAGAACAGGGTGTTAGAAATGGTCGTGAGCTGCCCTGTGGGTTCTGGAACTGGAACTCAGATCCTTGGCAAGAACAGCCAGTCTCATCTCTGACCCATGTCGCCAGCCCCTCTCCCCTCAGCCCCTTGAAGATATCTCTTGTCTACTCTTGATGTTAACTGTGTGTTCTCTCTCACGCCCGATACCAGATGTTCTAGATGTTTCTTTCTATTACTTTCTTCTTTTCAAACAGCTAGCTTTCATTTCATTGATTTCTCTCCATCTTGCAGATTTAAACTTTTATTGATTGTTGCTTTTGTATTGATTATGTCCTTCTGTTTGTTTTGCTTTATTTTGAACCTTTTCTCTTGCTCTGTGAGAAGGGCGATTAGGCTGCTGGCTTGGGTTTCACGTTGCTGGAGTCGGAAGCGCTGCAGTTTCATGACAAGAGCCCAAAGCTTCTGTTAGAAACTTCCCTCCTTGCTGCAGCTCCTTTCACCTGGCGGTCTGTGCTCTTGTTTTCAATCCATGCTGTGTGTTTTTAAAAAGTTTTTTGAGGTCCTCTGAGAGGCCCTACCAAGCAGCACCTCAAAACAGATGCCGAGACTCACAGCCAAACATTGGGTGGTGTGTAGGGTGTCTTGTGGAAAAGTAGGAGGAATGAGAAAAGGGCCTGGAGGTGACAGGAGCCCCACAAGAAAACCAACAGAACCAACTAACCAGAGGGGTCTGCGGAGGCTAACGCACCAATCATGCAGGATATGGACCTAGGCCCCCTACAAAGACGTAGCAGATAGGAAGCTTAGGCCTCATGTGGTTCTTCCAGTAAGGGAAGTGGCGACTACATGGGACATGGACTCACCATCGTTTTGATCACTTTCCCCTGGTAGGACTGCCTTGCCAGGTCACAGGGGAAGAGGACATGCTCAGCCCTGATGCAACCTGGGATGGCTGGGGAAGGGAGGGTGGGGCTGGGAGGGGAGGAGAGACGGAGCTACAATAGAGACGTAGAGTGAATTAAAAAAAAAAAAAGCCTTTTGAGGTCCAAGCAGCTGGCTCAGCTGGTAGAGTGCTTGCTGCGCCATACAGCCTGAGTTCAATCCCCGGGACCTGCACAAACGTGGAAGTCAAGAGCTGAGTCCACATTGTACCCTGACAAGACGTGCCCACCACACACACACACACACACACACACACACTGATAATAATAACAAAGAAACTTTGCTGGTGTTTAATCCTAGCACTTGGGGGGGGGAGGGGCAGAGGCAGGCAGATCTCTATGTCTGAGCTATCTTGGTCTATATAGGGCATTCTAGAATAGCCAAGACTACATAGTAAAATCCTGCCTCAAAAACAAAAACAAAACAAAAAAACCAAACAACTTTTTTTTCTAAGGTTTCTCTGACCCACAGGTTTCTTAGGAAGGTGCTGTTTAGTGTCTGAGTCTTGGGAGAGCATCCTGGTACTTCTTCCTTCTTAGAGCCTGTTACCCCAGAGAACACCCTGTCTAAGGTTCCTTTCACATTGACAGAGCCTTACTTGAGGCTAGGATGTAGCCTTTAAAAACGTGCATGTTTGTCTCCTTGGGGGCCTACACCCTGGCACACATGGGTGTCAGAACTTGTGACAGTCAGTTCCCTCTTTCTACTGTGTGGTAGATCAAACTCGGGTGTCAGGCTTGGCCGCAGACCCCTTCATCTGCTGAGCCATCCTGACAGTCCAATGTAAGCCTATCTTTTGTTTTGTTTTGTTGAGACAGGGTTTCTCCATGTAACCTTGACTGTCCTGGAACTCACTCTGTAGACCATGCTGGCCTTGAACTCACAGAGATCTGTTTGCCTCTGCCTCCCAAATGCTGAAATTAAATGTGTGCTTCAGGCTGGCCTCGAACTCACAGAGATCTGTTTGCCTCTGCCTCCCAAATGCTGAAATTAAAGGTGTGCTTCACCACCACACCCAGCAAGCCTGTCTTAATGAATGTTCTGTGCCCCCTGAAAATAGTGCTACTTTGTGGCTGATGGGAAAGTTCTCTAAATGACAGTGAGATCGCAGCTGGTGGTGAGTTTTGTGTCCCTGTTCAGTTGTGTGCCATTGTCCTTTGAATTGAGAGAAGTTTTTTTTAACAGTACATTTATTCATTTCTCCTTTTTGGTCCTGTTGGGTTTCCCTGCCACTGTCTCAGGCATGAGATCACTGTCTTCATGGTGGGTGAGCCCTGTCCTCTCTCATCTCTCTGAGTTCTCCCTCTTTGTCTCTCCCTGCTTCTGAACCTGCCTCCCTGCCCCAGCGCTAACAGAGGCTTGCCCACGTCTTTTAATTCCTCTTTGCACAGTGTTGTAGGTTAGATATCAGATGCCTTCGTTGGGCATGTGTGTTTGAACACTTGATTACCAGCTGGCGCAGCTATCTGAAAGGCCTTACAGGGGCGGAGGAGGCGGTCACTGGGGCGGGCCTCAAGGCTTTCTAGTCTGACCTGACTTCCTGCTCCCTCTCTGCTTCTTGTCTGCAGGCAGTGTAAGCAGCCAGCCTCCTGCTCCTGCAACTGTGTCTTCCTCTTCAGCTGCCATCTTTCTCACCATGATAGAGTGACTCACTCAAACTGTGAGCCACACAAAGCCCTTTCCCATCAACCTGTGTTTGCTGGGGTATTTTCCTCAGCTTCAGGAAGTACAATTGTGATGCTTGGTATACGTTTTTTCATCTATGCTTTTATTTTGGCATGAAAGTACTCTGCATTCCACAGAGACCACACCTTGGACTTTGAGCTGTTTGCTAGGTTGGTGATAGCGTCTGGTACTCTCCACAGTCAACAGCACAGGGCAGTGTGCCCTGTGGCCAGCCGTTATGTTCAGGGTTAGTTCAGTAGGCATTTTCAAATTGTGATGCTTTCAGTTTACGGTGGTTGTAAACAGAAGCATAGCTACATTTAAATAATTTCCTTTCCTTTTTGTTATCTATTATTATTATTATTATCATCATCATCATCTCAGGCAACACATCCCAACTGCAGTTCCCTTCCCACCACTCCTCCCAGTTCTCCATCCTCCTCCTTTCTCCTCTAGACCCACCTTTCTTCCGTTTCCCTTCAGAAAAGAGCAGTTTTCCCAGGGATATCAACTGAGAGCAGCCTAACAAATTACAGTAAGTCTAGACACAAACCCTCATATCAAGACTGGACGAGGCAATCCAGTAGGAGGAAACGTGTCCCAAGGGTAGGTGAAAGAGTCAGAGACTGGACCCCCCTCCTACTGTGAGGCCCACAAGAACACCAAGCTAACAACTGTGACATATATGCAGAGGACCTAGAGCAGATCCAGGCAGCTGGGATTGATTCTGTGGGCTGTGTTCTCCTGGTGTCCTCGACCCCTCTGACTCCTACAATCCTTCCTCCTCTTCCAAGGGTTTCCTTGCCTAATGTTTGGCTGTGGGTATTTGAATCTGCTCTATCAGTTGCTGGATGAAGCCTCTGAGGACAATGGGCTAGATACCTAGAAATCTACTAGATATAGTAGAGTATCATTGGGGATCATGTCATTGTTTTTTTTTCCCCCTTCTTTCTCTTTTTGATCAGTCATGTTTGGTTCTAACGTAGGCCTCCAGGGCTATCTAACCTCTAGTTCCTGGTAGTAAATTGTGACATATATGTATTTTAAAAAGTTTTTCTTTCTTTCTTTCTTTCTTTCTTTCTTTCTTTCTTTCTTTCTTTCTTTCTTTCTTTCTTTCTTTCAGGCAGGGTCTCTCTATGTGACCCTCGCTCTCCCGAAACTCATTAGTTGACTAGGCTGGCTGCAAACTCAGAGATTTGCTTACCTCTGCCTCCCAAGTGCTGGGATTAAAGTTATGTGCTACCATGTCCAATTTTAAATGGGTTTCTTATAGTTACATTTGAGTCATTTAAAGTCTACTACGGCTGGTAGGTGGTGATGCACACCTTTAATCCCATCACTCAGGAGGCAGAGGCAGGCAGATCTCTTAGTTCAATGCCAGCCTAGTCTACAGAGCAAGTTTCAGGACAGCCAGAGGTGCACATAGAAACATTGTCTTAAAAAACTGAATAAAAGAAAAAGAGGAAGAAGAAGAAGAAGAAGAAGAAGAAGAAGAAGAAGAAGGTCTATTTTGGAGGCCTACAAGTTGGCTCAGTGGGTTAGGACACTTGCTGCCACATTAGTTAGCCTGAAATCAACCTGTTACATGGAGGAAGAGAGAGCCGATTTCTGTAACTTGTCTTCTGACTCCACACGTGAGATACACAAGCATAAAGTGCACATACACAATACAAATGCACTCATAAAACACACATGCATGGTACACACAGTAAATAAATAAATTAATGTAATAAAAATTTTAAGTCTACTCTGTAGAGGCTGGAGAAATGGCTCAGCCATTAAGAGCACATGCTGCTCTTGCAGACGACCCAGGTTCAGTTCACAGCACCCTCATCAGACAGTCTATGACCCCTAAAACCCTAGTTCTGGGAATATTATTTCCAATTCTGTCTTCCAAGAGTGCATAGATGTATGCACATGGTGCATATACATACTCTCAGACATACACACATATATGTAAAATAAATAATTCTTTTTTTAAAAAAAGTCTGGGTGTGGTAGCACAGACAGAAGTCACTCAAAAGCAGAGGCCCAAGGATCTCTCTGTGCATGAGGCCAGTCTGGTCTACAAAAGCAAGCTTCAGACCTGCCAAGGCTACATATAGAGGCTCTGTCTTAAACAAATAAATAAACAAAATCTACTCTACAAATCTCTGTTTTTTTTAATTAATGAATTTAGGCCATTTGTACTTAGTGTAATTGCTAATATGTTAGGGTTTAAGACTGGCCTCTTTTTTGACTTTATGTTTGTTCCCTCTGTTTCTCTTTATTTTTACCTTGGTATTGGATCCCCTGGATTTGGAGTTACAGGTGGTTTGGAACTGCTGAAACGGTGTTATGAATGGGCCTTGGGTCTTTTGTAAGACAATATGTACTCTTAACTAGTAAGCCTTTCTCCATCCCAAGTCTGTTGTTTCTATCCATTTTTGTTTGTTTGTGTTTAATAATATTACAAGGGCTGCAGGAACCTGTACTCGCATTCACACATCCACATTCAGACAGACATATCTACACATAACTAAAATCATGCAATTAAATCTTTAAAAATAAAATGAATTTTTATTAGTCCTTTGAAAATTTCATAGAATGCATTTTGACCCACCCTGTCCACCCTCCCTTCCCTACACACCTAACCTTGACAAGTCAGGTCCTCCTCTTCCTCCTCCTTCTGCATTTTTTGTGTGGTCTTTGTTTTTTAAAATTTTTTATGGAGTCTAATTTGTGCTGCCCAACTGCCCTTGGGAGAGAATCCTGCCCTGCAGTGTGGTTGATTTACTGGGGATTACATCATAAAAACAAAAAACAAACAACAAAAAAACCCCAAACAGACAAAAAACCTGCCTCTCCGTCCTCCAGCTGCTCCCACATGGCAATAGTTCCTCAGCTATTTCCTGCCTGTCTTCTCCCCTCCATGCTGGGGTCTTGGCTTGAGTTTGCATGCTCTTACTCATGCTCTCACAATTGCTGTGAGTTCATATGTGCACTCACCCTGTCCTTTCTGTTTCCTTGGAGTCATCCACCACCTGCGGCTCTAATAATCTTTCTACACCCTATTCATTGAAGATCTCTGAGGTCTTTGGAAGGTGTGTCATATGGATGTCCCATTTTGGGCTGAGCACTCTACAGTCTTGTATTCTCTCTACGATGTGTTGCCATCTCCTGCAAGAAGCTTGTGTTGAGAGATGCTCTAGTCTGAAGTTCCCGGTCAGACTCCACCTTGTTCTTTAAGACAAGGTCTCACTCTGTAGCTCACACTAGCCTTGAACCCGGACCAATCCTCCTGCCCCAGTGTTGCGCTCGTTTTAAAACTCTATTTATTTAGGGTATTTAAGCCTCCATTTCCCCTCCGCCAACCCTTTAACCCTAAGTAAGAGAGGTTAGTGGGGAGAGGGGGTACAGGCCCCTTTACTTCTTCCAGCTGTTTAGGATTGATGGGCTCTTTTGAGACTATACCAATCTCCATCAACAGCTGCACCATAAATAATCTCTCCTGTGTTTCTCCAAATCACCACATTCTCCATTTAGGTCTCTCCAAACTTCCACTCCTCTCTTTCTGGGCTCTTGTATTAATATCACTCGGAATCCTAGACCACACCCCTCTTTACCAGCTGGCAAAGACCATGCCCTGCAGGAGGAAATTACCAGCTGTGGACAAACTAAAGCCCAAACTAAAACACCAAATTTGGGTGTTGGTATAATGTTCTTGTGGAATGTATATAATTTACCCTTGTTTATTCAAATGCTTCTCTGCCCCATTATCTGGTTTCAGTCCAGACATTGCACTGTGATGCTTATTCTAAGCATCACCTGTCTCAAGTTTGTGTAAACATGCCACCATTTGTTCTCTGAATTGTCAAAAAAAACAACCAGCCAATGCTGTGCAATGGAGAGAATAGGGTGGAACATCGTAGTGCGTGTCGGGAGAGTTGGAGAGCAGAGATGGGCAGGAAAGGACTCAGAACCATCAGAAGAGATGACTGGGACTTAATATATGACTAAAAGCAAGTATAATGTGGGAAATCTGAATGGGAGGAAACTATGTGGACTTGGAGGTTTAGGATGGAGTAATTATTACCCAGCATTGTGCTCTAGGTTACTAATTCTGTTTAATATTATCTTGGAACAAAGTCATACAATGGCTGATATGCTCCATTTTACAGAGTTTGGAAAACTGAAATACATGAATCATGCCATAGATTCATATTCAGAATTTCAATGGGCTTTTGCCTTAAATTCTGGACAGCATAATTCTAAGGTTACATATTTGTTAGAGATGATAAATGTTTTGGAAATGCCCTTACAAATTGGGGCTAATGATGCTTCATCATATATATCCATTGGAATTCTACAATATTTTAAACATGACATGAAACCTATTACAAATATAACTTTTAATCCTACAGGTCAAACAATTATAAAAAATATCCAACAGTAATTTTAAAAAGATGGTCATAAAACAAAAGAGAAATGTAATATCTTCCCCAAATAGATTAAATAATAATTTATCCATTTAAAAATATTTAAATAAGATAAATAACACACCTACTAAGACACAATAGAATTTTTAAAAGACTACTAAATTAGAACAACATATAAAAATCCTAATTCCAAAACGGAGAACAAGGAATATATTATTCTGGGGAAGAAGTTTTACATATATTCATATAGGAGAAAAAAATGAGGGGCTCCATCAAAACTAATAAAAATCAAACATAACAGAAGAAGACCAGCAAAAGATGTTGTTCACACAGGAGGAGAAAAACCAAGAAGATTAAACAAAACAGGTAACATAAATTAATAATTCCTTCACATGGAAAAAGTCTAAAACTGACTGAAACATAAAAAATGTCTCTAACCAGAACTTCAACAATATATGGTCAATAACCAATAAATCCTTGGTTATAATACCCTCAAAATTTATTATGCCATTCTTTTAATTGACATAAATAAAATTGGTTTACAGTTTAATTTCTTCCTACACATCTCATACATTTATAATTTTAGGACTATATAATGCTTATGAAAAATTATATATTTACAAAACAAAAGAACTGGACACCAGAGATGCTAAATCAAACCTGACAAAATTCATTCTTCCAACATGCTGAGAAATTGACACATCTGTTCCAGCACCTTGCATGTTCCAGCATTCTGCTTGTTCCTGCCTCAACTGCTTCAATTGCTGTTTCTCATCAAAGCCTGCTCTCAAATGAACTTTGAAAAAAACTACCGATCTCAACCGATCCAGTATTTTAGACTGTTCCAAACAGAACTTCTATTAAGCCTAAAATTTCTCAACATTCAAAAACTGTACAATAAATGTTAATACTTGCTTAATTAACCATCTCCCCCCCTCCCATTTCCTTCGGGCCCTCTAACAGAATTTCTGTATGTCCAAAAAATCAACTAAAAAAAATTTCATGAGAACAATGTCCAAGTTCCTTTAAGGGGGGGGAGTAAATAAATTTTTTATTGTTTTCTATGGCTATAAATGTTTACTATCATTGGGAGATGGTTATAAATTATTAATGGTCTTATTCAAAGGAAAAAACAAGGTTAGGCTCAGGGATTTCTCTCTTTTCCTTTTTCTTTTCTCTATTTTTCTTTCTTAGTTAAGGAGAAAAGGGGATAAAAAGAAATAACAGGGATATGTTGTAATAATAAGACAAAAGGTAGATTACTCAACTTAAGGCTTTATTTGTTATTCTCAAATAAGGTTATTTTAAACTCTGGTATAGGAATTTGTATATTGATGCAAAAATAAGTATTTTTAATACATTGGTAAATCTTAGTATATTGATACAAATTCAAGGTTACTTCCAGTACTTTTAAACTGCTACTACAAACTGTTTAGGGCATTAGGTTAATGCAAATTAATTGCTAGTTAATCAACTCATAGCCATGTCAGGTACTAGTCTAATTTATCACAGGAGTATACCTTCTAAGTTTAACAGATAGATATGATTCTGTAAACAGGTCATTATATAAAAATAGGTAAGTCTTCAAAAACTTCAGAGACCTACAGAATATGGCATTTAAAAATGTCTTTATTATTTTAAAATTCTTTGACAATGAGACAGGTCATCTCCTGGCAGTACCCAGCTTGCCTCAAAGATGATGATGAGCATCAAAGAACCTCCATATGGAGATGGCTTCAGATGTGGCAAATGAGCCACTCAGACAAAAAGAAAATGCCCTTGTTTTACAACAGACAGAATTCTGCCAAAAATGGGCAAGCTTAAATGTAGGCCAAGTCTACTGCCGAACTCTGCCAAGACAGGGTAAGCAAGTCCTAAATAGTTCCTGCTTCACTTATATGTCTGTCAAATATACTGAGCCAGAAGGCTGAAGATGATGCTCCAGCGTTACAGAGAGTTATGGGTGACTGTTCAGGCAGCAAACTGTCTCTATCAATTTTTTATTTTTCTGGAAGCTGCTAACATGCACTTCCTATTTACTTCAATAACTAATTTTATTCCTTCTCAAGTCTCTGGTGGAGTTGAAGACCAAATAGTTATAGTTCCACAATTAAGCTTAAGTTGTTTAGAATTTAAGAAAATGTTTTCATATAGGTAATACCAATATGGATAAAAGTTGATTTAGGTATAGAATTCTAAACTTGTCCAGAAAGGATAATCAAATACTTTCTCCTAAGTTGCCAAATGCACATGGACTGGACATTGCACATGTAAATCTTGCCTAATAGTTTTCATAACTGTTTTATAGTTATTATTGTATTAAAAGAAAAGAAGCCTTTTATTGGACTTAAAGGGGGAAATCTTGGTATTATGTTCTTGTGGAATGTATATGATTTACCCTTGTTTATTTAAATGCTGATTTCTCTACCCCGCTATCTGGTTTCAATCCCAACATTGAATTGTGATGCTTATTCTAAGCATCACCTATCTCAAGTTTGTGTAAACATTCCCCCATTTGTTCTCTGTATTGTCAATAAAACAACCAGCCAATGCTGAGAAATGGAGAGAATAGGATGTGAGTGGGGGAAATTGGAGAGCAGAGATGGGCAGGAGAGGACTGGGAACCATCAGGAGAGATGGCCCGAACCTAAATATGACTAAATATGACTAATGTGGGAAATCTGAATGGGAGGAACTATGTGGGCTTGGAGGTTTAGGATGGAGTAGTTATTGCTCAGTATTGTGCTCTAGGTTAATTAAATAAATCCTAATCTTTGTGTGATGTTTTGGGTGTACAGCTGGTTTAGGAATAACCACTGTTTAACTAAAAGATAAATCAATGATAAATATTAATAATCAACATTTGGAATTGAAACAAAACATGTTTACATAATATAACTGAGTTTTTAAAGAACCCCAAACTTCCATTCTACCCCAGCCTCCTGCGTGCTCAGATTACTGGTGTGAGCACCGTACCTGGCAGGCCATTTTTTTAACCTTTATTTTTTTCTTCCTGCCAATTTTATTTCTTCTGTACTAGCAATTTTATTTTTACATTTGCTTGTTTTGTGTGATGTAGAGGATGGGATGGAGAGGAATGTATGCACGCTACGGTATCTATATGTCCATCGGAGGACGACTTTTGGGAATTGGTTCTCACCCTGTAGGTTCCAGGGATAGAATTCAGGTTGTCAGGCTTAGCAGTAAGCGCCTTTACCCATCTTGCTGGCCAAAAATTTCACCTTTTATTTCCTTAGTTCTTTTGTTCCTTTCCGTTTCAAGAAGTTCCTTTAGCCCATTTTCTTAGGGACAGCCTGCTTGTGACTGATTCTCAGTTTTTCTACAGCTGAGAATGTCTTCTCTCCTAACGGAGATCTTCCTTGGGTGAGGCACGGCATGGCATTCCTTCTCTTTCAGTCTTGGCAAGCTTGTGCCACGTCCTCCAACCACCATGGTTTCCGATAAGAAAATTATCAGCCAGAATTTTCAAAGAACTGAAAAATAGGGGGTGAAAGCTATTAAAATATATTGTATATAAGTCTCAGAGAACTAATAGTTTAAAAAAGAAAGTTGGTATTATTCCATTTGTTTCTATAGACAAGATGCAGAGTCTAAGCAGGAGTCTCCAGCTGTTGTTGAGGGTAGCCTAGGAGGGTCGCAGGAGGCAGTCCTCCACAGCACATGATGGAAGGTGGAAGCTTCAAGATGTCCTTGCAGTCCTTTGTTGGCGATAGGAGACAGGGTCAGAGGCTGGCCTTGAACTCACTCCTGATCCTCCTGCCTCTGCCTGTCAAGTCTTGCGATAACAGCTATATGCTCCTCACCAGGTTGAGCACAGCCCTCTGAGTGGCTACTACTGTCCCAGGAGTAGGTTAGCTACCCGGGAGTGGGCTCCTGAGAGAAGGATGAGCACACTAATCCACTCATAACACTTATAAACCCAGATCTTGGTGCACTTTGTAACTCCTTTGCCCAAGTCTTTTTGCTAAAATAAAAGCAAAACCATCAAACCAGGAACTGGAGAGATGGCTCAGCAGTTGAGAGCACTGGCTGTTCTAGCAAAGGACCTAGGTTTGATTCCCAGCACCCACCTGGCAGCTCACAACCATAACCCCAGTTCCAGAGGGTCTAGCACCGTTCTCTAACCTCTGCAGAGAGAGTACTGCTGTGCTCAGGCCACCCGCCTCACAGCCAAATCAGAGCCTGGCTCTGCGGAGATTCCCAAGTTGGCTCTTGTTTGGCTTGCTCCCCAGGCAGAGCCCTTTGCCACCAGCATCACAGGGAAGAGCCGAGAGGCAGGCTTTTCCCTGGCAGGGACACCCATCGCTTTGACACCCAGAAGCTGGTCATGGCCCCCTTAGCTCCTGCAGCAGTCACCTGGCTCCTGCATGTCTCCTGTAAATAACGTGTCATCACAGGGCTGTCTTCAACTGAGCCAACAGCTGTTCTGCCTTGGTCTCCCCTTCCTGGGGGCCTGCAAGCCCAGTCAGCAAAAAGCCACAGGCTGCATTCCTTAGTGAGAGGAGAAATGTGACTCCAGAGTTCTTTTGTTTTGTTTTGTTT
This sequence comes from Pachyuromys duprasi, assembly GCA_028658305.1. NCBI lineage: Eukaryota > Metazoa > Chordata > Mammalia > Rodentia > Muridae > Pachyuromys > Pachyuromys duprasi. The sequence continues at coordinate 107,384,925 of CM053752.1, read as the reverse complement.
TGTTTTGTTTTTCAAGACAGGGTTTCTCTGTGTAGCCCTGGATGTCCCAGAACTCAATCTATAGATCAGGCTAACCTCGAAGTCAGAGATCTGCCTGCCTCTGCCTCCCAAGTTCAGAATTCTTGAGGGAGTCTATGAAATCCGGGCTCCTTTTGTTCTCAGCTTCATGAGCCACTAAGAGTTTATGGAATTTCCGCTGTGTGCTAGACTCTGCCTGGTTGTCTGGGGGAGCTGAATGCAGGCTGAAAGCCTACCTTTTCCCAATGGAGTCCTGTGTCTAGTCCCTGGAGCCTGTGAATTTGCTAACTTAAGTCTCAGAAGGACTTGGCAGATGTGTGCGGCTAACCTAAGGACTCTGAGATGGGAGATATCCTAGGGTGTCCTGGGTGACCTCACAGGTCCTTCACAAAGGGGAGGCAAGGTCCAAGAAACAGAGGCAGAGGTGAGGAAGATGTGCTTGTGGGAGAAGCCATGAAGAACATGAATGATGTTTGGAGGCTGGGGAGGAAATGGACCCACTCGGGAGCCTCCAGAGTTTCTGCTCAGCTGTTAGAGCAGAGATGAGAAGAGCTGAGACAGCCTCAACCCATGCCTTCTATGGTGGTTTGAATGGAAATGCCCATTTCAACCATATATTTGAATGCTTAGTCACCAGGGAGTGGAACTGCTTGAGAAGGATTAGTGGGTGTGGCCTGGTTGGGGAAGGTGTGGTCTTCTTGAAGAAAGTGTGTCATTGGGGGTGGGGACGGGGAGGGTTGGGAGGCTTTGAGGTTTCAAAAGCCCAACTAGGCTCAGCCTCTCCCTGCTGCCTGCGGAACTGGATGCAGAACTCAGTTACTTTCCCAGCACCGTGTCTGGTTTTGTACCACCATGCTGCCCACCATGATGATAATGGACTAAACTCTGAAGCTGTAAGCCAGCCCCTGTTAAGCACTTTCCTTTATAAGAGTTGCTATGGTCATGGTGTCTCCTCACAGCAACAGAACAGCAACTGAGCCCCTCAGTGTATCAAAGGCAATGACTGAAGACTCTCAGTCACTTCAGGGACAAGTGGCCCCTGGAATGACTGTCCCCTTGGGCCTATTATGACTGGTCCTGGGTCAGCTTAGAAGCAAGAGCTGGTAGATAGAAGCCAGGGACACAGCCAGGAACTTCTTGCTTCTCATATAGGCCCTCACTGGATTAAAATGGGTGAGTGTCTCTGTGCAAGAAAATCCCTTTTTCAAGATGGAGAAACTGAGGAAGGAGAATGAAGAAGGCTCGTCAAAGGAGTCTAGAAATCCAGAGAAGCATCTGGCTGTCCCCAGGCTCCTTTCAGGACTGAGTGTCCTCACATAGAGAGATGCCATGTCTGTTGGCATAGAAACCGGAATGTCCAAGATCCCCACCTGCACTTAAGAGACAAACATACAATGCGGCCACAGCGCACCTTGGTACACTCCGCCAGCCTTCACCTCTCCTCTGAAGGGCCCCTCATTGTCTGAGAGCAAACTCCCCCTTCCTCCCTCCGAGAAGCCAGCTGGAGCTGGATGTGCAGCTAACACCGGCCTCATCACAAATGACAACCACAACGAACAGCGGACATTACAGTGATTGCCGGGTGTGACACTGCTCAGTTGCTATGACAAAACACAAACAGCAGCGTCATGAGCAAGACGGCCAGTCCCAGAGAGCACGGGAGAGTCAGGGTCCAGGAACACGGCCTGTTGTTCAGTGGCCAAGGACTCAGCAAAAAGAAAACACGTTGTAAGGTTTATTTTTAACTGTGTGTGTGCACGGATGCAGGCGTCTGCAGGGAGGCCAGCGGCATGGCTGCATTTGAAGCTGGAGTTACAGGTGGTTGTGAGCCCTCCCTATGGTGCTGGGAACTGAACTTGCGTCTTCTGCAAGAGACTACACTTACCTCCAGCCTCCAAAAATCTTTTGTTGTTTTGTTTTGTTTTGCTTTTGAGACAGGGTTTCTCTATGTAGCCTTGGCTGTCCTGGACTCACTTTGTAGACCAGGCTGGCCTCGAACTTACAGAGATCAGCCTGCCTCTGCCTCCTGAGCGCTGAGATCAAAGGTGTGTATCACTGCGCCTAGCTGAAAATCTTTTTTTAAGACACGGTCTTGTGCATTGTAGGTTAGGCTCAAAGTTGCTTTGCTGCCAAGGATGACCTTGAACATCTGATGCTCCTGTCTCCACCCCTTGCATGCTGGGACCACAGGTGGGCAACCACGCTCACATTATGTGGTATTGGGACTGAGTGCGGGCTTCAAAGGCTAGGCAAGCACTCTGCCAGCTGGTTCATACCCCAGCCCAGGAATTTCTGAGCTCCGTGGAAACAGCCCAGCCTTAATTAAGCTCACTTCCCTAGTGTTGCAAGCATTTTCTCCCTGAAGGAGGGGGTGGGAGGGGGACCAGGCAACGTCTCCCCACCTCCTTTTAAGGCCCCAGTGACAATCTAAGGTTCACTTCTACCAAAGCTCCCCTTGGCAAGCTAATGTATCAGGTTTACTTCGCAGAGCGCAAAGCACAAGTGAGGGGTTGTTTACAGGAGTGTGGCGGTGGGGGTGACATGGGGATGTACCCCAAGGCAGCCATACTAAGAAGAATTCACTTAGAATGGATGATGGCCCCTCCACAGCTGCATATAGGGATCATCCTCCCCTAGTCCTCCCCTCCCGGAGACCCCAGGTGACAGGTAACCAGGGCAACCGGTTGAGAGGAGTGACTAAGCCCTCAGGTAAGAGTCCCACGGTCTACCCTTGCCTCTGTGAGGGGACCCAGAAGTCAACAAGGCCAGCTGTGAACAGCTCCAGCAAACAGACTCCGAGCGACTCCTGAAGATGGCGTCTGCTTGGCTCAGGGGACAGTCCTGTATAGCTGACATCATTCAGCTGGTACACGGAACTCTGAGTGCAGACAGCACTGCACCTCTAGGTCAGCTCTGTGCACTGGGTGACACCAGTCACTGTCCCTTGTACCCAGAGAATGGTGCTCCACGAAACCTGTCCACACCAAGCAGTCAGGCAGAGGACTGCTACACTGGGCAGGGCCACTGAGGGACCAAGGAGCACAGCAGCTCCTGTTTGGTGATGTTGGCCAGTGGCTGGAGCTGAATGGAAACTGGGTGCCTGGTCAGGAGCAGCGCATAGCTGGCGTCTCCAAAGGACAGCTGTGATGGATGAGATGGCGACAGGCCCAAGCCAAGATCTGCAAAGCTGCAGTGGCTAATGACACGGTCTCGCCCTGCTCTGGGCGGCCCACCGTCAGCCCACAGTGAGGAGGCATGGGGGCAGAGGTATGGGGCCTTATGCCTTCCAAACTTTGCATAGTGGTGGGGGTCATCACTGAAGACTCAGCTGCTGGAGGACATGGGCCCTGATGCTGTCAGAGAGGGTAGCTTGATGTTTGCACGGGAGGTCAAAGTAGGGCAGGATTGTTTCCAGGCCTGTGGAAGGACCATGGAAGAGTGGGGCTGAGAAGTGGACTGAGCCAGAGCAGGGATGGGGTGGGTCTGGTTTGGAAAATCACTTGAAAGGGTGAGTCTGAGAGCACGAAAACTCTGCCTCCTCCATAGGAAGATCTTGGGTCTTGGGCAAAGAGCCAACACCTCCGAGCCTGCTCTGTTCGTGATGAAGTAAGGTAAAGCTAGTTACCTGGTTCCATCAAGCTCTTGGAGCAGAGCCTGACAGGGGTGGGCTCTGCAGTCATTCACTGTCAATAGGTCAGTCTAACTGTCGTACCCTGCCCCCATGGGCACCTGCCCACCCTCACACGCCTGCTTTAATATTTTGGCCATGCTCCAAAACTTTGCCTTCTGTCCTGTTGCTTGTCCTTCTGTCCCCAAGGAGAAGGTTCTGATCATAGCTGACCTCAGCTTGCCTGAGGACGCTCCGGGTGGACAACGCTTAGCCACTGAAGCCCTGCCCGGAACTTCTAGACTGCATGGGGGAGAGACTGTAGGAGACTCTTAGTGATGGATGAGAGAAATGGGCCCAACTCTGCCAGGTCCCTCCCCTCCCCTGAAAACAACAAGTCAATGGAGGGGGCAGTGGCTGTGCATAGGGGCTAAAGCCACCTTCCACGTGGTTACCTCAGATTCAGAGCCGAGCACAGGGTTCTGACAGACCAGTGGGCTCCTGAGCATCGGTTCACACTGCAGAGCAGTGGGCAGTCCAGTTCCCTCACTGGTCCACAGCGACTGAGCTGTCTTCTCTTTAATCCTGGCGCTTGGGAAACAGAGACAAGCAGATCTCTGTGAGTTCCAGGCCAGCCAGGGCTACATACTGAGAACCCTCTCTGAAGAGTGAATAAACAGCCAGGCAGTGGTGGTGCACACCATTAATCCCAGCACTGGAAAGGCAGAGGCGGGTGGATCTTTGTGAGTTTGAGCCTGGTCTATAGAGCCAGGACAGTCCACACAGAGAAACCCTGTCTTGAAAAACAGAGAGAGAAAGAGAGAGAGAAAGAGAAGGAGAGGGAGAGAGAGAGAGGCACTGCAGCCCACAGTTCCACAGAAGCATCCACGCGCCTACAGCTCTGATGGCAGCAGGAGTCAGGTAGCTGGGGTGGAGGTAGAGGATAGTCATGCCCTAGAGCTCTGAGCTCACACCCACTGAGCCGTCCTGCTCCCCAGCTGCATAAGCATACAAGGTGTTTGACCTGGTCAGTGCCCTTTGTAAAGGTTTCTCTCTCCAGGGGGCGGGCTTCAGTCCTTCCTCTGCATTCCTGCACTCCGTCCTCCCGGAGCCTGAGAGCAGTCAGCACTTCCAGACTCTTGGGAAAGGGGCTGGCTAGGCAAGTTTAGCCCCTGAAGGAGGAAATGACAGCTTGGGTCTCCAGGTGGCTGCTATCCACCAGCAGAGAAGCTCAAGGTCCTTCCTCAGGCCTCACAACCGACTGGGTCTGACCCTCACGGGATGCCCAGAGCGACCTCCAACCTCAAGTACTCAGAACCCACCCAACCTGGATTTTAACCACATCAACAAAGTACTGTTGGGTCGACACGGAGGCTAGGGTGTGACTGAAGAATTGGGTGCTGTAGCCTCCCCAGCTTGGCACAGGAGACTGACCACCCCTCTTCCCTGGACACATGGAGTCAGCCTTGTCCTGCTGCCCTTGCAGGGTTTGGAGAGGCCTCCTATGTTTGCTCACTCCCAGTCCCCTCCCACCTCCCCAACCCCCATGCCGCTGAAAAGTAAGAAACTTCGCCAGGACCCTCAGCCCTTAGCTCTGCTCCTCCAGCAGCTGTGCGTCTCTGGCCCGTGAGCTCTGTGAATTGGCCTGGACAGCTCCATGCAGACCCAGCTGAGGGTGAGGTGGCCAGCCTGCCTTGCAGTCTCTGGGAGCACAGAGGTGCCCAGGCAGCTGCAGAGCCCAGAACCTGGGTTCCAGGTCTGCAGGGTACATTAGCCACGATCCTCTCTCCCCGGATCCCTGGCTGGGCTTCTGCCGGATTCCCTGGCCTGCTCAGGCCACAGACAAGCCACGGGCTACAGGAAAGCGGCCTGTGGTTATTTGGCTTTGATTGCACAACCCTGATGCAGGAGGCCCAGCAAACATCTGTTCTTGAGGCCGGTCCAGCACCCATACCTCCCCTCCCTGGCAAAAGCCCCTTTGATTACCCCACAAAAAGCTCCCCAATGTGTACAATCGGGGCGGGGTCCTGTCTCCCCAGATGCTCTGGCCTTCCTTGTGCAGGGACTGACTAGTCTGTAGCTTTGCCTGGTCACCAGCCGTTGCCTGAGCATTCAGGCACGTTCCTTGTCCTGACGGATGGCGCCTGAGTCCTGCCTCTCTCTCCCTCTCTTCTTTCTCCGAGTGGCCCCTTCACAAGCGATGAAATCCTTTCCTGAAAAGATAAACAGATCCCTCTTCTCGAAATAGCAGACACATAAGCCTGGCTCTGCCTCAGCAGAGGTGAGGCCTTGAGCAGGATGCCTGTCTCTGGGCCTCAGTTGCACACTTGTACATCAGAGCTTGTCTCCCAGGATGCCTCACTGGTATTGCCTATATAGCCTATGCTTGCTTTGACCGTTGAGGCCACATAGACAGACATGTCCGCTGCCCAGAGCCTTTCTGCCTTGACCCCTGAGGTCTAGGTCTGTGAGATGTGGTCAGTGGAAGAGAACAGCTGAGGTTGTCTTGGTGACATTCTCCTGATCCCCTGGGGTCGTATGGATCAGCTGCTCCTCAGCCTGAAGGCCAACACAACTGCGACTTCACACAACAGCTGTCCCCCTAGAAGCCAGTGAACTCATTGGTTTTCATTTTCCTTTTGCAGGACTAGGGATAGAACCCAGGGCTTGGAGCACACTAGACAAGTACTCCACAGCATTTTTTTTTCCTTTTCTGTATTTGTTACATTTATTTATTTGAGTGTGTGTGTGTGTGTGTGCGCGCGCGCGCGCACTCGCATCCTGGTACTCAAGTATAGAGGTTAGAGGGCAACCTGGGTTAATCTGTTCTTGCCTTCAACTATCAGGGTCCTAGAAAGTGAACTCGTGACTGGCAGCATCTTTATCCATGGGCCGCTTGGCTGGATGAACGCCTTTTAGATAGGATCTAACTTGCCCAAATTAGCCTTGAAATTGTGAAGCTGGGCTTAGTCTTGTACCTCCAGGCCTGGCTACTTTTTGCAATTTTATTGAAAGTTTAGGAGGCTGCCAACTGTGCAAGGTACTCCTTTAATCACCAGAACTCAAGAGGCAGAGGCAGGTGAATCTCTGGGAGTTTGTGGCCATCCTGGTCTACAGAGCAAGTTCCAGGATAGTCAAGGCTACACAGAGAAACCCTGCCTTGAAAAACCAAAAAAAACCAAAAGAGGTCTAAAAACCAGCTTTGTATAACTGCCCACACCAAGGCTACCAACCCTCAGATGTCTGGAACGGTCACTCAGGTTCTCCACACTTAGGTTCCACAGCCCTGGTGTACTCCATTAGCACTAAGCCATCTCAGCTCATCCCCCGCAAGAGGACAGTATCTATAATAGAGATGGCAGTGCAGTGTGTTCCCCAAGCTCTCAATTAGGTCTTTACTGGGAAAATATATAAGTGGACTACATTTCCCAGAATCCTTTGCATTTAGGCGTGACCACATGTCTGAGCTCTAGCCAATGGAATTAGTCAGGGAGGGAAGTGTCCCGTCCCTCCCGTTTTAACCAGGAAATAAACAAGCTTTCATGCTGTCCTCCACAGTCCCTTTCCCTCCTACCCAGCTATTGCAGAGAAGTCCCTAAGAACGGCAGGGCCACAGGGAGGCAGGCCTTGCCCCTCCCTCTGCCAGCCCGTAGCTGGTGTAAAGCAATGGATGTGCTTTTGTCTGGGGTTTGTCTTAGTTTCTTTTCCTGTTGCTGTGATACCCTGACAAAGGGAACTCTAAGCCTGGCCAAGAGTCTGTACCTGGGAGTTTAAAGGCCTTGCTGAGAAGCCACTACACTGGTCACCAAAATGGACATGGTATTAAACCGCCTTCATCAGCGAAGCTTCCTTCTCAGAGTGGACGAGTTCTTGAGATTCATGAATTGTCAAGTGCAGGGAATGCATGGCCCTAAGTAGGACATCTATCACACACAAACACACACGCACGCGCACATATACGCACGCATGCACACGACCACGAACATGAACATACATGCATGCCCTTGATGTGAATATTGGAAGGGGATTTGCTGGAAAGAAAGGTTTCATTTGGAGAACAGGGGAAGGAGGGTGGGTAATGGTGGTGAAAAGGATTAAAATTCACGACACACATGCATGAAACTGACAAAGAATAAAAAGAAACTAAAAATGCTCTCTGATAAAAGCAAATTAACGGAGAAAGGTTCGTTTCAGCTCACAGTTCAAGGGACAGTCCATCAAAGTGGGGAAGTCAAGGCAGGAGGCGCTTGAAGCCGCTGCTCCCATTTCATCCACAAGCTAGTGTGCAAATCCGCTTTCTCCATTTCATACAGTCCAGGCTCCGGGGAAGGGGGGTCAGTCTCCTCTTCTCAGTGTAGTCGGGACAATCCCCTGCAGGCGGGCTCTGCACTCAGGCTGACTCTCTACCTTGTCAGGTTGATGGCTAACACTATCCACTACAGCCATTGCTACTAACAAAGCATCTTTCTTGTCTCTATCCAAGGAAGGTGTTTGTTGGTGTGTGTGTGCGTGTGTGTAAGGAACCCATTGGAGGCTCTCTGGAAGCTAGCAGCCTGTTCTTCCTGTATCTGGAGCCCGAGAAGGTCCACCCCTGGTCCTGGCCTTTACCTCCACTGCAGCCTTGCACACTGCTTTGGCCAGCAGTCCCTGGCTGTCTTCAGTCATTCTGTTTTCTCTCATTTATTTGGTTGTTGTCTGGGACCAGAAGACTGGCATTCAGGGGTCAGAGATCTGGCTGTTATTTCCTTCCTGACAAATAACTTCCAGCCTGGGGCTGGCTCTCTCCACAGGAGGAGGTGTCTAGGGACCAGCTCGGAGTGGCCAGCCTTTGAAATACCTGTAGTGTATTCAAGGATCATATTTTCCTGGGATATCTGGATTCCTGGGGGAATGGCTGGCATCTGCCTTTCCCTTCCCGGGGCGTGGAGGCTGTGGATGAAGGGAGTCTGCCTAGCTCTGCACCCTGTTTTCCAGCTGGGCACAAAACCTGGGCTTTGCCCTATGGGTACGACGGTCAGTTACTTGGACTGTAAACAATCTCAGAGGTATGGAGGTGAAACCCACCTTCCAGATGGGTATGTTGGGGCCAAAAAGGCTTGAGGTGCTAGTTCAGGGTTCCAGAGACAGTAAGCAACTGTGGGGTATTTTGCTGAAGATGGAAGAAGATCTCTGCTCATTACCTCCAGCAAGGTGAGAGACCCTCCCCAAAGCAGTGGGAACTCTTGCTAACACTGCCCCTCACATAGAAGACCACTCTCTCTTTGAGACAGGGTCTAATGTAGCCCAGGCTGGCTTTGGATTTTCTAAGTGATCAAGGGTAGACCCCTGATCCTCCTCTCTCCACCCTCCCCAGGTGCTGGGCTTACAGGTGTGTTCCACCTTGCCTGGTTTATTTGGTGCTATGGATAAAGCCTGGGTCTTGTGGATGTTGGACAAGCACTCTATCCACTGAGCTGCACAGCCAGCACATCCCCACTTGAAATAATTAAGTTGTCCGCCTCTCTGCCTGTTACCAACCCTGGAGCCCATGTTATCTTCCTAGTAAAAACCAAAACAGCAGCAATTCTACGTCCTGTGTGTGCAGGGCCCCACACAAAGCCAGTCACACCCAAGACTTCACTGGCCCCAGAAAGAGGTGCCCTTATGGCCCCATTCTATAAATGGGCATGCTGAGGTCCAGTGGCCTCTTCTGAACCAGTTATGGGGCCAGCACTGAAGGAAAGGACAATGGCTGATGATATCTGCTCAGTCAGGTAGATTAGCATAGTGGGGCCTCTTGTCCTTAGGCCTGGCTTCTCCACCCGGCATCATGGAGGAGAGAGAGAGGGGCAGGAAGGCCGGCTCTCCTCCACTCTCCACTGTGGGCCTTGCCCTGCACGGCACCACAACCTGCCGCTCATCCCCTCCATCTCTGGTCCCAGGCACAGAAGGGAGCGGCAGCTTGCACTGCTGCTGGCTGTCTCTGCCTTCTCTTCCTAGTCTTGTCGGATCCCTGCTTCTCTAAGGTGGTGTGCTCACTTTGCAAAACAGCAGAATTTATAGCCCAAGTAATTGATCAGGGTGTCCCTGCCTCCCTCCAGCTTGCTGGGTCTCCTAATTCCCTTCTCCTTGCTTTTCCTCCGCTTTCTTCTCAGCACACCATCTGTGGTGTCAGAGAATAGGAAGCCAAAAAAGGGAGGGGACCGTTCTAGCCCCGGATCTGCCAATTAGAGTCAGATGAACCTCAGTTTCCCCATCAACCAAATGGAGGAGCTGATGAGACTACTCCCAGGGTGTTAGGCCCTGGGTGCTGGAGCCAAAGGTGACCGCTCACCTCCCCACTGCAGATGAAGCTGGGACCCACAATCTGGAGGGGGGACATTGTGACATTGAGAGTTTGTGGTGGTTTAGGGTCCCAGAGCTGGTAAACAGTGACCTGGGCTTACATCCAGGCCTCTGTGCCTGAGATCCTAAACCGGAAGCCACACGGCCCTTCTGCCTCCAGAGAGAAGCAGAGATAAACGGGGACCCTTGCCCTGTCCTGGCTGACCCTCTTTCTCTTTATCTGTGACCGAGCATGAGCGTGGGCCAGAGTGTTGAGGCACAGGAGGACATTCAATGAACTGTAGGGTGCTGTGGCACACAAAGAAAAGTCCTAATGATTTCTACCCCTCAGTGCTGGTCTCTCCAAAATCTGATGGGGGGGGGGGGCTCCAGCAAGGCCCATAGAGCCTTCTAGAACCATCCTTAAAAGGACTCCAGGGCCACATCACTAGCTGTGCCGTGGCCTGGCTCTGCAGATCTGGGCTGGAAACCCCCCCTGAGCCTCTGGGGCAGCCTCTGGGCCCCTTTCTGTTCAGTTTGTGGGGGTGATTGCTTTTCAGGGGTCACTGGCTTGCGTAATCCCTCCACTCTCGGTGTAGCTCTGCCTCTGTCTTTTCCTCTCCCCTAGCCTCCGGGCGCCACCGACAGGATTTGTTCCCCTTCCGTGCCACAACCTCTCCAGGCCAAGGCCACCTTCTCTCCCGCAGCTCTGCATCCGCGGGCGCCTCAGCCCGGTACAGCCGCAGGGCCTCGTCCTGACGGGGCTACGCGGTCCTCAGCTGGGGACAGAGGCCGTTTTTTGTCCTGCTTTGGGGCAGGGATGGAGGCTCCATCCTCTGTGGCCGCCCGCTCAAGCCTGGCTGGAGGAGAGACGGGAGCAAGCTGCAGGGCTGCAGGCAGCGGCTCTCAGAACAAACAGAATTTTTTTTTGCAACTAGAGGGGGAAGCACAGAGCTAAAAATAAAACGAAAAGATCAGTATCTGTCAGTCTGACAGCTGATTGGCTGCTCGGAGATGCATATAATTACCAGCAACTGGCGCTGGGTAGGCAAAGCCCGGAGAAACTGCTGAGATGAGGTTAGGATTTAACCTTTAAATTCTGGAGCCACCGGAAAGCTAGGGGAGACGACGGGCGTCGGTGCTAATGAGGCTGGGGGGCGGGGGCCGGAGGCACCGAGTCGGGGTCAGGTCCCCGGGCTCGCCCGAAGGCCCGGGGAACCCTCAGCCCGCGCCTCCGCCATCAGACTGGGAGTGACTCTGATTGGGCGGCTCGGGGGCGGTGGGCCTTCTCCCCGCCCAGCTGGGGGTGGTGTCTTCCGGGAAGGTGGGGGGGGGTCGCACCTGGGAGGGAGGGGAACAACCCGGGGCTCTGGGGGTCCCAGTCCTCTCCCCGACTGACCTCCTCCTTTCCCACATTCCTCTATCTCTCTGCGTGGTACCAGTAGGGTTCGGTTTGTTTTCGCTGCCCACCTCTTCAGCTCCTCCTCACCTCCACCCCACCCCCAGTCCCTGGTCCCTAGCCCCTTCCTCCCCGATCTGGACAGGGCACACTCAGACTGCTCCTAGGTTTTCCTAGAGATAGACCAAAGCTGCAGGACCAGAAGGGTGCTGTTTCGATGCCAGGTGCCAAGGAATTTTGCACCCAACGGTTCCCCTTGACTATCCAACCCAAACGAGGGACCAGAAGATCCTGGTCTCCCTATGTGAACTCAAAGTAAGACTTGACCTGACCCAAGGTGACCTGACCCAGTGGGCCCCTGCACCTCTTGGGTGGCGGGAGGGGCTCACAGCAGCTCCTCTACCTTCTCTCTTCCCTGCCCTTCCTCTGAGCATCTTTATTGGGAAGTCTCTCATGCGCCAGCCATGCTGCTGCAGCCTCTGGGTTCCTGACACAATCAGACCACGAGCTGGAGGCAGGCTGGAACCACAAAGTCTGCAGTTCAGCCCATACCCTTCAAAAGGAAACTTCAGATTCTTTGCTCTATGGTCTAAGAAGCCAGACGGGACCAGGGGCCAGGCAGCCATAGGCCTGAAGCAAGCGACAGCCTCAGCTGACAGGCAGCCGTCCATCCTCAGCACTATTCGGGCCTTAGCTTCTCATACAACACCCAGAGGATGCCACCCTCGGCCTGGGAAGACACAAAGCGCCTGGGGGGAGAGAGGAGTTGCTCACGGTTGACCAGCCTCCTGGTCACCCCACAAGGATCGCTACAGTCTCTACACCAGCCTCTAGAAAGTGTGACTCCTGTTGGCATTCTACAGATGAGGAAACTGAGGCAAGGAGCTAAGCGAGGCTAGTGAGTTCCCAGACTGGAGCCAGCCCAGGCCTTGACTCCCTCGGTGACCTCTGCAGCCCCTGGCTATGTGATGAAGATGAAAGAGAAGCAGGATAGAGAAGGCCCTGAAACAGCTGCCCGAGACCTTCCAAGCCGAGCGAGCCAGGCGGTCTTTAAACAGTTTCTCAGGGATTTCCAGTGTCATAAGTTGTGGCACAGTCCTTTAACTGTCGCCCCCACAGCCCTGTTTATTTCATATCCTAATGAGGGCCTCACAATGGTGACAGTGGAAGCTCCCTGTTGGGCATCTGGGCACCTAGTGCTGGCCCCAGCTTTTGCTTGGTCATCCTAAGCCTTTGTCACCAGCCCCAGAGACTGTCCTCAATCCTATGTTATTAGCCACCACTTCTTGTCAGCCCCCTGCCCCGGCCCCAGCCCTGAAGAGACTAAGGGTCAAGGAGGCAGCGTGCCAGGGGGCAACCCTAGACCTGTCCATCTGGAGAACCCAGCTTCTGCTTGAACCCACACTTCCCTGGTCCTGTTGACTGGTGCCCACCCTACCCCGCTTCCGGAGCCTTCTCACCCCAACGCTTTCCTTGTTTACCTGGAAATTAGATGGAAGCCGACCATGGCATGTGCATGTGGTACATGCTGTGTGTGTTTGTGTGGTGTGCACACGTGTTTAAGGGTGTGCGTGCCTGTATGTTTACACAGAGTGGAGGTGTCTGCCTCAGTCGCTCTCTGCCTTGTCTTTTCAGGGCTCTCACTGAGCCCGAGGCTCAGGGCTTGGCTCACCTGCCTCCTCCACTAAGGTTACCCACAAATGCTCACCTCTTGGCTTTTATGTGGGTACCCAGGATCCAAATTCAGGCTGTCATGGTTGAGCAGCAAAACGTTTTACCGACTGAGCCCTGGCCTTAGCCCTGCCTTTTCTTTCTTTCTTTCTTTCTTTCTTTCTTTCTTTCTTTCTTTCTTTCTTTCTTTCTTTCTTTCTTTCTTTCTCTTTTTCCTTCTTTTTTTGCGTGACCTGATTTAATTTCTATCTCTGTCACTGTGATCCCCGTTTACAGAAATGTTGGCAGTGTGTGTGGCCTTGCTGGACGATGGGCGGCCGGGATCACTCACACACATACAAGCTGTTGCTGTGGCTGTTGCTGAGGGTCCGTGATTCTGGGTGGGTGATGGCTGGCGGCGCGGAGCAACCTCAGAGCCTCACCTCACCTCACCTCTTGGAGCCCTGGCTTCCTTCTCGTCAGGCTGATGAGAGTTCAGTCGAAGTGTCTTGCTGGATGCCTGGTTTGTAAGAACCATGCTGATGTCACAGAGTCTGGGGACAGGGAAGAGCTTTGACCATCCTCAGGCCTTCGGCGAGGTACTGAGGAACCTCACGGGGCACATGTGCAGACCATGACCGCTGTGCTGTCACTGGCTAGATGCAGTATGACGTAGGCTGTCACCTGACCACTGCTGGCCCAGGCCCTCAACCACATGGCATGTCGCTGAGCAACCACGATTGCCAGGGACCAGCCTGACTGGCTGTGGCTTTTGCAGGTTGTCCTTGGTCTTCTTGTCAGTGGGCAGGGTGGTCCGAGCAGGGCTGAGTATGGGTGTGGCTTCCAGGATTCTGCAACTCAGCCTTGGCTCCTTTCTCTCTGGCCCAGGCTGGAGAAGAAGGGGTTCGGGAGATGTCAGTCTCTGAATAGTCACTTTTACCACTAATGTGGTCCTTCGCCTTACCCTTTAAGAAGAGGTGGCTGTGCTGGGGTGCTGGGGTGAGGAGATGATGGTGGTCTGGTAATGGTAGTCTGGTGATGGTGTGATGGTGATGGCGGTGTGATGGTGATGGCGGTGTGATGACGGCTCACCTTTCCTGTGCTTCCTAGACCAGAGTCTCCTACTGCTGGCTCATGAAAAGCATGTGTGTGTGCGTTTTTAATGTGTGTGTACATGTATATGCATGCATGAGGAGGTTAAAGCCAGCAGTGGTGTCTTCCTCAATCACTCTCCACCTCTTGTGCGTATGTGTATGCATGCAAGTAAGCACACCCCGGATGTCCTGGAAGTCAGTCCACTCTACCTTTTGAGGCATGGTCTCTCTCATTGAACTTGGAGTCACTGACTCACTGGGATGGCTGGCCAGCCAGCTTAGTATCCTCCTGCCTTAGCCCTCCCAGAGCTGGGATTGTAAATGTGTGCCACGCTTGGAGTTTTTTTTTTAATGTGGGTCCCAGGGATTCCACTTGGTTCTTTATGCTTGTGGTAAGTACTTCACTGAACCCTCACCAGCCCCAGGAGTCCTTTCAGAGAACGTTCACTTGTTTATTTACATCTGTGCGTACATGTGTGGGCAGGCCTGTGTCACAGCACACACATGGAGATCGGATGGCAACTTGCTGGCATCTGTTTTCTCTTTCCACCCTGTGGGATCCAGGGATTAAACCTAGGCATTCAGGCTTAGCAGCAAGTATCTTTACCCATTGAACCACCTTGCCTGGCCCTGAGAATCATTTTTAAGAAGCTAATGTGCCCTTCTCCCTAGCGGTGTCTCGGGTGTTTAGAGGTGGCTTCCTGTTTGGAATGGAGAAGAAGGCATATCCTCAGCATCATGGTCTCTGGGAACCTCTGTCATAAGCAGAGGAGACACGTTGGGTTGAAATCTAGGGGAGAGGTCTCTCTCTTCGTTGCCACAATTCTATCCAGCCGTGGTCTGCCCTTAGCAGCCCCAAGCAAGCTGGCTTACTGAGTATGATCCTCTCATTTGGAGTAAGTCAAGGGTTGGGTTGATGGTCCTCAGCTTAGCTCCTCCTAGGGAAGGCTCAGACACATTTGCTACCAGTGCAAAAAACCAGAACACAACTGTGTCATTTGATGCCAGAGTGGGCCACCCTTCAGGAAATGTGCAGCCATCACAGGGACTCGGAGAGGATGTGACCAGCACAGAGCTCCCACCAGAAAGCTCTCAAGATCCCTAGATTAGGTACAACTAAATAAGGCACTGGCTGGATGGGGGCACAACTCCTTGACAGTCCTTGTGGCTACCCAGCTAGGAAGTCTTCCCTCAGCGGGCACAGGGAGACCCTGCAGGGTCTGTCTGAATGCTGCTTGCTGCTGTGTGACCTTGGTAGATGGCTTAACCTCTCTGAATGCCTGGGTTCCATTACCTCTTTCCTGGGTTTCAGGTGTCTGGGAAAGAGCCGATGCCTCTCGTCTCTTCCCTCTTTTCCTCTTTCTCCCTTCCTCCTCCTCCTCCTTTTCATCCTCCTCTTTCCTCCTGACCCCTTCCTTCTCCTTCTTTGGACAGGGACTGTTACAGTCCCTCATTTGGGTTACCTCTAATTTTCCCTCCTTCCCACCTTGTTTCACCATGGTCTGTCTGTGGCTTTCTGTGGTGAGGCAGAGAGATACAGGGGCTCTCAGGAAATTCAGTGAGTACCCCTGTGAGAGGCTGAATCAGGGTGGAGAACCTAGGAGGGAGGGGTAGCTCCATGCATCAGGATGAGGGACACCTCGAGGAGCTTTTTAGGGCTCATGCCTATGCTCTCCAACTTTTTAATGTGCCTCAGATCAGATGGGGGTCTTGATATCAAAGGGTTGAGTGGGAGATTCCAGAGTGGGAGACTCTAAGGGGAATGAAAGCTGGGCTGTGTGTGCTGTTTTGAGCAGTAAGGGTCCAGTATTTGCTGTCTCCTCACCTCAGCCCTGCTGCTGTCCCAAGTCCACAAGTGGCCAGCCTCTGGAGTTTGCAAGTGAAGCCTCTGGGGCTGGAGAACCCCGAGATGCTCTGCCAGGAAGGACAGAACAAGTCCAGGGGAGAATTATGCCTGTAACAGAAAAGAAAAATCCCTGCCTTCTAGTGTGCAGACCAAACTCCATTCCCACCCCCACAAGGCCCCAGGGACCCGAAAGAATGTGGTTTGCTGAGCACTGCCTTGCCTCCCTGAAGGGGGGTGGATTCAGCCTGGAAAAGTTGCGTGTGAAATGAATTTTTCTATATCCAATGCCATTTTCCAGTGGGCCGTGTTTTAAGACCATGGCTGTATTCCCTCTGAGAAATCTCCCCGGGTGTTTTGGAGGCAGCTGGTTTGCACAGGGATGGGTGCATGGTGCATGGTCCAGGGTGCATGGTAGGATACCAGAAAATGCCCTTTTCCCCAGGGGTGCAGGGCCAAGACAAGACCTCTGGAGAGCCTGTGACAATTTGGCTGTGAGTTCCAAAGGATTCTCATGGCAGAACCCAGAGCTTCTGAGAAATGCAGGGCTTGGGGCACAGCTCCTGAGCCCAGATGGGTGCTGCTCAAATAAGAAGCCCTGGGACCCTTGACCAGGAAGCAGGCCATGGTGTGCCTGCATTTGCTGAGAGTGCATCCCAAAGCATATCCTTGAGGTCAGTATGCCTGGGAAGGAGTTTTGGGAATCCCACAGTTCTGTCTGTTTCTGTATTAGTCACCGACCATTGCATAACAAATGCCCCCACACTTAAAACAGCAAGCACTTATCTCAGTTTCAGTAGGGTAGGAGTTCAGCTGTAGCCCCACTGGCTGTCCTGAGGTCACTGTGGCTGCCGTTGTCTGAAGGCTTCCCTGAGCATGGGGTTTGTGCTTCCTACAGACTTGTCTCATAACCATGGGACTGCTTGAGTTTCCTTCCAAGATGGCAGCTGGCTTCTTCCAGATTGAGCAATGTAAAACAGCCTTTCATGACCATGCCTTGGATAGCACACTAGTCATTCCCTCACATCCCTGTATTTGTTGTGAAAGGAGACAATACAGCCTGTAAATGCCGGAAGGTGGGAATCATTTGGAGACCATCTTGGAGGTTGGTGACCATGGCAACCATCACTTCAGCCCAAAGATATCTTTCCTGGCACACATGGTTGGTTCCTTACCATTTAGTGGACATGAGTGGCTAGGGTGTTAGTCTAGGATGTTGGGGGATAGGGGAGAAATGGGAATTTGTCAGCCACACTGAGCTCGAGGAAATGTCAACAGCAACAGTTGCTCATCTCTCAAGCCATACTCTGTTAGGTCATAGGTGCCATGACACCAGGCCATCCTCACCCCTAGGCAGCCTCTTCCAGCCACATACTTAGGTTAGACCACTCACTTGCAAGCAGTGCATAAAGTGGGACTTGTATGTGACTTGTGTGTGTGTATCTGTGTGTGTGCACTTTCACAACTATAGTCATTACAGAAGCTTAGGGGGGGATGGAGCACAGGGAGCTTGGGATGGATGATAAATAATAGAAGATAAAATAGTCATTGATTGCCAGGGTGATGGTGGTGCACGCCTTTAATCGCAGTACTTGGGAGGCAGAGGCAGGCAGTTTGAGGCCAGCCTGGTCTACAGAGAGAGTTCCAGGACAGCCAGAGCTACACAGAGAAACCCTGTCTCAAAAAAAAAAAAAAAAAAAAAAAGGTGAGGTGAAGGTTAAATACATAAACAGGGTTGGGGGTTGCTGTGACAAAGGACCACACAGGCAGGGGCAGGGTAAGCCCCTGATTGAGGCCTGGTGGGGAAGGCTGTAGCCTAGGGTCAGCCTAGGGTAGCTTGGACTGGTGAAGCCATGCCCTCAGATTCACATCCATGAAACGGGTGACACTGGTGTCTTCTTCCCCCATTTGTGTCTCAGATTCAGAGACAGGGTCCAGACCTGGCACGGGGACTCAGGGTTACTTCACCAGGACAGAGCCAATGGCACTCCAAGTTTGAGGAAGCCATATATTGATTGGAGGGGTTCAGCCCATGGGAAAGGACTCAGCCTCAACTCGTAGTGGGGACATGTGCAGGCATGGGGCCGCCAGCTCCTGCTGCCTGTCTGGACACAGCATGATTCTCCCATTGGGGAACATCCTGGGCCGTTCCCCAGAAGACACCACCCACAGACTTCACTCTGGCCTAGCTTGCTGTCCCAGCAGACTAGGGAGGAGCATGGCACTGGCTACTGATGCTGGGTCCTGTAGCCTGGCCTGGGCTGGAAAACAGAAGAACCTGGAGGGAAGGGCCAAAGGCACTTGTTTTGTATCAGGCCTGTGTGGGAGCCCTTGGGAGCTGGGTGACTCTGGGCAAGCGTCTCAGTCTCTCTGGGCCTTAGTTTCCACATACACAGAACCACAGACTGAATTTGTCTTTGGTTCTTGAGAGTCTGGAGAGTTTAGGCTAGCCAGGGGGACCCAGAGCCTCCAGGGGTGTACATGAGGTGGGGCCAAAGACCACCTCCTCCTAGCTCATCCGAGAAGCTCTCTTTTGTCTCTGTGGTACACTGTACTAGTTCATGAGAAAGAAGGGGGTGAAGGCTTGGAGTGTGGCTCAGTTGGTACGGTGTCAGGCTAAGACAGGCGAAGCCCTGGGTTGGTTCTCTAGTACTTCATAAGCCAGAAGTGCTGTCTGTCACCCCAGTGCTCCAGGGAGGTGGGGCAGGAGGATTCAGGCCACCCTCAGTTATGCAGTGAGTTTGAGGCCATCTTGTCTTAAAAGGGGGTGGGGGGCTCTCTGTAGTGAATGCATTTCCATCTAGAGCTTTCCACCAATTTTCTTTTCAGTGATTTCCTTGATGCCTTAGTAAGTGAAGGACACACACACACACACACACACACGCACGTGACACTGGTGTGTGTGACACGTGACACGTGTGTGGGGGGGGTTGCATAAGTTAGCTTTCTTTCCTGCTTTTCTGAGCCTTGAGCCTTTCGGGGATGGGGTGGTAGCAGCTCTGAGTTCCATGTTCCTGCAGCTACCATCACTGAGGCATGCTGGCTTCTTCCCGGAGCAGCCTGTCCCACAGTGGGGCCCTGGGCCAGCTGCTTGACCTCAGTTCCCTTCAAGGCTGTGTACCTCAGCATCTCTAGCCACTCCCTAGCATCAACACTGTCTCCTTGGTGCACTCTGGGTGTGTGCAGGTGAGCTGACCTCTCTGAGGACCAGCCTGTCAGGCGCTGCGTTGACTACCGGAGAGGCTGTGCAGGGTGCCTGTGGAGTGGACTCTGTTGTGGCGCTCAGGGGGGGGTCAGGTGTGTTGAACTTCAAGTGTATTGATTTGTTCATGAGCCCCCCCCTCCCAACACTAGGTTCTTGTTTTGTGTGTATTTACTCACACTTGTAGAAGCCCAAGGCCAGACTGGTCCTCAGGCCCTGTCTACTGATACAGGATCACCAGTTAGGATATACTGGTGGGAACCCCCACGCGTACTAGGCCCTCTCTCCCACCCTGGCACTAGAATTATAGTCGAATTGTTAGTAGGCCTGGGTCTCTGATGTGGGTGTTAAGGATTCGTATCCTCCTTGGGTCCACAGGGTGTGGCAAAGGCATTGGCGGCTGAGCCTCTCCCAAGCGCTGAGACAGTCTCTATTGGAGAAATTTAGCCGCATTCCCTGCTCAATCCTCTGCCTTCACTCTGTAAAGTGCGGAGCTGGGGAGGCGGAGGAGGTGTGCTCTGCACCTGGGGAATCACCACGGAAGGTGCCAATCTTATTCTGCCCCTAAACTGATCACCTCCGGAGACCAGGGCGCTCCCTTCTCGGTGCAGTGGGTCCTGGTTCACCTCCACTCCACCTCCCAGGGAGTTGGCCTGGTCCAGGGCGAGCTCTGAAAACTTCTGAGTGACTTTCTGACTGACGACCTGTTGATTCAGGTCGGTTACCTGACCGGGTCACTGGAGCCTGGGAAGGACTCCCGGCAGCCACGACTTCCCTCCCCGGGCCGTGGGTTCCAGCGGCCGGGAGCGAAGGGGTTAAGCGTTTCTGGCGGCCGCCCGCTGTCTGCGGTAGTTCTCCCTTCCCGGGCTGCCGCGGCAGGGGTTGGTTGGCCAGGAATGTTTGTTATGCGGGCCGGGAGGGAGGGAGGACCGAGAGAGGAGGGCCAGCCGAGTGGGGGCGACAGGCCCTACGGCCGGCCGGCTCCCCCGAGTTGAGCAATAGTCCCTGGGTTCCAGTAACGTTGACCCCTCTCACCCATCCCCCAGCAGCCCTCCTCACGGCCTCTACGCCTGGCTTCTGAGACCCGGAGCTTGGGCTCCCAGGGAGGCCGAGAAGGCCACCCCAGCCTAGCAGGCACAGCCCAGCCTAGGTGGTGTTGCGGGGCCACAGCCGCGGGTGAGGTCTTATTGGCTCCCCTGGCTCCGGGCTGCAACCTACACTGGAGTGCAGAGGTCACCCTCCAGGATGCTCCCAGGCGAGCCACACAGGATAATCTCAGCCCCCTCCCCAGCGCCGTCCTGCCGGTGTGCAGAAACACCGGCCTCCCTTTCCTCTAGGAGAGGGAGGCGACGGAAGGGAGGCCCGTTGGGTTGACTTGGGAAACCTCCGTTTCTCTCCAGCCACGATCTTGCTAGGTACCAAACATTCACCCTCTGACCAACCGGCCCCAGGCTCATCTCTTTATCCCAGCGGCACCCGCACTCCTGTGGAAGAACCCCTCCCAGGGATAGGGGCCGCCCCCTAGGCCAACAGCCCCATTCCCTCTCCACCACCTTGAACCTCAGGAACTTTGGCATCTCCGGCCCAGCCTCAGTGTCCTCACCTCCACAGTGGGCTTCAAGGGAATGGGGGCTGGCACTGCCAGAAAATGCTAAGCCACTTGCCCCTTCTGGCAAGTTGGGGCGGGGTTGGGGGATGGGATCTGTCTGCTCAGGTGCCCCCATCCCTGCCGAAATGCACTGTCTTTGGGGTCCTAAGCCCTCTAGTGTGGAGCGAAAGTTCCCCTGAGAGTCAGCGCTGTATAGGTCAGCAGGTGGGAAGGGCGCCTTGGCTCTGCAGACAGCACAGCACAGGGCCTGCTTACATTTCCTCTGCCATCAGTCTTTACTGGGCTCCCACGCTGTAGATCTGGCTGGCCTAGAACTCACAGAGTTCTTTCTGCCTCTGCCTCCTCCGTGCTGGGATCGCCGCACCATGCCACTAGATTCCAGCTGAATGCTAGTGTTTTCCAAGCCTGGTCAGCTTTAATCAGACATCACACTGTAGAGGAGGCATGTCAGACCTTAGTCGATGACTCTCCTAAGGTCACACGGTTTGAGAAGAGGGGAGCCTCCAGAGCCCCCCAGTGCTTGGGTAGCCTCGGGCTTGTGGCTCAGCACACCACCATTCAACAGTCACTAGGATGGGGAGCCCTCACCGATGGGTCTCAGAGGCAGAGCTGCCTGGCAGAAGGCATATAACAGGATGCACTTCACTGCCCTGGGCTCCCTGTGCCTGGGAAAGCCCAGTGGACAGACAGACCACAGACTGGACCGGTGTTTCCTTCCTGCTCCCAGGGCCTGTGGGCTTCGAGGCTCCTCACCTTCTCTGGAGCAGGTTTCCTTTAAGAAACCCAAAGATTGATTTCCTGGCAGGCTGTGTGCGAGGAGCCGTCCAAATGGTTTGCATGTCTGCATTTTTTACTGCTCCGTTTAATATGTATGCAAATGCCGGCCCTGCACCGCCCGGCTGCAGTCACACGCGGAGCCCATTAAAACGGCCTTCCCGGGTGCGCGCCTCATTCGAGGCGACGGGCTCGGCGACCCTGATAGATGGGGTGCTCGACGGAGACAAATGATGCCTTTGTCATTTCTTTCTCTCCTTTGAGGGTGGGTGGAGCCTAGGAGCCCACAGAGAAGATTTAAATATATGCAAAATTGTTTGCTGGGTTTGGGGGCCCAGTGGAGAATGGAATCACACTGGGAGGTGGATGTCCAGGTCCCCTGGGGAAGCCAGGATGGAGGCTGCAGGATGATACCAGCCTGAGTGAACAGATTCCTCCCAGCAAAGAAGATGCCAACCCCCACCCCACTCCCAGCCTTTTGCCTCCAGGGTTGTGACTGTATGGGAATAGCATCAGCTAGCCCATGCTAACCTGTGAGGAGGGCCTGGATCCCACCCATTGTACAGATGAAGAAACTGAGGCCCAGAGGGTGCCCCTTGACTGGGAAGGGGGTAGTGGAGTGGGTGGGGACTTGTGGCTTTCTGTGTCATGTCTTTGACCCCCACTGTCCTCCATTTTTACTCTCAGAGTTTGTTCTCAACCAGGGTGTGTTCGCACTTGTGTGCTGGGTGTGACTCTGCCTAGCCACACCACACGCAAAGGTCTGTTCCTTCCTCACCTCTCCCTACAGCCAGTTCCCACCTGCCAGTTTATGTCATTCTAAGTCAGATTGGGCTCGCGGTTTCCCAAGTATCACATAAGCCTAAATCTGGGTTCAGGTTGTGGCAACACCTGTTTGTGTGTGGGGGAATCACACAGCCTAGAGGGTGGTATGAAGGTGGGAGCCAGAAGCCTGGGGACAGACGGTGCTGAGCCATAGGAGCCCAGAGGGGTGTGTGTGTGTGTGTGTGTGTGTGTGTGTGATGTTCAGAATGCATGTGTGTGATATCGTGTGGTGCTGCATGTTCTCATGTGCATTGTGTTGTGAGTGTGCACCGTATGCCTATGTGCCGGTAGATGTAGGGTGCTCTGATCACGTCCATATGAGCCCTTGCATCGGGGTGGTGCATGAACATGCAGTGTGTAATTGTGTGTTGTTACGGTCTCTTGACCATCCTGGCAGGCTGTGAACGTGTTCTGTATGCTTCTGTGCCTGAAGAGAGCTTGGTTTGGATCATGGCCACATGCGTGTCAAAATGTTGTGTGTCTGTGTGTCAGTGTAGCATGTGGATTGGGTTGTGGATTGGGTTGTGGACGTGGTAGCAGCTGAGAATGCATCTCCCGGTCCCTGCCCCTTGGTTGGGGGAAAGCCTGGACTGCAGAGCTGGGGAACTACAGCTGAGCCACACAGGGAAGCACAGATCCTGTGGAGGGCCAGGGCTGGCCCGCCAGCTGCCTGGGGAGTTCTGCCCTGGGTTCCCTCTCCCAGCCACCCGGGCATTCCTCCATGCCTCCATGGCTTTCATCCCCTGGGTGACCTGGACTGCCAGGGCCAGGCTTGGGGAAGACTCTTGGCACGCCCGTGAGCTGTGTGGGTGCTGCACCTTCATAGGCTCACAAAATCACAAATCTCATACAGACTGTAAGGCCAGGAGGTCCTGTGACTGGGGCTGGTCTGTCCTTCATGCCTGTGTCATGGCTTACCGCATAGTTCCACTGAGAGCCAGCATGAGGACTGGGTACAGATGTGGCCTTGCCCACAAGCTCAAGGTCAGCCTTAGCTACACAGAGTTCAAGACTAGCCCGGACTGCAGCGGACCTATCTCAAAACAAAAACAAGCCAAGAGGTTGGCAAGATAACTCAGCAGATAAAAGCTTTGCTGAGCAAATCGGCAACCCGAGTTCAACCCCTGGAGCCTAAGAAAAGGTGGAACGACAAAACTAACTCCAGACAGGTGTCCTCTGCCCTACACATGCACATGGAGGCCGGTGTGCACATATGCCCTGCACACACACACACTTTTCACAACTTAAACCAGCCAGGGGGTATCACTTGCCACGTGTCAAGATGGCCATAGTCGAGAGAAAGAGAATAACAAGTGTTGGCGAGGATGTGAAGAGGGTACATTGAATCAATGGTTCAGTCACTATGGAAACAAGATGAAGCAGTGACCCGATGGTGCAGTTTCTATGGAAACAGGATTCTGGCTCCCCCAAAAGAAATAAAAGAAAAGAACTACTGTATGCTTGATCCACTTCTGGATGTCTGCCACCAAAAATTGAAACAGGGTCTCAAAGGACACTTGCACACTCATTATCACAGCCACGTCCCTCATAGTAACCAAAGATGGAAGTGAAATGGTGACCTCCATTGCGTGAACAAACAAGCATAGACTCAAGCTGGAGTAGTCTTCATTTACGGAAAGAAAGGCTGGTGCCTGGTTGCCATCCCAGGAGCTTTGCAGACATTCTGCTCAGTGAAAACCCCAGATGTCAGGAGACAAATTCTGGAGCCAGCCATGCCTGCAGGCTGGTGCATGCCTGCAACTCTAGTGCTCTGGTGGCAGAGGCAGGATCATTGCTATAAGTCTGAGGCTAGCCTGGTCTACTCAGTAAGATCCAGTCCAGTCCGTGCTACACAGGGAAGGTCATTTCAGAAAACTAGATGGAGGCCACCAGGGGCTGGGGACACAGTTTCCACCTTGCAAGAGTCATCTGGGTGGACTATGTGGAGGTTTCATGTGAGGCAAAGCTCACCCCCCCTGTAGGAGAGGGGATGGTAGGTAGTATTCCCAGGTGAGGGACCTTCTTCACTGTGCCTGAGTTTCCTTGTGGGGTGGTGGAGACAGTGACGGGTCCTTCCTCTTGGGGCTGCTGTGAAGACCTATGACACTCTGGGATGTGCAACAGCCCTGTCCTGGCAGGGGTCCCCAGGTCAGGCCACTGGTGCTTTGACATTGCTGCCTCACAGGCAGGAGAAAGAGCTTCTGACAGTTTCTGGTGGCTGAGACCAGAGTTCCAGGGGGCAGTTGAACTCTTGTCCCTGGGACCTTTCAGAGGGGCGCTGACAAAGAGCAATCTGCAGCATCTGCTCTAGGGTTGGAAGGGGTCTGGTTACTGCAGTCCTCAGTCACAGGTGCCGTGCTGAGGTTGGGAGGACCAGCCGCCTCCAGTGTGTGCGACCCAGCTGAAGCCAGGCATTCCTTCTAGAGCTTTCTGCAGGTGTCAGAGCCCACATACCTACCCAGGAATGCCATGGCTGCTCAGGTCCAGTGATCAGCACTCATTTTCTCCCACCTGACATGTTCTTTGCAGGACACCTTTCCCTAGTCTTAACTTATTGACCAAAATCAATCACTCTCTCTTTCTGTGAGGAGGGAGTCACTGTACTAATTGATTCTGAAGAAAGCACACACCCGGCTATAAAGTCAGTCCAACCCAGT
The DNA here is from genome assembly GCA_028658305.1 of Pachyuromys duprasi. Taxonomy (NCBI): domain Eukaryota; kingdom Metazoa; phylum Chordata; class Mammalia; order Rodentia; family Muridae; genus Pachyuromys; species Pachyuromys duprasi. The sequence goes on along the minus strand of CM053752.1, from coordinate 107,359,944 downwards.
GACAACAACAGGCAGGAAAGTACACACAAAGACACAAACACACAGAGAGACAACACAGACAAGCACACAGACCTAGAAAGACACAGACACACACAGAGAAACAGAGAGATAGGCACTTACATATACGTACATAGACACTCATACATACACATATAGACATGTACAGATATACAAACATGCACATACACATGCTATCCACACATATAGTCTTATACAGATAAACACACACATAAACACATGCCTACTCATGTACACACAGAAACATGCATACACACATGTGCACACATACAGAGACACTTAGACACAGACACATGCATCCACAGACGCACACATATACATGTGCACACATACAAGCACACAAGCTCCCAGAAAAATCTCCAGCAAAGACTTCCAGAATCCTCCTGCAGATTCAGACTCCCAAACCCTCACAAAATAAAGGAGGATGGGGCGAGGCTGCTTCCAGCGGGGCAGATGGGGCAAGCAAGTATTCCTACAGGGGCGTCCCTCTCCCCCAAAGTAGCAAAGCCCCTGTCCTTTACCCTGGTGGAAGGAGGTCACTGCCGCAGCCCATCCTGCTGAGCTGGAGAAGCTGATGTTTTCTGGCTGAAAAGAAGTTTCCATCTCTGTTGCCAGGCTTCACTCCCCTTTCAGGCACCCATGTTTGTGGCAGGGGGCACTGTGGCCTGCCCACCTTCCCTTGCCACACTGACTTCCTCAGGCGGCGGAGGGACTCGAGTGCAGGCCTAGGCCCACCTGACAGTCTGGGTCTCCACTCATCCAACCTCAGGGCTTCCTGCAGGAACTTGGTTCAGAGAGGCGGTGGATTGGAACGCACTGATAGATGCTTGAGGAGGAAGCTGTGTCCCGATGCTGACTCATGGGGGCTCCTGCCGCCCTGCTTTGCTGCTTTAGAGACATGACATCAAGGAGAGGCCGACCTGGGTACCAGTACTCTCGAGTCTTCACTGGTACCCAAAGTCCTGGGACTGATCCTCAGCACCATAAAACCAGACTTGGTGCATGCTCATAATCCCAGCGCTGGGAGGTGGAAGCAAGAAGGTCAGAAATTCAAGGTCAGCCTTAGCCACACGGTAAGTTTAAAGGCCACGCTTGGCTACATTAGACTCTGTCTTAAAAATAAACAAAGCAAACAACAGAACAACCCTGGAGTGGCCTGACACTGATCCAGAACAGGAAGGGGTGGGGTTGGGGTTTGGAGCCGTGGCCCAGCTCTGTCTGTAATGAGCAGGCCCTGCAAACATAAGGATCTGAGTCCAGATCCCCAGCGGCCTGTGGCTGTGGCACACAGCACTGAGCAGCTGGAGACAGAAGGACGATGGGGCCTAGGCCATCAGGGAGCTCCAACGAGAGATGCTGCCTCAAAAAAGTAAGATGGAGAGTGAGTGGGAAAGACACCAGTGTTGACCTCCTGCCTCTGCATGCATACATGCATGTGAACCCCCTTGTGATGGCTGTCCTCACCCTGACTGCATCTGGGATTAACCAGGACCCAAATGGCTGGGTACACCTATGAGGAATTTTTTTTCTTTTTGTTTTTCAAGACACAGTTTCTCTGTGTAGCCTTGGCTGTCCTGGAACTTGAGCTGTAGATCAGGCTGGTCTTGACCTCATGCCACCACTGCCCGGCTGAATTTTTTTTTTTAATTAAACCACTTGAACTGGGTCTTTTAATCTGGATCTTTTATGGTGGGAAGATCCACTTTTAATCTGGGCCACACACTCTGACGGCAGCCAACATAAGGGACATGCTTGCTCTGTCTGGCAAATCCATTCCTTCACTGACATCAGAGCCTACTTCTTCAGGATTCTGGTGTATTCTGAAGACCAGCTGAAATATCAGCTTCATGGACTGAACAACTACTGGATTCTTGGACTTTCATTGGTAGACAGCCATTATTGGACTAGCCGGACCTCAGCCTGTAGGCCACTGATAATCCCCTATCTATTTATCTCTCTATAAATACAGATATTCAAAGGACACAAACAGACACACACATACACACACTTGCACAATTGGATATCTATATATAAATAGATATTCAAAGGACACGTGTGTGTGTGTCTGTGTGTGTGTCTGTGTGTGTGTGTAAGTCCTGTTCCTCTAGATCAGCGGCTCTCAGCCTCTGGGTTGCGACTCCTTTGGCAAACCTCTATCTCCAAAAATGTTTACGTTACGATTCATAACACTAGCAAAATTACAGTTAGGGAGTAGTAATGAAAATAATTCTATGGTTGGGGATCACCACAGCATGAGGAACGGTATTAAAGGGTTAAAGCATTAGGGGCATTGAGAGCCACTGCTGTAGAGAACCCTGACCAATACACCCCATACACATGCGCATACAGGAACATGTGTCAAAGAGTACATACAAATAAAACAAGCTGTAAGAAGGCAAGAGTCCAGTGGTGCACTCTCACGGCATCTTTGAGAGTGGGCCCATGCAGGCGCTAGCACCTGTGGGCCTGCGTTTCCAAGTCCTCAGCATGCAGCAGCCATCAGGGCGCAGAGCCGGTATGTGACCCAGGCAAGTGGAATGCCCTGAGCCTGCCCCTGGCCCAGGCTAGCTACAGAGAAGCCTCAAGGATCCCCTGAGGTGGTGCAGGCAAAAGGAACCCAGAGACTGCTGGAGGGGAACGTGAGGGGAGGCGCTAAGGTCAAAAAGCAAGATCCAAACCCACACCCAGAACCTGACACCTAGAACCTGAGCTAGAGCAGCCTGCTCCACTGCCTTGTCAGGGGCCCAAAGCCCTCTGCTGCCAGGGCCAGGCTGGTCTGGGTGGTGGGGAGCCCATGACAGGGAGCACCGTATTGGTGATGGGGACTTGACAGAAGAGGCTCTGGAGGGATGGGAGCCTCCAGGGCGTGAGTGAAAAGGAGCCCAAGGTATGGGTCCTGTGTGGGAGGATGAGGCAGGGACTGAGTGGCCCGTGAATAGCACAAAGCACTATGCGGGGGAACTACAGCTGCCTTCCACAAACAGGACGGGAGGCATTGCTAGTCCAGCTTGCTGACAAGGAAACTGAGGCACACGGGCTTGAGGCCACAGACTGACGGCAGGCGAGATGCGCTGCAGTGTTCCTGGTCTTGTCCCAGGGAGGAGCACACTCAGACAGAGCACACAGATGTGGCGCAGGCTAGGAGCTACTTTCTATGTAGCTGAGGGTAACCTTGAACTTTTGATCCTCCTGCTTCCAGCTGCCCGGTACTGGGATTATAGATGTATGCCTTCCCTGCCCACCCTGCCCGGGTTTTATTCTCTGTGGGGATCAAACCCAGGGCTTCCGGCATGTCGGCAAGCGCACCACCAACTGAGCCACATCCCAGTCCAGATGCCCGCCTCTGTGCTTTCTCCCTCTCTCCCTTCAGTCCTTTCTTGCTCCCCACCCCTTTTCCGTTTCTTGAGACAAGGCCTCACTCTATAGCCTAGGCTAGACTCTCAATCCTCCTGCCTCAGACTCTTGAGTGTTAGACTCACAGGAGCCAGCCTGAAGCACTCATTGTGAAGATGGTATGTCATCTGCATGACTACAACACACTTAGGATCCTAGCACTCAGAAGGCAGAAGCAGGAGGTTCCTGGTCAGCCCGAGCCACTCAATAAAACCCTGTCCAAAAAAAAAAAAAAAAAAAGTAAAAAAGCCAAAGACTTAGGGTGTGGCTTAGTGGCAGAGCCCTTTCCTAGTCCATGCAAGGTCCCCAAAAGCCCAATCTGTGAATCAGTTTCTCTATGTGCCCAACAAAAGGGGCCTGAAAACTGCCTCGGCCCCCTCCTGCTGACAGACAGGGCAGGGAGGTAGCTCCAGCCCTAGCCCCTCTTCCAGAGGGGGAAACTGAGGCTCTGCGAGCTGAGGGGCTGGTCTGGGCCTGCGGAACTGGCTGCAGCCCTGGCTGCTGGCAGACCCTCTCGCCAGCGCCTCCTCGCCATTCAGCCTCGCCTTCCGGGCCCCAGCATCCTGGCCTCTAGAGGAAGATTCCCGCGGTCCCGGTTGGGGGTGCCAGACTGCCGCGGCGACAGCGTGTTTTTTTAAATCCTCTTCTCGCTGACTTATGATTATTCTTCTTTAAGGCAGGGAAGAAATCCAGAGCGCGGCAGCCGGTCACCTCGGGGTGGCGGCCCCTCCTCGTCTGCCGACCTGCAGAGGAGACCGGAAGCTGGCGGCTTGAAGCAGGAGGAGGAACTGAAGGGAGGATGGAGAAAGGGAGGAAGAGAATGGAGAGGAAGATGGAGGGGGAGCACACGGAAAAGACCCCCCAGCTCCGCTAGTAGATAGGAGAGCGGGAGACACACAGATGAATAATTTACCAGAAAATGCAAAAGGAATTTAGAAACTGCGTTTATAAATATTTATTTTCGCAAGATCCCCCAACCACGTCCCCCTGCTAGCCCTTGAGGGAGGGGGAAGTCCAGTCCCTCTACCCCTCAATTTCTCTAGCTCTTCTCTTGGTCTGGACTCGTCTCCCCGTCCCCCATTCCGACTCTGCCCATCTTTCTCCTTTCTGGCACTCTCTCCTGTTTCCCCCTGTCTCCCTGGCCAGATGCTGTTGCCACCGACTCCATTCCACTCAGAGGTGTGTGTGTATTCCTGTCCCTATGAGCCCCTCTTCTCTGCCTCCATTTCTCTCTGCTTCCGGGACTCCCTGTCCTGTGCATGTATGTCCCTCCCTCTCCCCTTTCTTCCTTGTCAGTTTCTGACCTTGCTTTCCTTGGCCCCTGCCATCCCAGAGACCTCATCTTCTGTCTTGGGTCAGGCTCTGCAAGGACTGAGGAGTCATGGGAGCTGGGGAGGGTGGGTCATTCCATGGCAGTGCCCTTTCCCCCATAGTTAGGCACCTGAGTGAGATCTCAGAGACCCATGTGAGGTGTTACTCTGGTACTCCTTGGTCAGTGGGGATTCAGGGTGGGGCCTGAGGGGCAGCCATTGAACAGACTCAACACAGTGCTTGCCTTCTGTGGTTTTCTCTGAGGAGGGCCGCTGGGCTAGGGTACCAACACACACAGTCCTGGGAGCAGGAGGGGGGTTAGCAACTGCCCCTTAATCTCTGCTTGTTCCAGGCCTGAGGAAGCCAAGTCCTCTTGGATGCCTCGGTTGCTTGCTTAGGCCTGAAGTGGGAGGTCAGCACCTTGCCTTCTGTGTTTTTGGGGGGACCTGACATCTGTGCCAAAAAGATCTGGGAGTCAGGGAGGCCTGTGGGTGCCACACATCTGTGATCCCAGGACAGCACGGTCAGGGTCCCCCTGGGATCCTCTCAAAACCAACAAGAGGACAAACAACAGGAATCAGTTCCTTTTTGGTTGAGATAGGAGAGGTTGACAATATAGCCCAGCTTGGCCCAGAACCCTCTTGTCTAGCTCAAGTTGACCTTGAACCTGTGACCCTCCTACCTAAGCACCTTGAATTCTAGCACTTAGGAAGCAAAGGCAGGTAGATCCCTGAGTTTGAGGCCAGCCTGGTCTACAGAGCAAGTTCCAGGACAGCCAGGGCTACACAGAGAAACCCTGTCTTAGGAAAAAAAATTAAAGAAAGAACTGTGGCTCTCAAGAAACTTTAGCTAAACACAGTTTACTCCTGTGTTACAGACACTCGGGAGCTGAGGCAGAAGGAGCTTGTTTAGGGCCAGCCTGGGCTACATAAGGAGTCCCTGTGGAAAGAGCGGAAGAGAGGGAAAGGAAGGGGAAATGGGAGAGGGGCTCCAGGGAAACCTGGAAGCTATATTCCAAGCCTCCCAAACACCGTGGCCCTCAGGGCCCCTTAATTAGCCCGAGTTGGGGCTGTCTTGGCTCTTTGGCCGCTCTAGCCTTCCCTGAGCCCCTAGCACCTCTTCTGCTGGGCGAGCAGGGACGGGGAGAGGCCCTGCTGCCTGGCTGCGTGGCCACACCAGTCTCCACCCAAGGGCCTCTGTCCAGCTCACCCACGTAGGATAACGAAGCTGCCCCTTCCGGAAGGAAGGGTGCTGTCATACCCTAAGCCACTTCTTGGGTAGACATGCCTGAAACTAGCCAGTTCCCTGTGTGGGTTCCCACCACTGTCTGTGGGCCTTGCTTTGTCCATAAAATGGGCATGCGGTTCTGACAGATTCCAGGCTGAGGTGAGCGGTCGTCACAGGAGGAGGTCTGAGCCTTCCCAGTGCAGAAGTCTCTGCCTTAGCCAGGCCTGTACACATCCACAGTCCTGGCTGTGGCTGCATAGGCCAGGGGGCAGCGGCACTGCTGCCTACAGGGGCCATTGCAGGGTGGGTTGGACAGTCCTTTTGCAGGACACATGCAGTGAACTCTCCAGGCCCCGCTGCAGCCTACGCCCCTCCCCCTCCTCCCAGCAGGTCCCAGGAGCGGGACTCAGAATGCAAGGGCCTCCATCTGGACCAGGAAGATAGGATCTTTGGGAGATAGGTGCCTCTTCGTTCCAGCTGGAGCTGCAGGCAGAGGAGCTTTGAACCACCAGAGCGAAGCCTGTTCAGAGGCCAGACAGCAGATGAGATGGACAAGGCCTGGGTGGCACCGTGAAGCTGGAGAGTAGGGCCGTAGGCAGCCCCTCACAGCCAGAGCCTTCCGGTAGTGAGTGGTGGCCACCACCCACCTTGGCATCACAGGCTCCTCTCACCTGCTCCCTCTCCTCTCAACTCCCCCCGCCCCCCATACACACACGCACACGCACGCACAGCCAAGGAATTCCACATCTACCACCTCTCCAGACATGGTAGTCCCCCTCCCCCCCATCCCTTCTTGTGCCCAGAGCTTGGGCCTCCTCTTTCCTGGGTGGGCTTGGACATCTGCCCTATCACCTCTGACTCCTACCCACCCTAGCAGACTTCTCTCTCCATTTCCAGCTGGACTCAGGTACTTTCCAGGCCGCTGGGTTTTGCTTGTGCCACTTAGTGACCTGGAATGCTCTCTGTGTTCAGATCAGCTGGTCAGCTGCTTGCTGAGGTCTCAGTCCCCTCTTCTGGGAGGTGCTTAGACCTCCCCTGAGCACCCTGGAAGCATTCTCGGGTTTACTCATCTGATTGGAATGGAGAGGGATACCCAAGCTTGGACCAAAGTCTGGGGTCAGGGGAGAAAGAGGAGGGCACAGCGGCGCATGGTTGGCACAGTTCCCAGATTGACCTTTCCTCGTTTGGAGCCACACTGCCCTCAGAACCAGTCACCAACCCATTTTCCACGTTCTGCCGGGTGGGACTGTGCTCTGCCCGCCTGCTTTGACATCACAGAGACCTGTGCCCTCCTCCCGGCGTGTCCCCTGCCTCAGACCCTCAGTTCTCCCGTCTGCTGACTGTGAGAGCAGCAGCATGGCCGCCCCGGTAAGGCGGTAAGGACTGGGTGAAGCCTGCTTGGTCTGGGCACAGATGGAGCAGGCTTATGGTTCTGTTTCCTATTACCCAGCCTGGCCCACTGCCACCTCTGCACGTGTCTGGAAACCCTGCGCCGAACAGCCCACAGCTCGAGCCCTCTGTGGCTCCCCATTGCCCACCCCAGGAGCTAAAATCGCTCACCCATATTCAAAGCTCTTTATTCCCCACGAGAACCTGCCTGTGCTGGGCAAACCTCTCACAGGTCCTGCTTCCCTCAGGGGCAGCGCTAACGCAGTCCAGACCATGAGGGTTCTCCCACAAGGTCCTGTGCTCCCAGGCAACTGCTGGGCACAGAAGACTGGGCCTCGCATTAATCTTCTTGAAGGCTGCCCCAGCATGCAGTCTGCTGCACAGCTCAGACCCTGGGCCCAACTGGATCCATAAAGACCTTCACATTCTCCCAGTCTCTAGACTGTCACTCTGTGTTATGGAGAAAGGAAAACAGTAACCCAGGCTGGCTTAGAACTCACTGCGGAGCCCAGAGTACCCTCCAGGTCTTGGCAGTCAGACTGCCTCAGCCTGCCTAATGCAGTGATTCACTGGAGCTGGGGAGTAGCCCGGTGGGCAAGGTGCTTGCCCCAGGTTCAAACCCCAGCACCGCATGTAGGCACGGTGGTGCGCACCTTTAATCTAAGACTAGCCTGGGCACACACGACAACATTTCCCTCCATTTGCAGAAGTAATCCATGCTAATCACAGATACTTTTGAAATGAACATAAGCAAAAGAGGAACTTTATTTTGTATTATATATTTATATTACTGTGTGCAGTGTGTGTGTGTGTGTACACTCATGCGTGGAGGTCAGAAGACAACTTTGAGTAGCTGGTTCTTTCCTTCCCCCTTTATGTGGGTCATGAAAGACCACTTTCACTTGCTCAAGCGGCTCACAGGCCCCAAGGAGAAACTCCAAAGGCCCTTTACTTCATCAGTCGTCCAAGGCCACCAGGGCTCTTGCTTCTGCTGCGTGACGCCACCCCCTCATCCTGCAGCACCCAAATCCCCCATCCTGAAAGCATACCACCCCTTCACTTGCTCCTGCCGGCACCCCTGAATTGCACACCTCCACCTCCAGGCTTCTCAGAGCAGTTTGAGGAGCTCCAGAGTGTCCCACTGTGCAGATGCTGTCTCATTTATGTAAGGCAATCCCTGATTGCTAAGGATTTCAACATCAGCACCCCGAGGTTTGAGGTTTCAACAGTTCATGGCTGAGCCTGCAGCACACAGTGGTGTTTCCCTGGAGCCAACAGCAAGGGGCTTCGTCAGTGGCTTTTCCACAGCTGTTCCCAGGATATCTAGGCTGGTGGGGACACTGGGAGCCTGAACTGAGGGTCATTCTAACTCTGAGGTCCCTCTAACTCTAGCCTAGCCAGCCCCTTCCTTGTGCTTGTGCCTGGCTGGCCCTTAACCTAGGTGGCTGTTTTGGTCAGAATGTCAGAATTCAGGGGCTAGGGGGATGACCATCTCAGGCTCGGGGCTCAGCAGCTTCCTGCCTGCCCTCCCTGGGCAGCAGGACCAGTGTGCCCCAGTGATGGGCGATAACACACATTGCTGGGCTGGGTGTGGAAGCTTCATTCCACATGAGGGCCTGGAGGAAGCCCGGAAAGGGACTTCCAGGAGGAGGAAGAGTAGGGGAGACCACAGAAGGGCTCAGTTCCGGCCAGAGGAGGAGGCTGGAAAAGACCTTCCTGTCCTGGGTCTGTGTGGCAGGAACCACAGTCGAGGAAGTCAGGACCCTTTGGGGGGAAACCCTTGGTGAGGAACAGAATGCAGAAGGCAATGGATTCTATTAAAGGCAAGCCTCATTACTGTACGTTAATTATTAACAGGATTGGGCAAATAAAAGATGGGAGCCCCAGCTGGGCCTGTCTCAGACCCTGCTGCCTGAGCAAACGGCATTTGGTTCTCATCCAGGAGACCCAGCCATGAGCCGGAAAAGTAATGATGAACCCAGGCTGCCGCCGCAGGAAGGGCACGTAGGAAGCCAGCTGAAGGGAAGGGACACAGGGGCGGGCTGCCCTTCCATTAGGACAAGTTCCTGGTCTACTTGGATGTGTACCGTGGGCTTCATCCTCAGGGACCACCCAGCTTTTGTGCTGGCCTGACTCTTAGAAGTCCAGAAAGGAGCTCACCCAGTGTGGTCCCAGAAAGCACAGCCGAGACGCAGCCAATAAGGGGATGGGCTTCGAACAGAGGGCGTGAGGAGAAAGCATGCACCCACATTTCTAACCACACCCGTTCTAGCTTTATTTCTGTTGCTGTGATTAAACACCTGGGGGTGGGGGAGGAGGAGAAAGAAGTTTCACTAAGCTCAGAGTTCCAGGCTACAGCGGGTCATTGTAGGGAAGTCAAAGCAGAGACTTCAAACACCAGGTCACATCACAGCATGGGCAAGAGCAGAGAAGCGACCACACTCACATGCGTGTGCTTGCCTGCCTGTGCCCAGCTCTATTTCTGTGCTCAGCCAGTTCAGGACACCCTTACTAAGGAATGGTGCCACCCACAGTGGGTAGAGTCTTCCTGTATTAATTACCGATTATCCACAGGCCAACCCAATGTAGACAGTCCCTCACTGAGACTCTTCCTCCAGGTGACTCTGTGTCTAGTGGACAATAAAAGCTGATCACCACACTGCCCCAGTTTACCCAGGTTCTGGAAGAAGCCTGGGAGAGAACCCAGGGCTCCATGCATGGTGGTACTCCACCAGTGGTTTTTGAAGGAGGTAGAAGACAGTAGCCTTTTGGTGAAGACACGGCCTAAGCCGAGTAGGACTAGGACACTAAGAGGGCAGCCAGAAAGGCAGAAAGAGCAACAGAAGGGTATTAAGAGAGAGGGCATGATGTTCCCCAGAAAAAGAGATGTTCAATGTCAAATTTCTGGTACTTGTGAGTGAAAAGGAAATGGAAGCATGGGAAGGTACTTGTAGCGTTGTTAAACCCAGGTGAAGTCATCCCTCATTGCCTGGGCATGCCCAAAAGCCAATAGCAAGCCTCCTGATAAGAAAAAGAAAAGACAAGACACAAGGAAAAACAGATAGAGAGCCTTGGAAGCAGAGGCAGAGAAAGGAGCTACAGCTATAAGCCAAGGAGTGTCAAGTATCCCTGGTGACAGCAGCAGCTGGGAGACAGGACCAGCAGCTGGGAGAGGGTATAGAACAGGAGCGCCCCAGAGTGTAGCAGTCAGTGTCCCATCACTCCAACAAAATGCCTGAGGTGATTTACTTACAGGGAGAAGAGGTCTGGGCTCCAAGTCTGAGAGTGCCCAGACTCTGATTGGTTGGTTCTGTCACTCTAGGCTTGTGGTGAGGCAGCATGGAATCCTAGTGGAAGCATCCAGTAGGTGAGGCCTGACACTCACCCCACGGCCAGGAAGACAAACGAAAGGAAGAAGAAGGATCCAGGCCTCCAGCCCCTTTGAGAACTGCACCACACAATTCTTGCTGTGGCCACCGTGGAAAGCAAGCGTTCTGCGTCTGGGCTTCCTGGCATATCCCTGGTCTGAACTTGGCAGCATTGTTTTGCTAACAGCTGTGCTCACTTGTTACACCCTGGTGGTAGTTACTCCCGGCACGGTGATCTCCATTCCTCGTGGAAACAACTGCAGAGAGGAAGGCTTGTTCTGACTCTAGGGGCCAGAAGGGTTCAGCCATCTTGGTGGTAGAGGTATGGCGGAGGCAGGTAAGTGATGGAGACCAGAAAAAGAGGCTGTTTCTGATACAAGAACAAAAAGATCTGTATATGCAGACCAGGGAGTTCACTGCATACCTGGATAAAACAGAGACTTGTGGTCAATTAAGTCAGTGATGGATCTGACTCCTTACACACAAAGGGAGTGTTGGGACTTAGACCTTAAACATCCCCCCCACTCCCGACCTCTGGCGTTCCCATGTGAGGACTAGGTTCCCAGATGGCAGCTGTCATGTGAAGGGTGGCGGCTTCTTTGGGTCTCCAGCCTCTTGGATGAATCAACTCAGTGACAGATTTGCAGCTTAATGAACTGTTGAGAGGTGGAAGAGATTTTCTGAAGGTGGGATGGAGCTGGAAGAATCGGGTCACTGGCTCCTTGAGGGGGGGGGGGGATGAGCGGCTGTGCTAACCCCCTGCTTCCTGGTTGCCGTATTGGGCAGTTCTGCTGCAGCACAGCCTCCTGGCTGCACCTAGACTCCCCAAATCCAGACAGAGGTGACCTAGTGACCTCCAGGGCCCGTAAGCCTTTCCTCTTCACACTGTTTGCCTCAAGCATTTAACCACAGCTACAGAAATCTAGCCGGCATGCTGCCTGAGGAGGAAAGGCACCAGGCTATTTCAATTGTGCAGGGATCCCTGTTGTGAGGCCTGGGGGGAAACACAGGCACCTTCTAAGAAACGGACTGCCGTGGCTTCAGGATGCAGCGGCCCTACAACCAGTTCCAAAACAAAAAGTATAAATGATTGACAACAGTATCTGCAGAGGGAATAAAACGTCAAAAATATCTGTAAATGGTGTTTAATTGACATCATGTCGAAATAAGACTTTAGCCAGGAAGGATGGCAGAGCCTGGGGTTCCTCTCAGGACGTGGGGACAGGAAGATGGTTTGAGCCTGAGAATTGGAGGAAGGTTGAGTGACACAGGGAGACCCTGTCACAAAACAAAGCATGGCTCAAGAAAGTAAAATAAACAACAGTTTTCCCATCAAGGTTTAAAGGCGTAAGTCACGCTGAGCTAGGTCAGAACTGCAGGCCCTGACCTCACCTGAATTGAGCTCTCTTCAGACCAGGCAGCTGCCAGTGCATCTAGTAACCAGAAGCCCAGGGAGCATCTAAAACAAAATGCTGAAGGTGGAAGAATGAAGTTGGGAGGGAGAGTGAGGGATGGGGGTGGGGGGAGACAGAGACAAAGACACAGGAAGACAGAGATTCCTTCCGGAAAGAACAGCCAGCATTTGTTCTGAGGCTAAAACTGTAAGTGCCCTAAGCCAGGTTGAAGGGCCACCAAAACCACCCTCCAGACATGGCCATTGCACTCTGACCCCCAGCAACTGCAGTTCCTGCACGCACACGTGCATGCACACACACCCGCCAACAATCAATCATGCATGAAGGGTTCACAGGGTTCTACCTCTAACTCCTGTGATTGGCTATTGGTAGATTCTGGGAGAAGGAACGAGTCATTGTTTCGGGTTGTGTACCCCGCTGCTGAGCTCACTAGGCTCCAAATGGTCACACATGTGGCCCCAGTTAAACTCAGTGGGTCATCACACAATAGACAGGAGTGTGAGAGAGTTTGGTGAGGAGCTGGGGGAAGGTAGGCATGAGAGTAGTCAGTTAATTATCACGTCCATGTCTAAAATGGTCAACATTTTTTCAATTGATTAGAAAATACTACATAAATATGTTACATTTTGGTGACAAACCAGCAAAGGCTCTTAGATTGTGTAAAACTAAACTAAAATGATGACCCATCCATAAGTTGGGTGTCATTGTGCACACCTTTGGAGACAGAAGCAGAAGAATTTCTATAAGGCCAGCCTAGTCTACATAGCAAGTTCCAGGCTAGCCAGGGCTATGAGGTAAGTCTTTATGTGTGCACACCCACACATGTGTGCACTTCAAGGACATTTACAGGAGTCGATTCTCCCCTTCCCTCACGTAGACCCTGGGACTCAAACTCCAGTCCTCAGGCTTGGCCACAGGCGCTTTCATTCTCTGAGTCATGTTGACAGCCCCTATCGTTGACATATTTAAATAATAGCTCCCTCCCCCAGTTTGTATAGAATTGGAATATAATTAATAAGGTTGATTTAATAATTGAACCTTGTACCCTACGAATAAAAGACTCATTTCTTTGCCAGAGCCCATCAAACATTTATGAAAATTGATCATATATTAAGCCATAAAGAAAAAAAAATCCAATAGAATCCCAAAAGCCGATCGAGGAAAAGCCTCATCTTTGACCAGAGTGCAATTAGGGTTAGAGATTATTAAGAAAGGTTTAAATTAAAAAGCCAACCATTTGAAAATTAACAACCACTTTCGTAAATAACTAAGTGAAACCTGTGTGACAAACCGCTTAGAGAAGTAACACTCCAAAATGTCACGTGAGTATTGGAAGGCAGCAGCCAGGCAAGGAGAGGGGAACCCAGATGGGTAGGCCAGAAATTTGTGCCTAAGAAGAAGGACAAGAATAAGTAAGTGAAGGTAGCAGCGGAGGGCGGAGGACAGCAAAAAAGAGCCGGGAAGAGAGAGAGCGAGGTGGGGATCAATAAAGATAAAATGCAGATCTAATAAATAAGGAAAGAGGCAAAAAACAATAATGGTTTTCTGAAAGTCCAATAAATTAGGTAGACTTGCAGCAGAAAGAGAGAAATCAGGACCAACTGGAGGAACAAAAATATATGTTGAGTCTTAGAATAATGCATTTGAACAGGGCATGTTAGTGGGAAAATACAGATATGACCCAAAGGGGTTTCAACAGAGGGAAAAATCAGGAAATCTCATCCCCTCAGATGAATTAAAGCCACAGAACAGGACACACTTGCAGAAGAACACTGGTTCTAATCCTTCTTCGGGCAAGTTCTTCCTGTTTGATTCAGGGCATCAAGGCAGAAAAAGCTTCTTTGATGGTGTCAAGAGTGTGGCGTTCCACTGGGCGGTGGCACACCCCTTTAGTCCCAGCACTGGGGAGGCAGAGGCATTTGGAGCTCAGAGTTTGGGGCTAGCCTGGTCTACAGCATTCCAGGACAGCCAGGGCGACACAGAGAAACCCTGTCTCAAACAAATGAACAGACGTGTAGTGTTAAAGCCAAGTGTGGTAGCTGCGCTAGCTCGGATCACCTGTCAAGCTCACACACACAGCCTAGGGCCAGCCTGAGAAGGGAAGCCAGGCTGAGGACTTACCCCGACCACACTGTCCTGTGGGTATGTGTAGGAGAACTGTCTTGATTGTAAGTTGATTTCTGAGGGCCCAGCCCACCCCATCGTGGGCCTCTCCATCCCTGGGGTATGCTGGAAACCTAGCTTAGCTTGATCCTGAGTGAGCCAGCAAGCAATGGTCCTCCATAGTTTCTGCTTTGGAGGTTCTCAGAATTAGAGAAAGAATGACAGACAGACAGGCTCCTGTGGTAGCAGAAGCCATCGGGGCAGTCACAGTCCACCTTCTGGTGTCCTCTGACCCTCAGCACACCTTGAGGGCCAGGACTTTCCAATTTGATGTCTATGATTAGCCCATGAGGTAATGCTATCACAGTGAGGTGGTGGTGACAGCCATGGCTCTTGTGACCCTGCCAGCTGGAACCACACTTCTCAGAGGGGTGAGGTGGGACTGTAGTACTGTCTCCAACGAAGCAAGACTCAAAGCGTAGTTGCAGTTAGCATTTTGAAGCTGGTATGAAGCTGTGGCGGTTGATGCCAGCCTGACAGAATCTAGGCTCTCCCAGATAGGAGTCCCTATTCATGCATGTGAAAGGTTATCTTCAGTGTGTTCATTGATGTGGGAAGACCTATCTTTTTGTTTGTTTGTTTGTTGTTTTTCAAGACAGGGTTTCTCTGTGTAGCCTTGGCTGTCCTGGACTCACTTTGTAGATCAGGCTGGCCTCGAACTCACAGAGATTCGCCTGCCTCTGCCTCCAGAGTACTGAGATTAAAAGTGTGCGCCGTCACCACCCAGCTGGGAAGAGCCATCTTAATTGGATGTCCAGGGGATCCTGAACTGTATGACTAGAGAAGGCGAGCTAAGCAACCATTCACCCCTCTCTTCCTGGCGGCTCCTGCTTCTGTGACTTCCCCAGAGTAGCCCTTCCTCCCTTACGTTGCTTTTGTTAAGGTATTTATTATATCGACGCAAAAAGAAGCAAAGCAGGGACCGTCCGGTTCCATCCCCCTGCCTCAGAAAGCGGAAGAGCACTGGTTCTATGAGCTGTGACCCTGAGCCAACCACAGCTACCTCAGCATCTTTCCGGCACACACTCAATATCGATGTCTCAAGCCAAGAGAGTCTGGCACTACACGTTACTGAAGCACAGCCCGTGTTCTAGCTTGGCTTCTGCTGCTGATAGCCACCATGACCAAGAGCAGCCTGAGGAGGAAAGGATTTATTTGTCACATCACCGAGGAATGCCAGGGCAGGGACCTGCAGAACAACCCACTAAGCTCAAAGAACCTGATGGCTTTCCCAGCCCAAAGCTTCCATAATCCTCCCCCAAATCGCAGCAACAGCCACTCTCTGGTTACCATTTCTGTACTACTACTTTTCTGTTCTATGTAAAACACCATGACCAAAAGCCACTTATGGAAGAGAGTTTGTTTTGGTTTAAGGTTCCAGAGGGACAAGAGTCCATCATGGCAGGAAGGCAAAGCAGCAGGCAGCAGACAGCAGGCAGACAGCATGCATGGCACAGCAGCAGCCATGCAGCAGGGGCCGGCATGCAGCAGGAGCAGGTAGCCGAGAGCTCAGATCTTCTGAGAACACAAAGCAGGGAGCAAAGGGGACGTGAGCTGAGACTACAGAACTCTCACCCCCCTCCCCAGTGAAGTTCGTTCTCCAAGAAGGTGGCATTAGTGAACTTCCACAGACAGTGCCCCCAGGGGGCAGAGGTCCCATTGCCAGCGCCTACGGGGAACGTTCATCATTCAAATCACCATACCTATCGCCTTAGTTACTTTTCTCTAGCTGTGATAAAACACCATAAAACAGCATTTAATGTGACTTATGGTTTCAGAGGGTTAGAGTCTCTGATAGTGAGCAAAAGCACCAGCTGAGCTCATGTCTTGATCCACAACCTCGAAGCAGAGAGCACTAGAAATTGTACGAGTTTATTGAAAACCTCAAACCCGCACTCCCTCCCCCAGTAACACACCTTGAAGAAAACCACACTTCCTAATCCTTCCCAAAGCAGTATTCAAATATATGAGCCTATGGTGGGGGCATTCTCATTCAAATCACTACACCTATGGATCCTAACTGATTCGCTGATAAAGCAGAGCTGTCTCAAGCCAAGAGCCAGTGTGATGCCTAGCATTAAATTTCTGGAGCCATCCTTCATGATGAACAAGACAAGAATGCTTAGTAAAGGGAGGGAAGGGTGGGATAGGGAGGGGATGCGGGAGGGGGCTACAGCTGGGATACAAAGTATATAACCTGTGATTAATATAAAATAAAAAGGTTAAAATTTAAAAAAAAAGAATGCTTAGTAAAGCCCTTGTTGTAGTATGAAATATTTTATGTGCCTGGCCCTTTAAAGATCCTATGCCCTTCAGTCTCAGTTGGCTCTTGGGCTTCTGGGAACAGGAGAGGATATAAAAAGCCAGCAGAAGCCAAGTGCAGTGGCACATGCCTGTAATCCCAGCACTCACAGAGGCAGAGGCAGAGGCAGAGGCAGAGGCAGACAGATCTCTGAGAGTTTGACTCCAGCCTGGTCTACAAAGTGAGTCCAGGACAGCCAAGGCTACACAGAGAAACCTTGTCCTGAAAAAAAACAAACAAACAAACAAACAAAAAACTAGCAGAGGCTGACAGGGAAGAGTGGTAGGATTGGGGAATAGTCAAGAGTAAGGTCCAGCCAGGAGAAGACAGTTGGTGCAGGAGAACGAAGAGACAGTAGGGCTAGAGAAAGGAAGAAAAGCTATTGCTTACAGTGAAAGCAGGAGCTAGTTGAAAGTGAACTGGGGTAGCAGAGTGCGAAGACAAGACAGTTGGTGATGGCTGAGCCAGGACAAGCTGCACTGAGCCAGAGAAGATACTGTCAGGAGACAGAATAAGGACCCACAAACAAAGTAACAAAGTAGAGAATAATGAAAAGGAAGACAAAGCCATGCTTTGTGCTTTTACATTGTTCTGAGTTCTGGGACTGTGCAATAAGCCATCAAATGTGAATGAAAGTACAAAAGCTAAAGAAGAGGCAAAATTATCCTTCCTTGTGAATATTGTGATTGTCTACCGGGGAACAGAAAAGATACAAGTGAAAACACTGTAGAGTTCTGGAAACAGCCAAGAAACCAACATGTAAGAATTTCCTTCCTGAGAAGGGTATGCTTTATTTTATTTTATTTCAATACCTGTAATACCAGAACTCAGGAAGGAAAGGCAGGTGGATTTCTGTGAGTTTGAGGCCAGCCTGGTCTACAAAGCAAGTCCAGGACATCTAAACAGCCAAGGCTATACAGAGAAAACCTGTCTCGAAAGGAAGGAAGGAAGAGAGAGAGAAAGAGAGAGAGAGAGAGAGAGAGACAAAGAGATTAATTCCCTCTTGGCTGGGCAATGGTGGCATATACCTTTTATTTAAAAAATAGATTTTATTTATTATTTATACAACATTCTGCCTACATACCAGATCTTACTGTAGCTGGTTGTGAGCCACCACATGGTTGCTAGGAATTAAATTCAGGACCTTTGGAAGAACAGCAAGTGTTCGTAACCTCTGAGCCATCTTTCTAGCCCTGGCATACACCTTTAATCCCAGCACTTAGAAGGCAGAGACAGGCAGATCTCTGTGAGTGTGAGGCCACCCTTGTCTACAGAAACAAACACAGAGAGGGAAAGAGTGTTCCAAGACAGCCAGGGCCATACAGAAACTCTGTCTCAAACAAATTTTTTTCCTTCCCTTCTTGCTTTCTGTTTGACTGTGTTTTCTTTATCCCCCCCTTTTCTCACTTGTTTTGAAAAGTATATGTGTGTATATATTCATTTGTAGGCTCTGTTCCCAGTAACCTTGTTGAGCCACTCCAGCTGCAGAGGTTCTAACGCCCTCTCCTGGACTCTGGGGCACCTGCACTCATGTGCGCATACACAGACACATAATTAAAAGTAAAATGAATCTTTTAAAAACATCATCATCATAATTTAAGACAAGGTCTCATGTAGTCCAAGAGTCTTCACACTCACTATGTAGCCAAGGATGACCTTGAACTTCTGATCCTCCACAGTCCTGGAATTATAGGTGTGTACCACCGTGCCAGGTTTCTGTGGTGCGAGATTCAAACCTCAGGGCTTTTTAGTTGTTTGGCGGCAGTCTACCAACAGAGCTACATCTGCGACTCTAGAGATCGCTTCCTAGTTCGGTCTGTGTTTGACTGGTTTCACGCCATCTAAGCCGGTACTTTTCACTTTCTTTGCAGCCTGTCTATGGTGGCAAGATTGAGCTCAGTCCCATCTTCCGTCACTGTTACGCTGTCCAGTACACTGTTACGGAGTCTACCCTGCTCCAAGCCAGCATCTGTTGCTCCTGTCACCACGCTTATGCAGACGTGAGTCATGCTTTGCTGTCTTTGTTCATGGCCTCTTACATGTCACACTTGACGCTGGGCTACAGTCCTCTGTCATCTTTCACCCATTCTGTCTGCCAAGATCTACGAGCTGCAATGTTCTTTAGTCTATTTAAATGTTGATTTTTGCCCTTGCTTTTCGGTGTGTGTGTGTGTGTGTGTAGGCCAGACATCAACACTGGACATCTTGTGTGTCTCTCTGTCTCTTTGCCTTGAGACAGTGTCTCTCACTAAACCAGGAGCTTACTGGCTTACCTAGACTGGCCAGCCCTGGAGTTCCTGGAGCCCACCTTTCCTTGCTACCCAATGCTTAGGTTAGGGGATGCACAACCATGCCCGTTTTCTGTGAGTGCCTGGGATATGAACTCAGGTCCTTATGTCTGCACAGGTAAGTGCTCTTACCCAGGGAGGCATCTCTATAGCACCCCCATGTCGTGTTTCCAGACAAGGACTCTCACAGCACCTTGGGATCACTAACTGACTACAGTGGCTCCCAGCATGCCCCAGGGATCCCTCCTGTCAGGTTGGCAGGACCGTGTCTGGTTTTTCTGATGTGGGTTCTGGGGATCTGAACTTAGGCTCCCATGCTGATGCGGCAGCACTTTGCTGACTGAGCCGTCTCTCCCAGCCTCGCTCTCGCTCTTGAAAGGCAATTTAGCTGAGAGAGGGTTCAGCCTGATGAATGTTTGCTTTAATTGCCCTGACGATGCTATAACAACATTGTTCGCCAGCCTTTCCTGCAGCTGATGGGTTTGTGGTCTCTCGGGTTGCGTCCCCAGTGAATAAAGAAAGCCTTCCTCTTCCTGAGACGCCGGGCCACACCTTGGCCTGCCCCTGGTCCTGTGCGACTTTCTCCCTAGTTGTCCACTGTCCTCAGTTTTGCTAGCCTTGCTTCAAGGGCATTCTGCTGCTGCTGGTGCCAGGGCTGGTTGCCATGGTTACCCTCACCTGGGGTTGCCTAGAACTGCAGTAACGAAGAACCACAGGCTGGCTGGCTTACAAAACAGAAATTTGCTTTCCCAGTTTCAGAGGACACGAATCTAAGAGGAGGTGTTGGCAGAGCTGGATTCCTCTAAGCCCTCTCTCCCTGTCAGACCAATGTCACCTTCTCCCAGCATTTCCCCACGGTGCCCATCTCTGTTCTTCCCTTCTTTATTTCCTATTGCTTGAGTGTGTGTGTGTGTGAGAGAGAGAGAGAGAGAGAGAGAGAGAGAGAGAGACAGAGAGAGAGACAGAGAGAGAGAGAGACTGTGCATGTGTGGAGGTCAGAGGATGGGTCCTAGGGATTGAACTCAGGTCATCAGGGTTGGTGTCAAGCGCCTTTAATGGCTGAGCCATCTCACAGGCCCCTTTTCTGCTCTAATCTCTCCCTGCCATATTCAAGTTATAAGGTTAATTTATTTTATCTTCATTAGTTCTTTTGGGGCCCTGGATCTGAGTACTGTGAAGTCCTGAGATTAGGACTTCTGCATAGGCATTTGGTAACAGGGGGAACACCTGTGTGCTGGTGTGTCTGTGTGTGAGCACGTGTGTGAGATGTGAGTATAAGCTCGTGTGTATGAGTATGTGAGCATGTGTGTGTGTGTTGCTGGGGATAGAACCTACCGGTAAGTAGGCCCTCTACCAGTGAGCTACATTAACAGCTCTGGGTAGAGGACACAGTCTCCCCATTGCAGGTGGAAGCAGGCCTCATGACACGTAGCCTTGGCTATCTGGTGGGTAACTACCCCCCTTCCCCACTTCCCAACTCTCAGCCTGCACCCAACTCCTGGACACAATGCTCACCGACCTAATACAGCTCAGGCAGAAGCTACCTGACATCTGAAGGCCAGGCCTGGACCGTTCCCAGCGTCCCTGCTGCTCGGGATTGGTTAAGCTAGCATCAGAGCAGGTCCAGAGCGCAGGAAGACAGCGTCTCCTGCTGTGTGAGCCTCCTCCCAAAGGGAGAGAGGAACCGAACCTGAACATTAAAGGGCATGGCAGGGGGGGACCGTCCAGAGACCACACCTAAGCAACACCCGGTGGAAAACTCAGGGCTGGGAGATGGCTAACCTGGTAAAATGCTTGTGTAAGTAAGCCTGAGGATCTGAGTTCAACCCTCAGCTCTTCTCTTTAAAAGCCTGACTTGCTGACTCATTTGTGATCCCAGCGCTAGGAAGGCAGAGACAGGCAGGTGACAGCCAGCCAGCCTAGTCAACTAGTCTCGGCTCCCAGGGAGAGCAGGGATCAAAATAAACAGCTGGCGCCAGAGGCGGTACGCATCTCCACCCACAAGCACAACCATGGGCACCTGAATGCACATGCTTCGCACACACTTAAAGCTGCTTCCAGTCTTGGAAACAGGGCCGAGAGGCCGAACAGGTGGCTAAATGGTCAGAGCATTTGCTCTTGAAGAGGTCTAGAGTGCCCAGTACCCAGGACGGGCAGCTCCCCATAATTCCACCACAGGAGTTCTGCCTCTGTGGGCACCTGCACACACAAGCTTTTCTAAATGTGGAGAACAGAACGCTGCTTTGATGACCTGGGGCGCTGGGTGTGTGCTTGCTCTCTCCTTCTGGGTTAGTACAGGTCTAGACACACTTTCCTATTTCCACCCTAAAGACTGAACCCAGGGCCTCAAGCATGCCAGGAAAGCTACCAAGGAGCCACAGTCCCAGGCCCCGTTCAGTATACAAATCTGAGAAGTGATGTTTTTCACCAGTTCTGGAATATTCTCAGGCAACATCGCATCTCTTTCTCTTTCCAGACCTTCTTCCAGAGTGATCTTGGGCCTGCTCCTCTGTCTGTTTTACTTTTCACGCTTCCGTGTCAATAGCTCCGAGGGCCATGGCCTGGGTCATTTCCTTAGGTCGGCCTTCCAGGTCATCAGCAATTTCTTCAGCTGTGCCTTATCTGCCGATTCACCCACTAATTGAAATTTTAATTCTAGTAAATACATGTTCCTTTTTTGAAGGTGTTTTCCTTCACGCCTGCCTCTTCTTAGTTCCTGCTGTGTTTTTTATTCTCATATGATTTGTTTCAATAATTTAAAGCTAGGCATGATAGGTAGGGCTTGTATCCGAATACTTGGGAAGTAGAAGCAGGAGGAGCTAAATTCAAGGCTAGCCTGGGCTACATCCATAGCAAAGCCCAGCCTCAAAACTATTTGTTTAATTTGTATGTGAGGTGTGTGTGTGTGATGTGGGGGAGAGGCAGGTGTGTATGGTATATGTGTGGGGGTCAGGGGTCAACGCTGGATATCCACCCTGGCCTTCTGCCTCCGGGAAGACTTGTGTCTTTTTGTTGTTTGCTGCTGCCTACAACAGGCTGGCTGTGCTGCAGGCCTCTGAGGACCCTCCTATCTTCAGAAGTGCTGGGATTAAAGACACATTCTGCCATGCCTGGCTTTACATGGGTTCCAGGGATTTGAACCCAGGTCCTCATGTTTCTACCTCAAGCATCTTATTCACTGAGCAATCTCCTCAGCCCTGGCCGACAATCTAAAAAGCATTTGCTCTTAGTAATCCCCTGCTTTGCACTGTGGCCTGGCCTTTTGGGGTGTGGTTCCCATCCTGTTGTTTAGCTCCTGCATGAGAGCTGTGTTGTCCAGTCCCTGCCTGCGGAAGGGCCTTGCAGTCTGGGTCTCTCCTTTCTACCTCAGCTGTCTGAGCGTCTCCTGCCTTTTCTCTCTTTTCTCTGGAAATGGTTGGCCCTGGTGGTTGTTACTGTTAGATTCTGCCCACATTCCTCAGCTCCGTGCCTGGGCTGCTCCGGCAGACGGCAGCTCAGATATACTACAAAGGCGCCATCTGAACCAGAAGGGAAAGCGAGGCTGTTTATCAGTAGCTGGGTGTGGGGGGCAGGTTGTTAGCCTCAGCATCCCCTGCAACTAGAATAAATTGCAGACAAAAACTTACATATGAAAGTAAAATTATAAAAGCACCAGGTACTGATGACGAGACAGAACAGCTTTTTAATTATTCAGGAAACTGCCACCAACCTGAAGTCTCGACTTCAGAATGCTTAAAGTTACACACTCTGGAGGACTAAGGAGCCTATGAAGTAAGAGGCTGGCTAGAATAATATTTGCAAGAGCTGATACAGGCTCAGTATCCTCAGTCTACACAGTGCTGATGAAAGGGCTCAGTCACCATCCTTGTGAGTGTCCTGAAGTAGATTAATACTACTTAGGAAAATGGGAGAAAGAGATTATCTTAGGGTTTCTATTGATAAGATGAAACACCATGACCAAAAAGCAAGTTGGGGAGGAAAGAGTTTGTTTAGCTTACACTTTCACATTGCTGCTCATCATTGGAGGAAGTCAGGACAGGAACTCAAACGGGGCAGGGTCCTGGAGGCAGGAGCTGATGCAGAGGCCATGGAGGGGTGCTGCTTACTGGCTTGCTCATCATGCCTTGCTCAGCCTGCTTTCTCACAGTACCCAGGACCACCAGCCCAGGGATGGCACCACCCACTATTGGCTGGGCCCTCTCCCATCCATCACTAATTGAAAAAATAAAATAAAATAAAATGGCTCCTGGCTGGCTCTCATGGAGGCATTTTTTCAGCTGAGGAACCTTCCTCTCTGATGACTCTAGCTTGTGTCAAGTTGAAGCAAACCCAGCCAGTGCAGAAGTGAACCCATGATTCACTAAGCAAGAAATAGGAATGACCAAGAAGCCTGCGGGTGTCCCTCCCCTCTCACTATATGCAGTGAAAGCTGCTGTGCTTAAATCCAGACTCTGGGCTGGCAAAATGAGCAGTAAAGGTGTCT
Organism: Pachyuromys duprasi; assembly: GCA_028658305.1. Classification (NCBI taxonomy): domain Eukaryota; kingdom Metazoa; phylum Chordata; class Mammalia; order Rodentia; family Muridae; genus Pachyuromys; species Pachyuromys duprasi. The sequence goes on along the minus strand of CM053752.1, from coordinate 107,336,587 downwards.
GCCACCAAGCCTGATGACCTGGGCTCTAGCCCCAGGACTCATACAGTAGAAGGAAAGAACTGGCTCCTGCAAGTTGTCCTGTGACCTTCATAGAAGCAGCATAGATGCACACACATGTACACACCGGGATGGCCACAAACACAAAACTCAGGTGTCACCTGCATGGCCAGGGAATGGCCTCTGCAGGGTCCTGTGGTCTTGGTTGTGGTAGGTGGTGGGTTAGCATGCAGTCCCTGAGTCTGACCTTCCATGGGAAAAAGGAGAGTTTGCCAATGTGACTATAAGAAGTTGGGGGGCGGGAAGGGCAGCGGCCCTTGGCCCCTGAGCTGCGGTCTAGTGCTCTGTCATGGCAGATTGTTGTTTGTTGTTTTCAAAACCTGTCTTACATAGTCCAGGCACAACCTTGATTCTTCTGCCCTCCCTCTTTCAAGTGCTGGGATTATAGACATGCTTGGACCTTCCAATTTGTTTTTCCTCATTTTCATTTTGAAACAGGGTCTCACTAATTTACTCAGGATGGTCTTCCTGCATCAGCCTCCTAAGCTTGTTAATTAAGAGTCATCCATAACCTGTGACTACACATCGGATGCTAAATTTGATGCCAAATGTCCTTTCATTATTTGTTTTTGAGACAGGACCTCTCTATGTAGTGCTGGCTGTTCTGAAACTTGCTATGTAGACCAGGCTGGCCTCAAACTCACAGAAATCTGCCTGCTTCTTCCTCCTAAGGCCTGAGATTAAAGGTGGGAGCCACTTCTCTGTGAAGGTGACAGCCAAGGTGACACAGAGAAACCCTGGCTCAGGGGGAAAAAAGCGTGCACTACTATTCTCAGTGCCAACTGTCCTTATAAGAGATAGGTCAGCAGGTAAGAGCACTGGCTGCTTCTCCAGAGGACCTGGGTTCAATTCCCAGCAACCACATGGCAGCTCACAATTGTTTGTAACTCCAGATCCAGATTTGACACCTTCACACAAATATACATGTGGGCGTAACAGCAATGCACATAAAAATAAAGAAATCTTAAAAAAAAGAGAGAAGCACGAGCACAGGACAGACAGACAGAGGCGGAGACTATGTGCCCACAAAGGCTGAGATAAAAAATGGCCACAAGTCAGGAACCACCAGCTGCTGAGAGGTGCTGCAAATTAAGGCAGGACCACCCCGGGATCTTCAGGGGGATCCAGAGCCCTAACCACAGCTTGAGACTCTGCCCTCCAGGAACGCTTGTCCTAAGCCACCCCACTGTGGGCACGTGAGAACATTCCTGCAGGGGAATTTGGCAGTCCAGGCTTGGACATGTGTATTCTTTCCTTCTAGAACTTTCTCAAGATGAATAACTGAGGATTTGTGAACGATTTCTTGGCTTGAGAGCTCACTTTAGCTTGCTTTAAGGAAAGCTGAGCCGACAGTCTACCCAGAAACAAAAGACTATTGTCACCAAGCCACTACTGCATACCAAGAGAGACAAAAATCAGTGATGGCCAGGGTTGATGAAGGCGATGTGCTCCTCGCCTCCCATGGATGGACCCTTTGTCCCTTCCCTTGGAACCCCCCACCCCACCCCACCCCACCCCCCGCCCCAAACAGGAAGAGCAGTGTGGGAACTCAAGTGCACAGAGAGAAACCTGAGAGATCTCAGTGCAAGCCACCTGCACAAGGTCCCACAGCTAAGAGGACCTGACCCCAGGCTGGGTCCGGTGCCTTCTCCATCCTATAGGACACCTCACTGTGCAGCCATGAGACATCATCGTGCAGGTGAAAGGTGAAACACAGAGGATGTGGCCACACAGCCCCGGGAGGAAAACAGAAATTGAGCACATCCTATTTTTGTAAAAATAAAAAAGTGGGTTGGATGTGCAGAGAAAAGGGGCTGCAAGGATTTACCATGTGTGTTATGGGGCAGGCCATTGCGGGGATTCCAGGTCAGCACCTTCTTCACACGTGGCTTTTGTAATCCAAATACAAACAGGGAAAGACAAAAACCAGCCTCTGCCTGGCCAGGCCACACCCACCCTTGGGCTGGTCCTGGGAGGTGCAGAGGGGGGCCTGGTGTCTGCAAGCCACTCCCCCTCCCCCCCTCCCCCACCCCACTCTGGGCTACTCTCCATACTGGCTCTTCTGCATCCATCGATTTTCCCACCCTTCAGAGAAGTGCCTGAGGGAAAGGAAAGCACATCCCAGATCGATGCACAGAGCCCCTCGGCTGGGGGTGGTGTGGTGGCTGTTGTAGGCTTGTCTCTGCCCTGCCTGGAACCAGAGGCAGAGCTGGGCAAGGTGGGCTGGCTGGGAGGGGTGGACAAGTTTGAGTGACCGAGGCATGGGAGAGTCCAGGGCACCCTGCTGGTGTGATGTGCCCTTCGTGGTGGTCTTGGTGGAGGGGTGTCCTTGGAGCTGTTTGAGTCCGGTGGGAGGCAGCCGTGTGCTGTGAGAAGGAACATGGCTGCCAGATGTTGGCTCTGGTTTTCCACAGGGACTGATCTTTGCCTGAAGTCCAAGGCAGGCCCTGGCCTCCTCTGTGAACATAGCTTATGTCACAGAGCTCAAAGGGGAAACTGAGGTGGGTGTGTGGAGAGACAAGAGCTTTCCCAACTGTGCCTCCTGCACTCTGGCATCCAGTGCCTGGCACAGAGAGTAGGCAGCCATGTGGCTGTAGGGCTCTTTGCTGCCTGAGTCATTAGGCCCTACCTTCTGCCCTTCCTCTGGAGATCAACCTCCCCTGCGTAGCTCCACAGCACACTCCCCCAAGCCCTCTTGCTTTCCACAATCCACTGAGAAAACAAGTCACCCCTGATTGAGTTTACTGCTCACTCTCTGGGGAGCAGGAGAGCGGGGCCTACCTGCTGGGTGTGTGGTGCCTACATCCTGGTCTGTCACCCAAGAGGGGCCCCACATGTGCTTGTTAGGTAGGTCACTGCTGAGGAGACACACACAGGCAGCCTGTCGTGAGAATCTGAGCGATCACGTGGTGTTGCGGTACACAGGAATGCGGGGATGCACGCCTGAGGGTGTGTGCAGGCCCATGCACAGGTCCATGTGTCCAATATGGGTGCACGTGTTTGCCTGTGTACACACGTACCTACCTGAGCACACAGCTTTTTGGCTGCACATTACGTCTTGCTCTCAAGTCCAAAGAGCAACCTTTTCCCTTGACCTCCAGCTCATCCCTCTGCTGCTCTATACCCAGCCTACAGGTCTGTTCCCCCCACACACACCCCACCTCCAACAGGCCCACCCCATCCCCCACAGGCCCACCCCCCCTCCACAGGACCACTCTACCCCCTACAGGTCTACCCCATCCCCCACCCTCAGCCCCCACAAGCCCACTCTACCCCCCACAGGCTCACCCCATCCCCCACAGGCCCATCCTCAGCCCCCACAGGCCCACCCTCAGCCCCTACAGACCCACCCTCAGCCCCCACAGGCCCACTCCACCCCCCACAGACCCACCCTCAGCCCCCACAGGCCCACTCCACCCCCACAGGCCCACCCTCAGTAGCTGTCCCACAGTTCACTCTGATATTCTCCCAACAACCATGAGGCCTACTGGTCTGGAAAAATGGGGACAAGGGCTCTGGGGTTTCAGTGTTGCTGTCACAGGGGACAAACCTGGCACACGGAGAATCTGTAGTGTCTCCCCATAACAGCAAAGAGGGCGGTGGACAGCAGGCTGCAGCCATGCCAGGAACTCAGGGTTGGAGTTGCTAGTATGAGCAAACATGTGCAGGTGCGTGCATCCTTGTCCCCCACCTGTGGAGGTCAGAGGTCGATTTGCAGGAACGGATTCTGTCCTGAGAATGGGATTCAGTGCAGCAGGCTTGGTGGCTGGGGCTTGACTCCCTGAGCCATCTTGCCTGCTTTCCACCTCTTCTTTTGAATCTCTCACTGAGCTGGAGCTCACTGATTGAGACTGGCCGGCCACTGAGCCTCCCGGGATCTGTGGGTCTGCCTCCCAGCACTGCGATTGCAGAATTGGTCCCGCCTGGCTCTTTTCCTGGGCGCTGGGGATTGGAACTCAGGTTCTCAGGCTTGCACAGTGAGCCCTTTACCCTTGGAGCACTCACGGGGGTTGGGCTGGACCCTCCACAGATTCTTGAAGGTCGAATACTCTTGAACTCAAAGCCACAGCCCTCTCAACACCACCTCCAGACGTATGCACTCTTTCTGCTCTCCCTGCCCTGCTTTGTGGCTGTCTTTACACACGGAGGCGCATTCTGCCCTATGACCTTTGCACCTGTTGTCTCTCTGCCTGATGTATTCTGTCCCTAAATCATCTATGGCTGACCCCCGGCTTGATCCTCAGTTCAAAGGCTGTCTCCTTAGAGAGACCCTGTAAGGAGCTGTCTCAAGCCTGCCCAGCCACTCACTGCCATCTTTAGTGTGAAGGAAGTCCGGCATTCCCAGTGCCACGCCCAGCGTTAGCCGATCTCATCACGATGGTCCAGGGAAGCCCAGCCCAGCTCCGGTAAGAGATTGAGGGGCTGTGGAAGGAAGGGAAGGCCAGGGCAGCGAGCCTCCACATTACCCCATGTAATCAAGCTCTTGCTATGCCCATCTTCACTTAAGCTCCAGCCATCCGGTGACCCTGAGGGCATGGCTCTGCCCCGCTCCCAGTCTGGTGATCTTTTGGGATGAAGGTCTGAGCCTTAGATTCGGGGGTTGGGCTGTCTACAGCACTGCCATGCAGAGCCTCTGGGTCTGTGCCAGCTGCCCCATGCCCTGTCATGTCGCTTCCTTCCCCCATCCCATGTCCTGGAGTAGCTTCCTTGGGGTGCCCTCGGAACTCTGCCACCCTGATTCTGCTCTTTGCTGCTTCGTTTCTGTGGGTGGCTGAGCCCCAAGTGCTGGAGCAATATGGCTCCTTTCTGCAAATCACTGTCTGAAAGGAGAAGCCAGGACCAGACCCTTATCTTCCCCTGTGTGCTATCCCTGGAGCCCCAGGGGTCTGAATGACAGAGCCTCACCTTCAGTCGTGGGGTCCACCCAACATTTGCCCAAAAGGCTGGACTCGGTGACGTGGCAGTGGCTTCTGATGGCAATGGAGTCCATGCTGAGTTTCCGGATGTGGGATGGTAGGTGCCCTAGGCCTAAGGTCCACTGCTCTTCCCTCCCCAATCCTGACACAGAAAACCTGGGGTGCAGCCTTGCAAAGTCCACAAAGGAGAGCAGAAGGAACGGGGTAACAGGACGGGAACCTCCCTGCCCCAGGGCGCTGCTCTTAGTTTGGGATACTAGCTCTTAGATACTTCCGCTTGACGCTTGACGCTTGACGTGGCTACCTGTATCCTAGCCCCTGGGGTGGTCTTGCCGCAGGGGAGTGGTGACAAAGCTCTCTGCTCTGTGTGTAGGATGCTGGGGCCTGGTCAGGCTTTGCAGCTGATTTTGCATAGCCCGGCAGAGGGCCTTGTAATTGGGCCACTGGCTCTTTGGAAAGGCAGGGGCGGCCGGATCCTGTCTGAAGCCATCAGGGATGTGTGCGGGCCCTTCCTTCTCCGTTCTCTCCTCCCTTCTCCCTCCTCCTCCCCTCTTCCTCCCCCTTCCTGTAGCAGTCCTCCTCTGCCCTCCTCCCTGTCTTCCTCCTGCCCCTCCTCTCTCCACCATGCCTGTCAGGTTCCCTCACTACAGGCTGCTCCTTTTCACATCTCGTTTCCCTGGGTTGCTCTGACTCTTCTCAAGCCCATGTTTGCAGCTGGACAGTCGCACATGCTCTCCCCTCAGCCCCCAGGGCTCTCCTCAGCCAGAGGCAGGCAGTGAGATCTTCCCACACACACCCTCAGCCCCCTCCAACTTCCCTCTTCTTCCAGATCTTGAGGAGAGCTTGGTCTGTCCTAAGCTGTAACTCCTCAGATCTTTGTGTACTCCTCTCTCTCCATCCCCAGTGGGAACCCAAGCCCAAGAATGACAAAGCCTGGACGCTGGACAAAAAGGAAGCCATATCTGTGGATGCCCTGGTCTTTGCTTAAGAAAGAAAAAACAGATGTGGCCAATCTCTACATGCTAAGATTTGTGTTGTGCCCCATTCCTGGGTCCTAACTCAGTGCCCCTGCACAGATGCTAGTCTCTAGAGACCTGTATGTCTCACTGTGTGACTTTGGGTAAATTACCTAACTCCTCTGAGCTTCCATTTTCTTGACTATAAAATGGGTTCATGATAGGTTGCCTGAGGGTCCAAGGTAGTGAGCGTGCAAAGCACATACTTGGCACTCAGGGCACAGCAGGGTCCCTCCCCTTACTCTGTCAGAAGCCTGTTCTTGTCCTACCAGTCACAAGACCATGTGGCTGTGACCTTCACTCAGGACAATCCCCTGTCCCAACCTCCTCTGTAAGGACCAGCAGATGGAAAGAGGAGAGGGCCGGGTCTGTAGACAGGTGGACTGGGTTCAGAGTCTGAGAATCCTGCATGCCTGTGTGGCTGTGTGCATGCTCCTTGGCTTCTCTGTGCCTGACTGTCCTCTGGGATGGAGGAAGAGCACGGCCTGGCCTGTGCCTCGGGGCTCTGGAGGACCCCGCAGAGGGCGGCCATTCTTCCTAGGCAGCAGAAAGCTTTGCTGGAAGAGCACGGGATTAAGTATGCTTGTCACTTGGATCCCAGGAGCTCTGGCAACCGTGTGATGGAGAGAGTCAGACTGCTTTCAGAATATGGACAGAGCGTGGTCTCTGCTGCTCACGGTAGCCTTGAGCCTCAGCAAGTACCCGAGGCCCTGTGACAACAGACCCCAGAGGGTAGGAGAAAGACATGCTAGCTCTATCCCACAAATAAGTCCTGGCCACAGGGGTAATGTGACCTCCTCAGTGCTGCCTCAGCGACTCCAAATTCCCTCACTGAAGGCGAGCACCAGCTCCCCAAAGTCCCCACAGTAGGTCTCTGTGCCCCGCACGCTCGCCCAGTTTAATGAGCCCACACCCTGGTTGGGCAGACTCTTCAGTGACGCAGCTGTTTGTGTCACCCATGCTCCTCTTAGCGACCCCCAAAACCTCACCAAGCTGCACTAGGGCAGAGGTGGAGCCATTTCTTCGGTCTGTTGACATTTGTTCATGTCCCCCCAGGAAAAGTGACACCACATAGCTGGCATCCCAACAACAGAGACTGACAGAGGGCTATGGAAGGGGGTGCCTCAGCAGAGGGGGACAGAGGGCTGTAGAAGTGAGGTGCCCCAGCAGAGAGGGACAGAGGGTGGTGGAAGTGGAGAAACTGAGAAATGCAACCACCCAACTTGCCATAGGAATAGGAGGGAAAGCAGTTACCCCATCAGGGACATCTAATCATCAATGACCAAGGTTCCCATTGATACCGGGGACTAGAAGACACTAGAGGAAAGACACAAGGCTGCAGGACCTGAGAGGGGCAGTGTGTGATGTTAGCCAGAGAGTTAAGAAAGGCCTTGACTCCTGACTGGTGTGGGTTAGGGTGGGATGCCATCTTTAGGAGGCAGCCAAGCGCTTGAACAAAGGACCCTGAGACAGTTGGGAGAGGTGTTTCCTAAGAACCATGTTTTGTCAGAGTCAGAGGTGAGTTACTTTTCCAAGGTTTTTTGTTTTTTGTCAGGGATTCTCTGGAGGCCCCCAAACTATATAGTCTGTTTTGACTGCTCTTGGTTGCATACCAGAATTAGCTGCCAAGTCCCTAGACACTACACACGTTGGTTGCAGGACTAAAAAATGGAGATGGAGCAGAGTCAGAAGCCCTCTTCCTCCTGGCTGGCTCCTGTGCTGCTCTGAGATGCTACACAGGCTGGTGGGGTTAGATATTGCCAGGGGGGCTGCTCTGTTATGGACTGTGCATGATGAACTACCAACATGCTGAGCAAGTTGTGCCCGCTGGTACAGTAGCGGCGCTGGTTAAGGTGCAACCAACTAGCTTCTGCTAGTATCTGAGGCTGCTCCGCAGGAGGGAACTGAGGTTTGGTACTTCAAGTTGGGGCCAAGACCCATGGCAGGGAGTCTGCTGAACTATTAAATGAATGTGGGGGGCCTACAAACATTTGCCTTCTAAGCCCTTGGAATACTGCTTCTATTGGTATCAATAATACAAGGAAATGTCTTTTTTACAGTAGGTTGTGGTTACTATGGGGAATCGTAACCAGTAAAGTGGCTGAGAATAAGTGGCTGTTGCTGTGGCATCCAGACACAGATGGGAGAAAATCAGACATCTCTCTCAACCCACTCAGCGTCAGGGAACAGCCTTCTTACAAGAGGGAAGTGGAAGGAACGTAAGAGAAGACAGAGAGAAGGATGGTGTGCTGTGCTGTGTAGCTATTTCTTGCAAATTGAAACATTGTCTCCTGGAGGGAGTGGAGAGCAGCGAAGGTGCGCCTCAGGAAGCTAGGAAAAGCTATGAGACCCCTGACGCTCTGTGTAAGAGACGGCCCAGTGGTTAAGAGCACTGGCTGCTCTTGTGGAGGACCTGCATCCGGCTTCGGGCACCCACACCGGGCAGATCGCAACCCCTTGAACTCCAGCTCCTGGGGATCTGATGCCATCTTCTGGGTTTCACCAGTGCTGCACTCACGTGGTGTGCATGTGTACACCAATAAATAAAAAAAATTAAATCAAAGGAAAAGTACATAATACAAACAAACAAATGAAAAGAAGCTCACAGGCCCAGCGTGTGTGCTCTCAGCACTTGGGAGGCAGAGGGAGGCAAATCTCTGAGTTCGAGGGTCTATAGAGTAGGTTCCAGGACAGCCAGGGCTACACAGAAAAACCCTGTCTTGAAAAAAAAATCTGTGAGGGCCCTCCCAAACGCCATTCAAGAGTAAACAGATGGGGGGCGGCACTTGTGAGCGGAGCTGCCTACAAGTTGCGCAGAGAAGTCTCCCTAAGGAGTAGCTTTTGTGACTCATCTGCTGTGCGGGCTTGGAGTTTTCCTGTTGCGGTCACCCTGAGTCACCCAGGGGTCCATAAATAGCCCCTCCCCTAAGTGCTAGTTTGGTTCCTGATAAAACACTTTGAGCAAAAGCTCTTGGGAAGGGCAGTCTCTCCTTGGTTTTACATCTCACAGTCCATCCCTGAGGATGGAACTGAAGTGACGAACATGGAGGTGTGAACTGGCTAGTCCCCCACCTCACTCCCACCCCCAGGCTTGCTCAGCTTGCTCATACAGCACAAGCCCATGGGCCCCCAGGTGGGGCTGAGGCATTCCCCACAACTCCCAGCACCTACGTGGTGGTTGACTGCCATCTTTAATTCCCTCTTCTGGCCTCAGTAAGCACCAGACACGTATGTTATCCACAAACGTGTACATGGACAAAGCACTCATACACATAAAATAAAACAATTTGTTGTTGTTGTTTGAGACAGGGTTTGTTCTTTGTGTAGTCTTGGATGTCCTGGATTCACTTTGTAGATCAGGCTGGCCTTGAACTCTCAGAGATCTGCCTCTGCCTCCCAGAGTGCTGGGATTATAGGTGTGCACAACTGTGCCCAGCTAATAAAACAATTTTTTTAAAAAGAAAATGTTCCACAGACTTGCCTACAGGTCAATCTGATGGAAGCATTTTCTCAGTTGAGGTTCCTTCTTCCCAGATGACCCCAGCTTATGTCGAGTTGACAGAAAATGGGACAACACACCTTTGTTCCTACAGGTAAGCCCCAGAACCGATTAGTTCAGTGAGCTAGACTTCAGTGGGGTGGTTTCTTTGGCTGTCGTCAGTACTCTGTATTTGGGTGACTCATCTGGGCTTATGTCTCTAGAAAAGTGACATAACACAATGGATCTCCTTCCCTTCCTTCTCTGCTTCCTCCTTCTGAGAGAGGGTCTCTATTGTGTAGCTCTGGCTGTCCCAAAACTTGCTATATAGACCAGGCTGGCCTCAAACTCACAGAGCTCTGGCTGCCTCTGCCTCCTGAGTTCTGGTATTGAAGGCATGTGCCACCATGCCAGTCATAAATCCTGTTTCTTTATATACTAACCAAAACATAGGTGGGTGGGTGGACTTGCCACTGTGCACAAACGAATGTCAGAGAACCGCCCTCTGGACTCTGTCTCTCCTACCTAGGGTTCAAGGAATTGAAGTCAGGCTACCAGGCTCGTGCAGAAACCATTTCACTCAGCTGAGCCATCTCCATAGGCCCCCAAAACATTTTGTAATGCGAAAAAGGCCAGCGTTTTTGCTTCTCCTCCATTGCCGCCTTGTCGCTCACACGGTTCTTGAAGCTTACAGCCAACGCATCCACTTCAGACTCCATAGCATGCTCACAGTGAAACGAGTTATACAAGACCTACACACCAGACAGTGGAAGTTTCCTCACTGTGGGCCACACAAAATAGCCACTCCCCACCATCTGGGGCTGTCTGGTACCTGTATGAATTCTCACTTAGAAAAGATAGAAGATCTGATCCAGGAAGGAAGTGCTGGCACCTGTCACAGAACAGCTCAGTGGTGGCAGGAGCAGCTTCAGGCATGGTTTGATCCAGAAGCTTATGACTTTGGAGCAATGGCTTGGCTTCTCTTCCATTCCTTCCACCTTTATCCTCCTCACAGTGTTGGCTGGGTGAGCCCCCTTGGGTGGATGGATGCTGGGTCGCAGTACCCCGACAGCAGTATTGGCAAGCAGGAGCAGCTCTGGGGCTGTGAAGGGAGCATCTGCAGCTCCTCAGGGGTGTTTGGACATCTATGCGAGAGGCTCAAAGGAGTCTTCCATCCCGAGGCTATTGTGTATCCCTTTCCTCCAAGACTGAAACACAAGCTGCTTAAGTTGAGGAAAGCAAACTCAGAATGGCGTCAGGAAGTCCCTGAAACCGACCAGGTTCTCTAAGTGCCTTCTGGCCAAGATGTAAACAAGTAAAGCTGCTGAGAGACAGTCTCAGACTCCAGCAGCCTGGAAGAAGTACAGACCAGCTGAGGTCACTGGAAGAGGCTTAGACCAGCTGAGTCACCTGGAAAAGATGCTCTCCAGCCTTTTGAGCTGTCTGCAGACCCTGCAGGATGCTCCAGCTTCCCAGCCTTGTGAGCTGTCACTCATGCTGGGGTGGACCTTGCTGATGCAGCTCTCTTTGAGTAGTTTCTGTTCTTGTAAGTAACCCCTCACCCACATTCTTGTAGGTAACCCCAGTTAAACTCAGTGGTTTACCACATGGGACTTTGGTGGTGTTCACACTTTGGTCAATGCCGTGAGCTTCTTCTCTGGGGTGAATGGAAATGTATGTTGCATCACCCCAGGAAAAGCTTTGTCATGCAACAGAGACACAAACAGAACCAACTAGAAGGGTGGCCTGGAGGGAGGAGTAGGGCCTCAGAGTAGCCCCACGACTAAGGACTAAGGCCACAGAGGATGGTATGAACAGGAGAGGTCACAGCAGTGAGCCAGGGGAGTTCAAGAGGCACTGCACGCACAGAGCACAGGACCTGTGCTCACTGGCTGCTGACCGGCCACAGCCACAGTCCTGAGCCCAGTCACCACCTAGCCATGGGACCAGAGTGTCTCCATTCCAAGCCAAGGCCAGCCAGCCCTGCTGGCAGCTGGGTGGTGTGTCTCCCTACACACCCCCAAATGTCTGAGGAAGAGAGGCGTTCCAGACAAGGCAAGCCCTTGTCTCTCCCTCTCATCTGGGCTGTGTGTCTGGCCACCCAGCCATCCTTCTTCCTCTGGCAGGAAAGCCATTAGGCTGCAGGCCCCCCAAGCACCGGCTGCAGCCTCAGCACTAAGTGCATTTGCACCCATTAGTGAGAAGCCCAGGCTGGCTAGCCGGGGCTAATGCACAGCCCACCCTCACCCCACTCCCGGGGGACTCCCAGCCCAAGCCCCAGCCATGTGCTCTAAGAACCTGGGGCTCTAGGACCCACATGAACAGTCTGGGCGGCCAGTCAGTCAGCCTGCCCCCACTCTTAGGGGCTGCATTCCACGTGGGAGATGGCCCCTGCTTGTCACGAGCAGGAGGGCACCAGAGGGGACAGCTGTGACTGCTTGGGTGGCCGGAGGAAACTCCAGAAGCTCAGAGCCTTGTGTTACCACAGATTAAAAAAGGCAGAATGTGCACATGTCCGTGCATGTGTGTGTGGAGGCCAGAGATTGACACTAGTGTGCTCCAAGTCCCTCTCCAGACCTTATCTCCTGAGACAGGATCCAGCCATGCAGTTGGAGCTTGGCTGAGCTGGCTGGCCAGTGAACCCCAGAGAGCTTCCATGCACAGCTTTCTGCGTGGGTGTTAGGGACTGACTATCTCCCAAGCTCTGTCTTATCTTTTTGAAAACTGTATATTTTGAGGAGCTAATCATCTCCACCTGGGCCTCAGGTTTTATGTTAAGATGACTCTTGGTGAATCAGAGGTGTAGACTGCTGAGGCAGAGGAGCAGCGGATTGTCCCCAGTGAGTCAGCTCGCCCTGATGGAGCGTCCCGGTGAGTCACACATGAGAAAGTCCAGTGAGAATCTGCTGCTCCTCAGCAACCCAGAGTCTGTGGGGAGGGGCCCCTGAGAGCCCACTGTGTCCCACTCTCCCCTCATTACCCCTAAAAGAGATCAGACTCAGCCCTTGGGAGGCAGAGGCAGACAGAGCTCCGAGTTTGAGGCAAGCCTGGTCTACATGGTGAGTTCCAGGACAGCCAGGGCTACACAGAGAAACCAAAACACAAACAACCCCCCCCCCCAAAAAAACTGGAGAGAGTGCTCTATCTATAAATGCTTGGTGCTTAAACCGAGGCCCAACTTCAATCCCCAGCACCCATGGAAAAGGCCCTCAGGTATAATCGAAGAAGACACTCAGCATTGAACCCTGGCCCCATATGAATGCACACCTACTCACCCACAGAAACACACACACACACATAGAGCAAGTGACAATGAGACAGTAAAATCAGAAATAGAAATTGTTGGGAGGTGGTGTTGCACACCTTTAATCCCAGCACTCGGGGGACAGAGGCAGGCAGATCTTTGAGTCTGAAGCCAGCTTGGTCTACAGAAGAAGTTCTATGGCAGCCGAGGCTACGCAAAGAAACCCTGTCTTGAAAAAAATAGAGAAACAAACAAAAATCAGAATATAAATAATGTGCTTAAGGTCACACAGGATCTGAGCTCAGGATGGCCACCAGGGATAGAGAGGGGCAAGGGCAGTCAAGACTGTTCTGTGTGTCCTTGGTTGAAGAGGGTGTGGTGCATGAATCCTTTCCTCTCAGGCATCACGGGCCGAGGGGACACTTCTGCTGTGCTGGCTCTTGGGAACTCCCTAGCCCTCCTAGCAGTGAGACCTCTGCAGGCAAGATGTGTGCTCTGGATGTGCTCCCCATAGAGTTCCCCACCGCTACTGCCTTAGCGAGCAGGACACCTGCCTGGTGGAGGGCTTTGCTTGCCATGGGTGCTTAGGCCCATTTCCTGTGACTCCAGTAGCCCAACCCATCGACCTGCTCCTTACTCATCTGCCCATCCACCATGACGCTCAGGCTGCGGATCCATCTTCAGAGCCTCGTCCACCCTCACTTGGTCCAACATGGCATCTGTTCAGCTTCCGGCTCTGCGCCTGCCATCCCCCACAGCCTACATCTGTTTGCCTCTTAGCTTATGTAATTGAGCCCCAAATGGTCTGAAAAGGTGGGGTATGGGCCTTCCAGAACTTTCCGGGTGCTCCCAGGAGTACACCTATGTCTCTCACACACAGCTCTGAGGGCTGAGAGCTGCAGAGAGAGAGTCAAAGTCTGCGTAGCTCATCCTGGCAATCCTCCTGCCTCAGCCTTCCCAGTGTAGGGATCATGGGTATGCTCCCCCATCCCACCCTGCCCCCGCCCACCACCAGCAGGCAGCAGCAGGACCCAGATTTTAATTTTGTTTCCTTCTTGGTCTTGGGGTAACTGTCAGTGGAACACAGGGGGGCCCCAGCTGTCCTGCCGGGCTGAGGGGAGCAAGACTTTTTTGGTGGAGTCCACCCCAGAGTTCAGACCTCCCTCCAAGTCCTGGACCCCTGGCCACCTGGGATTCTCACTCCCCCCTCTCCACCCCCATCATCACAGGGCCTGTCTCTGCTCCCTCCAGACAAGCAGGGCAGGTCCTGAGGGCTGAGGCAGTCTCTCGCCTGGCTGCCACGCTGTCCTCCCTGCTCCTCCACGCCTTTTCATTGCCCATCTTGCTTGCAAACCCATGTGTCTATGCCCCCCACCCCCAGCCCTGGACCCTGGCCACCAGCCACAGGGAGACCTGCAGCTTGCTCTGCATGGTTAAAATGGAATCCATCCCAGCAGGGTTGCGCAGGAACCTGCACTCCGAGTACCCCTCCTCAGAGCCAGGGATTAGGCCCCCAAACCCACACATGCCAAATGCGCCTGCTTGGACCTCAGCTCAATACCCACCTCATCAGCCACTGAACCGGTTGCTGATCCATCTATTTCCTGTCCTTGCCACTGGCTCTAGGTTTAGACCCTCATAGAAGGTTCTCACTGCTCACCCAGAATCTGTTCCTTGGCCATAACAGTCTTTTCTCATTTGTGCTCTGGGAAGGAACTCATCCCTCAAACCCCAACTTGGGGTGCATGGTAGTGCCTGCCTTTAATCCTAGCACTCTGGAGGCAGAGGCCACTGCCTCTCTGTGAGTGTGAGGTCAGCCTGATTTACATAGCCAGCTCTGAGCCCACCAGGGCTATATGTTGAGACTTTGTCAACAAACAAAAGGCCGCCCCCATGCTCACTCACTCCTGCCTTGTGAGAATGGTTTCTTCTGCTCTTCTAGAGGCAGTACAGCATCAGGCTCGGCTCTGCCCCCAGCACCTCCTCTTAACACGGGCCAGGGCCTTTCTACTGTGGGCACAGCCTTCTTTGTAGGGCTCTCTGACTGATGGCTGGCTTGACCACTCCTCCAGCCTCAGGGCCCTGGGATCCAGGGTGGGGCTTCCCCATGTGGCTCAGCCACTGTGCCATTCCCCTGGAGACTGTCCCACGCATGACCAACATTGGCTGTGGAGGGAAAGGGCCACCGCCTGGTGTGAGCAAGGACAGTGAGGTCCACTGTGAGAGCATGCTGGTGGGTCCTGATGCTGCCCCCCGCCCCCAGGTCTGGCTCAGTTCCGAGGACAGCAGAGTGCCTGCAAGGCGGGAGGCCTGGCCCCAGCTGCACAGCCCAGGCAGGATCTCTTGATGTCTGAGCTGCTCAGGAGAGGCGGAGACAGCAGTGCCTGGGAGATGGTCTCCATGGCAACCACTGCCACTCATTCCCCATCTCTTATGTAAATTAGTTACAATTTTATTAGTGTACAGAATTTCAGGAGGCCAAAATCTGCCTTGGAAAGGAACAGGACTGGGAAGACAGAGACAAGTGTCAAGGGCTTCCTAGTCCCCCAGGGACTGCAACTCTGTGATGTGTCCACAGGGAGTGATGGCCACATGTCCTCATCTGTCTGCTAGCCAGCCACTGGGGTTGGGGTCAGTCCATCCCTGGAGAGGAAAAGGCGTCTGTTTCCCTACCACTGGCCTCCCAAAGCAGCCTGAGAGACCCCACCTCACACAGCTGAGGTTGTTAGCTGGACTGCTAGAACCCCAGTCAGTGTGGATGAGATCGCTTGCTTTCTCTCTCACTGCAGATCAAAGGGTCAAAGTTCATGGGGCACTGGTGCACATCAGCAGACAGGTGAGGCCCACAGGGCTTTGGGCTTCTGGATAGACCACAGGACCCTGGCTACAAGACCCATGCAAGGGGCCACTGCCTGTGACCTCGCTTCTGCGGGCAGGTGTGTGTGGTGGTGACGCAAGGTTATGGCTTCCAGGTTCCCAAGGCTCTCAGTCATGCCTGCAACACGAGTGACACATCCTTTTCCCCAAAGAGAGGAAAAAAGGGACAGATTTGTCTTTTTCCTAAGGCTGTTGTTAAAATTAGTTGTGCCTCCTATGGCACATGCCACTGTGTGCCCCTGAGGTGCCTGTTTCTCCCTGCAAAGCTTGCTCTGGGGAGCTCAGGGCCCAGCAAGACACCTGTCAAAAGCCACACCAGAGGCAGTGTGGCACGGCACGCTAGGGGTGGATCTGGGTCAGGCTAAGCCTCACAGGTGTGGTCCTCAGGCCTGAACAGGGCAGAGGCCTCGTGGCTGAGGGAACTGCTCAACAGAGCTTGGATGTTAGCATAGACTCCTGCAGGAGGATAGAGCAGGAACGACGGGAGGGGGAGGGGAGGCATTGGCCGGTTGATGGAAAGAAAGAAGGATGAACAACGGAGGAGAGAGGAGAGAATGGTGGGGAAGATGGAAGAGGGATGGAGAATGGCAGCTTGATGTGTGGCGCTGTGCACAGAAGGGTGGACAAAGGAATGGGTGGAAGGATGGCGGGACGGTGGCAGAAAAGGAGCGGGCTGAATGGCCAAGTTGATAGAGTAATGGGTGAAGGGTGGCTGGGAGACTGTCACTGTGGCCAGGCTTGTGTGCTGGGGCAGTGGAGACGGGGCTCCAACTACAGCTTTGCATCAAATCCTTGCACTTTGCGGAAGCATCAGATCCTGCTGAGCCTTGGCTCTCTTGCCTGGAGAATGAGAAACGGGAAATGGCCTATGGCCTCTAACACCTTTAAAGCATCCAGGACAGCCCGTACACACAGTACAGACTAAATACGTGTTCACTCTTACGGTGACACACAGGAAGATGATTCTGGGTCTTCTCTTGGGGCTCTGAGTCAGCTGGGCAGGGCGGCCAGTCCCGACTCAGCTCCCCTGGGAGGAACCTCTGTGCAAGGAAGGTGGAGAGGGTGGAAACAGGTTGGCATTTTTCATCTGGGGCCCTGGCTCGGGCCCCCAGGTGGGCAGCCTTGGATGGCAGGCGGGAGAAAGAGGGTGGTCAGGGAAGGCTAGGCCTTGTGGGGGCTGGAGTCCAGGGAGAAGAGGATGATTGGTGCCCCGAGATTTTGGCCCTGACAACTGCAAAGGACACACAGTGAGGGCAAGGAGGGTGAGAGGTCCGGAGGGGTGAGGGGAAGCCCTGCCTCCTGATCACTCTGGACTCCTCGGGCAGGCGAGTTTCCAGTAGTGCTTTCCACCTCTTATTGTGACGAGCTGTGGTGTGAGCTGGCCCCAGCTGGGCAGACACAGATGTATCCTCATGGGCCCATGGTGGCCCGCCTTTCCCGGTAGGATGGAGCAGCCGCCGCTGCTGTGTCTCAGGCTGTCTGGGAAAGCACACGGAGGGTGCTGGCCTACGCCCTCCCAGGCCTCCGCCCTCACCAGCCTGTGACCTGAACAGTCCCTGTGTCCAATGGTCTGAAGGCTCCACAGTGTGGCAAAAAGCCAGACCGTTCCCGTGCCCTATTCCACGAAGGAAGGGAAGGGACTCCCCAGATTCATGGGGCTTAATTTTCAGTCTAAGGCCATCTGTGAGGCCAGGTCACCCGCAGCTCTCCTCAAACTGACAGGAAGGCCACACATCCATGGAGGTGCCGTGTCCCTTGCCCTCCAGCTGCCATGTTTCATAGCCCAAAGGCCAAGCCTCCTGACAGGCATGGGCCCGCCCACCCTGTTCCGTGGTGTGTCTTACTAATTATGCCACACACCGGAAAACTTAATTAAATCGATGCCTGGTGTGTAATTTCCACTAGTTTGGAAGTCGGGGGAAATCAAACAAACATCCACATGGCCCTGACAGCCCACAGCACCTCACTGACTTCCACAGGCCTGGCTCGGGTCCTGCCCTGTGTGGCTGTGCTGAGGCCTCACGATCCTAGCAGCTGTTACACATGTGCACATATATCTACCCCGTATGTACACATTCATCCACCCCACATACAGACACACACATCCACCCCGAATCCATTCACACACATACACACACAAATCCACTCACACCCACATACATATATATACCCCCAAACACACACACACACAGTTATAAACCCACACATACACCCAGCATACATACACCCCACATGCACACACATACCTCACACAATGCATATATACCCGGCATGTATACACACACACACACACACACACACGTATACCCTATATATATACACCCACATGTGCTCACATGCACACACACAAACACACACTACACTATGCATTCACACACATGCTAAATGTAAACAAACCAAGCACTCCACGGAAACACACAGACATGCCTGTCAGAAGGTATCAGGAGCAGCTGGGCCGTGGTGGCTTGCGGGACACTGGGACCCTGGCTCTGTGCTCAGTCTCTCCAGGCATCCTCTCTCCATTCCTGCTGGGCCACCTGATCTTCTCTGTGCACGAGGTGATCTCAACCGCAGCATGTGTCTGGGAAGGGAACGAAGAGAAAAAAAGGACAACAGAGGAACCCAGTGAGTCCAAGGGTCCCACAACACCCCTTCGGGGCCTACGTGGGTACAGAACAAGGCATCCGGGGGTCAGGTGCAGAGAGGGTGAGGTGTAGGCAGAGCCTGGCAGCCTTTGTCAAGTGGAGAAGCTGGGACCTGGGCTGTGAAGTCAGTGACCAAGGCCCTGACAAACTTGGCCACTGGATCAAGGTGAGGCCGGTCTACCATGGGCAATCTCTCAGGAAGGTGACTGCTATAGAGGGGCTACGGAAGCCAGAGAGGCCGGACAGCACCAGGGAGTGTGGGACAGACCCCAGCAGGCAGCTCCATGTTGAAGACCACGGGCTGAGCATACCCCAGTGAGGGACACCCACTGAAGGAGGCTCAGACCTCACCCCGCCCACTTACCCACAATGCCACCCCTCCCCACAGGCCATAGAAGCTTCCAGGTACACACTGAAGGCTTGGAGTGGAAACTCTGGGTGGAGGAAACACAGGGTTGCTTATGAAGAGGTTAGGCAGTTCGGGCAGGGTTGCATGCACTCTAAGGCTGGACATGCCTCTGCTGCATGTAGAGGCCACCATGCCACCTTAGAGACACGCCACTGCAGACCGGGTGTGTGAGGACCACACCTGCCTCTTCTGGGAGAGGGAGGAGGTCACAAGCCACTCCTGAGCCAATGAGGGGGGTTCTTCCACGTACCTGGGTGCTACTCCTTCAGTGTCCCTTGCTACCTCTTGCCCAGCCTGGCCGACACCCTTCCCCGGTCACCTGTCCAGCCTGGGCTCAGCTGACTGCAGGGGTTGGAATCCTGCCTGATGGGATTGCAGGCTTTTCTGCATTTCCCTAGCTTCCTTCTGAGACCATGCTTCTAGGTCCTTCTCCCAATTCAGGTTTTTGGTACAAAGCCACCTTCTGGAGAATCCTGGCCCCGCCTCTTACGCTGATGAGGGCTGGAGCCAGGAACCTTCCTGTGAATCCAGGCAGGCCCAGAAAGAGGCTCAGAGGGAGTCATCCCATGGCCTGAATCTAGCCAGAAGGACAGTTTGGCTCCCTGCCAGATGTCAAGGACCAGCCAGGGACTCCTGGTTATAATTCTACAGAAGCCAGGTTCACCCTTAGGCGACAGCGGGTGATGCCTTCGGCATGCTTGGCTGGGGAGCAGCCTGCTCATCCTGGGACCCCTGCCTTGCTAGGTCTCCAACATGGGGGGCAGGGCGGGGTCTCATGGTTGGTCCTCAGCATATTTGTGCCCCAGAAATTTCCTTCTCCCTCTCCTTATTCTCATCCTTTTCAGCCCTCTGCAGCCCCCACGCCCACCCCTCACCCCTGTCTCCCTCTCCCTCCCTCCCTTCTGCCCCTCCCTGCCCTCTGGTCCAGGCTCTGGGCCCTGCCCTTCATCTGGCTCCAGCTCTCTCTGAGGCTTCTCCTCTGGCCTTTTCTCCTCCCCAGCTCTTTCCTCTCCACCTCACTCTGGCCCAGGGAGGGGCTGGCGGCCCATGATTTGCAGTTCCCAGGGCAGTCGTCCGAGGCTGCACATCTGGATCCTTAGGACGCTCTGGAAATCAAGAGGCTGCCTGAGCGGGCGAAGTGCCCCCCTCCTTCCCCAGCTCCCCCTCCTCCCCACCCCCGGCCGGTATTTTTAGCTCTGCAGAGCATCAGTGTGCTGGGCCGGTGAAGCCTGGATGAGGCTTTATCTGTTGTGACAGCCCCAAGGGCAGTGGCAGAGCCGCTTTTTGCTTCTTGAGTTGGGGTGCTCCTCTCCGGGTGGAGCCTCAGGGGCTGGGCTCAGCTGGAGGGGCCAGCTGTCTCTGTCCAGGCCCGCTGGACCCTGTCCCTTCCTCTGGCCTGCCCTGGCCTTTGTCCCTGGAAGGCTCTACCCGGAGCCACCCATCGCACTGGCTCTAGCCTCCCTCCCTTCTTTTGTCCTGGCTTTTCCTTTGCTGGATTCAGCCCTCTTGGCCCAAGCCTTCCCTTCCCTCTCCATCGGCTTCTTTCCCTGCTTTCTTGAAGACATCAGTGAGCACAGGACTCTGAGGCCTGTCCAGTCCTGTCCATCCTGCTCTCTGGTACCTGGCCCTGCCCGATGTTCCCTATTCCATCTCCCTTTGCCCTTGGCAGCCTCTGGTGGACACAGGGCTAGGTAGAAAGGAAAATAAAGCCCCTGAGCCCTGGCCTCCCAGGCATTATCTTCAGCAAGGCCCCTGGACATTTCCAGGAGTCAGGAGGGTCCAGCCTGGTCCCTGTGGGTCCCCAAGTTGTCTCCAAAAGGAGCCTCTTGACTAGGCCGGTCAATGACCCTCAGATGTCCCTTCAGGGACTTCCCATACAGCCCCCACCTGAACTTCCCCTCCGTGGGGTCTCCCGGAACACAGCCCCTCTGTGCTCAGTACTCTGCACACCTGTCTGGTCCTGTCACAGCCTGTGCTAGCGCTGCAGAGCCGCGGGGCAGACAGCGTGGCTCCAGGGACGCCGTGACTGCCCATGTCCAGGCCACTGGGTGTCAGCTCCCCCAGCCTGTGCCTCGAGCTCCCCGTGCAACCTTTGGACATTTGTCCAGGGTCTCAGAGGCCCTGAGGGGACCAGGCCCGTGCCCAGGGTCAAACAGCCCAGGCTTGTACGGGGGGGGGCGGGGGGGGACAAGACCTCCAGATTACTGCCTTCCTGCTTAAGCGACAGCTCTGACCCTGATCCAGCTGCCTGCTGGGGAGGGAGCCAGTCATGTGCCTTGCCTGCTCAGACCCTGTACCACAAGCTGGCTTTGTCCTCTCCAGACCTCCAGCACGGTACCCAGCCCACTCCACTTTAGGGCCCCACTTGATCCCCTTTTCTCTTCTTGGACTTTTGCTGCCAATGCCCTTCTTGCCCTCTGCCTCCAGAGCCCCTCCCCCAGTCCTAAATAGAGAGCTCCTCTCCCAGGTCTGCCTCCACAGCCCCTCCCCCAGGCCTTTCTCTGGACCCCCTCTCCCAGGTCTAAATATAGAGCCCCTCCCCCAGGACCGCCTCTACAGCCCCTCCCCCAGATCCATCTCTGGAGCCCTCCACCCAGGTCTCTCTTCTTATCCCTCTTATGGTGCAAAG
This sequence comes from Pachyuromys duprasi, assembly GCA_028658305.1. Lineage (NCBI taxonomy): Eukaryota > Metazoa > Chordata > Mammalia > Rodentia > Muridae > Pachyuromys > Pachyuromys duprasi. The sequence continues at coordinate 107,315,316 of CM053752.1, read as the reverse complement.
CCACCATGGTGGGCCAGGGTCACCTGTCCTGCAGTTCTCTCTGCATCAGCCCTCCCACTCTCCTTCACTCTCCTTCTTCTCCTATGTATCTGCCTAAACCCCTAACACACACCACGACATCACCCACCACATACACACATGCCACACCTATAACACACGCCACACACACACACCACACACACACCTACATTACCCATACTACCCCTGACACCTCTGCTAAACTCACACACACACACACATACCATGAATAACACACACACCTACATCACTCCCACTCCCCTACACACACCTATACTACATTCACACACGCACGCACGGGCCCCAGAGCTGTACTGAGACACCCACTCCGCAAGCCCAGTATGGATGCTGAGACTAGCCCCACAGGAGGCTGTGAGGACGGGGGACACTTTGGTGGCCTCTGGAGCTCCATTTCTTAGGTTATTTTTTTCTTTTGTTTTTTGTTTTTGTTTGTTTTGTTTTTTAAGACAGGGTTTCTCTCTATTGCTCTGACTGTCCTGGACTCACTTTGCAGACCAGATTTGCCTTGAACTCACAGAGATCTGCTTGGCTCTGCCTCCTGAGCGCTAAAGGTACCATTTCTAAGTCTTAGGCAGGCTCCCGCCCCCAGGGATGTCTAGTGTCCGTCACCATGCTGTGAAAGTGTGGCCTGGCCACTCCCCGGGCTGTGCTATGGACCTGAAGGGACCCTCCACACAGGATGGTCCTCAAACGCCTGGACTGCTGACCCAGGGAGCCTCGTCCGTGGTCAGTCACCAAGCGTGGGAACTGAGCTGAGCTGACATGATCGGAGAAGACACTGTCCACATGTGGGGGTCGGGGAAGACAGAGGACGCACCCTTGACTCCTGTGGCAAGCAGGACAGCCTGACGGAAGGCCCCGGAACTCTGCCTCCTCCCCCATCAGCTCCCCTTCTCTTCCTGTCTCACGGGTGGGCCGACAGGGCTCCTTTCCGAAGGGACACTGTCCTGTTTAAGGTTGTGCCCCTTGCCTGATAGGATGAACAACTGAATGAGTGAGTGGCTGGGGTTGAGGGACAGTTAGGGCTCCTGGTGACAGAGTGTGTGTTCAGCTGGTTCTTTGCACACAGGGGGGAGGGGGGCTGTTCTGCCAGTCTCCCTGGCAAGCCAGGCAGTCTAGGGTCTGGCCCTGCTGCTCCTGGCAGGCCTTGGGCCATCCTTGCAGTGGGACCCTGTTGCTGCTGGTTTTTTTTTGTTTTTTTTTTTCCTGGGCTACACCCTGGTCAGGGCTGGCATCTTTCAGGTCTGGGGATGACCACTACCATGACGTCCATGGATCCTCGGGGCTGCCCATTCAACTGAAAATCTATCTGTGTCTCCTTCACGGGTGTCCCTGACCTCCGTCTCTGGCCCAGGCACTGTCAGCTTCAGTGTGTGCTCCCCTTCTCCATCCTGCTCTCCACTCAGAAGCCAGAGAGCAACTCGAGGCAAACCAGCCCCCAGCACCCAAACTGAAAACAAACAGAAGAGCCCAGCACTGCAGTCCCTCAGATTGCCAGGACACTTAGGAACGGGGTGGGGGACTGGGAAGCCGCCTCCGCAGGTAAGGGGCGTGCCATACAAGGATGAGGACCTGAATGCGGGTCTCCAGGACCCACGGAAAAGCGGGGCACAGAGATGTGCGCTTGTAATCCCAGCCCTGGGAGTGGGGTGTAAGACAGGCATGGACCAGGAGCTTGCTGGCCAGACAGCGATTGATGAGCTGCAAAGTCAGCAAGGGGCCCTGTCCAACAAAATAAAGTGTATCACAATTGGAAAAGACTCAGGATGTCAACCTCTGGCCTCCACACACATGCATGTGGTGGTACACACACGCACGTGTGCACACACACACACACACACACACACACACACACACACGCGCCTACTCACTCCAGGGCCTTTGTACCTGCTGTCTTCATTCTCGACTTCTCTTCCTAGCCTTCCCCAGCACTCTCTCTCTTTTTTACCCTGCCAAATTTAACCTCCCCCCCCCTTTCCAAATTCCAAGCCCTTGGCTCCCTGGGCGAGCCCCTCAGCACCCTGCACTCTGGCCATTCGCCATCTGTGTGCCTCCCCAAACCTTAGTGCTGGTCTGCATCTTATTCTTCTGTGAAATGTGAGCCTGGAAGATGCTACAGTTTTCCCTCCCGGTGCAGAGAGGAGTCTCTGACAAGAGTCTGTGCTCATTAAAATGGATGGGACCCAGGCAGGAGTCAATGCTATCGCCATCATTATTGCTCCGGAAGCCGGAGAAAGGTAGTGAAAGAGGGACCTAATGCAATTGCGTTTAGTACGCAAAACACAACCGCAGCCTAACCTGGCCTGTCTTCTGCCAAAGACCAAAGACCAGGCGCTTCTGCTGCTATGGTTACCAGGCACAGCTATGCTGAAGAAGGGCAAGGCCAGCTGGGCACATGAGACATGGCGATGATGGAGCCTGTTCCAAAGCAAGGCTGCCTGCCCCTTGCAGCCACTGAGCCCAGATGTAAAGGTAAGAGGGATAGAAATAAAATGGCCCATTTCCCTCTGTGCTACCAGAGGGCCAGGCTGGGCTCCTGGTGTCTCAGAGATTTGCAGATCACCAGTCTCTGCCCTCAGGGTAGCTGCTGGCAGCTGGGAGGAACCAAGGACAAGCATAGCTGTGTGTAAAAAAAACAACAGCAAGGGTTCACATGTGACCATAGCCAACTGTAGAGGGCACATGGAGGGCCAACTGTGGAGGGAGGGGTGGAAAGGTGGCCACATTCCTGCCCTCCTTCCTCTCCTCAACCCTGGCACCCTGCCACTGGTCTGAGCTAGCCCCAATGTCTGCCCCGTGGGGGACCCTAGACCCCAGCATCTGGAGCCTGAGGAGCCCCTTCCAGCAGCTCTAGTCTGAGGCCAGGAGAGAGAGGCTGCCTTAGGCCTTGCAGCTGGCAAAGGACAGAGCTCTGCGAAGAAGAAAGCCACCACGCTCCCCTGCAGTGCTGTCCTGATGACCTCCAGAGCCCTGTGGGGACTGACCACTGCGCCCCAATTAGCATTTGTAGGAACCTGGGGTCCACAGCCAAGGCTGTCTGCCATCCCTTGGCTCTAGGTTCCCAGGGCCTCAAGGACCCCATTATCACTGAACTGAAGAATGGTGACCCCCAGAGAGGGTCCAGCCCTAACTCTGCCACCTCAGGATGTGGCCTTCTTTGGAAATAAGTCTTTCCAGAAGTGGTCAAGTTAGCATGGGTCGCCCTGGGAGGTCTCTGCCAAGACCACTTTCCTTGTTCATAGAGGAGTATTGTCCACAGGGAGGGAAATTCGCAAAGGGAGTATGGTGGTGAAGACACCAGGAAAAAGGCAGGTGGAGGTCAGCAACAAAGTGTCAAAGAGCTGTCCTGCCCTGGGTCTACACTTGATTCTGGAGTCACCAGAACTCTGAGAAAATTAATACAACCACGAGTATTGCCGTCACCACTACCATCACAACCACCATCGCCTCGCCACTACCATCACCCGTTCTACTAATATCACCATCTCCACCATCACCGCCATCACACCTCCACCACCATCCTAAGTGTCACCCCACCACCTCCACCATCACCCCCACCCCCGCCGTCATGATCACCATCCTCGCCACACGGCCATCACTCCACCCTAACCCTCCACCATCATCTCTGGGTGAGTGCTGGTCAGCACACAGTCTGTTCCAGCTCTGGAGGTCGGAGGTCGTCGGCAGAGGGTGTCAGGAGAGCTGTTGCTCCCAGGCTTTGGGAAGGGCCTTTCTTTGCCTCCTCTAGGATCTGAGGACTTCAGGTGCTCCGCGACTTGTGGCTATGTCACCTGTCTCTCTGCCTCAGCCTAAATGTGCTTGTTTCCCCCCCCCCCCCACACACACACACTGTTTATTTGTGCATGTGCACATATCACAGCATGTGTGTGCACGTGCAGGAGTCAGATGACAATCTGTGGGACTCATCTTCCCCATTCTACCATGTGAATCCCAGCTTAAACATAGCTTGCCAGTCCGGGTGGCCACCTCACCTGCTGAGTCATCTCACTGGCCCATCTCATTTCATTTTATATTTATTTTCAAAGTTCCTATTTTATCTTGTGTGTGAACATTTTCCCTGTATGTGTGTCTGTGCACCATGACATGCATGCTTGGTGCCCAGAGAGGTCACAAGAGGGTGTCAGATTCCCCAGAACTGGAGTCAACAGATGGCTGTGAACCTCCATGTGGGTGCTGGGAATCAAATCCTGGTCCTCTGCAAGAGCAGCCAGTGTTCTGAACTGCTGGGTCAGCCCACCAGCCACCATCTCAACTCTTCTAAGGACCTCTGTGGTGACATTTAGACAGGAAGCTCCAGGTCCTTAAGCAGGTCTGCAAAGGCTCTTTTTACCAAATGAGGCCACATTCGAAGCCTCCTGGGGTTAACACAAAGACATATCTTTGGGTACACATGCAGCTCACAACAGCAGCATTGTGGGACAAACAGCCCTAGTCCCGACACTTCACCCGTGCCCAGTTTCTCAGACTACCTTCGGGACGGTGCCATCGTCCTTCAGCAGATGGCACCGGGCACTCTGGGAAGGGAAAAGTGCTCACTGGAGGTTCCATTTGGAAACTTCTGTGCCCCGACTCCTTTGGCTTGCCCTTCCTCAGCCTTCTGGGGAGAAAGAACATTTCACAGAATCACAGAAGAAACAACTGTCGTAGGAGGAATCGGGGGAGGCAAGCTCTGGGGTCTCGCTCGAGGTGCGCCTCTGAGTAAGCCAGTCTGTTCTTTGGGGTCTTGGCTTGCTTATTTGTCAAGAATGCAGCCTGGAGCTTCTATTTGTCACGGCCCTGAACTGCCCAGAGGTGTAACACCCTGACTGCCAGGCTGCTCTAAGCAGCTTGTTCTGAGGAAGGGAGTTTATAGAACACACACTGGTGATTTGCAGTCTTGGGGGCTCTGCACACCGCACCCCCTTTCCCTCGGCCTGCCCCTATCTTAGAGTGTCAGCAAGGACACTTTCTAAGCCTTGTCTGGGAGCCTTTTCTTCAGGCTGACTCCCAGCAGCACTAAAGATCTTTCTGTGATGCCCCGGGGCAACTTAAGAACTGGCCACGTGGACTGGACTCCAGAGTGCCTTGGAAGGTGAAGGTAGGGCTGAAGGAGCCCTTGCTAATTACCAAGAAATGACCAGGAGTCCCAGGGCTCAAGGCTCTGCCCTTGGAAGGACAATCAAAATAAAGCGAAACCCTCCTTCAGTCAGAAGGGCCTGACTTTGTTTCTGGGTCTAGGCAAGGGCTGGATGCGGTCTAGAGGTAGAGGGCTTTCTTTGTGCGAGGCCCTGGCTCCTCCCACAGCACCACAGGAAAAAACAACCTGGGTCATTCATTCGAATGGTTTGCAAATATATATGTATATATTTATTTCATAAAAGCCCATTTCCTGTGCCATAGGCTCATCCCCTCTGTCCTCTCTTTCTGGCCTCTCTGTCCAGGACCAGAGTCAGAACTGTTTGCATTTGGACTAATAAGGACCTAGGAGTCGGGGTTGGGGTGGGGGTGGGCAGAACTGCAAACTTCAATTAGCCTGGTGAGAGTAACATCTAGCAGGGGCTGAGGGTGAAGGCCTCCCACAAGCCTATCTGAGCCCAGTAGACCCCCCCCACCCCACCCCATGAAGGGCACCCCTATACGGGAGGTGCAGGAGACCGCGCAGCCAGGCCTACACGTGCTGAGTTAATCTCTCTTCACCTCAAAGCTGAGCCTGACTTCAAAGAACCCCGGGTCGGGACGTCTCTGGCTCAACCATCCTCGCCGGTTTCCTCCCTGCAGAAGCCTCTGGCAGGAAAATCTGGGACTGGGTTGTGTGACCTTGGGTCGGCTGCTCACCCTCTTAGGGAGCGGAGGCTAAGTGGGAAGGTTTGGGACAAATGATGGGATCTGGGAAGCTAAGCCCTACTGGGTGGCCGAATTGTTACTGCCTGGCTGCCTAGCCTAAGGTTACGCGGTCAGGAAGGGCCGAGAATTTTCTGGTCTCCATCTGGCTTAGTATTAAGAGCGTTCGGCGGCTCAGGGCCTGTTTCCACCAGCGTCCCCAGGAAATTGGCCTTCCCGAGAATGAAGTCATCTGCTCCTCTTTTATTTATTTATTTTTTTGTTGCTGCCTTTTTCTCCTTCAAGCATGAGTCCCCGGGCCTGTGCAAGTCCCTCTCCGCGGGCTGTCCCGGGGAGAAGGGGCTCTGAGAATAGGGGGACCCCGGGGTGCCACACGCCGTCCTGGGACAGGCCGAAGGTGAGCTCCCGGGCGGCCAGGGCGAACAATAACAGTAAATAACGCTGCCTCGTCAGCGTCATAAAAACGGAAACGCTTCCACTGTGTTTTAATAAGCGTCGCCCATCAATCTGCCTCCCCGCCGGCCGCGGGCACCGGGGAGGGTGCGGGAGGGGGACGAGGGGGCGCGAGCGGCCGGGGTCACGCGCGCCAGCCGGGCCGGGAGGCGGCCGAGCTGAGTAACTCGGTTGCCATGACGACGTGGCCGCGAGGAACAGGAAGCGGCAGAAATAGCTGCCGCCGCGGCGCGGCCCCTCCCCCCGCGAGCCCGTTGCCACGGCGACCGGGCGGGAGCGAGGCTGCGCGGGCGGCCTCCTGCTCGGCCGGCTGGCGCATGCGCGGTGCGCGGGCGGGTGGGCCTCGCCCCGCAGCCCCCGGGGCGGCCAGTGGGAACCGGAGCGACCCGAGGGCTCGTTGTCTGTCTCTGGAGCCGCCTCGTCTCTGCTTCTGGCAGAGGCGGTGCGTTCCAGGCGTGCAGAGGGAAGGGACATGGGCACCACGGTCCCCTATGTGTTTTGAGTGACAGCCGAGCCGGTCCGGGCTGGCCTCGCCGTGGGTGGGGCTCCTGGTGAAGGCCAGGATGCCTCCTCCCGGACCCCTTCTCCACGTGTCCGTTTCCCAGATGCAACCTGTGGCCTTGGCACCCTCCAGGTTCCCTCGTGTGCCAGAAAACAAGAACGTTCTCCCCAAAAGGTTGAGGGAAGCCTAGACGTTTCGTAACAAAAGCTCTCCCCCACACCCCATAATAGCTTGTTTATGTGGAAGCGGCTGCAGCCTTAGGGGTCTGAAGCTGGTGTGTGTTTGTTTGTTACGGGGACACACGTGATTGTATCTGAGGCCGTTCGTGGAGAATTTTCCTCTCTGTAGATTGTTTGGTTTGTTTTTAATAAGGGTCAGAGGTCTGGGCTTCTGTGGGGAAGGGGGAAGGGTCACCTCGGATGGCCGGGCCCAGGGGGTCCCAGGGGGACAGGTCACGGGGCCCGCAATGCTAGCTGAGGCCAGCAGCCAAAGCTGCTCCATCTGGCTCTGCTCCCGGCAGCCAGGCGCAGGCAGCCAGGCTCCAGGATGCTCCCTAGAGTGGAGCCCCATAGGGGGACCCCCTGGAACGGGGACTGGTCTCCCTGGGAGGACAGCTGTCATTTCTCAACTCTGGCCAAGAGAGAAAGAAGGGGGCTGCTGCTGTCTGAGCCTTCCTACAGTGCGCTCTATTCGGGTGGGCTTACGTGTGCAGCCTTCAGGTTGGCAGTGTGAAAAGAAGGGGGCCTGGGAGTCCGACTCCTGGCCAGCCAGCCCAGTGTCTGGACCGAGGGCTGCAGGCCACTTAAGAGCATCTCCACCCAGGAGAGGTGTGTGTGTCTTTCCCTCCTTCCTCACCTTGTACAGATGGGCGGGGTGTGACCTGAAGCAGCCCCTGCCTGGTGTCCAAAGACACTGCGTCCAGGTCTTGGGGTCATGGTTAACTCTCTTTAGGAGAAGCCATGAAGATGTGGGAAGGGGGTTGCTGAGAGCACTCGCCTGTAATCCGGAGAAGGCCCCTGTTCTTGAGGCCAAAGCATGCCTGGGAACCGAGCTCAGGAACTGGGCAGGTCCACAGGGGTTGTGACTCCCTCGGGACGTTACACAGGCTTCCACAGGAGGCAGGTGCTCACAATCTGGTGCCCACTCCCTGCAGCTGGAAGGGGTTTATGCTGTCTCTGAGGCCCTAAGACCTAGGTTGATTGTGTCTAGAAGCAATAAGCCCTGGATACGAGCTTCAGAGGTCAAGAAATACGGTGGGCCCTGGGCTTTACTGCCAAGGCCTTGTGGAATCTAAGGCAGGCCACTTACCTTCCTCAGGCTTCAGTTTTCCCATCTGGCAAACAGGAAGAGGGTCAAGGCAGCCACTGACTGTCTCATACTTGGCCCAGACAGTAGGCTGAGGTCTGTGTGTCCTTTTATCTAACGTGACCCTCAGACCAGCCCAGAGAGGCAGATAGCATCATGGTCTGTATGTCAGGCTCAGGGGTAGAGCCCAGAGGGTGAAGTCACTTGCCAGGATACGCTAGAAAGTAGCATAGGCACTGTGACACCCGAGAGAGAGCAGCACCTCTGTGTGTACTACTGTTACGTTTGCACCCCGACCCCCTGCTCAGCCCGTCTCATGTTGGTGGCTCAGTCCACAGCCTTCCCTCTGCACAGAGTCCAGGCGCCCATCTCCCCTTTCTGAGGTTGGCCTCTGGCTGCTGGAGTGAAGGGTGCCTGGGAGCCCTACCCAGCTTTGCAGTCTGGCCCAGAGTTTGAGATCTGTCTACTGTCTCCCTTGTCCCTTCCTGCCATTGATACGGCAGGGCTGGGGGCCCTCACTCACTAGGCAGGCGTGTGGCTTCCAGATGGTGTGGAACTGTAAATCAGCAGTATTGTCCCAGCCTCCCTCCCCCTGGCAGTTCTGTCACCTGGAGGAGGAGCTGGTGTGAGAAGCCCCTGCAGCCCCGCCCCTCAGCCCCAGGCTTTGTTCCTAGTCGGTGGCCAGTGTCTGAATACTGGCCCTGTCTGACTGACTATGTGGCTTTGACTGAGCCCTGATCTCCCTGTTAGCCTCAGTTTCCTCATCCATAAAATCTGGGCGGTCTCGGCACATGCTGTCCCAAGAACAAGGTGGGGGCTCACATGTGGGCTGCCAAGCCTGCTGCCTGCCTTACAGCTCAATAGACCCTTCCCCAAGCTGGCTCTTACCTCTTCTACCTGTACAGGAACCTGCGAGCCAGAAAGGAAAGCAAGCTCCTGGTGCCACACAGCCAATTAGCAGAGGAGCAGGGATTAAGCCTGACAGGCCAGAGTGACCCTAAAGACCCCACCTCGGGTTCTAGTCAGCCCGCCCTCCCCAGCCCCTCTGAGGCCACTCTGCCTACGTCTGCAGTGACAGCAGCATTGTTAGCCTTGCCCAGAGCCACCATGCAACCCAGGTCTGAAAAGACGCCTTAATGGCCCTTAATAAAGCTGCAGAGCAGCGGCTTCCCAGGGCAAGGCCAGCGTCCAGGTGCAGCAGATGTGACCGAACAAAAATGTCAGGGGCGGGGTGGTGGGTGACACCCGCTCAGGCCTCAGACTCAATCTCCCTGTTCTGGCTGAGTCTCCGGATGCAGGAGACGGTCACTCATCCCTCCTCCCATCCTCCATCTAGCCATCCATTCTTCCTGTAACCCCACCACCACCCAGTGTTTACAGAATGTCCTTCTTGACCAAAGTCCACACGAACTGTCCAGGTTCCCCTCTTCCAGTGAACAAAACAGATACAAAACTGAGCACAGCTGAAGAGAAGGGCGTGTCAGAGGGGCCGTGAGGGCAGGGTCTGCAGAGCAGCCTTGGCCAACCTCCACGGGGCCCTGTCAGACCCCTGCCTTCTGGGCCCCTCTGGGTGTGTGTGTCAGTCAGGCGGCTGTGACAAAATGCCTCCCTCTGGGTCAGATCCAACCAGCAGAGCTGTATTTCCCCGAGCTCTGGGGCGTGGGCACGCCAAGATCAAGCTGCAGGCACATCCCGGACCCGGCCAGGGCCTGTTCTAGTCGATGCAGCCTTCTAGCCATGCTTTCTTCCTGCCTTCCCCTTTCTTTCAGACAAGGACTCACCATGTAGCCAAACCTTGCCTTGAACTCCGCATTCTCTTGTCTCTGTTTCCTGTGCACCACACGCCTTGGTCCCCAGGGTCTCTTTGTTTTTTATTAGTTCATATTAATTATAAAGAGTGATAGGCTTCCTTGTCATCTCAAGCCACTTTTATGGGGACACAAATCCATCTGTGAGGGGAGCCCTCATACCCTAACCCCCATAGGCCTCCGAGTAACACCACTTCCTAATACCACCATGATAGATTTTTTTATTGTTATATTTGTGTGTGTGTGCTTGTGTGTGCAGGCATGCACACATGTCACATGTGGCAATCAGAGGGCTTTGGGGAAAAGGGCCTTTTCTTCCACCATGTGGGTTCCGGGGACTGAACTCAGCTTGTCAGGTGGGGTGGCAAGCTCCTTTACCTGCAGAGCCTTCTTGCCAGCCCTAACACCTCTTAGCACCCCTATTATACGTGGATCATGGTCTAGCATGTATGACTGTACATTCACCTCACAGCAGGAGAGGTGGGCTGCGGCCTTCCAAAACCTGCAGTTCTAATGCTCCACACAGGCTAAGTAACCCCCAAAGCAAGCACTCTTCCAAGGACCCACTTGGGTCCTAATGCTCTGATCCAGGCCCATCTGGCTGGCACAGAGCTTAACCACTGAGCTGAAGTGGAGCCGGCCACAAAGGGGAACACAGAGCGAGCCATGGAAGGGACTGGCTGAGCACTGGGCTAGAGTTATGACCTTGGGAAGCATCACCCCCTCCCCCAGGGTCCATTAGGTGTGACAAAATGCCTCAAGGACCCCGTACCCACGGCTGTTATTGATGTCACAAAGCTGCATGTCAGGGAAGTGGCTCTGAAGTGACCCTGCTCATGAACACTTAAATTTTTTCTCTTTAGGGAAAAGCAAGCTGGGCTTGGCAGTACACACCTTTAATCTCAGCACTCAAAAAGGCAGAGTCAGGTGGCGCTCTGAATCCAAGGCCAGCCTAGTCTACAGAGTGAGTTCCAGGCCAGCCAGCCAGGGCTACGTAGTGAGACCCTGTCTCAAAAACAAAACAAAACAGAAAAACAAAAGCAAAAGTGTCCAATTTGTACTGGGCTCAGGTGCTAAAACAACAAAAACCACATCCTAGGAGCATGGTGAGCTCAGTGAACACCATGAGGTGAGCACGTGAGCAGATGGTGCTGTTCAAGCCAGGGCCCACCATGTTTGAGGCTGTGTTACAGGTAGAGAATGCTGTGATCCATTAGTAATGCCTGCCACAGGCATGGTGAGGGGAGCAAGAGCTAGGACATCTGATGACAATACTGTGAATTCAGATTAAGAAGGCATTTAGACAGGACATCCTTGTGATGGTGGCTGCCTGGGCAAGTCTTTGGCTTACTGCATGCCTCAGTTTACCCCTATGCTGACAGAGGTCTCATTGTATCTGGAAGGTCAGGAGTTGAAGCTCACACTCATATGGGGCTCCGGAACGTCACACCCCACCTTCCTATTTCAACACAACCTTCTCTAATCTATGTCTGGGCCACAGCTTCCTCATGTGGCAGCAGGGTGGTGGAGGGGGAGAGGCCGAAGAGCCCCCAAACCTTCTTTTCTTTGAGGCTTGCAGAGCTGAGGCCTGGGAAAGGTCAGGAAGTCCCAGAGGAGGGCTTTGGAAAATGACTCTCCTTCCCCTGTCCCATGGGACTGGAACGCAGAGAGGCTGGGACAGAGTGGGTGGGGCCAGGCATGGTGCAGCAGGTCCTGAGGCTGCCTGGGTCTGTCAGGGCTCCTTGGCTGTTACTGAGGGGATGGTGTGGGGTCCTAGGGAGTGATGGATGGGACAGAGCCTAGCAGGCAGGAGTCCTGGAAAGAGCCTCAGCTCAAACCTGGAACCCAGGACAGTGAGTGGGCCCAAACGAGAGGCCCCAGCCAAACCCAGTTCTAGAACATGCAGGGAGGGGAGAAGGTAATGCTCCCCGGAGACCTGGGCTGCTGGAATCCTGAAGCTGGAGACATTTCTGTGGTGCCCGAGGCCTATATTCTTTGAGGGAGAGGCGGAGTGGGGGCTACATGAAGCCTGTCCTCCCCCCTCCCTTTCCAGCCAGTCCCAGCTCCTGTTTGGGTGTGTGCAGAGCTACTGGCCTGTCCTCAGGGTGGTGGCACCGGTTGCTCGGAGGCCACAGATCTTCCTGTTCTGGCCACCGGCTTTCTAGGAACCCTGGCGCAGACACAGGTGCCAGGCAGGACACTGGAGTTGAGCAACACAGGAAGTGATGAGCACCGCTCTCTCATTGGGTGGACATGAGTACCAAGAGCCCCTGGCAGGGGAGGCAGTCTCCCCAAGGCCAAAGTTTCCATGGTGTCTTCCAGGAGAAAGCACCCAACGACCTTGACTTCGACCAAAGGAAATGGAAAAGCCTGGGCCTTGAAGATGGGAGTTTGCCTTAGTTAAGATGTGGGCAATAGGGCTGTGTGACCTTGGGTGTGTTACCTAACCTCTCTGAGCTGGTGAGGATGGGCAGAAGGACAGCCCTGCAGGAAACAGGTGTCCTGACGTGCCATTTAAGCCTCAGATGGATTGCAGCTTGTGCTAGGGTTAGGGGCTAACTGATGTTGATGAAATAGAATTTTATGCAGATGTAGTGGCTCCGTGCCTTTTTTCTTCTTTTGTTGTTGTTCTAGAAAGATTCTTGGTAGTGTGAAGAATCACTGCTGCCGGTGTGCCTGGAACCTGCTACATCCTAGTGCAGCTCTGGACGCCGCAGCTCGGGGGTGTGGGGTAGAACAAGGCGGCTACTTTCCAGGCCATGTTTTCCTGGCAGGGAAAATGAATTGGCCGGTAATGTGGAATAGTGTTTATCTTAATTAGCAGGGAGTTGACCAATTTCTTAATAGAGGACTTCGTGAAGGCTCCAAAGTTGGGGATGGCAATGTTGGGGGAAGCGAGCAGGGATGACACTCCCCCTTACTCCAAGAGGGTTCACAGGCCTCATGGCCTTTCACTTCTGGCCTTGCTGGTGCCTTCCCTTCCTGGGAGCTGAGGTGGCAGGTGGAAAGGGACAAAGGCAGGAGTTGTGGGAGGAGCCAGCTGTGGCCAGGTGTCCTGGGTAGTTTTTGTTTTTTTGTTTTTGTTTATCAACTTGACACAAGCCAGGGTTCCCCTGGGAAGAGGAGCGTGAAGTGAGAACTCCCTTCACAGGCTTGCCATGTAAAGCCCGTGGCAGCGTTTTCTTGATTGGTGATTGATGTGGGAGAGTCCAGACACTGTGGGCAGGCTACTCCTCAGCAGGCAGGCCTGGGTTGTAGAGTAGCTGGCCCAGCCAGGAGAAGCCAGCCGCTTCCATGGCCTCTGCCTCAGTTCCTGCCTTGAGTTCCTGTCCTGACTTCCCTTCATGGTGAACTGAAATAAACCCTTCCCCTCCCAGGATGCTTTTGGTCATGGCATTTATCACAGAAAAGAAAGCAAACTCAGAAACCAAGGGAACCCACTGAGAGCAGCACAGGCCTCTCTAGCCTTTGACCTTTGACCTTGGCCCTTTTCACTATACCCTTTGGTGCAGTAAGGAAACAGGTTGGACCTGAAGATGCCTCCTTTCCTTCCACCACACCCGGGCCTTGCAGCTGTCCTGATGAACAACCTTATCCTACAGATGTGGAAACTGAGGCCCAGAGAGAGTCGGCAGCCTCTCCCCACCTAACTTGCCATAGCCAGGTATCCTTATGAGTCTGTGGAATGAAGGAGCCAATGAGCTAATGACAAAGGCAGAACTGTAGACAGATGGCCAGTGACACCTGCCTCTTCCTTAGATGCCCATGGCCTGTGGCCTCACTTCTCAGATCCTGATTATGTCAAGATGGGGGTTCAGCAGCCACCTCAGGGTTCTCCAGAGACCTGTTTGCCTCATGTGCTGGCTGAGGAAGGGACTCCCCATCCCTGCACCTGCGTGCCATGCTTGCTCCTCCTGAGAGCCTACAGGCTTCACAGTCCAGAACAGCAGAGACACACCTCAGCCTCCCTCCTGGACTCACCTCCCACAGCCTTCAACTCTGTTTATAAAGTGTTTAGACAATGCTCTTATGGTAGCCGCTGCTCTGGGTACTCCATATGAAGTGAATGCCATTCTGTGCCCATTATACAGGTGAGGGAACTGAGGCACAGAGAGCATGAGATGACTATTCAAAAGGTGCTAGGGGGCATTGAACATTTATACCTGTGAGTCTCTTTAAAGCCACATTCGCAGAAGAATCTCCACTCTTTCTCCAGCCCAGGACCCTGTCCTTCAATATATATATTTATCCCAGAGGGCTTTGCTCTAGTCTGCTTTCCAGGGCAGAGTCTCCAGCAGGGCATTGAGTCACTTGGCTTTGGCCTTGGTCGTGTCCACCCCGGGTCCTGACCACAGAGTCCTGGAGAGAGGGGGCGCTAGGCAGCCCCAAGGCAGGCACTCTGGCAGGCAGCAGAACCTGTGGCCTGGGCTCATCTGTGAGGTATTCATAGAGACGACTGGATGCCTGCATCAATCAGAGAGCAAGCCCGCCACTGAGACCCAGCAGGGGTGAAGGCCAGCCCAGGCCCTTCAGCCAACATGAGACCTGACTCGTGACCCCCAAAGAAGGGTTCAATCAACCTTCAGTTAGGGTGCCCTTGCCTTGTCCCAGGGCTTCAGCAGTGAAGGACAGTCAAGAACCTTGGAGATTCCTCCTACTTCCTGTCGTTGCTGCACACATCCCTCCCGAAGTCGGGGGATGAAAGCTTACTTGGCCAGGGGCAGAGGCTATTTATTGGGATCGGGAGCCCTGTGAAGTTACTCTTGTCACCCACATTCCCGTGGCTTTCATAAGAGCCCACTCCTGACCCAGTGGAAGCCAGGAGTGGGACAGGAAGGGACCTAAGGTCTCCCATCATGACTCTTACGAGGCTCCTTACTCTTTGGGAAGGTGTCCTTCCCCTCAGGGTGGGGCTGAGCTGGGACCCAGCAGGGCTCTCTCACTGTGCATTGCAGAGGGGGGGGGGGGCTGCGTGCAGGCAAGCAGCGTCTGAAACCTAATTGTGTGCTGTCTAATCCATCAACGGAGGACAGCTCGCCAAGCCCCTCCCGGCTGCCTGGTAAATGCCGTTCCAGGCCCCCTGTGTGCTAGGGTTGCCTTAATTGGTATCAGGACGTGCCTGGACTCCAGCGTCCCGGCCACTACCTTCCTCCCTGTTTACTCCTGCCACAGGCAGCCGCCAGCAAGTCACTGGCTGCCACCTCTACTCCTGGGGGGGGGCGGGGGGGGGAGATACAGTAATGCCCACAGCCACCTCAGGAGAAGCTGGAGACCAGCAGGGAACTCATCCAGGCCACTGACTGGAGCATCAGTTCGGTGTGCCTAGCCCAGGAAGACGTGGGAAGACATGGAGGACAGACAGGGGGTTCATGTCTACATACACAGCTAGAAGGCTTAAAGGGTGATGTCTACCCATTTTGGAAGGTTCTGCTGAAGATCACACAGCAAAGAAGGGCCAGAGCAAGGTAACCCTGGAAACAGCCACAAGATTGGTTCATTGGCCCTCACTGTCCTTCAGGGTAGGAGAAAACCTCCACACCCCCACACCCCCACACCAGTGGGTGGGCCGCTCCAGATTCTGATGAGAATGGAGAATCAGCAAGGGGCAGAGCAGGGAGCAACTGGGATGAGCATTTGTTCATTCATTCATACCCCCAGGATTTACTGAGCAAGGAGTTGCCTCCCTTAGGGATCTGGCAGAGTGACATGATTTTCAGGGTTGTGTGCCAAAGAAAAATTGGAGTCTTCCTTGTCCTACACATTACTGAAGAGGTCCAGGTGGCCACCACACACTGTCCCTTCAGCATGGGATCTAGTTCTGCTTGTCAAGAGCCACCAGTCTGTGACTGGGGGAACTGAAAGGACAGCGAGTCCAGAGCTGTCCCACCCTGAGCCCCAACGACTTAGCTGCAACCCTGACTGAGTCATAGGACTGAGAAGCCCATGTTCTCCTGCTAACTGTATTCAGAGGACCCTGGAAAACAGGAAGCTAGTGACGTTCTGTTTGCCCCTTCCATGTGGGGCAGGAAGTAGGATGGTCTGTCTAATGGGCACTTCCCTGGTGCATAATGACATAAAAAAACACCAGCTTACTCCTCATTTATTTATTTGTTTATTAATGTTTTTGAGATAGGCTGGCTTCAAATTTGCTCTATAGCTAGGATCACCTTGAATTGATCCTCCTGCCTCTACTCCAAAGGATTACAGGCATGTGATACTACCGGTTTATGTAGTGCTGGGGACCGAACCCAGGGCTTCATGGATGCCAGACCAGCACTCCACTGACTAAGCTAAGGCCCTAGACTGTCTTACCTAGAGTTTCCATTGCTGTGATGAAACACCATGACCAAAAGGCAAGTTGGGGAGAAAAGCATTTATTTGACTTACACTTCCATGTCACTGTTCATCATTGAAGGAAGTCAGGACAGGAACTCAAACAGGGCAGGAACCTGGAAGCAGGAGCTGATGCAGAAGCCAAGGGTGCTGCTTGCTGCTTGCTCCCCAGGGCTTGCTCAGTCTGTTTTCCTACAGAACAGAGGACCACCAGCACAGGGATGGCCCACTCACCCAAAATGGCCTGGGACCTCCCCCATCAAATCACCCACAGACTTGCCTACAGTCAGTCTTACGGAGGCATTTTCTTAACTGAGGTTCCCTCCTCTCAGATGACTTTAGCTATGTCAAGTTGACATAAAACTAGCCAGCAAGTTTGTTTTGAGACAGGATCTAGTGTAGTTCAGGCTGAGCTCAAGCTTCCTTTGGATCCTAGGTTGGCCTTGAACTCCTGATCCTCCTAGTGCTAGGACCCAGATGTAGGGCACTCTACCTAGCTCTCTGTCTCCCTTCCTCCCTTCTCTCTCCAGCTCTGCCTCCCCCCATTACCCCCTCCCCAGTGCTGGGGATGAAATACTGGACTTCACAGTAGTAGGTGAATTTCCCCACTGGGCTGCACCTCAGCTTCTGTAAAAAGAGAGAGTGAAAAAAAGTGGCTGCGTGGATGAAAGACTAAACACGTGATCATTGTGAAGAATGAGAACCCAGGACTATGGAGACGCTCAGCCAATATGGTGCTCTCTGTCAAGCCTAGGCCAGTTCAGTCCTCAAATCCCACATGGTGGAAGCAGAAAACCAACTTCCAAAAGTTATTTCTGACCTCCCTCTTGTCTGTTACAGCAATGCACACCCATGTATGTGACACACACACAGAGACAGACAAAATAAATTAACATCGGTCTTGCTCAGCTGTCAGGCACCCCTCCCTCACCCCTCAGTGAGCAGGACATCCCAGCCAGGCAAGGAGGTAGAGAACCCACCTCCCACCTGCATCAGTTCTTCCAGCCCCAGGGAGACAAAGGCGTCTTCCGCTGTGGCTTCTCCCCAGGCCCATTCGGGCTCCCTCTCCTTCCCTCCCTCACTGCCACTCTCCCTGGCGCCAGGGAAGCAGGGGAGCTGCAGATCTAGTGGCTTCTCTCCACCAGCACACTCAGTCACCAGCTTCCCCCTGTTTTGCATGTCCCCTTTGTGATGAAGCCCTTCTAAACTCCCTTCCCACCAGCAGCCACCAGCCTGTGATTGCAGAATGGCCTGACTCCTTTAAAACACAACCCCCCAACATGCACACACATGCGTGAACGCACACCACACATACATACACACACGCCACACACATATTCACACACATGCACACATACACAAACACCACACACGTGCACATACACACACATAAACACACGCACACACACCCTGCAAATGAAGCTCATCCTTCCCTGGACATTCAGAAACCTGAAGGCAGCTTCCAGGAGCACGGCCTGATGGGAAACACCGGAAACTTCTGGAAGAAGTTAGCCATGACTCTAACAGCAGACCAGAGCCTTTTCTTGCTGCGCAGTTTCTAGGCATGGTGGACAGGCACCTGTCTCTAAAAGGAAGGAATCTGAGCCTCAGGGAGGGTAAGCTACTTACTCAAGGTCACCCAGTCTCGGTTTTTCAGCCCTAACATTTGGGGTTCAGCAGTCCTCAGATGCCTGAAACACTAACAGCTGTGTCCGACACAGCGTCAACATAGGGTGGGCTAGGAGCTAAGGGGGAGGGGAGGCTGGACAGGACCAACCAGGTGGCAGTGGGAATGCCAGCCTGGGGTGTCCCTGGAGGTGGGACAGCTAGGCCTCACCTAAGAAGACCAGGTACCCCTCTGCTGATCCCCAGAGAGGGGAGGGCCGCAGGACCTCCTGGCGGGACTCACAGGACTCTCACGTGGGGACTCTGGGTGCAGTTTCACCACCAGGGCCACCAGAGTGACAGCCCAGAAGTTCTGCCTTTTGCTCTTGCTTGGAACTGCTCACTGGAGTCCCCAGGGACAGGTGAGGCCCCGGGCTGCCAGGTAAGGAGATGTGGCTGAGCGCCCTGCTTTGCCACCCCTGCACCCTGAAACTCCCCTCCCAAACCCCTGCTGCAGCGCCTCCGTCTTTCATTAGAGCCGAGCTGAGCTTGCTGCAGGTTTAAAATTCTGTGAGCACAGCCTGGCTTTCTCCTCTTGCTCAAGCACTCTTGCAGCATTGCCAGCTTCCTCTCCCTGCGGCAGAGGGCCACTGCAGGGCTTCCTGGACCTCTGGCAGCCCCCTGTGATGATTTGGACTTTCCCACGGGTCCCCACAGTCCCCCCATCGTCTCCCAGATGGTTGGGATCAATATCTGTCCAACATAGACCTGCCAAGCCGCCTGCCCTGGGGACAGGTGGATGTGCTGGACCCACCCGCTGAGGTCAGGAACTGAGTGTGCTGAGCCTCCTGGAGCTGGGACTCACCGTTCCTCCCCAGTGGTGTGTCAGCAGGTAATATCTGCAAGAGCAGTAGCAGAACAGGGCCCTCCCGACAGCGCCAGCTGCTGCCCCACAGCCACCCTCACCCTCCATCACTTACCTGCCTGCCCAGAGCCTGGCTGGCCCTGCTCTCTGCCCTGAGTGATTACAACAATGGAATGCAATTTTTTTTAGTTTTGTTTCTTCAGAGGATTTCAGAAAAACAGAATGCAGAAGGGCTGGCGAGCTGGCTCAGCCATAACAAAAGGTGCCTGCAGCAGAGCCTTGACTTTTATCCACAGAGACCCACAGGGAAGAAGGGGAGAACCTTCCACAAGCTGTCCTCTGACCTCCACATGTGCACCACGGCACCTGTACACACACGCATGTACACACACATGTACACAAACACATGCATGCTCAAATAACAAATAAGCTTTAATGGTAACAGCTGCCAAAACGGAACAAAATAAAACAAAAGCCCACAGACATTAAAAATTCCACCATCAGGGGCTGGCAAAACGGCTCGGTGGGTAAAGTGCTCACTGTGCAAGCTGGAGGACCCGAGTGCAATCCCTAGCACCCATGTAAAAAGTCACGTGTGAAAACGTGTGTCTGCGAGGCCAGTGCTGGGAGCCCAGAGACAGGAGGATCCCTGGGTCTCACCGAGCAGCCAGCTTGGCTGAATCACTGAGCTCCGGGTTCAAGGAGATACTTGCCTCAAAAATACAGTGATGCCTGGTAGGGGTAGTGCCGGACTTTAATCCCAGCACTGGGGAGGCAGAGGTCTCAGTGAGTTCAAGGCCAGCCTGGTCTACAGAGTTCCAGGGCAGCCAAGGTTACACAAAGAAACCTTGTCTTGAAAAATAAAATACAATAGCAATATACTCTGTGTGTATGTGTGTGTTCACGCATGTGTGTGCATGTTGGGGGGTTGTGTTTTAAAGGGCATTGAAGAGCAATTGAGGAGGGCGTGTGACATCACACCATCAAGCTCTGGCACCTGCACTGACACACACATATGCACCACACACAACATCCATCGTTAGCCAGGCATGATGTTCACCTCAGAACTTGGGAGGCTGAGGCAAGAGGGTAGAGAGTTGGAGCTTGGCAACACTCTGGGCTATGCATTGCGCTCTGGGCCAGCCTGGGCTATATAGCAAGACCCTGATTTTATAAATTCACTAATAATTAGTTACTTGCCAATATTCACATCTCTTCATGAAACTAATCCTATTATGAAGACCCCGAAGTGTGGAGCTTGTATCCTAAAAGACTGCTTTCCACAAAGAGTGCCGTGCTTGGCATTGTGCCCGACGCGGGAGGGGGTGGCTCAGCTGTGCACCAGGTGGGCTCAGGGATGCCTGTCTGGTAGAGAGTTTGAGCCTGTTTTTCTGTTTGCCCTGGCTGTCCTGGAAGTCACTCTTTGGCCCAGGCAGGCCTTGGACTCACAGAGCTCCAGCTGTCTCTGCCTTCCAGGTGCTGGGATTAAAGGTGTGTGCCACCACTGCCCAGCATGACTTATCTATTTATTTTATGTGCATGTATGTCTGTGTGAAGACGTCAGATCTCCTGGAACCGGAGTTACAGATGGTTGTGAGCTGCCATGTGGGTGCTGGGAATTGAACCTGTGTCCTCCGAAAGAGCAGCCAGTGCTCTTAACTGTTGAGCCGTCTCTCCAGCCCCTCCTTTTGAGCCTTTCACTCCTCTTACAGTATAACCTGAGGCATCCAGGAGCCTCCCTCTGGCCCTAAGATTGGTGAGTCTCCTTTCACTGGGCTATACACAGTTTAAACAAACAGTTTTTACCTGTGTGTGTACGGCTGAGAGGTTCGACAGCATCGGTACAAAAGGCACAGGCGCATCTGGCTTCCTGCTCTCTGTCTTAGTATCTGGCTTTTGTCCTTACAGCATTCAGATGGTTGCCTCACCTCATCCACATTCTCTTCTAAGATAAAAGGAATAAGGTGAAGGATGTTTTCCATGAAAGTTTTGCCTTTAGATTCCGGTAGAAAATTCTTCAACCTTTATCCCATAGCCCAGAGCCGGGCCACCCTAGCTGCAAGGGATGCTGAGAGGGTACGTGTTAAGCTTTTCTGGATGCTGTAGCTGAGGAAGGCCGGAGGCAGGAGGCCTGGAATGTGTTGGCTCTGGCTCAGCAGTGATGTCGCAGCAGCTGCCTTCCGTGTCCATCTTCAGACCTCCTGTGCACCCCTGGCTATCTGGGACTAACTCATCTTCCTCATTCACAGTGTGCCGTTGAGTGGGACTACATGTGTCACCATGGTCCCCAGCATTCTGCTTTGTCCAGAGCTCACTCCCCAGTCAGTCCCAGAGACAACCCCTGCCTGCTGTTGGATATCTGAAAAGAGAAGCCAGGCC
This sequence comes from Pachyuromys duprasi, assembly GCA_028658305.1. Lineage (NCBI taxonomy): Eukaryota > Metazoa > Chordata > Mammalia > Rodentia > Muridae > Pachyuromys > Pachyuromys duprasi. The sequence goes on along the minus strand of CM053752.1, from coordinate 107,294,186 downwards.
CTCAGGGACTCAGGGACTCAGGGACTCTAAGAACAGTGGGTAAGTTCTAGCTGGGAGGGGAGCTGAATCTGACTCTGTTCTTCTGCAGGCAAAGCTCAGAAGTTCAAAGTCATCCTCAGCTACAATTGAGTTCCTGGCCAGCCTGGGCCACATGAGATCCTGTCATAAAAAGCTAAGAGGGGCTGGTGAGGCATCTTAGGGGATTAAGAGCACTGGCTGCTCTTCCAGAGGACCCAGTTTCATTCCCAGCACCAACATGGCAACTCACAACCACCTGTAATGGCAGTTCTAGGGAGTCTGACACCCTTTCTGGCACCCATGGCATCAGGCACACAAAGTTATGCATTAACATACCTGCAGGCAAAACCTGCACATATAAAATCAAATAAATAAAAAAGAAGAAAAGGAGGAGGAAATGGAGAGGGAGGGAATGGAGGGAGAAAGGAAGGTGGAAACACATTGAAGTGGTCAGAGTTTTCATTCATTCAGCCTGGCTACCCAAAGTGCCTGTGTCTGTGACAGAGGGGTGAGGGGGCACACTTCCTTATTAAGTGCCCTGCTATATGGCCCTTTCCTCCCTCCCTGCATTCCAGAGCCCCTTTTCTGGAGGCTCCCACAGGGCAGAGCTGGCTCTTTGGCCCCAGCCTGGATCTGTCTGTTGCTGCAGTGTGGGCGCAGCTGGTGATGCTAGAAAGTCATGGGTGTCTGCCCCCAGAGGTCAGCCAGGCGGGTGTGCCCTCAGTCAGCCAGTGTCACTAGTGAGATGGGAATGACCAGCTGAACAGGGGAGCCCCCTCCACCCATCAGCATGTTATCCAGGGGCAACAGCAGAGTTAGATCAGTCTGGTGGGGGACCAGGGCCTCACTGATGCTGGGAGCTTGGGGGGAGGGAGGGTGGTCCATTAGTCCTCCCAGGGAAGGTCAAGGCTTTGCTCAGGCATCTCTGGTGGGTACACTGCTCTGGCGCCCACAGTGAGACACAGCTTGTACAGGTTCCTGGCTCCAGAGTAACCAGAACAAAGATGGACTATCTCCTAGCAGCCATGACTTCCTATTTTAGAGGACAGCAGGAAAACTCAGCCACCACCACCGGCCACAGAATCAGCTGGGAGGAGAGAGGCTGGGGTAGCTCAGAGTCGATGGGCAGAAGCAGCGGTATGGGGGGAGGGAGGGAGGAGGCTTGGAACTGTTGCTATACTGCAGCTGCCTGGTCCTCCAAGGTATCCAACCAACCAGGAGCTCAGAGCCTCTTGCAGCTACCTCTTGCCCTCCTTCCCTCCTCCCCTCCCTCACCTCTGCAGCCCTCTGCAGCTTGCTCTTGGGGTTGAGTGTGCACACAGGTGTGCATACCTGCAGGTGTCTTGTGCACACATGTGCCTGTGTTTTGTGTGTTGCACATCGGCATGCATGTGAGCTGGTATGCATTCATGCACGGTGCTTTATGCGTGCAAATGTTCGTGTGTTCTGTGTGTGCACATGCAGATGGGCCAGCGTGCATGCAGCAGTGTGCACGCTTGCATGCATGCATGGCACCTTGTGTGCATACATGCATGCCTTTTCTGTGCATCCGAGCCTCGTGCCTGTACGCCCATGTGCATCCCTTCGGGTGTGGGCATGCACGCGCCGGTGTGAGTGAGTGAGTGCCCGCGGGCTGGCGCGCAGGCCGGGCAGGGATTTGAAGCGGCTTGAGCGCCGCTGATAAACAGCCCGGAGCGGCGCGCTGGCGGCTGCTATCGGAGCTGCTGGCAGGCGCGCAAGAAGCTGTCCCGGCCGCCAGCGCTATCAGCCCACGGAGGGAGGGCGGCGGGCGGGCGGGAGGGAGGGAAAGTGTTTGCTTCAGCCCTTAATCACGGAATTTGAAATCCCAGCGAGTCGGTGCCATTTATTTTCAGAGCCTGTCAAGGCTGGTTTCGGCGTTTAGAAGAAAGGAGGTTGAGCGCATTTACATCTCCGGCTCCCACCGCCCGCTGGAGCCGGTGGGGAGAGGGCAGCGGTCTGCGCCCGAGGCTGCCCCGCCACTGCAAGGGCTCTGGGTGGCAGCCGGGGGTGCAGGGTGCTGGCGGGGGTGTCCCGAGGCGCCACGTTTCATCCGAGAAAGCCACCCTGCCCCCCGCCCCCAAATTTGCCCCAGTTCCGGGAGAATCCTGCTAACGTCTCCCCCTCGAGCCTAAGGTGGACTGAGGGCACCGCGGGACCCGCCGCTCCCCGTGCAGACACTGACACTGAACCCTGAAGCTGAATTCTGGAGATCTGCAAGGCCGAGGTCACACAATGGCAGCCCGAGACCAGGAGGGAGGCCGGGGATGAGGGTATCTGCAGCGCACAGCAACTCAGGGAGAGTGGAGAGAGCCGGCACACCGGAAGCTCTCCAGCTCTCCAGCTCAGTGACCTTACCCACTGTCCCTTCTCTGACCCTCGCTTGGCACGCTAGGCACTTCCTGAGGCAGCAGGTGTGGCAGGGCTGAGCAGCTCTGCGGGGTGGCTGGAGATGTTTTGGTTTTCTGCTGCCTCCATCTTTGTGGCTTCTTGGGGCTTCTGCCTCCCAGGAGGCCTTTGGCTGGAGCACAGACCCTCCCAGGAAACGATGGCCTCATCTATTCTCCAAGGCCCAGGTGGAATAAGGATTTTCTGGGACCTTCGATGGTGTTCCAGTATGCACAGTCCCTGACAAAGCAAAACACCCAAAATGCCCCTCTCTTCCTATGCTCCTCATCTTGCTCATCCTTCCCAGGACAAAGTCTCTAAGGGGGCTTCTCAGTCTTATTTTAGGCCAGTCACACCCCAAGCCCTTGGAAGGGTCACATGCTGGGGAAGATGGGAAAACAGCGAGACAAGGAAAAGGAAGCAAGGTTGGAATTTTCCTGTCCTTTTGCACATGTCAAAAGCCTTATGTATATGAAAACCAGCTAACACTGTGGATTTTGTTTGGCAGTTTGTTGCACCTCAAATGTTTGTAGTTACATAATATTCCATTGGTCACACATATCTGCATGTGGTGTCTAATCCCCAATAGCTGGCATATAGATTGTACCAAACTTGTCCTCTGACCTCTAAGCCCTTGAGGACAAACTAGTTTCACAAAGGAAATGTCATTAGGGCCATCAAGGACCACTGCAGGCACCAGGGAGGGGGCAAGCAGCTCTGGGAAGCTTCATCCCCTTTCACAGGCAAGAGGTAAGCTAGAATTTTCCTAGAGCCAGAACTGAATGAGAAAAATGGTGTTTGAGATGCCAGCATAGCAGGATCTGACCCTCAAAGTCCACCTAAATAAGGAAGGACCTCAGGTTCCATGGAGCCTGCAGGCAGAGCTTCCCAGGGCAGCTCACACACTCTGAAAAGGGCATAGCAAGGGCCCTCCAAGCACCCTCCTTCCCCTTCCCCAGGAATCTGGGGCCACCTCAGGCCACATGGGAGCTTGGGCTCACAGAGGAAGAAGGCAGGAAGAAGGCTTGAAGTTTCTGCTTGGCTTCGGAGCCTGCTCCTTGTAGCTTCAGCTTGCCAGTCTGTAGATGTGGCTATTGGCAGCACTTACCTCACCAGGCAAGGCTTCTGAGGACTCACAAGGAATCCAAGCAAAGCCCATAGCAGGTTCTTCCGCACACTGCCACACCTGAGGGAGCCACAGTGTCACCTGCCACCTCAGTAAAGAGACTGTGGTGTATGTGTGTTTCTCTGTGTGCTTGTGTGGACATTTGCATGTACATCCGTGTGTTTGTGTGTATGTACATCTGCATATACATTCATGTGCACGTGTGTATATAAATGTGTGTGCATGTATACACACATGTATGCCCATTACTCTATTTGAGTGTGGCGTCTGCACTCTGCTTGTATTAGTTGCTTTTCTGTGGCTGTGATAAAATACCATGATCAAAGGCAGCTGAAGGAAGAGTTTGTTGCTGGCTGTGGTGGCACAAACCTGTAATCCCAGTGCTTGGGGAGGCAGAGACAGGCAGATCTCTGTGAGTTCAAGACCAGCCTGGTTTACAAAGTGAGTCCAGGACAGCCAAGGCTACACAGAGAAACCCTGTCTCAAGAGAGAGAGAGAGAGAGAGAGAGAGAGAGAGAGAGAGAGAGAGAGAGAGAGAGAGAGAGAGAAACAAAAGAAAGGAAAGGAAAAGAAAAGAAAAAGCTTCTGTTTCCAGAGGAGTAGATGGCCATAATGTCTAGGTAGGCATGATGCTAGAAGCAGGAAGTGGAGAAATCACATTTCAGCGACACATAGAAAGCATTGAAAGTGAGTTGGGGAGGGGGCAGACTGTAATTTCTCAAGCCATGGCCCCAGTAAAATAACATATTTCTTCCAGCAAGGCTCAACTTCCTAAAGATTCCTTAAAGTTCCTAAAGTTCCCCAATTAGCATCACCAACTAGAATCCAAGTGTTCAAATACATGAGGCTACAAGGGACATTTCTCATCTAAACTACTTTGTCCTCTGCCCCTTACCCCCTCCTGAGGACATTGAACTTTTTCAGGACACCTTTCAATACACCTTTTCTAACATCTCTAGGCCTTAGTTACCTGATCTTTAAGATAAGGATGATAAAGAATTATGATACTAAGCATATTAAGCAAGTAAGACACATACACACACACAAAATAAAAAGGACAGACTTAGGAGTTTCTGGCATGGTCTCATTTAACTTATACAATATGAAACATAAGCAGAGGCAGATGCATGCCAGTGCATGGTGGAGGCTTTAAAAGCTCAGCACAGTTTGACACCTGCTGGGTCTTTTCTCTGAGGGATATGCTCTGTGAAGAACTGCCCTCAGCTGGGATCCCTGAATAGATCATAGGAATCTACTCTTCGTCAGGGGGTGTCTGTTATGTGGCATAACCTAGCATAAGTTGACCAAGGTAAAAATTGGTACTTAGAAATAGTAGGTCACCACAACAAATGCGTGTTATGGGCTCTAGGGGACAGACAATGGATAACAAGGACACAGTTACTGAAGGCAGGAAAGTTGGTTTGGTAGCCTGTGTTACACAGCAGGAAATATTCGGTAAAACCCCCAGCTATAAGAATTCAAAGCTGGGGCTGAAGATAAAGCTCACTGGTTAAGAGCATTGGCTGCTCTTTCCAGAGGACCTGGGTTCAATTCCCAGCATCATACGGCCGCTCACAGCTGTCTGTAACTCCAGTTCCAGGGCTTCTGATACACTCACACAGACATACATGCAAGCAAAACACCAATGAACATTTAAAAAATAATAACACACACATATATGCATTTCAGCCAGGTGGTGATAGCACAGTACTTTAATGCCAGCACTTGAAAGCCAGAGGCAGGTAGATCTCTGCGAGTTCGAGACTAGCCTGGTCTATAGATCAAATTTCAGAACAGCCAGAGCTGCACAAAGAAACTTCTCTTGAAAAACAAACAAACAAAAAATTCAATGCTGAATGAGACCAAAAACTGAGCATGGTAGTACATGCTTGTTACCCCAGCAATGGGGAAGTAGAGGCAGGAATATCAGGTGTTCAAGGTCTTCTCTCACTACACAATTCAAGGTTAGCCTGGGCTAAATGACATTCTTTCTCTCAAACAAAACCAAACAGGGCCGGCCGGGGTTGCAGCTCAGTTGATAAAGTGCTTGTCTAGCGTGCACGAAGCCCTGCATTCAGTTCACAGTGCCACACAAACTAGGGTGGCGGAAGACACTATGGTCTCAGCACTCGAGAGACAGAGGCAGGAGGGTCAGGTAAATCCATTCTGAGACAATCAACAAATTTGCAGCTGCCAGGCTAGGAGAGACAGTGTCTGAAGGAAAGTAGGAAGAAGGGAGGGAAAGAGAAAGGAAGGATGGAGGGACTACAAAACTGAGTCTTCTGTGGAAGGAAGGGGGGAGGGAGGGAAAGAAGGAGGGGGGATAAAAAGAGAGAGGGACTGCCAAACTGATAGTTTTCTGTGGCTTTAGCTGAGGAGATTGAGAAATGGCTGACACACTCTGTCACTTTTTACCGCATGTTGTGTTATTTGGGATTAGATCCACAGAAGGCATATACTAATGTTCTTAGCCCCATCATATCACTGAGTGACTGAATTTGGAGACAATGCGGTCTTTTAAAATGAGATCACACATCAAGTGGAGTGCAGTCCTTAGAAGAGGAAGCTGGGACATAGGAAAAGCTGTGGACAGCTGTCCACAAGACAGGGGCAGGGTCCGGGCAGACCCTTTCCTTCCAAGGAGGACGCTGATCACTGACCCTTGATCTTAACTTCCCACAACTGGGAACTAAGTGTCGCTGTGGAGCTGTGCTGTCAGGGGCTGGTTTATTATTTAGCAGCCATCCAAGGTTCAGGCTGCATCTTGAGGGCCCTCGGGGCGGGGCGGTGGGGGAAGGCAAGGGAGGCTGGGCTCCTGAGGAGAAAGCCTGCTTGCAAGCCAAGAGAAGACACAGCTAGTATAGATTTTGGGGGGTTGAAAGTGCAGCTGGTGTTCATAACTACCCAATGAATGAGGACCGGGGATGCAGCTCAGTGGGCGGAGCAGTACTAGCATGCATGAAAGCCTGGGTTCCCTCCGCAGCACTGAGCAGACAGGATGTGACAGTAGTGGCCCCTGGCCTGTGATCCCAGCAATGGCGACGTAGAGGTAGAAGGTATCAAGAGTTCAAGTTCATTCTCATCTACAGAGGGTGTTCAAGGTCAGACTGCACTAAGTGAAAATCCCAACAGCCAATGTCCAGAGGCCCAAGCCCATGGTGCATTCAGAAAGAGAGAGAGAGAGAGAGAGAACCCCAGGAGGACGCCACCCTGGTGCCAACCAACCTCCAGCTGGGAGCATCTGGGGCAAGTCCCACCCTGCCAGTCGACAGCCCAGGCCAGGCCTGGAATTTGGCCGTCTTCTGGTGAGTAGACAGACAGACAGGCAGACAGACAGGCACAGTCCTGGTGCCTCTTCCAGTGAACTGTGTCTACAAAATTCAAGTGACAAATGACATTTTAGTAAGACTCCCGACACATCTGTGCTTGGAACACATGACATGATCTTGGAGCAGATAAGAGTTTTAATTTTAACTTCATCTGTGTCCCCTGAAACGCATTGTTGGAGAAGCCTAACCATGAATTTTAAACTATCCATAGAAACTCTTCAAAGTCATCTATGGATAGTCAATAAAGAGATGGAGAGATGACTCAGAGGTTAAGAACACTGGCTGTTCTTCCAAAGGTCCTGAGTTCAACTCCCAACAACCACATGGTGACTCATAACTATCTATAGTAAGATCTGGTGTACAGGCAGAATGCTGTATAAACCATAAATAAATCTTTAAAAGAAAAAGAATATCCTAGAGTAAAGAAAAACAGGACAACTGCTCAGTCAGTTTTCTCAGTCAGTTAGGTCAGCACTCTGTCTTGTAGGGTCTAGGTGTCACCTATCTGTCATCCCAAGCTGCCACAAGAGAATTCCACCCGAGGGTATCCTGGGCTAAAGAATGAGACTCAGACAATGAAACCACTAGGATTGGTATGGAGCTGAGCACAGCACCTTCCTGACCTGGGTTCATAGGTTACTCTCCAGTACTGAAAAAACAAACAAACAAACAAAATCAATACACGAATAAGCCATGAAATTATACTATCAATAAAGCAGGAAGGCAAACCCTGCCTCCAAGGTTAAATCTGGAGGGGCAGCTACCAAAACACCAGGCAGGGAATAAAAGCTAATAAGTTGCTCAGCGCTTAGGAGGCAGAGGCAGGTGGATCTCTGTGAGTTCAAGGCCAGCCTGGTCTACACAGAGTTCCAGTACAGATTGAAACCCTGTCTCAAAAAAAAGTGGCTGGCTCCAAGTGCTACAGGGCTGCCCATGACACAGCTCCTGTCAGATCCTCTGTTCAGAACCAGCTCCAGGCCAGCCCAGATCAAAGGGGAGGAGCCCTGTGCCTGGATGAGGGATGACAAAGAATTTGTGGCTATCTTTAACCCACCATGAGAGAGATGTTGCTATTGGCAACCAAGATGGCAGATGGCAAGTAGGTTGATCCTTGTTCCTATCTGCTGTAATGAGACTTATCCAGGCCCATCTTACCTCTCTGTGGCAGGCTGATCCTCCCCCCCAAACCCCAACATCAGCCATAGCCTTGTGATGTGCTTTAGCCAATGAACCTACCCTGGAGTCAGCAGGCTGAAGAACAGCTTCAAGAGCCTGTGTCCACTCTGCTCAGAGACATGCTCTCTGCTCCTGGGTTTGTACAGAGGGAGGGACAGCATACAAGAGTCTTATTGGGTGTTTTACACCCTTGCTCCATTCTCTAGCATCCAGAGAGGCCTTCTGCCCACCTCATTGTTAAGCAAGGAACACCTGGCAAGTGAGGTGCTGTCCATTCTTCCTTAAGGTCAGGAAGCCTTGGGGGTCACCACAAGCAACCTGTTAGGCACAGGTGTCAAGCCTGCCTAGGGCAGTGGGGGAGGGGCTTCTGTAGATGTGCAGGTCATCTGTAAAACTGCTGACACGGGGTGGGGAGGGCACCACGGCTCACCAAGGCTAAGTGACTTGCCCAAGATCCACTCAGCTAGTAAGTAGAAGAGTCAGGACTTGAACCCAAGGACGCCTTAGCCCAAACCCTATCCACTGGGCCCCCATGCCACACTCTCACCACAAGTGGTTGGTATTCATAAGCAGATACGTGAAGTGTCCTGTGGGCCTTAGGGAAACCACCAAGCGCTGGGTATAGTCGCAGAGGCCCCAGGCTCCAGGATGCACTCCTATGGAAAGTGAGGAGACAAGAGGACATAGCATTTAGAACTCACTCCATCCTGTCCCTGTCTCCCCAGACCTTTTAGGAGAACTAAGTTTGTCAGTGTTGATCATGTAATAGGACTAGAGACATGGCACAGTAGGTAAAATACTGTGTAGGGATAGAGTTGAATTCCGATCCCCCAGCATCCAGGTGAAGAGGTGGGTGTGGTGTAGCAGCACACTGCAGTCCCGGCACTGGGGAGACAGAGGCTGAAGAGGAGGACCTTTGGGGCCAACTGGCTAGCCAGTCCAGCCAATTAGTAAGATCTAGGTTCAGTGAGAGAGTGTGCCTCAAAAATAAGGTGGTGGGGATAGAGACATGGCTCAGCGGTTACGAGCATTTGCTGTTCTTACAGAGAGCCTGGGCTTGGTTCCCAGCACCCACAGCTGCACAACCATCCATAACTCCAGTTCCAGTGGATCTGACACCTTCTTTTGACCTTCATGGTCAAAATCGTGCACATATGTACTCAGACATACATAAAGGCAAGACATTCATTCATACACATAAAAAATTTTAAAGCAAAAATATTTAATAAAATATGGCAAGCAACCAAGGAAGACACCAAATATCAGCCTCTGGTCTCAGGTGCTCAACACACATGAGCACACATATGCACTCACACTGGTACACCCATGAGAACAAAAACATGCACACACATACCCATCCAAACACACACATACAGGGGATGGCAACACCTGGCTACTTCCTTTAGAGCCTTCCATAAGTGTGTCCTTTCCTCCAGGACAGGGAGGGGGCAGAAGAGCCACTGCTCTTCCCATTTTGCTAGTGGGGAAACTGAGGCACCAAGTATGAAGAGTCTATGTCTCTCCTCATGGTTTGTGGCTTGGGGCTCAGCAGCTGTCCTTCTGTCCTGGACCCCACCTCTACACAGTAAACAGTAAATTAAAATATATATATATATATATTTGTTAAAATTATAAAATAACATTTTCTAATCTCCGGGAGTGAGATGTGGGGGAAAGGGCATGCAGCTTGAGATATGGTCTCATGTAGTCTACTCTGTACCAGAGTGTGCCATACACCCGGCTTCAGGACTGTGTGACACAGTCACAATGGTGGGCAGAGACACATCTCTGGGACAGCCTCTCAATGTGGCACTTCCATCTCAGCGTCACACATCAACGAGAAGCTCGTGGACGGGCAGCGGTCCCTGGCCAGGGATGTGGGACACACACCCTTTACTGTGGCCTATACGCTATGTCACCCGGGAAGCAGGGCACTGGAGAGATGGCTTGTCCTCAGATCTCTACAACAGGGCAAAACACGCGTGTGACTCATACCTGTAACGCCAGCACCCTGGAGTGGAGGCAGGGGTATCAGGATCCTGTTCAAGGTCATCCTCAGCTGCATAGAGAATCTGAGGCCTGAGACCCAAAGCCACCTGCTTGATACCCCGGAAGAACACAGGTCGTCATGTGGTGGGGGCGGCTCCCTATGTAGGACATGGGACGAATACACAGTGCCAGCTGTTTGCCTGCTTCCCCACGGAAAAGGGCACTGGTGAAGAGAAGGCAGTCAGCAGCAGCCCTCAGCTCCCTCTCTGGAGTGGGGTGGGGAAGATGGCTTTCCTTTCCCAGTCTGTCCACTGCCGCTCTCCATCATGAAACCCAGGATAGCTCCGGATCTGAAAGAGTCACGGGTGGCTTTGCATACAGCCATGGGGCCCCCTGACAGGGTGTGGCCAGTCCAGCAGACTCCACATCCCGGGGTTCCCCAGAGGACAGAGGCGGCTTGCACACAGCACAGCTTGGCCTGCCTTCTCCCCTGTCAATCCCCTGTTCCTCAGGGGCAGAGCTCAGGAGCTGTGGACTCCAAACAGCTCACTCCTTCCCATTCTCTGCTCCTGCATCCTCTCTGAGGCTGCCGCAGCTCTCTGTTCAAGGTCAAGGAACAAACAGATAAACCCTGTCCTTGGAGCCAGCAGAGAGGCAGTCTCTAGCTCTGATCCAATTCTGAGTCAGGGCCAGGGAGTAAGTTCCTGAGAATGTGAGGACCGGAAGGAGATTTTTGCAGCCATAAAATGAGTGAAAATGTTTTGTAGGCAGAAAAAAGAGGCCAAGCAGTTGGCTTTGGTTTAAGGCTCAAATACTGAATAGATGTAGCCAGACCTGGGCAGGGAAGGTCTGGAGGTGGGAAACTAGAATATTCCTCTAGCTCTAGTGATACCAACTCCCCTGGGGCCCTGATGTTAGGGTGTAGAGAACTTGGGATTGCGACCAGGCTCATGGGGGCAGGATAATATGAGGGTCTACGTAGAGTCAAGGGGAAGAGTGAGTAGGGAGTTGAAGACTCGGGAATTTTCTGGGCTTTTGGCCAAGATAGTCCTGCAGTTCAGCTTGAACTATGACTCTGTGGGTTTGCTATGGAAAGCCATGAATCTGACGAAGCGTTCCTTACAGGAGCCCGGAGAGGTCAATCAATGACCCACACAGGCCACACAGGCCAGGATGGGATGAGCAAGACCCTACCCAGAGGACAATGGGGAGTGTACCTGCCCATGCTGTATTTCAGGACTCATCCAGGTATGTGGTTTGTGGGGCTTCACGCCCAGAGGCTAGGCAAGGGCAGAGGAAGGTCTGCTCCACAGCTCATGTCTAGAGGTGAGCAGCGAGCAGTGGTGGGCAGGTCAAAGCATGAAGGAGGCAGAGCCAGGGGGGCAGCTGGGCCTGTGCAGCTGCTTGAGAGAGGATGACCAAGGATGCTGAGACAAGGGAAGGGATTTGGGTGATCTGTCTCTGTGTCTCTGTCTCTCTGTGTGTCTCTTCTTTGAGCCTTAGGTGTTATTGGTCAGAACACCTTAAAGAAAGTACAGCTTCCCCACCCCACCCCCAAGCCCAGATCCACACACACAAATCAAAGCCTGCACCGGGTCCTATGGGCCTGTGGCATTCTCTCTCTCCCTCTCCCTCTCCATCTGTGTGAGTGTGTGTGTGTGTGTGTGTGTGTGTGTGTGTATGCAGGCGTGGGGCTGGGCATTCTATAAGAGCAGAATGGTGCCTGTTTGGAGGGTAGGTGTCAGGCAGATGAAGGACTGGCCCTTGACCTTCTGTAGTGTTCCAGGACATTGATGCCAGCCTCTAAGAGCACCACCCTCACAGTGACCTGTGTGCCTCGTAGTTCACTAACCCCCACACTGGGATAGAATGGCTTCCCTGCTCTGAAACACACTCTCTGGCCGGGTGTGTGGGTGGTGGGGGAATGGCTAGGCTCTGTGGGTCAGAGGACAACAGTTGGGCATACAATGGGATGCATAGTCAGATGGATGGACACGTGTGGGGGCAGAAGACAGCTGTGTGGGCCAGCGGGTGGAAAGGAGAAGGCAGCCTGGCTGGATGAACGCGCCGCTGGGTGAGCAGGGAGGAGTGTGAGGATAAGCAGAGTTTTGAAAAGGAAAGGACAGGGTGACCCCAAGCCCTGGGTTGACAGCCAGTAGGCCCAAGAGGTGTAGACTTTTCTCTGCTTCCTCAGTTTCCTAGAGCTGCCCCTCCCCCCTTCTGGGGAGCCCAGATCTGAGGACCTCCCTCCAGGACTTCCTTCTCTTTGTGTGGAGCTTAACTCTTCACCCTGGCCTTGGGTTTTGGCTGAGAGGCAAGTCGCCAGGACTTGGTGACTGGGGCAGAGAAAGAAATTTAGGTGTCCTCAACATATGTACCCCCTCCACCCCCTTCCTTCCTTGCCTTCTGCTGCCTCCCCACCCCCCCTGCTTCCTTCTTCCCCATCCCTCCTTTTTCTCCTCCTCTTCCTCCTCCTGCTCTTCCTCCTCTTGCTCTTCTCAAAGAAACCGAGCACCCAGATGGGCGGGGCCATGCACAGGTAAAGGCTCAGCCAAGACCTGCCCTAGCTCCGCCGCCCTTGGCCCTGGCAGGCCCAGGCATTTGTGTCCCCGCTGCCTGGTGCCCGCCCCTCCCCGCAGCTCCGATTTTCAGCTTGGGTTTGATCGGCTGCCAGGATCTCCCAAATGTCAGCGGCAGCGTTCGCGTCTTTAAGAGCGCGCCCGAGGCGATCTTTAAGCGGGGAGGCTGGGGCCGCGCTGACTGGGGAACTCGCTGACAGCCAAGCTCGGTCCTGCTTCCCCAGCCAGCTTGCAGAGCTGCAGCCCCGCTCTGGGCTCGGACGAATTTGAAGCCTGGGGTGAAACCAGCCAAGCTAGGCCATGAGTTGATAGCAGGACCCCTGCTGGAAGCCAGGAGGGCCGGGCATTAATAGATCTGAGAGCTGCCCAAGAGGCAGAGAAGGGCCGGTTCCCCTTCCTCACCTTGAAGGGACATATTTAGGGTGAGGAGACATGGGAACAGCTCCAAACTTCGGCCTAGCTGGTGTTCAGATCTGTGCTGAGAGCTGTGTGACCTTGGGAGAGTTGCTGGCCCTCTCTGAGCCTCAGCTCTCTCATCAGAGAAGGGGGCTTAGGGGGCAGAACACTAGTATAGAATTTCTGGGAGGCTCCAGTGTCACACAGAGAGAAATCTCATGGGACATGTGGTGCTCCCCCAAAATACCCCTTCTCTGCCTGCTCGCTCTTCCCTGCAGCTTTCTAACTGCTCTTATAAAGGAGGCTGACATCTCTCCTGAAGCCCCCATGATTCCCTTTTCAGCCTCAGGCATCCAGTGTCTTCCTCCCGGTCAGTGGCAGGAGACCTAAGGAGAAGGAGAAAAGGAGAATAGAGGCCGGTCCCCACACTGGGAAGGCACACTGGGAAAGGGGACAGCATAGACTTGTCCCCTAGATGCAACCTCTCTTGGGACCAGGCAGAATGGGGTATGATATTAGGAGAGGGGTAGGGTACATCCAAGGAGGTCACCATCGGCATCTCTGAACCAGGAGCCACAGGACCAAGGCCCAGAAGGGTTGTGTAATAAAATCAGAATGAGTGGATGAAGGGTGGGCGGAAATACAGGTAGATACCGGGAGGGAAGGATGGATGGACCTGTGGGTGAGCTCACAGACAGATGAATGGGTAGTGAGTGGGTGGCCTGTGGCCAGATGGACGGGGAATGGATAGATGGATGAGTGAGCTGATGGAAGGGCAGGTGGATGGGTGGGCTATGGATGAGTAGACTTAGATGGGCAGGTGTGGATGAGTGTGTGGGTGGGAGGGTATGGAGGGAAGTGAAGAGGACATGGATGGGTGGGCAGGTGGGCAGGTAGGTGGGTAGATGGGTGGATGGATGTGTACATAGTTAGTGAAGCAAGGTCACGAGTGAGTGGCTAAGTGGATGACTGGATGACTGGAACATGGTGAGGTGAACGGCTGGATGGGAAATGAGAAGATGAGGGCACAGCTGGGTGGAGAGACGGAAGGGCGAGTGGGTAAACGGAGGTAATGCACTGAAGAGCACATTGTGGGGATCTGGGGTCATGCTCTATGGGACTTGGGGCGGTCATCTGGGCTTCAGCTTCCCCAGGTCTCTAAAAGGGGCAATAGCACATGGATGGACACACACACCCCTCAGGGATCCCTGATGGAGGCTGAGGAGATGGCTCAGAGGGGAGGAGGCAGGCAGGTTCCCTGGGCTCCCTGGTCAGCCAGTCTAGCCAATGGGTAAGCACTGGGTTCACCGAGAGACCCTGTCTCAAAAATGAGGGGAGAGAGCAACAGGAGATGACCCCTGACTCTGGCCTTCCTCCACACTCATGTACACCCACACATAGACCTTTGACTCTGGGTGTCCTCAGTCTTCTACACTGTGCCCTCCCAACCCCCGCCTCCTTCAAGCAACACCCCCACTGCATCCTGTCCTGTGATCAGCTTCCTTTCCTGTGTCCACAGGGCCCTTGTGTGTGGTTCCAGGAAACATTTCCTGGGAATTGTGCTCACAGCAAAATCCAAGCATGAAACACCCACGCTTGAGACTAGTCCCGCCCGGCTCATTCAGGCTGGAGGTGGGGAGCCATCTCTAAAGTCAGAAGGGGATTACCAGAAGGGCTGTCTCCCACTGGGTAGAGTGCTTGCCCAGCACACTGAGTGAGATCCCCGGAACTGCAGAGACTGGCAGTTGTGGGCAGAAGCTGGGAGCCCCAGTGCTTGGAGGTGGAAGCGGAGGATAAATAAGTCCAAGGGCCGGCATCCTTGAGTGGGGTGTCAAGCTAGAGAGGAGCCTGGGAGGCCCTGTCTCAAAGGGGGGGCAGAGAGATGATTTTGAGGGCAAAGCACTTGCCATATAGGCATGTGGACAGGGGGACCCTGAACCCCCAGAACCCGCACAGTAATATGCTCATTTGTAATCCTAGCTGGGAAGTGGACGGAAACCCAGGAGGCCCAAGGGCCACCCAGCCTGTGGAGACCTTGTCTCAAAATAGGAGGAAGATGAGCCGGCTGATTTTCTGTCATCTTGATACAGGCTAGAGTCATCTGAGAGGGGGGAACCCCAACTGAGACAAGCCTGCATAAGATCAGGCTGTAGGGTGGAGGACTTTCTTAATTAGTGATTGATGTGGGAGGGCTGGACACACTGTGGGTGGGCGGGGCCGCCCTGGGCTGGAGGTCCTGGGGATCCAGCAAGAGAGCAGACGAGCAAGCAGCACTTCCTGGCCTTCCTGGCCTTCCTGGCCTTGGCATCAGCTCCTGCCTCCAGGCTCCCACCCTGTTCCTATCCTGACTTCCTTCCATGATGGACCATGATGTGGAAGTGTAAGTCAAATAAACCGGCTCCTCCCCAAACTTGCTTTTTGGTCATGGTGTTTCATCATAGCAATAGCAATTCTGACGAAGCCAGAAGACAAGGACCAACGGCTGAGGTTGTCCTGACTTCAACACACATACAAGGCAGTCTGTAAACAAGTGTAAACCCCCCCCCACACACACACACACACGGAAAACCATTGGGCTCCAGTCCCATTTTGGTCCTCTAGGGTTTTTGCAGTGCAGACCCTGTTGCTGTCTGGCCAAAACCTTGGAAGATGTTGTGGCAATTGCTGGAAGGCCAGAGAGGCTCTGCAGGCCCTTGGTAGGTTGTGTAAGGGTTAAAACACAGGTTGGTGGAGATGTGGGTCAGGGTGCAAGGCCCTTGGTCTATCCCCAGCCATAAAGGAAACAAACAAACCAGCTGGTTCTGGGAGTGCCTGCCCACCTAGCTTGAGCACCCCAAATGGTGGGTCCCCTGCTGCTCGCTGGGGACCTCCTCCCTCAGGGAGCTCCACGAGGTGGTTGAGCAGTCAGTACAAATGTCAGGCTATTGGGTGTGCAGCCATTTTGACCTGAGTTTGGCCAGGGTGTTCCTGAGCTTCTGCACACAGCAGGGACTGAGGGGCAGAGGGCACGATGTAGGGTTCTATACTCCCCAGGTCCTGGAGGGCTTTCTCCTGGTCCTCCACTGCCTTAGACTCTGGTTAGAATGGCACCTCTACCATCTGCCACCCCTCCCCCACTCCCCGCTCTGAGGCCTAGGGGCTGTGACTGGGGGCTGGTGTGTCTGGTAAACAGGCGGCTGGCAGGTCCCCAGGGCCTGTAGGTGACAGGCCTGGTGCTGGCACCAACCCCAGGGCAGCCTGCCGAGGAGGAGGAGTGGGATGAGTCGTGGGGACCAGGGGAGATTTCCTGCGGCGTCTGAGGGGGAGGAGGCTGTGTCCTGTCCCTGGCACTCCAGACCTGCGTGGCCGCCGCGGCTGTCCACCCTTTCCCCACCTCTCCGGCTCCAGCCTTCACATCCTCGTCTCCAGCCACCTTCAGAGAATTCAAGTCAATATCTGGTGTGAAAGGCTGCCAGGTTCTCTCTACCTGGGGCGAGGCTAGGCGGCCTGCCCTGTGCCCTGGGGACCCGGGCTCCACCACCAGAGAAACTGAGGCCAAAGGGCAGGTGGGAGGGGGAGTGCTGAGAGCTCTTAGGACTCCACCCCCAACCCTTCTGGCAGCCCCACGCCGTGAAGGGAGGGGTGCCTCCGCCTCGGTTGTCCCATCTGGGGAATGGAAGGTCAGGCCTGTTGGAAAGGGGTCCTGCCAGCCTTTCTCAGCCCCCTCACCGCCCCTGGCGAGGGAGAGCAGGGGCAGGACTCTGTCCTAGTCGGTTCCCAGCTCCCCCTCCTCCACCGCGGTCCCGCCAGCTCCCCCTCTCCTTTCTCCTGCCTTCTGGCTGCCAGCCCCTCCCACACGGCCCCCAGACCCCAGCTGCGGTGTCTTTACAGCTCTGACCAGCCGCTCAGCCTCTCCGACTCCTCCTCCCTCTCTCCCTCCCTCCTCTCCGCTTCCCTCCGCTATTCCTCCCCCTCCCTCCATCCTCTTCTCCCTCCTCCCGCTCCTTCTCTCCATCCTCCCTCCATCTTCTCTCATCCTCCCCCCTCCAGCTTCTCTCATCCCCCCTCTCCCTCCCTCTCTTCATCCTCCCTCCAGCTCCCTCCAACCCTCCCTCCCTCTTTCTCTCTCTCTCTCTTTCTCTCTCTCTCCCTCCCTCCCTCTCTCTCTCCGGGGGAAGAAAGGTCACGGTGCAGCTGATTACTCAGAGCTCAGTTGCTGTAGCAACCGGCGGGGGAAGTGGGACAGGCTGGCTTTGAGGACGCGCGAGGTCGGCCGCGGGCGGCTGGAGCCGGCGCGGGCCCCGGTGCGCGGGAGGCCGCCTGCAGCCCGGCTCTGCGCGCTGCGGCCCGGCTCCGGGTTGCGGTTTTAATGAGGCGCCCGCGCCCCTCCCGGAGCTGCGAGGGGAGATCTCTGCTCCTGGTCTCGCTACCCCCACACACACCCCGGTTTGGTGTAGGCATCCACCCTCCGCCTGGGTTCTACCGGCGCCTCCTTTCTCCCCTCCGAGCCGCGGGAGAGCTGTTGCCTTCCCTGCGTGCGCCCACCCAGCCTGCACCAGCTTTATCTCGGTGCTCAAGGAGACCCCAGCACCCCCTCTATCCCCCTCAGCCTCTGTCATCGCCGGGGAGACCCAGCTGGAGACAGGTGCGCAGGGGCTGCCTCACTGCTCCGGAGACTTCCAGAACCGCCCTGAGCCTGAGCCTCCCTCAAAGCCCTGGGAGTCTTTGGAGGAGGCCCTGCTGGGCTGCGGAAGAAAGCCAGAGCCCTGACGTCCTTGGCTCCCCTCCATGTGGCCAGCAGCAGAGCAAGGCCACATGAGACTGGGTTAGCAAGGGGTCCAGCCTTGGCAGGAAGGGAAGAGGGTCCTTGGGTGACATCGGCTGGGTGCCAATCCCCAGCCTGCCCCCCCCCCCCAGTGCCTGGTGAAGTAACCGGGCCACTTGGTTGATGCTAAACTAGGGCTGGGGAGTGGCAGAGCTTTGCCTAGCATTGGAGGAGGGGGACAGCCCTGGGTTCAAATCTCAGCTTCATACGTAAAAATTAGAATACACACTTACCCAACCATGCCACTCTTAGGTACGTGTGTCAGAGGTGGGAAAACCAATGTCCACACAAAGAAGGGGCAGGGGTACTTACAGGGGCGCTGTTAATACAGTACATATCCTGGAAACACCACCAGGGTGAGTCTATCAGCGCAGAGAGCCACAGGAGCATGAGACAGAGCACAGTCTGTTTGCTCAGGTTTCTCTAACACTCTAGAAAATGCTGCCTAGGCTCTGAGAGCAGAAAGCAGTTCGGCGGCACCCTGGGGCGGCTGGGGGGCTGAGAAGGACCATGGAGGGGCTCAAGGAAGCCCACCGGGCTGGGCTGATTGCTCCCGGGGTGAACAAAGAAGCAGATTCCATCCTCTCGGGCTGCACAGTCACAGATAGGTAAGAGAGGTCTAGCCTGTGCAAAGGACCAGCAGTTGGGGTGAGCGTGGGATCTTTTAGAATCCACAGGAAGGGTCTCAGCATCTGGAACAGAATTGGTGAGGGGAAAGTATCAAGCTGCGTCCTGTGGCCCCTGGATGACCATAGCAGCCTTGGGTGTGGTTTGCAGGAGTGTGTGTGTGTGTGTGTGTGTGTGTGTGTGTGTGTGTGTGTGTGGAGTGTGCTTTCCTCACTGCCACTTCATTCCTCTGGCCTCAGAGTCCTGATCTGGTAAATGGGGCTATGCTTTCTCTTGGGGCCTGTCAAGCTCATTGATGGGGACCTGGGTTGGTCCCCGTTTCTCAGTTATAATCCCCATATCTGCTTTGGGTTTTGAGACACTGGGTACCTTATCCAACTGTCTGGGATTCTGGGGACAGTCTCCTCAACCCCCACCCGGAGCCTCTGAACCTGGCACAGGCCACCCCAGGAGGGAGAGAGAAAGCTGCTGTTGTGGCCAACAGGGAGGGTCCAGGTGGGCGTCGGGAGGTTGATGGTGATCTGGGCTTCCAACCTGTGTCAGTCCATTTCATAGCAGGCAGGGGGTCGCTTCTTCCTTTCCTGAACTGGGGCTGGCCCTTCCTGCTGGTGCTGCCAGCCTCAGCCAGGCCAGATGGGTTCTCAGCCTAAGCTCACTTGGGCAGGTGACTGATGGTGAGGGGAGGAATCCGTCAGTCGCCCCAGACCTCACTTTCCCTGCACAGGGCCATCAAGGAGGGATGCACAGACACAGACAAGCGATGAGACAAATATGGAGCCTCCCCTGGGCCAGGCCAGGCTGAGAACCTCTCCCTGTTCTTTGCCTCTGGACTCACACAGCATCCAGATTTGTGGCTGTTAGAAGCAAGAGCTCAACAGAGACCCAACCGTGGCTGTCCGGCTAGAGGGCCTCGCCATCCTGCCGTAATGTCCTGATCGCCTTTCCAAGCAGGGCGCTCCTGTAGGAGAGCCGCTGCTGGGGGTGGGGGACAGGGCAGCAGAGGGCCTGGGGTGGCAGGTATTGAACTGCAAGGACACTCCTGAGCCAGCCTCGCAGGGCAGGTGGCAGGCTCTAGGAGAGGTCTAGCCCCAGGCCCCAAGCTGAAGATGCCCTGGTGCCCTGGAGACAGACAAACAACACACAGCATTTGCAAGGGTCCAGGGCTGGAACGACAGCAGAGAAGAAGCAGGCAATTTGAAAGGGGGTCGTTTCAGAAGTGGGGCGTTATGGGAGGCGAAAGTCAGTGAGCGTTGGACACTCCAGGCTGGTAGGCATGTTATTTTCAATGCCCTACTGAGAGTAATGGACACCATGGAAGGTTTCAGGCAGGGGGAGTGGCACATTTAGAAGCACTTTCCAGAAAAATCTCTCTGCTGTCATGAGGGAAAGTGACTGCAGGGGCAAAGGTGGAAGCAGAGACTTTCTCAGGGAGGAGCTGCAGATGGGGGGCTGGAAGCAGAGGGAACAGATAGAAAAGATTCCGACCATGGATTTGGCCCGGTGAGTGGGGGGGGAGGGGAGACAGCAGTGAGGCTGGGCCGGCTCCAGACCGGACTTGGGAGGAAAGGCGGTCAGAGCGGGTGCCTTTGCATCCTGCTCCTCCAAGGAGCTGCTGCATGTCCTCCAGTAGTTCCTTGTCCCCAGGGCTGGTGGTCCGAGCCAGAAATGAAGGGACTTTGGTTGGTAGAGGTGGCCCCTGGGAGCGGCAGCCTGGACTGTGGTCTTCCTGGGTGGGTACAGCCGTTCAGAGGAGGCATGGGTCATCTGTGGATGACTTCTCTGCCTGGCCACCTCCCTCCTTAGGTCTCATCCTCTTGGGAATGGTCAGAGGCAGGGGACAGACTCAAGAGCCAGAGAGCTGAGCAAAACTCTCCACTAGTCAGAGGTGCAGCTGGTTGGTGCCTGGACCCTGGAGCTGTAGGAGCCTGTGACTGCCCCAGCAGCCCGCTCTCTCCCCTCTTTGCAGCCCCAAGCACCCATTCACCTTGTCAGAGCAGGTCCTATTGGCTCTGTCCCCCTGGCTCCTGTGCCCGCCCATATAACCTTGCCACTTCTCTAAGTACTTTCTGCTTCCCCCTTCCCCCATGGTGTGGCCAAGGAGACACAGAGCATGAGGTTTAGGGGCTGTAGAGTCTATGTCATGACCCTGAGTCCTCTGTCAAAGGCACCTGCCCTCTACCCTTCCCTAGGAACTTGGAACTGCTGCTGCCCCAGGCACTCTACCCAGGAGCCTGCTCCACTCGGTGGAGCAGGGGAGCACAGCCAAATCACACTCTGCCCTCTACCTTCTTCCCCTCACCACCACCCGTCACCAAGGCCTTTAGAAACTCCCCAAGGACCACCAACGTGTATTTTGTTGTCCCCACGGGGAGTGGAAGGGAGAGTGCTCTATCGCTCCACCATAGCCACCTATGGCCATTCACCCAGGGCAAGTGTGTGTACAAGTCCGAGGCATGTGCACTGCTTGTATGTGCAAGCAGTGCAGACCCCACACTGCAAGGTGTGTGTGTGTGTGTTTGTGTGAACACACACCCACACATTTGACATGTAGGAGAATGTGTGGGCAGTGCTACATGTATGCATGTGTATGTACTTAAACACATGTACCTGTGTGCTGTCACATGCCAGGCATGCAGCACATATGGCCATGTGACTGTGGGTACAGGTACCCATGTGTGCCATGCAAGAGCATGTGTATGTCTGTGTCTGCTTGCATGTAGGCATCCGAGTGCTACACAGATGCGTTGATGAGCACATGTCTTGTCTGTGTGCAGGTGTGTGGTTCTGTGGCTTCTGTGAGATGGCCACAGGCCATACGATCGTTCATCCATGCACTCTTCCCTGTGAGTGGGAATCCGGAAGCAGGGAAGAGCCCTGGAATGGGGACTGGCTCCTCTGCAGTAGGCTCCTGGAGACAGAGGTACCAGCATGGTCTTCCCTGCCCTGTGGCAGACCCCCCCCCTTGCCCCTCTGCTCTTGTGGCAGACTCCAGGAGGCCTCAGAGCCTTTGTTTGTGAAGTTTCCAGCTCTCCCATGTATTTGTGAGGTTTCACGATCTCCGTGTGTTTCCCGGAAGCCGATGCCTGGACCTGGACCACAGAGAGGGGGTTTGCTAAGCTGCTGTGCACTCGAGGGAAACATGAGACATGGCTGCCACTGTCACACCAGAGGGAGTAAGGCATAGAGCTAACCAGATCTCTCCCCCTCAGGAGTCTGCGTGTGAAGCAAATCTGGAGACGGTTCTGGGATTGGCAAGAATGCCATGTAGCCTGAAAATGAGGGACAGGAGCTGCAGACGCTGCCGTGCCGGCAGGAAGCACACCTGTGCCGGTTACCATGGTAAAGGTGGCAGTGTGGGGGACACAATGGTCAAGAGGCTCCAGGGACACTGCTCCGGCCTGTCCTCAAGGTTAAGTGCTAGAATCCCAGTGCCACTAGCTGAGGGGCAGGGTCTTCCAGACAGAGCAGAGTCGTAGGTGCTGTGCCCTCGGAACAGATTAGTGCTGGGCCAGCAAAGCAGCTCAGCCAGTTACGGCAATTACTGCCAAGAGAGAGCCAACTCCTGAAAGCTGGCCTCTGGCCTCCACACACAGGCCACAATACACAGCTGTGCGCACGCACTCTCGCGCGCACACACACACACAACACACACACACCACACACACACACACACCACACATGCACACACACCACACATACATACACACACACACCACACATACACACACACCACATACACACCACACATACACACACACATACACACACACCACACATACACACACCACACACACACACACACACCACACATACACACACACATACCACACATACACACATACACAGACCACACACACACACACCACACATACATACACATACACACACACACACACACACACAGAACGGTCCTGTGTTGGTTACTCTGCCCCCTGGTCTGCTCTGCAGCTGAACCCTTCTTCGTGCCGCACCCTCTTCTTCATGCTCCTTCATGCAGAACCTTCCACCAAGCTCCTCAGCATCCACACCCCTGTCGCATCCCAGGAGAAATCCGGTTTACCCCAGACCCTGTCGGTGAGAGTCACCCCCCAGCCAGAGTCCCCAGTGGTTCAGAGGATCCCAAGCACTGCTGGCAAGAAGATGTCAGGAAGCACAGCAGGAGCGGAGCCTGGCTGCCAGGGCACAGCGGGGCAGGGCCCTTCCAGGGAAGGGGAAAGACTAGGAAAGGGCACGGTGGACAGGCCAGGTGAGACACCGGTCTCTGGCTGCAGAGGGTCTCTGCCATTTCCCTCTGCACAGAGGTTGGCCATGATGGCTTCTGCTTTGTCCAGGACTCTGCTTCTGCCTCCACCTCTATCCAGTTGGGGCTGGCACCAAGAATATGCAGAAAATATTTGGTGACTCATCCTGAGCATGAATGAGTGAGTGGGTGAATCAATGAATGGATGGAAACTTAAATTTCATTTATTTATTTATTTATTCATTCATTCATTTATTTATTATTTATTTGGTGTGTGTGTACACAACAGGTGCAGGACGCCTTGCAGGAGTTGGTTCCAGCCTTCCACCATAAGGACAGAACTCAGGTCATCAGTCTTGGCAGCAAGCACTTTTACCTACTGAGCTGTCTCACTGGCCCAGGAAAAACTTCTGTCAGCAATTCCTGCCCTTAAGGCAGCCAAGCTGGAGGATTTTGACAATGGATGGTAGAATTAGCCCCCGTGTGGCTCCATGAAAGCCAGTATCATAGGTGTGGGGTGTCAGGATCCGATCTACACCCTCAAATCTTATTGTGTCCTATGAGGTGCTTTTAACCTGGGGAGGAAGCAGAAGCTCAGGAAGACAGTGTCACTCCGGTGACCCAGCCAGCAAACCACAGAGGTGGGATCCACGTTCATAAGCTTTACCCAAACACACGTTCCTAGACTGACAGCAAAGTTCATCCATTCACCTGCCAATCACTCATCCACCCACTCATTCTTTCTCCCAGCGCCTGCCAGGAATCCTCAGAATGCTATGCCCCAGGCCTGAGCATTGTGTCTGCATCAATGAAGGAAGAGATGGTCATTCAGAATGCTACTCACACATGGCTGGCAGGGAAATGCTGGGGTGCAGAAGGCCATGGGAATCTGGTGGCTTCTAGGGGGACCAGTAAGGGTTTAATGTGCACACTTCTGGGTGGAAGGGTGTCACCAGCAGGGAGGTGCGTACAGAAGGCAGAAAGTCAAGGGCAGGGCAGAAATAAGAGAAAACAAAACTTGTCATCAGCCTCCCTGGAGAAGTTGGGTGGCTCTGTCCAGGACTCCAGGCCCAGACTGTTTACTGACACCTCCAGTGATGGAGGCCATTACCATTCTACTTGTGACCAGAGACATGGCTCCCATGCTGTGAGAGTGAGGGTCCATCTGGTGTGGGCGCTCTGCTGCTGACCTTGAGTCCAGACTAGAGAGCCACTCCCCAGCTGAGCGAGCCAGCCATGTTGACACTGGAGGCTCTGTCCTTCCTCCCTACCCCTGCCTGTTCTCTGTGTGTCGGGCATGGCCTTGGGCCCAGACTGGAGCGTTTGGGAGGGAGAGGCAAAGACACTGTCTGGGCTCCAGGTCAGGTGCAGGGCCACGAGGCTCTTAACACCCCTGTCCTGTTTTCTCTCTGAAGGAGGTTGGAGGTTGAGGATGTCTCCTGCATCGGTCCTGAGCCTGCGCCTGTAACTGCTGCCTCTTAGTGCTCTTTTTGTCACCCTGGGGGCACAAGGCATGGAATAATGCCCCTACAAATCTGCTGGAGCCATCCCAGGCTCAGACCCAAGGACTGTGTCTCCTAAGCCATCGTGAAGGACTCAGCTGTGAAGCCAGTGACCTCAGCCTATGAGGCCTGTGCTGTGCTATGTCACCTGAACCCGTGTGCCTTCTGCCCGGTATCTATGTCCTCTCTACGTTTTCACCTTCGCTAATACAGAACAGAGCTCCCCACCCCCAGTTCCAGCGAGGCGCCGGTGGCCAGGCTAAGTACTACATGTCCCAGCCACCTTTGCAGCTAGTGGTAGTCATGTGATCACGTCTGACCAATGGGACACAGGTAATGACTTCAGCACTCTCCAGCTTGCCTTTAAAAGGAAATGGACACACCAGTGACTTTAGGGAACTTGAAGCCCTGCTTGGATTCCCCAGCGTGCGTAGGAAAAAACAGAGAAGTGCTCACCCTCTTTGGCCTTGTGCACGGAGGGATGATGTATTCAGAAGGAGCCTAGGCCCCGAGCCAAGGTTCCTAATAACAGGAAAGCCTCCGATAGGCAGAATTCAGCCCTCTCCTAAGGCTACTGTCACTTGGGTTCTGCTAAGGGTGATGGGCCAGCCTCCAAACCCAGACCCTGGGGCTCAAAAAGGATAGTAGGCAAACGAAGAGTCCAAGGATGGCCATACTGCAGAACCCGAGCTCAGAGCCACAGGCTCTAAAAATGGAAGCAGAAGGACAAGTTGTTCAGGCCAGCCTCAGCTACAAAGATTCAAGGCCAGTCTGACACCGTAGACAGACAGACAGACAGATGCATGTGGGTACACATGTCACTGGGCTGAGTGATGACTGACACCGCCCATGCAGGTGACAGTGCCCACGGCAGGTGAGGTGGCCTGGGGCAGGTGCTGGGCATGTGGTTTCAGGCTGTGGGTAACTGCACCAGCCAGGGAGGTTCTAACCTGGGGGGACTGGTGACTAATGAGTCTTAGATGTCATCAGGTGTCCCTGCTGTGACTGCCCCTTCTAATGACTGAGGCCAGAACTGCAAGGTAACAGGTAACATGCCTCTGTAGAATGCCTGTCACCTTTAACCCTGACCCTTCTCCTGGAGGGCAGCAGAGGAGCCCATTGTCCCGTTCACAGGTGAGAAAAAGTCAAGGACCACATCCCCTGGCCAGTAGCTCATCGCATGGTAGGCCTTAAAAGAAAGCTTACACAAAGCTTTCTTAGTATTCTGCTACAATTTTTTAAAAATATATATATTTGAAGGAATGGAACGTGGAAGGGGCATGTCCTGACTAGTTTTTATGTCAACTTGACAGAAGCTAGGGTCATCTGGGACTCTTGATTGAGAACATGCCTCCCTTGGCTTGATTGGTGACTGGTCGGCCAGCGCCCAGCTCACTGTGGGCGGAGCCCTCGAGGAGCAGGTGATCCTGGATGGTATAAGAAGGCAGGCTGAACAAGCCGTGAGGGACAGCCTGGAAGCACGCTTCTGTGCCTTCTCTCTCAGTTTCTGCCTCCAGTGTCCTGTCCTGAGTTCCTGCCCTGATGTCCCTCAGTGATGACTGTCATCTGTGACTAGAAGCTGAAACAAACCCTTTCCTCTCAAGCTTCTCTTCGTTGTGGCATTTAATCACAGCAATAGAGATCCTGACTAAGACAGGGGGACCTAGGGGGAGGACAGCAGGAGGGCTCTGCAGCTGCTGGGCTTGCCAGTGACCCAGCTATGCCTCTTGCTGCCAGCCACCTGCTTCCCTGGTATAAATGAGGCCACTCCTTCCCTGTACCTTTTCCGGGTTCTGCTGCTGGGTAGCCCCAGAAGCTGACTTGTGATTGGAGCCACGTGCTTCTCCTTGGTCCTGCCCCAACCCCGTGTCCCAGTGCCCTTCCTGGGCTTCCTCTAAGACCTCACACTGCATGGACAGTGAGGGACCCTTAACCCTGGTGGGCTGCTTCAGAGCTAGGTGGCAGAGACTGAAGCGTCCCAGAGACTAAAGGGGCACTCTCTCTCTTGGCTTCATGGGGGCTTTGCCCCAGGGGGACACAGGCAAGATGCAGTCTTCCTCACAGGCTTGCATTCCGGCAACACAAATCTACCCACAGAGCTTAAATACAGCCTGATCTGGAAGTGTCCCGTTGACTCTAGGCTACGTTGTCAAGTACTAACAGCCATTTCCAAGCATCTACTAGAGAAAGGAAGATGCAAGGTTCTGCAGTCTTTGGTGGTGGAAGAAGGGAGGGGACTTACCCTGCCTCTGTGGGACTCCTGGGGCCTGCATCTGAGCGTGTGAAATTTTATCTACGTGGCCACAGCATACGAGGGCTCTCAACACTGAAGACAACACCAGGCTTGGGGTGGAAGTCCACAGCACACACAGGGCCCAGCACCCACGGTGCCAGCACTGCAAAAGGAAAACTTAACCGACCGGGGATCTGAGAGGCTCTGTGCTTAAGAGCACACACTTCCCTTGCAGAGGACCTGACTTTAGTTCCCAGCACACACTAGGTGCCTCACAACAGCCTGTGACACCTGCTGCAGGGATCCAGTCCCCTCTTTTGGGCACCCAGGGTACCTGCTCTCGTGGGCACACCGGCACACAGACACATACCTACACATGATTTAAATTTTTAAAAAATAAGATCAAAAACAGAACTGCAAGTTCTCCCCACTGGTTCTCAGTTCTTCTTTTCTGCCCTCCATGCACGCCAGCCTCCGCCCTGCCTTGCCTTGGATCACGACCTACCTGAGAAGGCTGCCCCTGCCTTTCTAAAACTCTACCATCTCTCCTTCTGCCTCTCAGACCATCCAGACCACCATCAGCCCATTTCTCCCTACGGGGTCTGTTCTGAGGTCCCTGGCCAACTGCTCTCCTCCTGGAATGGGCAGAGTGCTGGCTCTGGGGAGGTGGTAACAGAGCAGAGACTCGCAGGCAGCCAGGCCCCGGCTCTGCGTCCCCCTCCTGCTGCCTGGAAGATCTCTTCTCACTAGAACAGCAGCTGAGAAAGGCAAAGATTTGCCCAAAGCAAACACATCAAGTCCTTCCACAAACACATCTCCCCCTAGACCTGGGCTCCGGAGACCCTGGGGAGCAGAGACTTGGATACAGGCTGCTTCGGAGCCTACTGCCTAAACTTGTACAGAGCTGGATGGAGAGCCCTGTGTGTCTGTTTTTTTTTTTTTATTAATTTGTTCTTTGACAATTTTATACATGTATATTCTGCTAACACTCATGCCCCCGCTCACTCTCCTTTCCCTCCAACCCCCTGATCTCCCCATCTTCCCACCACGTCTCCCACGCAGTTTTCATGTCTCTTTTTTAAACAAACAATCCAGGTATTTTTTTTAAAGATTTATCTATTTTTATTTGCTGTCTATTTGTGGGTTTGCCTACATGTATGTCTCCGCACCACATGCGTGCAGTGCCCACGGAGGTCAGAAGAAGGCATTGATTGGATGCCCTGGACTGGAGTTATAGACAATTGTGAGCCAACATATGGGAACCAAAGCTGGGGCCTCTGGAAGAACAACTGGGACTCTTAACCATGAAGCCAGCTCTCTAGTCTCTGCTTTTTATGTCTTTGATTTCACTTTGTAACCCACTGCGTTTAACCAGGGCCACCCATGTCGCATGGGCGGAGAGGCAATGGACCACCACTCCCCAGTGGCTTGGTCACTGCTGACTTCCTATCCTATAGTAGCCCTCCATACCAAGAGTTCCCTGCTCCTTGAGCCCCTCCTACATCTGACTGAATGTTTCAGGTGCAGTCTTTTGTGTGTGTGTGTTTGAGACAGGGTTTCTCTGTGTAGTTCCAGCTGTCCTTGAACCCACTCTGTAGACCAGGCTGGCCTCAGACTCAGAGATCTGCCTGCCTTTGCCTCCTGAGTGCTGGGATTAAAGGCTTGTACCACCACTGCCTGGCCTGGCTCAGCGTTAAACTGATCCTATACAAGTAACTGAAGTGGCCATGAAGCCATAAAGGCTGTGACTTTATTGTATCCCTAAAATAGCATTTCAAAAGCCAGGCATAGAGGTGATCTCTGTGAGTTTGAAGCCAGCCTGGTCTACATAGTGAGTTCCAGGAAAAACCAAAACCAAAAACAAAACAAAAGTTAGTATTTTAAGACCCTCCTCCCCATCATCTGGTCCTTACATTCTTTCCACCCCCTCTTAGTGGAAAGGAAGATTCCCTGAGCCTTGGAAGACATAATGTGAATGTCACTTGTTCTCAGCATGTTGCAGCCATGAGTCTGCACTGATGTTCACTGTGGATAGAAGCTTCTTTGATTACATCTGCACTGCTCTACGAGTACAGAGATAAATATTTAAGAGGCAGTTTGATAACACATTCATTTAGCAAAACAAAAGTAGGAAGTTTACCCCTAGTACCTCCCCAGCTATGGACCTTCAGCTGGGTCCACAGCACCCTGCAAAGTGAACTTCACAGCCAAACAAAGAAGACTTGGTTACCTCCTGACAGGCATGCCACAATCGTACTGATCAGCATCTCTTGCTTGGGAAGGAGGGCCCGCCCCTGGCTCTGTAGTCTTTTCTCACAAGCCTGCTTCTTCCTCCATGATGGACCTGCCCTATCAAGTTACCTTGCTTCCTCAGGCCTCCATATCCCCATCAGAAAAACAGAGCAACAGTCCTCCCTTGAGACAGGGTTTCTCTGTGTAGCCCTGGCTGTCCTGGAACTTGCTGGCTTGGAATTCAGAGATCTGCCTGTCTCTACCTCATGAGTGCCGGTATTAAAGGCATGCACCACCACCGGCTGGCCCCTGCTTACTTATTTTGAGACCCATGTATAAATTTGTGGGTTCCCTTGGAACCCATTGCTGCAGCCAGGAATGACCTTGGACTCCTAATCCTCTCTCCACCCTCCCCAGGTGCTGGGCTTACAGGTGTGTTCCACCTTGCCTGGTTTATTTGGTGCTATGGATGAAGCCCGGGCCTCGTGGATGTTGGACAAGCACTCTATCCACTGAGCTGCTCAGCTAGCACATCCCCACTTGAAATAATTAAGTTGTCCTCCTCTCTACCTGTTACCAACCCTGGAGCCCATGTTATCTTCCTAGTAAACACCAAAACAGCAGCAATTCTACATGCTGTGTGTGCAGGGCCCCACACAAAGCCAGTCACACCCAAGACTTCACTGGCCCCAGAAAGAGGTGGCCTTATGGCCCCATTCTATAAATGGGCATGCTGAGGTCCAGTGGTCTCTTCTGAGCCAGTTATGGGGCCAGCACTGAAGGAAAGGACAATGGCTGATGATATCTGCTCAGTCAGCTAGATTAGCGTAGTGGGGCCTCTTGTCCTTAGGCCTGGCTTCTCCACCTGGCAGCAGGGGAGAGAGCTCTAGGAAGATAATCTCTCCCAAGATCTTCCCTCTGTGTGCTAGTCACCTTCTGAATGTTGGGGTTGCAGACAGGTGCCATCATGCCTGGTTTAACCCAGTGCTGGACATGGTCTCTGCTAGCTCAGGATGGCCTTGACTCTGCTACATAGAGGATGACGATGTCCTTTAATAAGCAGTATAGATCTCAGCTAGGGGGATCAGTTTAGGAAGCCCTTTGGAGAAGGGCCAGGTCCAGACACATAGAGCCCTTTCTGGGAGCTGGCTCAAGAGACCTCAAGCTTTCCTCTGTTTGACAAGAGCCATGTGTGATGCTGATGCAGTCCTCTGGAAGCCTGGCTGGGAAAGGCAGGAGCCCAAGTGTCCCGCAGCCACCTTTTCCTGCTTAGTACATTGCGCTTAGGGGCCTGGAATCCTGACCCATGGAAAGACAGAGCCCCCATTCTCCAAGGACCACCACCTCAAGGGCGCGTGCCCCTAGGCCGACTGGAGCTGTACTTCGGAATATGTGGGCTCCTATTGTGGGAACCAAAGCTTAGAAAAGCTGACGGGGGAGGGGGAGCAAGATGGCTCACAGGATAAGGGTGCTTGCTGCTAAACCAGACAACCAAAACTGGATTCCAGGTACCCACACGGCAGAGCAGCATAGACTCTCCCCACCCCAAGTTGTCCTCTGACTTCCACACACGTCATGGCACACACACCTACATAAATTTGATGAGAGAGAGAGAAAGGGGGGGTCGACTCTGGAATGGTGTGGTCACAAACAGAAAGGCCCTGGAAGGGAACACTGCAGATTGTTCTGGTAGTAAAGGCTGAGGTGGGATGTTACATGGCTGGGTGACAAGGAGAAGGTACCCCTTGTACTGACTGAGGCGCTCGGGGAGTCAAAGCAGGGGGCTTTAGTCCAGGCTTTATCCTGTCCCTCAGAGTGACCCGGGACTGGTGAATCTCCTAAGCTAGGCTACCAGCCTCTGGTGGGGTGACAATGTGTCACTCATCTACCACACAACTTTCCCAAAGGCCCTGCAGAATCCCTGAAGCCCAGTAGGTGTTATGATATAAATTACAGGCTACACAACAGGTTGTGGTACAGGGAAGTTTATTACGGAAAAGGTGAAACCTGAGACAGTGGGAGAGCTTGGAAGAGAGAGAATGCCGAGTAGGGTGGGAGGCAGACAGAATCAAAGGGACAGACTGAAGGACAGCCAGAGAAAAGAGGGGAGGGAGGGAGAGGAAGATGGCCGGCTGTCAGCTGGGTTATATACCCGAGCACCTGGCGCAGGTGGTGAGGTAAGATGTTGTCAGGACCCTAACGGCCCCTCAGGGCAGGCCCGGTGAATTGCCCCCACTACAACTCAAGCTTCAGGCCCCACACACCTGGCTCAACCCTCTTGTCAGGTACAGGCCAACGTTGTGCAGCCTGAGTCTGTAGGCAGGACGCTTCTGAACTTTAGTGGGTAAAAAACATCCTGGGCAGGCCAAATGCGTTCCCAGAGAGCCAGAGAAGCCACTGTCTCAAATATCTGAGCCATATGGTCTTCTTGAGTCTAGGACCCAGACAGAGAGCAGGCTTGGAGGGGGACAATGAGGCACAGTGGAGCATGGAGCAGGCCTTAACTGGCCTGTGCATAGTCCCTGGGTAAGGGCATGGTCCTTTGAAGGACCAGCCAGCAGTGAAGGCTCCCAGGATTGACTTGGCTTTGAGAATGACCCTCAGATGGTTGAGCTTATTTGGGAACCACAGTTGAGGGTGGAGAGTAAAAATGTGAACCCCAACGAAGACAGGACTCCACAGTGTTCAGTGTCAAGCTTTGGGCAAGCCCCTCCTCCCTCCAGAGGAAGTGGAAAGGGCAAGCCCCTGGCCTAAGGCCACACAGCAGGGGAGAACAGGCCTCTACCCGGGATTTGGACTCAGCTTTCTCTCTAAATTGCTGCTCTTAACCCCTTCCTAGCCGGCTCTCTACCGTAGGCGCAGTTGCTCGCAGGACGTTAAGGGGAGGGAAGAAAGGAAAGGCACCGGGCGGGGTCTTCCCACGCCCCGGTCACCCCGTTCCCTCCGCGGTCGAGCTGGGAGGTCCGCAGCCGCCTCTCCCTCTTGCGCAGCTACCCCCACGGTGCTGCTGGAGCCCTCCTTGAAGCAGCTTTCTCACGTCAGGACCCCGGGCGGGGGGACGCCTTCCGACCCACGAGGCCCGGAGGAAGCGCGCACGCGGACCGGTGGGCTGCACGGCGCCCCTTCCCCGCCGGGGCCACTGAACGATTGATGGGTCCGTACAGAGATGGAGGAGTGTCGCGCGCCCAGTCCCCAGGGTGGGCGCGCGGGCTGTGCGCGTGGGTCGCCTGTTCCGCGCCGCGGGCCTTGCTCGCTCCCTCGCTTGCTTTTCCTTTTTTCTCGTTCCTTTTTTTTTTTTTTTTCCTGGAGCGGAGCCCGGCGCCAGGAGTCTGGAACCGGCCTGACAAGCTTTTGAGTTATGGGGGAGGGGCGGCGCGCACCCCCGCTGCGAGGCGCGCCCCGATCCGGCGCGAGCCCGGGCGGCGGCGCCAGCGGCCCCGAGAGCCGCGCGAACCAGGCCGGCCCGGGCGCGGCCGCCCCCGCCGAGCCAGGCATTCCTTTCCGCTGAAGCTCTGCCCTGCTCGCAGCGCCCCGGGCGAGCGGCCTACAGAGTGGGGGCGGAGCCGGCCCCCTCCACCCCCGGGAGCTTCTTAGGTTCCCTGCAGGTCCCCTTCACCCCTGGCTGGTGGTCCCTCCCACCCTAGTGTGGTCTTTTGTCCTTGCGTGGTTCCTCCACCCCCGAGCTGGTACCTTCCCTGAGACTGGAGCTCCTACCCTCCCAGCTTGTCCCCTCCACTCCCGGACAGGCTGGACCTCGCAGTGTGGCTTCTGTCTCTGCCTGGTGTCCTCCAGTCCCTGGCTGGTTCTTCCCCAGGCATTGCTGCTCCCTCCAGCCCTCAAAGGCAGGCAGGTAATAGCCCAGAGAGCCCTTCCTTCTGCTGGTGGCTGAGGACATTGCCCAGTGGACACCTCCCAAGCTCTATTTTCTGCTCTCCATTGTCTTTGGACACAGGGCAGAGTGACTGGGCCACTAGGTGAAGCCAACCCAGAAGGCTGTCTGTCTAGCCAAGGCCTAGCCTAAGTAGTTAGATTTCTGATTTCCACAGAAGGCACTGGAGCTGGCCAGCAGCTTTGGACCTCTGCGTGAATTCTGCTCACAAACACCTCCTGGGTGCCAGCAGGAATCCGTTAGGGCTGGCATCCCCATCGAGCTTCCATGCCCCATACCCCTTCTCTCCTTTAGGGTGCCCAGCCAGGCCCCTGGACCACCCCCCCCCCTCCAGCCCAGTAATTGAGCAGAACCTTCTGGCCTGTCCCAAGCCACATTCATCTCTGTATAGCCATGTGGCCCTTCTCCTTAGAGGCTTGGGGCTCTGCCCTTCTGCAGGCAGACCACTTAGAGCCTTGAAGCAAGTCTGAAATAGGTTAGTAACAGTTCTGGCCTGCTGATATAAAGTTTCTAGAGGCCGGGCTGGTCCAGACAGCACAGGGCCTAGCCAGAGGCCTTAGCCCGGGCTGCTTCTTCCTTGTTACTGAGAGACGAGCCAGGCTCCACAGGCCCTACTCCCAGTGACCCTTGACTGCAACTTCAAGAATGCAGGGCCTGTTCTGGGGCTGAGCAGCCTGGCCCCTCCCCCGTCCCCTGCCAAGCAGAGTGGAAATCGAGCCAGACCGAGCTGCTGAGTAGAAATTTCCAGTCTCCTTGCATAGCTGGAAAGGCTTGCTTGGGTGAGCCTCAGAGGTGTAGCTGGGCAGGCTTGGTGGGGCTGGGGTGGGGAGGGACCCCCAGATGTTCCAAAAGCTGGTTTCCAATTCCCAAGCAGCCGGGACAAAGGCTGCTGTCCTTTGTAGGCAGAGGAAGCTCTGCCTTTCTGTTGGCCCTTCCCTTGGGAGTCCATCAATGACAAAGAGGCTAGAACACTGTTGAAAGGAGGCTGCGAGATCTGCCCGGAAGTGCCGGGCACCACTGTTTGTCTGGGAGAAGGCTGTTTGCCTTAGTGACTGGCCCACTTGTTGGGGCCACATGGCCTCCCAGAGGCAAGTCTTGCTAGAACTACTTGGTCACCAAGAGGAGGAGGAGGAACCTTCCAGTTGTGTCCTCACCCTAAAAACAGCTCGAATTGAGGTTCTTGGCACACGGGCAGAACTTTGCTTTGCTCCCAGGGTTGTGTGACCTATCTGAGTCAGCCTGCCCATGCCCCTCATTTACCTGAGGGAAATAAACATTGCAGTGGGAGATGGGAGGAGACAGCCCAAGTCCCCATCCTCTGCTGAACGATGTCTGAGTGAGGCGAAGGACAGAGGAGCCGCTTAAGCATGGAGGGAAGGTGGAAAGAAGGCATGCATGCTAGAAGGACAGATGGGTGATGGGGTGGGGTGGAGGGTGAATGAATGGATGCATGGCTGAAGGGAGGGCAGGTGAATGAATAACTCACCCCTCTCCTGACCTATGCACTCTCTGAGGCCTGGTGCACAGTTGGCTCCCAGCAGTCAGGCTTAGGGGCTGGGGAAGCGAGGAGGGGTCCAGTGACAGCTAGACAAGGTGTGGGCATGTAAGTCTTCCCCCGCTAGCTGTGTCCTCAGAGCCGCTGAGGCACCCAAGGAGCTTCCAGCTACACCCAGACCGCAAGAGGAGGACGCTTGTGGCAACAAGGTGGTACTGTGGGGGCCCCATTAAAGATCAGGGTTAGAGTTCAGACATTTCTGCTGCACCCCTTAATGGCTGGACCAGCTGCTTCAGTTTCTCCGTTAGCATGAGACAGCACCAGGAAGTGCCCGGATCTGATAGGACAGCGAGGGAAGGGCCTGGCCAGAAAGTACACTGGTCAGCTGTTGGCTCTGACCCCACTGTGACCTACCTCCCAGGTGACTTTGGACAAGGCTCAGCTTTCCTGCAGGCCTCAGTTCTGCATTCAGTCAGGCTCTCTGAACTGGGCAGCTCTGGCCCTTCTGCAATAGCATACAGATGTTGAAATGGCCCAAAATATGCATTCGGACCATGCACCCTCCCACAGCCCACACTGATGTACACAGAACATGCCCACAGCACACAAAATCTGTATACACTGACACACACATATGAACATAGACACATGTTACAGCACACACACATAAGTGCACAGGGCCATGCTCTGACAGCACACCCAGCCATGCACACAGAACATTCACCATTGCACCCTTTTCCCTGTGTATGGCCAAACGGCCCCAGCACCCTACCTCCTGTTTTGGACACTCGACCCAGAACCCTGACCCTCCTCCCACCCCGCTCATAGGGTCACAGTCCCACAGTTCAGTTGCTGGTGCACACAGACACATCTGCACACCACACACAGGCCTCACAGAGCCAGGCACACTTGCCCACAGCACCCAGGCACGCACCCACACTCCGCAGCTCCCCACACTCCGGCGCACACTCACACCCTTGCTCCACTGAGCACCAACTGTTGGCGCGCGAGGGGGCTGGGGGGGAGTTAAGCCCACGACTCAGCGAGGAAGAGGGGCGCGGGGGTGCGCGGGCGGGCGAGGAGATGACAGCCCGCGGTCCCCCTCGAGTCCCGGCTCATGAATATTAATGCGGCGGTAATTAAAATGCAGGGACGCAGCAGGATGGATGCGGGGCCTCCGGAGCGCGGCGCGGCGCGGGCGGGTGCAGCGGCTCCGCGGCCCAGGCCCGGCCGGGGACACCTGCGTCCCGGGCCCCGCCGCCCCCGCGCCCTCGGGCGGGCCGCGCGCCAGGCCGCCTTCCCGGAGCCGCCTTCCTGCGCGGCCGCTGATGTCAGAGGCTCAAAACTTTCCGCTTCCCGCCCGGCGGCCTCGAGCCCTGAGTCATCGCCGCCCCCGGAGCCCTGGCCCGCGACGTGTTTGTGCAGAGCCAGGCTCCGCTGGCCCCGCCTGACGTCAGGGCCCGGCCGCCGGGCCGCACAGCTGAGACGGTGCCACCCCGGGGGGCCGGGAGGAGGCCGCGCACCTGCGGTTCTAGGTTCAAATGCGACGCCGGCTGCCTGACCCCGAGCAGGGCCTTTCGGTCCCTGGGGAACTCCCGACTCGCTCATCTGCCTCTTAGCAGATGCTCCACAAATCTGCACAACCTTGTGATGTGTGCTGAGTCCCGCCTGCCATCCCACACAGTACTCCTGCGACTGAGACAGGAGCATTGCTGGAAGTTCAGTACAGCCTGGGCTTCAGTGTGAAGCCTTGTCGCCTTGTCGAGAAAGACAGAGAGAGAGAGGGAGGGAGGGAGGGAGGGGGAGAGGGAGAGAGAGAGGGGGAGAGAGAGAGGAGAGGAAGGAAAAGAGGAAAATAAAGCTAGTTGAAGTGGGAGCACTTTTAACTCCCGAGAGGATCATGGTATGTTTGAGGCCAGCCTGGTCTCCTTGCCAAGCTCCAGGCCAGCCAGGGCTGCACAGTGAGTCTCTGTCTCAAAACAAAAACAGAAACAACAAACAAAAACAAACAAACCCGTCAAAATCTAAAGAATAAGTGACCCAAGCTCAGTTGATACATCTAGAGCATGAGGGAGGTAGAAGGGGCAGAGATTGTACCCAGCACCATCTGCTGTGAGGCTGTCTTCTCTACATGACAAGGAGGCTTCGCCCAGGAAATCTCAGCAACATGGTCACCTAAGCAAGGCCGGCACAATGGCAGCACCGCTAGACATACCCCGAGAGGTTACCTGGTCCTAAATGGTCAGCCGTAAACACACGTAAGAGAACACTAACTGGCTTCAGCAGGTTGTGTATGTGTGTGTGTGTGA
This sequence comes from Pachyuromys duprasi, assembly GCA_028658305.1. Taxonomy (NCBI): domain Eukaryota; kingdom Metazoa; phylum Chordata; class Mammalia; order Rodentia; family Muridae; genus Pachyuromys; species Pachyuromys duprasi. The sequence continues at coordinate 107,257,836 of CM053752.1, read as the reverse complement.
ATGATGACTAAAGAAGAGGTCATGAATTTCAGAGGGAATTGGGGGGACCCTCCCACAAAAAAAAGAGCCTGCAGACTATGGACCTCTTTATGCAAGCTGGGTTAGCAGAGGCTACGAAGAGAAAGGAGCCCAGCACCTGGCCTGCTGTTAAGGGATGGCAATAGTTGTGGGCACTATTGATGTCAGGTCTGGGTTCAAACCATGGCTTCAGCCCCTGCCCCGTTCTCTGCCCTCCAGCCGGAGGTATTGGGAAGACATGCAAGCAAAGCCCGAAGCAGTTCCTGGCCACCACACAGGCAGTGCTCCCAGTGGAGTCATCTTGCTGGGACCCAGTGTGCAAAGGGAAAACTAGGACTAGGCTTGAGCTGCTGCCGCTGATGTGTGGGGAGGCCGGGAGGGTCCCAGCTGCTGGTCCTCACCTCTGCCCAGTCACAGAGGACTCACCAGCCCCGGGCTTCCCACCCACACTGTGGAGGCTGCCCTGTCCTCCCCGGCCTGCTGGAGCTCTCTCAAGTCCTCCGTGCTCCTTCCCCGGAATCCTCCTCATGCCCCCAGGCCTTGGCACATGTGCTGGTGCTGTTTTCACTCCTGGAACACTCCTTGCCTCACCCTGCTTTTCCAGTTAACTCCTCTGACTCCATCTCTCCCTAGCGCTTCCCTTGGGGAGTGTCCCAGTTAGCACCCCACCACCACCACACTGCACACACACTCCATTCACAAGGCACAGAAAGAGCCGCGCCCCTCCCCTAGCTCACAGCCCACTCTGCACACCACAGGCCCCTGAGCTGGCTCTCCTCGAGTCAGCCAGGCCTCCCATGCCCTCCAACCATACCCCCTGGTGGCCTGGACCTCCTCTGAGGGCAAGAACCCTGATGTAGGCTTCCCTGGCTCAGTGTCAGAACCCAATGCTTGCTCAGAGGCTAGCCTCTACCCCCTTAACCCACAGTGACCACTGTTCCAGGCCCATGTTCCAGTTATCCAGGGGCTGTTCTTCCTGTGGACCCAGCCTTGACCCTCTCTCAGTCACTCCTCCGACTCAGGGTTACAGCCTTAATCACCTATCTTGAGTCTCAACCTACTCATCTGCTAAATGGGACAATACTGAAAATTGTCTTGTAAAAAAAAAACACACAAAACTCAGCAACGTCCTGACAGGAATATCTTGTATGACCAAAAAGGTGGTTGAGCTTACGGGACAGATAGGTGCAACAAGGCAACCTGACCGCAGAGGGGCCGCCCCACCCCCCTGTTTCTTTGAGTATACTATATCTCCCTTGGCCTAGGAGGAACTCAGTACCCACACTCAGACTGGGGCACATCCTTCCACATGCAGAGATGGGGAAACCAAGACCTTAGAAGATGGGCATTGGCTGTTGGGAAGGTCAGGTCGGTCCTCGCTAGGATCTGAACTGTGTGTGGAGGAGTGTGCAGTGAGAATCGGGGCAGCGCTTGCCCTCAGAGCACCCAGAGTTGAGCAGAGGCAGGCAACAATTTAGTAAAGACAGGGTGAGAATAGTGGGAAGGAGGGATGCTGGGATGGGACCCAGGACCCCCATGCCCACTCATGACTGTGTCTAATTGTGGCTCCATTAGCAGAATGCTTGTCTGGCAGGCACAAGGTCCCAGGTTCAGGACCCAGCACTGCATCAAACCAGGCATGGAGACCTAGGTCTGCAATCCCAGCACTCAGGACATGGAGGCAGAAGGTCCAGGAATCCAAGGGCATCTTCGGCTGCACAGCAAGTTTGAAGCTAGCCTGGGCTACATGAGAGTCTGGCTCAAAACAAAAACAAAAACAAACGGTGTAGGGAATAAAAAGCCCTTAAACATGTTAAGTATGGGGGCTGGAGAGATGGCTCAGAGTTTAGGATCACTGGCTACTCCTCCAAAGGTCCTGAGTTCAATTCCCAGCAACCACATGGTGGTTCACAACCTGAGATCTGGTGCCCTCTTTTGACCTTCAGGCACACATGCAGGCAGAACACTATACATAGTAAATGAATAAATCTTTTAAACAAAACAAAACATGTTAGGTATGGGCCCATGTGAATCCTGAAACTTTCCGTATCAGCCCCATTCCCTGTCTCTAAATATGTTCCGCGAACCTTTGTCTTGGCGAGAGCAGAGTGCTTAAGAGCAAACTCCAGCGGGGAGGAGCAGGTGAGAAGGCTTGAATGTTGCTCTTCCAGAGGATGTGAGTTCAGTTCCCAGCACCCACATCAGGCGGCTGACCACCTATAACTCTAGCTCCAGGGGATCCTACACCTCTGGCCTCTGCAGGCACCTGTTTGCATGTGCAGGCACACCACACACACACACAAACATGTTTTTAAAGAAAATAGAACTTAGCATTTCCTTCTTTCTTGTGTAGCCTCAGACAAGTCTCTGCCCCCTACTGAGCACCCAAGTGATGTCCTCGGGCTGATGTGAGGGACACTTTAGGTAATGTATGTAAATCTTGTGGCATGGGAACCCAAGGATCCCTGCCCCAGGTTCTGCCCCCTTCATTCCAAAATATGTCTCTTCAGCTCCCCCCCACACCCCAAGGTTTGCTTCTCTAAACCCTAGGACCTGATAGCTCAAGGCCACTCCTGGAGGTGGTAGGCCTATACCACCACAGGCTGGGCCTCTGACAGCATGACAGCAGCACAGGCTAGACCTGTGACAGTGACAATAGCACAGGGTAGACCTATGACAGAGTGATAATAGCACAGGCTGGGCCTTTGACAGAATGACAGCAGCACAGGCTAGGCCTGTGACAGAGTGATAGCAGCACAGGCTAGACAGTGATAATAGCACAGGACAGAGTGACAGGACAATTTGGTGATCTGACCAGGCACTCAGGCCTCAGGTGGGCTGGGGGAGTACATCTGAATGGAGATGCTATTCTATAACTACATGGCTGACTCGACTGATAAACTGACAACACAGGCAGGTGGACCGAAGCCTGTGTGTCCCCATCCTGACATGACAGCCAGGTTGTCCTCACAGCCCACGAAGCACCCAGAGGTCAATGATGCATGACAGGTAAAGAAACAGGCTGGTGGATGGTGGCCCTTTCAAGCCACGCTGCTGTTCTAAGGAGGTGGCAGAATCCACACTTGGCTCGCACTGAAGATGGAGTTCTAGCTGCAAAGCTGCCTCTGCTGCTCAGCAGAGAAGCAGGGGGCATTTCCCAGAAAAGCCTGGGAGAATGATCTGAGGCAGTTGCTGGCTGCAGGTCAGGTCATCAGAGGGTCTGAAGGTCACAAGACACAGCCACCCTTGCCCCAAAGTCAGAATAGGAGGAATCTCAAGGAATCAGTCATCTCTCTGGCCAGTCCTACCCTATACAAAGAAAAGCTTCAGCTCAGTCTCAGAGGTAGAGATGTTTGCCCAAAGACCCACAGCAAGATGTTGGCCCCTCTGTTTATGTGGCTAGGCGGGAGAGGGACTGCCTGGGTTTGGATCTGGGCTTTTTGTGTCACAGAACCTCCGTGTCTAGTGTCCTTGTCCCAGAGAATGGGAACATGAGGTCTCTTTACAAAGGGGCCTGTAAGGAGTCAGTGGGGATGGAGGGAGGATGGCCTCCTGCTGTTCTCTCTGTGGATCTGAGACCCAGTGGCCTGCTGAGATCTGGCCATCCCTCCAGTGACCAGTGACCCCCTCCATGACGCCTAGCCTTCTGCTGAGACCTGAGGAGCAGCCACAGGCTTGGCTGCTGAGCACACTGGCCAGGAGGGAAGCAAGCTGGCCACAGGATGTTCCACAGGTAATCAGCTCTCCCTATGTGATTTCTGCTGGGCTCAGGGTGGGAGCTTCCCCGGAGGTGAAGAGCAGAAAACATGGCTCCAAGCCAAGCAAGCAGAGCATGCAAAGACTCAGCGCAGAAAGGAACATGATGTGTCCTACTTAATCAGAGAGCTGGGGCCAGTGGCTGGAGCTCAGAGTCATAGGGGATGAGAAAAAAGATGGTGTCCAGGGGGAGCTGGCCAGCAGTGGGTCATGATGTGGCAGGGAACCCAACTTGGAAGCTAGCTCTGTTGCAGAGGGAAGGAATGGCGTGGCCTGAGCTCCAGGAAGATTTGCATGGCTGACCTAGGGAGGGATACCAAGTGGGCAGGGAGTGTGGGGGAAGAACCCTGTGAGGGTGGGCATGAGATCAGGCACTTGGAAGAGGAACTTTGGGCTTGGCTTTTGGGGGTCAGAGGAAGAGTCCTCAACAGCCTAGGGAGCTAGCCAGGATAGGTGTGGCTACAAGCAAAAGGAAGGAGATTCCAAGAAAGAGCCCCTGGGTTCAGCAGAGACCACCCCAGCTGCGCCTGCAACCCAGGGCACTTGACGGCAACTATCCATTTTAAACTGGCGATTCAGGGACCTTCGAGGTTGGAGCCGGACACCCCAGGCACCCTCAACGCTCAGGTGACCAGCAGATGGCTGTCTGTAGGGGTGTGGCCAGAGCTGACTTAGACTTCAGTGCCCACTTAAGCACAGTCTGCACAGAACAATCAGAGTTGGTAGAGCTGAGGGGCCCGGCAGGAAACTAGCCACTGGGCATTCCCTTCTGGACACCAGGAAAATGAGAGCTAGAAATAGCAACCCAGCCTTGGAGGCCAGGATCTGTCCTAAGACAGAGGGATGGTCAGGGTGGAAGGAATTTGATTTAGCTGTTTGCTGGCCTGATTTACAACTTGTAAACAGCCAGGCTGGCCTGTGGGCCTAGGTGCATACTCCTGCCTCTGCCCTCCCTCTCACTGCCCACAGTGAAGCAGCCAGTAGCTGACCCTTGGCCACACTCCCCCCACTGGGACCCTAGGTTACCCTCAGACCTTCCTAGACCCCTCTGTGTGCCTGCCCCAGGGTCCTCTGCCGTTGGGGGTTCAGTCCTAGCTTGTACCTCTGGAGACCATAGGGGTCCCCACTGTCAACTACAGGGGTTTGCTGGGGTCTAAGCAGCTGGGCACGGTTGCACCTCTCCTCTGGAAGGCAGCGCCACCCTGCAGAGCAGAAGGCTGTAAGAACCACAGCTGAGACTGGCTGAGTGTAACCTTGAGCCATTTGCTCTCCTGAAACCCCGTCTCCCCAACTGTACCACTTGCACTCAGGCGCACCGTGGGACGCTGAGCCCACGTGTGCCCCGCATTTGTCAAGCACATGGCAGGGATTAGGCACTGAGCGAGTTACATCATTCACTTCTTTTTACAGCTGAGAAAAACAAGCCGAGGCTCAGCAAGGTGCAGCAGTCTGCCCAAGGTCACACAGCCCGGAACAGGACGGGGTTGTCCCACTTAATCAGCACCCACGGGACTGTGCGGCCTTAGGCTTGCGCACCTGCTTCGCTTCTCCCTGGTCCTCTCAACTCTCGGGATCTGCAGGCCACGTGGGGGCCGCAGAGGTGGGTGGTGTGGGCAGAGCACAGCCTGCAGGGAGGAACGGGTTAATACGCTCCGCCGCATTGGGCCGGCCTCCAAGAGAGCTAGCCAATGGGCGTGCTTGGTGATGAGGTAATGGCAGGACGCACGGAATGGGCGGGGCCTGAGTGGACCCCACTGCTCTTCCTGGCGTTCTGCTTTCCGTAGCAACCTCTCACCTTTGACCTTGACATCCCGGCTCCTCTCCCAACCTTTAGGGCGCAGAGATAAGCAGCGCCCTGCGGCACCGAGCCTCAAGCACAGATGCAGGTGTCCACAAGCATTCTGGCCTGAGTCACACCCCCTGGGACTCAGTTTCCCTTGCTGCAATTTCTTAATTGGCAAAGGCCCTCCCAGTGGGGGAGCTGCGTGGACCCCAGAGCAGCAAGCACCCTCTCCTTGCAGCGACAGGCTTGCAGCGGTAGAGGACAAAATTCACCAAACCACCCGGT
>CM053752.1:107234802-107251894 GCA_028658305.1 Pachyuromys duprasi | reverse complement strand
CGGTTAACGCCCTTGCAGCGAGCTGGCAGAGCCGGCTGCCCGGCTTATTAGTCAGCCGGCGGGGAGGGGGCGGAGGGAGGGCGGGAGGGAGGGGTTCGGTGGAGAGCCGCAGAAAGCTATTCTCAGGGGCTCCCGGGTGTGGGGAGGGCGGCTCAGCGGGAACTGCCGCTTCCCAGAAAGTTGATTATTTTTAACCCAGGAAGAAGAAAGGAAGGAGGCCCAGGGAGGACTCAGAGAAAGGAGGAGAGGAAAAGAGAAGAGAGGAGAGGAGAGGGGGAGGGGAGACCAGGAGGAAGAGAAGAGAAGGGATTCGGAGGGGAAGATCAGGGCAGGGAGGGAGGGGAGGCCGAGATAGCCCCAGCAAAGGTTGGGGCGCGCTCTGGCGCGATCCTGTCGTAGATGCGGGGTCACTGCGCCCTGCTGGACCCACCGTCCTTCCTGTCCTTCTGGCCTGGCCCGGCTGCAGCAGGGGTTTGAGGCAGGGGAGCAGGCACAAGGCAGTCACAGCTCTATCCTGTTGTGGTCCTCGCGGTGACTCCTGGGACTCAGCAGAGAGGCCCTGGGAAAGAGGCCAAAGAGGAGGTGATGGTGTTTTCGCAGGGAGGGCCCCAGGTCACTTTCTCTTGCCTCTACCCAGGTGGTGTCAGGCTGAGAAGGCAACTCAGGGGCGGGAGCTGGGTTCGTAGTGCAGGACAAGACAGACAGCTGGCCCACCGGGCTCACAGTCCTTCAGGGAAGGCTGGGCTGGGCAAGTCATAAAAAATGCATTGGGTGCCTGCAAGAAGACAACAGGCTAAAGTACCAGCGGCCTAGGCAGGCTGGTCCCAGGTGTGTGTGGGGGAAGGGGGCTGATCCAGCAGGGGTCAGAAGTCTCCTAGAGAAGGGTGCCTGTGGACCTACAGCGGTGACAGACCAACAGGGAAACAGGACCAATGCACAGTCTTCAGCTCTAACAGATCCCAAGGCTGGGGGCTTTGAAAGGCTTTTGCCTTTTACTGGACAGCAGAGAGAACAGTGGACACCAGGAGTCACCCTGTGCCTCTGGGGCCTCAGGCTCGGGGTGTGCTGTGGAGGGCAGGACTGGCTTGGGTGAAGGAGGCATCAGGAAGCTCCAGCTATGTGACAGTGAGCAGTGAGCGCTGGTGCTGTCCAGGAGGCAGGGGGCAGCTCACAGGAGCTGGTTCACAGGAGGTCAGGTTTGCCTGGGGGGGAGGGGTGCTAGCTGGGAGTGCCCGGGAGAAGGAAGGCAGAGGTAAGGGCTGAGGGAGTTTCGGTGACGGTGTGGAATATGCTAGAATCTTGTATGCTAGAATCTTGGTGGACCAAATCTGATCCTGGTGGCCCTGCAGTTTAGGCAGAGGAATCTGAGCCTGTTATGGCAATGACAGACATGTGGGTGCAGAGGGAGAGAAAGTGGGTTCTGTTCCCACGTTGACGCACAGCAGACAGGACAGTGTGTGGCTGGCTGGATAGAGCAGGCAGGACCTGTGCCTGGAGCCTGGGAAGGTACTGGGCATGGGTGAAGAGCCGTTGGGTGTGGTGTAAGGGCAGACACGTTTTTGCTCTGAGGACCACACCTTCACTTGAGATGGATTTAGAGGGACCCAGCTACCCCTACCCAGTCACTCTGGAATCTGACCAGCCTTGGACCCTTCCCCAGCAAGCATCTTGGACTGCTCTTTACCTCTACAGGGTGTAGGAGCAGCCTGCTCACCAGGTCACTCCCCACCATCAACTGCCGCCTGGGGATGTCCTGCAAGACAAGAGCAGAGTTGAGTAAAGGCTGGTCCCACCCGTGAGCCTAGGCTAGTGGACACAGTTAGAACTACAGTCCGGGCTGCAAGCAGAACCACTGCAGAGGCAGAGTCCCAGGTGCCCTGGAAGCAGGCAGAGGGGAGGTGGGAGGAAGGGTTGGCGGCTTGGAGCTGGGTCCTGGGGCAGAGTGTCTCAGTTTCTCAGGCTGAGCGTCTGCTGACTGAGAGCTATGGTCACAGCTGCAGAAACCCGGGCCTTGAGAGCCCTCCTCTCCTCTCCACTGCCTAATGCCCAGGGGTCTGAGGAACGGCAACTGAGAGGAGGGGGAAGGTTCTAGGACACACGGGGAAACCAAAGCTGTCATCCCCCAGCTGATGATGATGGACCCGCCATGTTTAATCACGGGCAGTGGGGGCGCACACCTTTAGTCCCAGCAGAGGCAGGCGGATCTTCCAGTTGGAGGCCAGCCTGCTCTACAGAGTGAGTTCCAGGATAGCCAGAGCTACACAGAGAAACCCTGTCTGGAAAAATAAAACAGAAGTCTTCCCACTAACCCTGCTGCTCCTGTCAGGCCTTCTCATCTCCTCCTCCTCCGGGGATGAGTGGCGTTAAGCCCTGATTCGGGCCTGAATTGCTGGCTGTGCACTCTGCGCCCCCATCCCTAACTCCATCTGCAAAGTGGGTATGATGGTGCCTGAATCCTTGGAAGCAGAGAAGGGGGGAGGTCAGGCTGTCCATCCGTGGCCTGAGGCTTCCCATCTGTGTGACAAAGGTGCAGGCTGGAGCCCTCTAAGGTGGGAAAGACCCAGACTTCCCAGCATCCCCTGTGAGAAGCCAAGCTCAGAACAGTTGGCCAGGGCCCAGGGTTGCACCTCCTGCTCTGTCCCCACCAGGCATCTGAGCTGCGGGGATCTGTCCCCCTCAACAGGGCCTGTGAAACACAAAGGGGGGAGCCCAGGCAGAGAAAGAGCCGCGGGCGGCAGGCGGGCAGGCAGGCTCCGAGCGGCTTCGCTCCGCTTTCTTCTTCCTCCCTCTCTCTTTGTTAAGCTCCTTTTCAGCTGCACAGGCAGAGCCTGGGTGTTCCGAGCTGACAATAATTGCTGCGTCTAGACAGTGTCTGGTAGGAGGCCTCCTTCTCTGTGCCTGCCGGCCTCCCCGAGGCTCCGAGGCCTGGCCCACAGCCCCTGCCCGGCACCCTTGGAGGGTTCCCACACCCCTACCCCTCTGTGGATGCCAAGGGCCCCTGGAGTCTGTCTGCCTCCTGATTCAGTTAGGAGTACATCTCTGTCCTTCTCCTACCCTTGGGTCCACAGTCACCTGACTCTGTTCCATTCTGTGGCCTAAAGTTCAGAAACAAGATACCGTCCAAGCACTGGGTTCTGCCAGAGGCTCTGGGGTGGCTGCTGAGGAGACTGGGGCAGCTTCCCTTGCTATGCTGAGCCTGGAGTCTCTGGACTCAACTCTCAAATTCTCTTCTAAGTCCTTCATTATTTTCCCAAGCCAAAGCCCAACAGGAACACACAGGAATCAGCATAAGAAAGACTTAGACTTTCCCAGGCTGCTGTAGGCAGCCATGGATAGGTGTTTTTCAAGAGACTCAGGGACAAGAAACAAATGTCAAGGGTTCTGAGATCTATCTGTGCCCAGCTCAGCCCTGCAGACTCTGGAAAATTCCCCAGAGTCTCTGAGAGGGTGTTGGGGCAGGCACCCAGGGTGAGCCACAGGCAATGACAATAACAACCAGGGTCTGCTCAGCCCTGGCCTGTTCTCAGCACCGAGCAGACTCTGTTTGCATCTTAATGTGCTTAGCACTCTCTAGGAGAGGGCCCTGGGAGACAGGAGGAGCTGGAAAACTCCAAATGAGCCTCTGATCAGCACCTTTTAATTTTGTCTTTTGTGCATGAGGGGGTAGTATGTACATGTTCATGTGGGAGTTTGCATGTATGAGGGTGCGTGTGCACTGACGCAAGCCCGTGGAAGCCGGGGGCAGAGGTTGGGCATCTTCCTCTGTCACACTCAGCCTTGTTTTTTAAGGCAGGGCTTCTCACTAACTCGGCCAGGCTAGCCTTCAAGCTCCCGGGGAGCTGCCTGCCTGAGCCTTCCCAGCCTTGCGGTAAGAGACAGCACCATTTAAGTGGGTGTTGGGAATCAAACTCAGCTCTTCCTCCTTTCATGGAAGGCACAGTTGAACCATCTCCCCACCCCCTGGCTAGCGAATGCCATTTCATAGGTCGGGAGCAGAGAGGCGCTTGCTCAAAGTCACGCAGGCAGAAGTAGAGAAGCCAACATCTGAAACCCCAGACACTGGCGTCAGGAGCCCAGCAATGACTCATAAGCTGTTTGAAGCCAGCCTAGGCTACACAGTGAGCCTGCTCTCAGGAAACCAAGGGACCGAGGTTGACATCGGTGGCAGAGCTCTTAAGGCCTTGCGTTCATCCCCAACACTGTAAATAAGATCAAGGCTGGCATGGTGGCCCCACGCCTGTCATACCAGCACTGGGGGGCTGGGGTATGCAGATCAGGGCTCCGCAGTGAGGTCCAGTCTCAGAACAAAAAACAAGACAAACAAACAAAAAATTCCTAGGTCAGCCCGCTTCAAAAATAAAACAAAAACATGCAAAAATAAAATATATGAAAAAGTTGACTCATGAGAGAAACTTGAAAATTGTCCTAGCTGGGCGTGATGATGCATGCCTTTAATCCTAGCACTCAGGCAGGCAGAGTCTGGCGGAGAGCTGTGAGTTTGAGGCCAGCCTGGTCTACATAGCAAGTCCAGGACAGCCAAGGCTGCACAGAGAATCACTGTCTCAACAAACCAAAACCAAACAAACAAAAATTGTCCTACTGGCCTGGGGCTTCGCCTGTGCTGAAGAGTAGTGGTGTTGTCATGTGAGGAATAAGGACCTCTTGGAACCGCAGACAGACCCTAGATCCAAGGCTTGCCTGGAGAGGTCTGAATTGACACAGGCTCCCTTGGGGTGATGAAGCACTTCTCCGGGCAGAGACCTCCACGCTGCTTCCTCAGGCTGAGCATTCAATGGACAGAGCTGGGACCGCGTCCCAGGGTGGCAAGAGTGTCATGGAACAAGACTATAATGACCGTGAGGATGGGCACACGACTGGCTGGCTGGTCGGGTGGCAGGAAGCCCTCCTAGTCTCTAACTTTGGGGCCATACTGTGGCCTCACCGCTCCGGACACAGGCTTAGCGGAGGTTCTGCAAACAGGACACTGGAAGGCCAGGAGGGTCAGGAATGGCTTGTCTCTCTTCAGCCAGCCCCCATTCCCTGTCTGGGCTCTCTGATTTGGGGCCTGCTGTCTGGTCACAGGCCAGCTGGAGCCCTCTGCTCTGGCTGAAGTGAGTAGAGGGTGCTGCCTTCCAACTCTTTAGTGCCGGCACCCCCAGACCCACACACCCACGAAGCTCCAGCCCAGGTGTCGCATCCCCTGTGCCTGCTCTTTGGCCAACACCAGCAGAAACAGCAGGGACCCCTTTGCACTCTCTCGACCTGTGTTAGAGGGTGGGGAGGAAAGGAAGGAAGGATAGAAAGTGTGAGGGAGAGAGCATGAGAGGACCATAGCCACCAAGCACAATCTGGCATAGAGAAACTTTGCCACAGGCTCTGCACAGTGCCCGCTCCTTTGACCCAGCCAGAGATGGCCCTCTTCATTCCTGCAGCGCTCTGCTCCAAGGCCTTGTCGGAAGCCATGGTCGCCCATGTCCTATGTACCCTGACGCCATCGTCTAAGGACTGTTTAACCCATCAGTCACCTCCGGGGCACACAATTTCAGATGAGTTCGAGGTTCTTTGTCAGCCTTGGGGCACACTGACAGAGCTGGGGGAGGCGCCCTCTGCTGCAGTCTGTCACTGTGGCCACGGAGCCCTGGGATCTTGGTTGCCCGGCCTGGCCTGAGAAATGGGCATCTTGGCGGGCTGGACACCACCAGGCAAGCTTGGCTGGGGCCCTTCAGGAGAGACAAAGAGCGCCACAGCCCCGGGAGCCGCGCCCCTGCTGGAGAGCGCAGCCCGCAGCCCGCCAGCCCGCGCAGCCAGCAGGCCATACATAATTCATTGCCAAATGGAGCCGCGGGCGCTCGCGCCGGGCCTCTCTGCGCCTGGCACTTCGCTGACTGCTCCTCGCACGTCGCCTCCATGCATCTTCATGGATGCGGGGCGCGAGCCTCCCCCACTCACCCAGGGCGACCCCGGGGCTCCCACGCACCGCACGGCCCCCGGCTCACTGACCAAGCGGGGCTCCAGCTGCACCCCACCCATCACTGCTTCTGCCCATTTCTGCTGAGGACACAGACAAGGAAAGAGACAAGGCTGAGATGAGAGGGACAGAGGGAACCCCACCCCCGACAGGCTGCAGTGGGTGGAGGGCCGCAGACACCTGAAACTAGCTGCCCCTACCACCTCCCTACTCAGCACCCTGGTCTCCTTGAAGTTATACTCTGGCCCTGGCCAGCCAGGGTGCTGACCAGGCATTGGATGACCACTGTGAAATGGGAAGGGCAGGGGCCATCCATTAGGGTGGCTCCTATCAGGCTGAGCGACACTATCGGTATACCTGAGGGACTCCTCAGAATTTGTAGAATGAAGGAAAGGCTCAGGATCTTCAAGGGACACTCTGGCTGGCTGGGAGTGCTGTATTAGCGGTATTAGGGAAGTGTTGCAATTATGAAGAGGAGCAAAGGGATCCGTAGGGTGATGAGAGCATTCTAGATCTTGACTGGGATGAATAGAAGAAGAAAAAAAAGGCAGAGAACTGGGACGAGCAAATGGCGCAGCCAACAGAGGTGCTCGGGGCTCAGGCCTGACCACCTAAGTTTGATCCCTGGAACTCACAAGATGGAAGGAGAAACCAACCTCACAAAGCTCTCCTCTGCTCCACACCCACGAGGTGGCTCAAGCGCCTTCCTCCCAAATAAATGTTTTATATATATCTATATATTCATATACAAACATGATATGTACATATATATTGCACAGAACAAAGTATGTCACACACAAATGACTGTGAGTAAACAGGAGGCCTGAGGCCTGTTGGTGGGCTGTCTGTACCCACTCCCTGATGCCCACCCTGAGTCTCTCTGTGTTGTTTATTTTATTTATTTGTTGTTGTTATGTTTTGGGCCCAGGATGCTGTTGAATTCACCAAGAGTCTGAGGATGACCTTGAACTTCAGATCCTCCTGTCTCCATCTCCCAGGAGCTGGGATGACAGGTGAGTGCCAGCAACCCCTGGCTTTTTATTCTTTCTTACATGGCTACAGTGGTCTCAACAGAAGTGTCAGCTAGAGCACACACGGGTGCCATCCCGCACTCTGATGAGCAGTAAAGGCTCCTGCCTGGAGCTGACCCACCCACGGGGGCCCCCAGTCCAGAAGAGCAGGGCTAGGGGAAGGAACACGGGGATGCTACGCAGAGACATTTTGTCCTGTTGCACTTTACATGGCTTTTTACAGGCCCCATTTCCTCCCCTTCTTGGGTCCAGGCTTCTGGTTGGAAGCACAAAAACAAGCAAACAAACAACAACAAAACTCCTGCCAGCCAAGGCTTTCACTTCCTTCAGTCTCTGGCTCAAGAACCCTGAAGAAGCCAGATGTGGTGCCACATGCTTTTCATTCCAACATTCAGGAGGCAGAGGTAGGCGGATCTCTGTGGATTTGAGGCCTACACAGTGCGTCCCAGACCAGCCAGGCCTGCGTAAAGAAACCATGTCTCAAAGAAAACGGACCCCAGAGTCCAGGCGACCTCCGGTCTTCTCAGTGCAGGTTTATGTAAACTGAAGTCTAAAGTATTCAACAAACATTCGCGGTGCACTCCGAAGAACTTCCATGCTGGAGTAGGGATATTGCAGGAGTGAGGAGAGAAACCAGCGTTCTTTTCTTCACAGAACTTGTGCTCTGGGAGGGAAGAATGGCAGTCCTGGATGGCCAAGAGATTCCACTCGGTGGTTAAGAGCACTGGCTGTTTGCTGATGGCGTCAGTTCTGTACCAACATCCATTAGGTGGCTCAGAACTGCCTCTAAGTCCGGCTCCAGGGGATCCAGCACCTTTTTTTTTTCTTGTCTCCACTGGTATCTGCATTCATGTGCACATAACTGGCCACACATATACACATAATTTTTAAAAAATTAAAAATCTTTTAAAATGTGGCTGAGATTATGCAAAGAAAAATAACAAACCTCAGCCGGATTAGGTGTCTCTGGCCAGAGTCCGGACCTCTAAGCCACTGCTGGACACTGTAATGGCTAACCTTGGCCGTCAACTTGACCACAGGTGGAATTAACTGAACCCAAACTGTGGACACTCCAGAAAGATATTTTCTTAATGCTATTATTTGAAACAGGAAGACCCACCCTAATCTAGACCACACCTTCTGGAGGCAGAGGAAACTTTGCTTTTTGCCTGCTGTACTCACTCTTGCTGTTACGTTCATCTATCCCGCTGCTGTAGCTGATATCAAATCCAGTATCTTCAGGGGTCCAGCGTAGACTGAAGACCAGAGGCTCTCCAGGACCCCAGCACCAGCCCAGGACTGCACAGGTAGCCAGTCTTTGTGCTCTCTGCTTCAGTTCCTGTCTTAGTTTCTGGCTTGAGTTCTTGTCTTGACTTCTCTTCGTGATAACGATAAACTATGAGATGAAATAAACCCTTTCCTTCCCATGGTGCTTTTGATGATGGAGTTTGTCTTAGGGTTGCTTTGCTGTGATGAAACACCTTTACCAAAAGCAACTCAGGGAGGAAAAGGTTTATTTGGCTTAACTATTCTGAATCACAGTCCAATGAGATAAGCCTAGGAAGGAATTCAAACCAGCCTGGAACCTAGAGGCAGGAGCTGATGCAGAGGTACGGAAGGGTGCTGCTTACCGGCTTGCTCCCCATGGTTTGCCCAGCCTGCTTTCTTATAACACCCAGGACCATCATCCCAGAGGTGACACAGCCTACAACAGTCCGGGCCCTCCCCTACCAATCACTGTTAAGAAAATGCCCCACAGGCTTGTCCACAGCCAGACCTTATGAGAGTCATCGTCTTGTCTCAATTGAGCTTTCCTCCTCTCAGATGACTCTAGCTTATCAAGTTTATATAAAACTAACCAGGACACTGTTCATCACAGCAATAAAAAGCAAACTCAGACAAGGACCCATGTAAAAATGCTAGATGTTGTAATCAGGATGAGGGGCAGAGAAAGGCGGATCCTTGGGACTCCCGCTGGAAGCCAGTCTAACCTAATTGCTCAAGCCTAAGCTAGTGAGAGGTCCTGCCCCAAAAGAGATGAACAGAGGGGCTGGAGAGATGGCTCAGAAGTTAGGAGCACTGGCTGTTCTTTCAAAGGTCCTGAGTTCAATTCCCAGCAACCACTTGGTGGCTCACAACCATCTATAATGAGATCTGGTGCTGCAGGCAGAACACTGTATACATAATAAATAAATAAATAAATCTTTAAAAAGAGAGAGAGAGATGAACAGAGCTTCTGAGGATAACACCTATGTTCCTGTGGCCTCCACACAAATGTATGCACACACCTATGCATACGCCTGTATACACACACACACACACACACACACACGAAGAAAGAAAAAGAAAAGAAAATGGTCAGATGCATGAGTGTCCCCAAGGGAAGAAGTGTAACTTGCAACTTGGAGCCTTGGAGAAGGATTGAATCCAGGCAGCAGCTTACCTGGATGGGCAGCAGGATCAGGGAAACATGTGGTGTCACACCCATCACAGCTAGCCTTGAAGACCTCCGAGGCAGACCTCAACCATGGCTTTGTGAGTCCATCGGTATGCACTTTGGACATGCCCTGCCAATGATTTGGGACAGATCATTTCCCACTTCTGAAAAGTGGACATCTGACTTCCACACAGCTACTGGACACTGGCAGCCATTGATTCGAACACAGATGCTGGATTGAGTGATAAGCTCTGGGCAGGGTATTGTGCTTTGACAGGCATCAAGGAAAACAGTACTCACGTTAGAGGAAGTTTAAAGTGTCCGTTTAGAAAACACCCAGTGTGGACCAGGCTTGTGCTGGAGCTTTGATCAATTTTGTTTATCTCTTCCAGCTGTAAACTAGAAGCTCTGATATGGCTTTCTCTGAATCTCCTCTGATGATCTCTGCCTTTTAGTGGCATGACTAGTCCATTTATGTGTAGTGTACTTATTGTTATAGGGTGCTCTAAGTCTTGTTATCTGCAATCTCATTGCCCCCACTCACACACACACAAACACACAAACACACACAGACACACTACTGAGGTTGAACCCAGGTCCTCATACATGCTAACCAAGCGTCTACCACTTAGTGATATCCCAAGTCCTACTCTTTACTTTTCATTTTGAGACAGGGTTTCATTCTGTGTCTCAAGCGGGCTATAAACGTAAAGATACTTCTACTCAGCCTCTGCCAGCTACTCTAAGTAGATGTACCTTCCTGCCCTACTTAATGAGTCTTTATAATTCTGCTCCCATTGTTGTTTTATAGCTATGCATCTTTTCATCTTGCTAAATTAAGTTCCTGTGACTGTAACAAAATAACTGAGGTAATCAGCCGAAAAGAGAGAAAGTATAGGGCATTTGACTCTGCTGTCCTGGGCCTGTGAAGAACAACAGTAAATGTAACAGGAGAGGGCTTTCCAGGGAACAGAGAAAGAAAAGAGAATAGAGCTTCTGAAGTACGAGTGTTTAAGAACATAACTCCAGTGATCTCAGTCCTTACAGTGGGTCCTGCTCTCTAAGGCCTCCTCCTCCTCCAGTAACACTCCAGGCTGGAGGACGGTGCTCTCTTCCCAACTATAACAGCTCTATTGTGTTTCTTTTCTTAAACATATTTTTTGGGGCTGGAGAGATGGCTCAGAGGTTAAGAGCACTGGCTGCTCTTCCAGAGGTCCTGAGTTCAATTCCCAGCAACCACATGGTGGCTCACAACCATCTATACTGAGATCTGGTGCCCTCTTCTGACATGAAGGTGTACATGCAGCAGAATAGTATATACATAATGAATAAGTAAATCTTTTTTAAATTTTGATTTAATTTAGTTCATCTATTATTGGTATTAGGCCTTGCATGCATGTATGCGCTTGTGCCTGATGCCCTCAGATGTAAGAAGAGGGCATTGAATCCTCTGAAACTGGAGTTACAGATGGTTGTGAGTCACCATGTGGGTCCTAGGAATTGAACCTAAGCCCCCTGCAAGAATAGTCGACGCTCCTAACTGCTAAGTCATACCCAGTCTTCTTCCACGTGTCTTAAAACAGCACTGCTTATCTGCAGGGCTCAATGATATCACGACCATGTCAGAGGCTTAGAAAAGCATGCAATAGTCTCCTGCCGGAAACTCTGACCACACATTGTGGGGTTTTTAAAAGATTTATTTATTATTTATACAACATTCTGCCTGTACGCCAGATCTTACTATAGATGGCTATGAGCCACCATATGGTTGCTGGGAATTGAACTCAGGACCTTTGGAAGAACAGCGAGTGTTCTCAACCTCTGAGCCATCTCTCCAGCCCCCACATGTTGTGTTTTTATAAGTCCAAACTGTATGGCAGAAGGAAAGAATGAACCACACAAGCACCAGGGCACAATGGCAGTAGTAATAATTAGTAATAATAACAAGAAAACAAAAAGTATTCAGGTCTTTGAGGCCCAAGGGACAATGCAGGTCCCAGGGATTAATCTCAAGTCATCAGACATAATCTGCTGAGGTATCTCCATGGCTCTTGGTTTCTCCATTCTGAAAAATAGTTTCTTTAAAAATATGTGTTTATTTATTTATTTATTATGTACACAGTGTTCTGTCCACATGTACACCTGAACATCAGAAGAGGGCACCAGATCTCATTGTAGATGGTTGTGAGCCACCATGTGGATGCTGGGAACTGAACTCAGGACCTCTGGAATAGCAGCCAGTGCTCTTAAGCTCTGAGCCATGTCTCCCGCCCCTGAAAAGCAATTTCATGCACAACAAACTGACAGTGCTTTCATCTAGCGCCTGGAGATGCTCTTCCATTGTCTTCTGGCTCTCATTGCTTTTATGGGCAGTCTGCAGTCTATTTTTCTGTCCTTGACTTTATATATATATATAAACACACACACACAGACACACATATACCCAGAGTTTCACTATGTACACATAACCAGATGGTCGTGTGTATCTAATGTGATTTTCTTTGAACTCACTGAACTTCCTCACTGGTAACTTTTTTCAGTTAAATTTGTAATATTTTCTGCCAATTCCTTAAAACACTGTTCTTTTTTCCTGGTTCTTCCCTGCCCCCACTCCTACCCCACCCCTGCCCCCGAGGCTCTAATTTCAGGTCTGGGAAGGTCTGGATTTCACAGGTCATTGACGCTTCGTTTCTTTTCCCTTTGTACCATGAGCTTCACTGTAGATAACTGGACCTGCCTTAACTTACTGGTCTCTTTTTAGAAGGAAACATTTAGACTATGTGTGGTGGAATACACCTTTAATCCCAGCACTTGGGAGGCAGAAGCAGGCAGATCTTTGTGAGTTTGAGGCCAGCCTGGTCTACAGAGGGAGTTCCAGGACAGCCAGGGCTACACAGAGAAACAAACAAACAGATAGAAAAAAAATAAACATTTATTTACCTTTTCATCTCTCTCTCTCCTTTCCTCTGTGTGTGTGTGTATGTGTGTGTGTATGTGTGTACCCACAGTTGGGTACAGTGCAAAAGAGAGGAAGAGGAAGACAGAAAGGGAGAGAGAGAAGCCAGAATGTTCACACACAGGTATGCATGCCACAGCGCACACGCAGAGGTCAGGAGACAACCTGTGAGAACTGGTGCCTACCTCTGTGGCATGGGTTCCTCTAATGTGACTGAGGATGTCAGACTTGGCAGCAAGCCCTCTGCTCAGCCATGTCACACCCACAGGGATCCTTTTCGAACTGAGTAAAATATACTTCTGGTTGTTGTTTGAGACAGACAGGATGAGGATGACCTCGTGAACTCTTGATCTTTCTGCTCCCATCACCCAAGTGCTAGGGTAACAGGCATGAGCTGCCACACCCAATTTTCTAATGTCCTTTCAACCTTGTCCAATGAATGATGACTTCAGATATTGTATTTTTCAGTTTAGAATTTGATTTCAATTATTTATTTATTTATTCATTCATTTATCTGTTTGTTTGTTTGTTTGTTTTTAGGCAGAGTCTGTGTAGCCCTGGCTGTCCTGGAACTCACTCTGCAGGCCAGGCTGGCCTCAACTCACAGAGATGAGCTGCTTCTGCCTCCCGAATGCTGGGATTAAAGGCGTACGCCACTACACCTAGCCTAAAATTTCATTTCAACTTCTTAAAAAAAAAAAACCCTCCCACGACCACTAGCCACACTTTAACTACATTCCCATTGAAGAGAGGCTGAAGTCCTGACCCTTTACCCCCTACCTGGGAGGGTGGTAGGTCATTCTGTCCTGGAGCGAGGAAGACACTCTACAGTCTGTGCCCTCACTGGAAGAGGTGGAGACAGAGGAAGGGCAGCAGGTAAAAATGGAGCCAAAGGCAGCACCACCGCGGGCAACACCAACAGCCGCAGCTGTCATGACAAGCCTGGAGACCATGGTGGAAGCAGTCCACCCAGAGCCTGGGAAGGAGCTGACCTGCTGGTGCCTTCGCTGCAGACCCCTGGCTTCCCGGGACGCTCTAAGCCATTCAGGCTGTGGCATCTTGTTCTAGAGACATGGGAAATTAAGGACCAGGTCCCCTGGACTTCCTATTGTGAGGACTGCTGCCTCATGTAGCTAGCCTCATGCTTTGTCCTCCGTGACAAACTAGATCCCACACCAAAATCCAAAACGAGCTCTTCTTTCCTTGCGTGGCTTCTTGTCGGCAATGACAAAATTAATTTTTACAAGACGCTACTTACCTCCAGTTAGGTAGGAAACATAGACACGGAAAGAAAGACGGATCCCACAAGAGGCAGTCTCCATGAACATGTTCTCATTGGCCAACATCCTTCAGCTAGGTCCCACTTCCAAACGTTTCCAGAACCTCCCAAAATGGTGCTACAAGTTGGGAACCATGCCTTGCATACGGGAGCCCTTGGGGGACACACTTTATCCAAACCTTAGCAAGAGAGAACAGCCCTGTCAGGCAGACAGGACAAGCCAGCGCAGCCCAGCCAGTGCCTGCGTGAGGCGAGAAGCCTGCAGGGAGCAGCCCTCCTCCCTGCAGGGAGCACCACTCCTTGCAATGAGAAGCCCTCCTCCCTACTCTACTGTGTCAGTGGTTTTGTTTTGTTTTGTTTTGTTTTGTTTTGTTTTGTTTTGCTTGCACCAAATACCTTACTGGAGGCAACCTAAGAAAAGATGGGTTTATTCTGGCTCACAGCATACGGTTCATCATGGAGGCAGGAGGGTGAGGCAGCTGGTCACATGGCATCCATGCTCAGGAGGCAGAGATGGCGGTGCTCAGCTCCCTTTTCCTTTTTATTCAGTCCAGGAAGCCAGCCCATGCGACAATGTCGCCCACATTTACAGGGAGCCTCCCCACCTCAGTTAACCACACTGGTCCAGAGGCTCGTTCCCACAGTGAGTCCAAATCCCATCAAGCCACCCACCCAGTAATGTGACCGAGGACGTCCCCATCTAACTCTGATGACACTGTGGGACATACAAGCTGCCATTGCAGGAGAGAGCTGGAAGAGTCCCTTCCAGAGATTCTTCTGCTAAGGTCAGGGAGGGACCAGCGCCTCCTAGGACATGCCCCAGGGCAGGAGGAAGCTACCAGCTAACAGAGCCATCAAGGACTCTTGCCCAGTTCATGGCTGCATAGTGACATTCATTCAATGAGCTTCAATTAGTCTGAATAAGAAAAAAAAAATATCAGGGCTGGAGAGATGGCTCAGTGGTTAAGAGCACTGCCTGCTCTTCCAAAGGACCCGGGTTCAATTCCCAGCATCTACATAGCAGCTCGCAACTGTCTGTACCGCCAATTCCAAGGGATCTGACACCTTCACACATAAAATTTAAAAAAAAGAAAATATCAAAACACTTGGTATTTATAGGGAGCGTTCCCATCTGGAGTAGATCACTCACAGTAGGACCCACTGTCTTTGAATGGGGCCGTAGAAGTCACTGCAGCTACTTAGACTAGCTGTGTGACCTGCAAGACCCTGTCCCTATCTAGATCCCCTCCCCTCCATCTACAGAAACAGATGTCCTCCCAGCCCACCATCAGAAATTAGAAGCCCTGACCCCTTACCCTGCTTCCCACATGGTTAGACTGGACATCCCACTGACTCTTCCTCAGTCTCCCCATCTGCAACGCAAGGGACTGTGCCCAATCTGGCCATCAGGACACTTTTGGGTTTGTTTTGTTTTTAAGAATCGTTCTGGAAAGCCAAAAAGCAAATACCCATCATTGCACCCCATTTCTGGGGCTGTCCCTAATGCAGAGTGACCTCAACAGATTTTTATGTTATAAGTGGGGACCAGGGGAAATGGGGCCAAATCCCCCTGAGGGAAAAATGAGAGCTTTCAAAGAGAGACAAATAACTCTCAATTTAAATGCATAAGAGACCAGGCTGTGCCGCCACATATGCAGATCAATGCAAATGAGATGCAAATGGCCCAGAGTAAACCTGGGTTTGCCAGCATGCTTTGCCAAGCAAGTCAGTGAGGAGGTTCAGCCAGGTCTGGTCTGTGCCAGAAGCTCACATCTGGGGCCTGGAGGCCTCGGAGGGAGTGTTTAGTGCACCACCTCCAGGAGGCTGCCCCATCACAGCTCTCTCCCTGCTCTCCCAGGACCGCAGAGCAGAGCAGAGAAAGCAGGCACTGGGATGCAGATCAATCACAAGGACACAGGATGAGGCTGAGTTCATTTCCAAGTCCTCCCGAACCCAGGCCGGGGCTGAACCCCTTTGGAACCTTTGATTCCTCTGGTGTGTTGTCACCCGACCCTGTGACCCTTGAAACCTTGCTTTCAGACACATAGCATCAAGTGGCTTAAGTGAACTATGGCTTGGAAAGGTCATCTTGTTAAATGGAATGACATTCTCAACTATTTAATTTTTTGTGGGGTTTTGAGGATTGGGGAGAGGTTCCTGAGAACGGGGCCTTTCTACACATTCCTGGCTATCCTAGAACTCACTATGTAAACCAAGTTCAAACTCACACAGAGTGCTGGGATTAAAGGCATGCACCACCACAATTGGCATGGCTTTGTCTGTCTGTTTGTTTGTTTGTTTGTTTGTCTATTGAGTGTGCTCTTGCCTGGAACTCACTATGGAATGCAAATGTTTGTGACCTTGTGGCAGTGTCTGGGGCTGATCATGGAGATGTTGGTGGGAATTCAAAGATGTCCTCTGGTGGGTGAGACAGGCCTGTGTCTCCAGCGCAGCGCCTCTAGCCACATCGTTGGCTCAGTTATTTCCCTTAGAGAAGATGGTGTCGCCGAGCTTGCCATGGGGAGATGGGAAGGCTTTTAGCATGGCCATAATTTGGCTTGCATTGGTTATTGATCCTCCTTTTGTCCTAAGTAGCTCATGCTCTCTCCAGATGGCAGCATGGGACAGGAGGATGCGGAAGGCGTGTTTGGAGTCTGTGTGGGTGGTTAGGGACTGTCCTTGTGCCGATTAGAAGGCACCTGTGAGAGCTATTAGTTCAGCTGTTGCTTAGTGGTGTGGGCAGACACGGCCTATGCCTCAGCCTCCTCGACACCTGACACTGTGGGCCTAGCCCACATTTTGGCCCCTTAGTGTACCAGCTGTAGACGGCCTGTGGCGATGCATGTCCTGTATGTGTGAAGGATAGGACAGTAGTTCCTCTAAGGTTTCAGTTCAAGAATGGGATGGGGGAGTGGCCTGTGTTTGGTTGGGGAAAAGGATTTGAGATGTTGAGAGGCAGGCATGATTGGAAAGTCAGCGTGCCATTTCTGTTAGTGCCGCCTGGAGAGAGAAAGCCTGGGAGGGAGGGAAAGGTTGTGAGCCTTTATCCACTAAGAGGTGGGCCAGGTGGTGGGAGGAGATGATGGTGGTAAGTGACCTGAAAATTAGGTTTGAGCAGCTGCTAAAGAGTGTATGCAGGGTGCCCATCCCTGGGTGAGAAGGTCTAATTTCTTTCTAGGGACACTGTGGGGGCAAAAGAAGGTCCCAGTTGGTGGCCTAACACCTGGGACCCCGACCCTGTATCCATCCCTCTTTTTGTGTTACATGGAGGGAGAAGGGACAGGTTAGGTGATTTCTAGCTAAGGGAATGGCTTCTTGGGTTAGAGTAATGGTTAGTCCCAAGTAGGTGGCCTGATGGGTAGACTGTTGGACCTTAGATGGTGAGACTCTCTTACCCCCACTGGACCAGAAATTTAGAAGA
>CM053752.1:107210824-107234302 GCA_028658305.1 Pachyuromys duprasi | reverse complement strand
GGGTCTGGCAAGGTTGGTAAGGCTGTCTCTCTATCCCAACAATCGGGAAATGAGAAGAGGTAGGTCCCCCAAACTCCGTCAGGGCCCAGTAAGTGGTCCTGGTGTCCCGGAGGAAGGAGATGAATCACCTGATAGCATTATGACTACTGGGGCTCCCTGTTGGAGAGGACAGTGGTCAGCCTAGAACCAGGCGTCTTTCGTAGTCATCCATGGCCAAGCCTGAGGTTGGCTGCGGGTGATCTAGGTCTGATGTCCCCATACTGTGAAAGACACAGGGGTAGTCAACAGCCCAGGATCCCTCTTGATAGCACTTTGTTCATGGCCAGGGTGGCCTGTGGAAGTAAGAGCAGGCCCAGATCCAGTGACCCTCCTGCCCACATTTGAGCAGGGACCTAGTGGTCCCCAGGCCTTAGGAGGAAAAGGACCCTAGGTGTTTGCCGAAGTTGGTTGAACAGCCTTGGCCAGTGTCTAGTATTTCTGTTTACAGGCTTTTTCATCTCTCCCATATACCTTAAAGGCCAGGGCCAAGACTTCTGCCAGTGGTTAGGGTCCTCTCTCTCTCCAAGCATTTAAGCTTGGTCCTAATGTCAGGGAAACTCTGGGGGAAAGACTAGGTCATGAAGAGTTTTTTACTGTCTGGGTTTTCGGGGTTCTAGCTTGCTGTACTGTAAAGAGGGCCTTTGTGAGTATTCTAAGAATTGAGATAGGTTTTCATGTTTGTCTTGAGAGACCCTTGTCTTGAGAGACCCTTGCTTTTTTCTCTTAGGTTACTGGTTTAAGGACAGCCTTATGGAGACCAGCCAAGAGGCAAGTTGTAGATTGATCTCTAGCTAAAATGTGCCTTGTGGTATTGTAGTTCCACTGGGGATCCCAGTTGGTTGGGGATCACCTCAGCCCCAGCTAGGTGTGCTTGGTGATTTTGTCGGCACATGCTCTAGCCTGCTCCCAAACTCGCCTGCACTCTTCTGGAAGACGGTTGTTAGAATCACATACATGTCCTGGAAGGACTATAGGGTTGGCTAATATATCGGACTTCTTCAGTGAAAGTAGAAGAGATAAAAGTCTAAGGCCCCAGGATTTGGTTGTTGTTGTTGTTGTTTTTGTTGTTTTCTAGAGAGTTCACTTAATGAAAAGGGGGCGTGTGCCTTGACCAGGCCACACACCCAGCAACCTCCCGAAAAGGTTAGGCTGGGCAGGGAGGTGCAGATGGGAGTCACACAGCTAAGAGGGAGCAAGTAGTTGGGGGGCACACATGACTCGGAAGGCTGCTGGTGAGGTGATGTGGGTGCCAGGGCGGGCTGGTGAGGGCAGCTGCCACTGGAGAGGGGGAAGGGGAAATGGGAGAAGCTAGAGAAAGAGAAGAAACTGTGAGCTAAGGCTGATGAGGGGAGACTTTAGCAGGATCAAGGGTAGTGGGGGAACCATCTTGTTCAGACTTCACAGCTAGCAGGAACTGAATGGGGGAACAGGAAGAACAGAGGGAAGCCTGGGTGTAGGGAACTGCTCTCCACTTCCCTGGTTACTGGCAGTCGTTGTAAAGGTCCTAAATAATGCTGGTGTCTAGGGTGCCGGTAGGCAGCCATTTTGATTAATTATTTAAGGGATGTTGAGGCCAGATTCAATTGCAAAGGTTAGTAAGTCTAGAGTCTCTTAAAGTAGGGCACTAGGTGGAGGGGTCGAAGTTTCTTTAAGAGACATCCCATGGGGGAGCCAGAGGTATAGATGGCACAGTCCCCATGGGTGAGGAAAAGAGGAGGGTCCTAAGCCTGACGTCTACGGTGTTCCCAGGACCCAGAGAGGACCAATGGGAAGACCCAAGCTGTTCAGAGGGTCATCACCACACCCAACAGGGTCCAGGCTAACAGTCCAAGGAGACAGGGCTTTTAAGCGAAGCCAAAAGGCAAAAGCCAGGCTTAAAAATGAAGGTCGACCCAAGAGAAAGAAAGGGTCAGAGGTGGGGCCAGCGGGAGAGTCAACTGGCCCTTAAAGACCATGACCTCTGCCTCCTAGAATGCCAGAGGGATGCCCGATGTTCAGGGATCACTCTCTCAGATTTGGGGACTCAGGAAGAGTTACCAATTGCTGCAGGTGCTCATTGATCGGTGAGCTGAAAGGTAGGTCTATTGCAGGCGATTGGAGATAAGGAGTAGGGTTCCAATGCAGCTCAGGCACCCCACCCCAAAACACACACACAAGGGGAGCACGAGGTGGGGAGCACGAGGTGGACACCAGGAGATCCCTATCTGAGTCACTGTCACCAACATAAGAATTTTTGTAGTGATCAGAGGGCCAAGGAATATGTCACAAAATGTCACCATACAACAGACCTCACTGAGGAGAGTGATTGGGGCAGGGTGCAGCCGGTGTACACAGAAGGCTGCCTCTGAGTGGGGATGGGAAGGGGCAGATCAGAAGGCAGGGGGGAGGATACACGACCTGTGGTCAGGGGAAATGTGTCGCATTTGGCAGCTGATGATGGTGTGGCCACCTGTGCGGAGTCCCTGAAGGTGGTTCTAGAATGTGGGTGGTTCTCGGTTTACCAACAGAAGCAACTCTCATGGATTGCCCTTTGACCTCCTCACGCTCCCTGCGGCACCGCACTCACATAAAGAAATAAGTGCCACACCTTTAACCCTACCGCTCAGGAGGCAGGGGCACATGGACTTCTTTGAGTTATAGGTCAGACTGGTCTCCATAGGGTGTTTCAGACCTTGTTTCAAAGGGGGGAGGGAGCACTTAGAAATGGTAGCTGAGGGTTGTTGTGTAGTGCAGCTGGTACGATGGGGGATGCCCAGCACGAGTGTGGCCTTGGGCTCCATCCCAGCATCCTCAAAGAAGAGCCCAGACCAGTCCTCAGAGCCCAGGCTGCTCCAGACACCAAGACTGTGGCTAAACTACCAAGTAGGTTAAGACAAGCAGTTCAGTTCTATTTTCCCCAAATTCACAGGGCCTCTGTGGGTCCTCCTCGCCACCGGGAAATACATACAGAGATACAAAGATATCGAGGGTTTTTTTTGTTTTTGTTTTTGTTTTTTGGGTTTTTTGACAATGAAAATAACAAAAAACCCAGGACTTCCATCTCTGGCAACAGCTTAGAAAGCCCCTTTGCTACAAGTGCTGGTTGGGAATGGTAGCAGGAAAATCTAACAAACACCCTTTTAAATGCATGGCTGAGCTTGCGAGAAAGGATGGGCGCTCCCTAGGGATCTCAACAAAGAAGCTGAAAACCAGGCAGGAATGTGGAGCCTGTGCTGCTGCTGCGGGGGAGGGCCTGGGTGAGCTGTGGCCAGGCTGGCATGGGGACTGGAGTTTACAGTCCCTGTGGGGACAAGAAGGGTGGCAAATGAGGCCCACTCAGAGCCAGACCTGCCGAGCCACACTCTCCTAGAGAAAACAAAGGAAAGCCTCAGGTTGGGGCCAGTGCCAGGGCCTGGTGAATCAGAGCTTCTCTGGAGATTTCTGGAGTCTTGGCCTCAAGGGGTTTGGATTTTAAATTTAGACTCTGCTCCCTATACTGCCCTGGAGATGCCCAAAGCACGAATTTAACACACAAAAGGGTCCTTAGATCCTGGACAGAAATGATGCAGGCACTCAGAAGACTAAAGCCTCAGCCTCAGCTAGGCTTCCAGAGACCCCCGCAGGTGAGCTCACAAAGGGAAAAGTGGGACATGAAGACGGCCATACCTAGGACCCAGCTGCAAAACCACCCAAAGGCTGGGTGCCCCAGGAACCTCTAATGGTACAGCCGAGACCTGGAGACCAGAGAAGAGGTGTGGGTGAGGCGGGGAGCAGATCTCAATGCTAGCGAGCTTGCCTGGGACGCACTGGATCTGCCCCCTAGAGCTGCAAAGTTGGACATGTGATAGACAGACAGACAGTTGGTTAGCTCATAGATGGACAGGGTTGAAACAGCTAGACATAACATGGGTGCTGGGACACTAACTCAGGCTTCACGCCTGCTCAGCAAGCTCTACTCCCAAGTCATCTCCCCAGTCCCCATTTTATCACTATGAGGATCTATTTATATGCATGTGTGCAGGCATGCATGTGCACATGTGTGTGCAGATGCCCATGGGGTCCAGAACAGGGCCCCAGAGGCCCCAGAGGTAAAGATGCAGATGGCTGTGGGCCTCCTGATGTGAGGAGCTAGGACTTGAACTTGGGTCCTCAGTGGGCTTACTGGAAGCCAGCCTAGCTCCAGTCTTAGGGAGAGATCCTGTCTCAAGGGAGTGAATCAAATAATGACAGACAGAGCAGGACACACAGTGCCCTGTACCTGCACACACATGTGCACATACCACATACCACAAACATACTCTCTCTCACATGAATCCACACATACATACTCACCACAAACACACAGTAAAAAGAAGAAGAAAAAAAGATACAAAATGGGATTTTAAGAACCCTAAAATAGAAGTTAAGAGCAAAAAGAGACAATATTAAAAGGTCAAATACACATCTGACATGGGTTTCCAGAAGTATGACATAGAAGAAATGACAAGAAATCAATTCAAAGAACTACTAGCTTGGAGTTATAAGGAAGTGAGTAATGACATGAATTCTCAGAGTCAGAACCTACAGCAAAGTCCTGATGAATAAGAGAAGTGAGGAGAAGGAGAGGTGGCTCAGTTCTTAAGAGCACCTGCTGCTCTTCCAGAGGACTTGAGTTTGATTCCCAGCACCCACATCTGGTGGCTGACTGCTTCCTGTAACTAACTGGAGGCTAGGGTAAGATCTGATTCCCTCTTTGGGCCTCCACCATCACTTCCCACACACATAGCATATACTCTCAAGATACACACACACACACACACACACACACACACACACACAGACTGTCAGCTTATCCAAGTTTGATTCTCAACATCCATGTGGTAACACACAACTGTCAGTAACTCCAGTTCCAAGAACTCTAACACTTTCTTCTGATCTCCTCAGGCACCAGGCACAAATGTGGCACACAGACATACATGCAACCAAAACACCCATACATGGGCTGGAGAGATGGCTCAGAGGTTAAGAGCACTGGCTGATCATCCAGAGGTCTGAGTTCAATTCTCAGCAGCCACATGGTGGCTCACAACAATCTATAATGAGATCTGGTGCCCTCTTCTGGCTTGCAGGTAGAATACTATATACATAATAAATAAATATCTAGGGAAAAATAAAATGCCGATATACATAAAATAACAATTTTTAATTAAAGAAAAAGAAATTCTCTCAGATGTGCTATAATTCAGAATATCAAAGATAAAATCTTATACATAACCATGAGGGAGAAAACACTAACAAAGAAATGAAGAATAAATCCTTGGTAGGATTCTGTTTATCCACAAACATGCAAGAAAACAATTCCTTTAGGATGCTAAGAAAAAACGAACCACCATGGCCCAGTAACATACCCAGCTAAACTACCACGGACACACAAAAGCCAAAAATTTCTCATGCACAAACTCTTCTTGCCAAAAGCTCCCAAGAGATGCTCAACCAGGAAGAAATGTGAACCACAAGGGACAGGGCAAAGGAAAGAACATTAGCAATGTTATATTAGGGTACAGGTTTATCTGCTGACGGAAGCACAAAATGCACATGTGAGATGTTATCTCTTCCTAAGTGACAGCTGGAGCTGTGAGATGTCAGCGACACAAGCTCCTGGTACTCTACTTCATCTGGATCCCTGCGGTGTAATCTTATTCCCCACAGTCCAAGATGGCTGCCCACACCATCTGCCTCTTCATCAGCAGAGACAGGACACACAGAACACACCCAATTTTCTTTCAGGAAAAACACCTGCAATTTGCACGTATGCCACTTCTACTTCGACCAAGGGAGGCTGGGAAATGCAGGCCTTACCAGGGTCACCGTGATCCTTTCAGGACCTTCACACAGAGAGAATGGATACTAGGGACCAGCAGCAACTCAGTCACAATCAACTGACAGTAAAAAATTATATGCTCCATCAGGAGGTAGGGCTCAGTTGGTAGAGTATTTGCCTGGAATGTACAAAGCCCTGGGCTCCATCTCCAGCACTACAAAAGTGGGTGTGGTGACACAGGCCTACAATCAGAGCTTTGGTGGTCAGGACAAGAGGAACAGAAATTGAGGGTCATATTTGGCGCTGTGGCAAGCCAGGGGGCAGCCTGGCTGCGTGAGACCTCTTCTTCCTGCATGCACACACACGTGCACACACACACACAGTGGAGAGATGGCTCTGCAGTTAAGAATATGTACAGTTCTGTGGAGGACCCTCATTCAGTTTCGAGAACCTACATCACAATTACCTACAGCTGCAGTTCCGTAAGGATCTGACACCTCTGACCTCCAAAGGCACATGAACCCACATGCACATACCCATACAAGTACACCCAAAGACATAATTTAAAATGATAAAAAATATTTATATTTACTTATTTATATAGTCTTTTTTGAGACAGGCTTTCTCTGTGTAGCCCTGGTTGTCCTGAAACTTGTTCTGTAGACCAGGCTGGCCTCAAACTCAGAGATCTGCCTGCCTCTGCCTCCTGAGCGCTGGGATTAAAGGCTGGGCAGGGCGATCTTTAGATATATATACATATATACATTCCTAACTATTTGGGGGAGGACAGGGTTTCTCTATGTAGCCCTGGATGTCCTAGAACTCTCTATAGAGACCAGACTGGCCTCAAACTCAGAGATCTGCCTGACTCTGCCTCCGGAGTGTTGGAAGGAACGATATTCATGTATGTGCCTAAATGTTTGCATGTGGGTGTGCTTAGAGTCCAGAAGAGGGCGTCAGATCCCCTAAGCTGGAGTCACAGATGGTTGTGAACCACCCTGTGGGTTCTGGATTCTCTGCAAGGACAGCCAGTGGTCCGAACCTGAGCCAACCTTCCAGTCTCCTAACTCTTTTCTTGTTATTGTTATCTGCATGTGTTTTGAGACAGGGTTTCTCTGTGTCACTCTGGCTGTCCTGGAACTCACTCTATAGTCCATGCTGGCCTTGAACTCACAGAGAACTGCCTGCCTCTGCTTCCAGAGTGCTGGGATCGAAGGTGTGTGCCACCACACCCAGCTTCCCTGGCTATTTTTTTTTACAATAAATAAGACCATAAGACCGAATCAGTGGACCCAGAGAAATGTGGGGATTTTTTTTTCTTAGTCTGGATGTTTCCTTTCACATGGAGGGAGTTGAATATAATGCTCCCCACCTCTCTGCCCCTTTTTGCCCTCCCGATTGTTAAACATGAAGAAAATGAAATTCACCCCTTCTTTGAGGGCGTGGCTTCCCCTTCCCTCTCACTCTACCCCACAAGCTACAGCAACATCGGTTGCACTCCGGACAAGGTAATTCTCACGTACACCAATCTACATTGTATAGACTTTGTTCCCCAATTATCTCTGATTGGTTAATAAAGAGGCTGAACGGCCAGTTCTGGGCAGAGGCAATAGCTAGGCGGGGCCTCCATTCCTCGTCATAAGTTAAAAAATGAGTATTGGGCCATATAATCTTTATTAGTAGTACTAATATGGTCATGGTGGTATTATTTAACCTGTTAATATATATAATAAAACATAGACATCTGTTGGATTTATAATTGTCTTATTTATTTTGGGCCAGGGAGATATTTTTCTTACATTGTCTCAATATCCTTACTATTCATCTCCCAGCAGTCTAATGAGATGCTGACAGGGTTTGTGAAATATTTGATGGTTTAGAAAAATATCAACAAATTCAAAAGAAACCATGCAAAATGGTGCAAACCCAATATTCACACAGCAATATATAGTGTTAAGTGCATTGGTTCACGGGAGTTAAACATACAGAGAACAGCTATAAAATGGCAGGGGGGGAAATGAACAACAATAAAGATGAGTGGGAAAAAAATCAACAAAGCTGAAAGCGTGTTCTTTGAAACAAACAGCAAGAACAAACAAACAAACAAAACCCCAGCTAACCTGATCAAAGAAGAAAACTAACAAGATCACAAGAACTTAATGCTGAGTGGACGAGGGCCAGCAAGATGGCACGGTGGGGAAGCGTGCTTGTGGACAAGTGTGATGACCTGAGTTCTCTCCCCGATTCTCACATAGTGAAAAGACAGAACTGACTCCGCTAAGCGGCCCCAATGCCCTTCCTCCTCACAAAGGCTCCCAGTGACGTCTACTTGGTTTTTGTTTGTTTGTTTTGTATTTTTTTTCCTTGCTGAGGCATGGCCAGTAAACCAGAGACCTCTGTGGCCATCATCAACCCCAGGCCCCAGTGTCCTGTGGAAAGACCCCATCATGAGGCACCTGTAACCCTGGTCATTTCTCTCCTCAACTGACCTGTTGGGACAACTAAGTACAAGGCATTCAGCCCGTGGGGCCGCTCACACAGCTAGCTCAGCACATGGCCATCCCATGGCCACCCCATCCGGTGTCAGTGGAGCTGAGCCCAGCAGAGCTTTCTGCAGGAGACATTCTCCTAGGGACAGACAGAGAGGAGTGGGAGCCCTCAGAGAGCCCTCCTCTCCAAATGGGCTGTGGAGGAAAGTGCCCACAATCTTGGAGAGTGATCCCTGTGTGGTCCATTTCCGCTATGCTTCCCAGGGGCCAACCCAGTCCCAAGCCCAGCTGGAGTCATCAGAACCCCTGTCTTCCAGCAGACAGACAACAGGCCTCTCCAGAGAATAGGCCAGAGTCACTTCCTGAAGCCCTCAGGTATCAGCTTCAGGCCTGTCTGCTCTTGCCTTTGCTTCAGAAAGGATATTTCAGACTAGGGTAACCTTCCACCTGCCCCTCCCCCACCTCCAAGGCAAGGTCTCTCTGTGCAGCCCTAGCTGTCCTGGAACTCACTTTGTAGAGCAGGCTGGCCTTGAACTCAGAGATCCGCCTGCCTCTGCCTTCTGAGTGCTGGGATTAAAAGCGTGAGAGTTTAATTCACAAACCTTTCCAGCACATTTGAGCAGCCTGGCTTGCCAATGATGGGTCCTTTCCTATCATGCTTTCCCCAGAGGTATTTAAAATCATCTGGAATGGGCAGTGTGATGGATCCCAAATGTAAGCTGCTGGGAGAAAACAATACTGTGTCTTGGAGTGACCTGCCTCTCTCCTCATTCCATCTCCCCATTTCCTGCCTTCCAGAAGCATGTGCCTGAAGGATACATGAAGAACAGAGTCACGCAACTCCCTGGGCTCATTTCCATTGCTGTGATAAATTACCTCACCAAAAGGCAACTTGTGGGAGGAGAAAGGGTTCATTTTGACTCACACTTCCAAGTTCCAGGCCATCACTGCAGGGAGCCATGGGTGGCAGGAGCAGCCGAACACAAGACATCCTCAGTCAAGAGTAGAGAGAATGAACACACACCTGCTTGCATGTTTACTTGCTCTCAGCTCAGTTTCTCCCTCGCACAGCTCCGGACCCAAGAAGAGGGAATGGTGCTGCCCACAGTGGTCTGGGTAGGTCCAAATCAATGAACTTAAAACCGACTCCAGCCGCAGACAAGCTCACAGGCCAACCTGCCAGAAACAACCTCACTGAGACTCTTCCCACATGAGCCTAGGCTGTGTCAAGCTGATGAAGCTAACGGTTCTGTCAGCTCAGTGTGGTGGTTCACACGGTTATTCCCAGCACTCAGGAGGCAGAGGCAGGTGGATCTCTGTGAGTTTCAGGCCAGGCTGGTCTACACAGCTAGTTCTAGGACAGACAGGGCTACACAGAGAAAGAAACAAAAAATGTGTGAACATTGAAACTGAAAATGACCTCAGTGCTCAGAACTTCATGTCGTTGGGATTGAGTCCTCTTTTTTTTTTTTTTTTTTTTTTGCTATACCCCAGGGACTCACAAAGGGTGTCCAGCATAGCCATGGGTCTCACACACTCAGAAGAATGGCTGTGTGAAGAATGAGGGTCATGCTTGCCAGGTTTGTAGCTCTCCACTCAGAAAGAACCTAGCCCAGGGGACCCACAGTGCCTGGACTGAAGGTCACAGAATTGAATAACAGCCATTGTCCAGATGCAAAATGGAAAAGGGTGATACCCCAAGGCTCTTACTGTTTGGGAGATATAGACCAAAAGAAGGAGGGAAGTTGTCAAGGAACCCCCATGAACTGGGATGGCAACAGAAACCCCTACCCCAAGGGTACCATAGCCCACAGCTATTCTCTATCTTTCCTCAGCCCAAGACCAGGGAGGCCATGACAGCTCAGGTACCCTGGAAGACAGACCCAGAAAGAAGGAAGCCGACTGTGACCTGGCCCACTTAGGCTGCCCCTTGCTTACCCCCAGGGTGAGAGAATGCTCTCCTGGCCCTGGCTGAACCCTGCTGTCACTACAATCCCCTTCCTCTCTCTCCCAAAAGCTCACTGGAACTCACCCAGGTGAGTCTTTGCTTCTACAGTCCATGGGTCCAGGAACCCAAGATTTTTCAGACACAGTTTCTATGGGTATCAAGGCCCCTGGCCTTCTCTAGCCTCAGTTTTCATCTGGAAAGTTAGATTATAAAAGCCTGAGAACTGGTTATGACCAGCTAAGGTGTCCTCCAAAGGGCTCCATTCTTGGACAACCAGGGTTTGGGCAGGTTCACAAAACTCTGAGAGTGGACACCTCCCCAGAGGCAGTGTGGCAGCTGGGGTGGGTCCTCACCCCCAACATATTATCACTGGTTGCTTGTAGAGCTGCCAGGCCAGACTTGAGACCCTGGTGTCCTCAAGGCTGGTGTGAGGTCTCCTGTCCCCCAGGGAAAGGTTACCTGACAGGAAGCTCTGTGACCATCTGTTCTTAGTCTACAAGAAGCTTTCCAGCCTGGGCTGAAGGGACACACCTCTAATTCCAGCTATTAGGAAGCTGGGGCGGGGATCAACAGTTGAAGGCCAGCTTAGGCTCCAGAGGGAGCTCAAAGCTAGCCAAGGCAAGTTTGGGAGACCCTGTCTCAAAACTAAAAAGTACAAAGGATGGATATGCAGCTCAGTGGCAGGAGCTTACATAGCATGGAGGAGTCGCTAGATTAAAAATCCAGCCCACAAAAGTTGAAGACCAGAGTAAGGGCTCAGCAGGCAAAAGCACCTAAGACCTTAGTATAATGCCTGAGACCCACATGGCGGAAGGAGAACCAATTCCCATAAAATGTCCTTACACATACGTACACAGGGTCGGGGGGGGGGAGGGAGGGAGTGAATTATATATAATAAAAATAATTAGCCAGGTGTGGTGGTGCAGTACTAGGGAGGCACAGATGGGCAGATCTCTGAGTTCAAGGCCAACCTTGTCCACACAGGGAGTTCCAGGACAGCCAGGGCTACACAGAGCAACCCTGTGTAGAAAAACAGGAAGGAAGGAAAGAAGAAAGGAAGGAAGGAACAAAGGAAGAAAGAGAAAGGACAAGACAGGACAGGACAGGACAGGGAAGGGAAGGGAAGGGAAGGGAAGGGAAGGGAAGGGAAGGGAAGGGAAGGGAAGGGAAGGGAAGGGAAGGGAAGGGAAGAGGTGGAGGTGGGAAGGGTGTGCCCTGTTGCTGGGGTTGCTGGGAGAACACAGGCTCAGGGCTCATGGTAAAGCACCACTGTTACTATGTTGGACCTATCCAGAAAGGAGCCACTGTGTGAGGCAGTGAGCGCCCTCTGATGCTGGACCAGACCTCTGGAAGACGCAGGGAGCAGACACAGTAAAAGCGGGGTCAGAACAGCCTGTTCCCAACCCCTCGCTCCATTCTCTCTGGGTACTGCTGGGCCTTGAGAGGCCCAAGCGCCCAAGGAGGCCAGATCTCCTTGAGGGCCTGACTCATCTCTGGAGGTGCCCTCCTCCCTTGGGCTGCCTTTCCCGAGCTCAGGGTGGCCAGCGCTCCAGGGAGTGTCTCCCGCTCTGCTGGGTGGGGATGTTCAGTCCCAGCCAGGCTTGCAGGGCGGCGCCTCCCCCGATTCCACAGCCCGGCAGCCCAGTTAGAGAGCAGCAGTCTGGACCTTGCTCTGAGGGAACCCTGTGTCCTTAGGGAAGTCAGGCTTCGGGGTACTGCAACTTTGGAGTGTCCAGACACCAACCAACCCCTCCGGCCTGGTTGCCTGCCCTCAGAGCCTTGGGATCTGAACCCAGGTCCTCTGGAATAGCAGTCCATGCTCTTAACTACTGAGCCTTCTCTCCAGCCCTGCTTTGTTTTGTTGTTGAAGCTCAAAATGACTCAAGATCCCCTACATAGGTGAGGATTCCCGAATTCCTGATTCTTCTGCCTCCTTGTCCTGAGTGCTGGGATCGCAAACAAAAGCCACCGCCACACCTGGCTTTATGTGCTGCTGGGGACTGAATTTAGTTGGCCTGTGGGTATGCTAGGCAAACATTCTATCAACTGAGCTACATCCGCAGACAACCTCTTCCTACATAGACCAGGCTGGCCTCCAATTAGTGATCCTCCTCCTCCCTTTCCCTCTTACTGCTATTCCCTTCCCCATTCCATAGCCGGGCAAACTGAGGTTCTGAGTGTCACCTGCCTAAAGGTTTAAGACAGGAAGTCTCCACCTAGGGCAGGAGAAACAGCCTGGTTTATCTCAGGCTCCTTCCGGGGCAAAGAGAGAAGCCCCAGAGCCTGTTAGAGCTTAGTTAGTACAAAATGTGGGTGTGGGGGGGGGTGGTGTTCAGGAACAGTGCAGATACTGTCTGAGAGACAGAGAGGGAGGGAAGGAAAGAAAGATCTAGTCATAGCCAGGACTGCAGGACCAGACTCTACCACATCACCCTACCTCGTTGGAGACTCTGAACTCACAAAGGGGTAATAGCGGGTCCAGAACAGAGGGTACAGGAGCCAGAGAGAGAGAGACCGTATCTGAGAGGGGAGGGCCACAGCTTACTCCTTGCCACCAGCTCCTTGCATCCAACCTCCTTAGGGACACAGGGCACAGATGCCAGGGGCAGCCTGCTTCCCAGGTCAGAAGCGACACCCACCCACTAAAGCCACCGCTGCAGGGGACAGGACCAAGCTGGGAGGCCTGGGCTGTCTGGTGAGGGGTCGTTCGAGAGGTCCAGACTAGGAAGCAGGTGTGCTGCCACGACAGGATCATGTGACTTACAGGAATTCTTCGGTTCCCCAGACATCGATGCCCTCCCTCCGGAAGGCCCCTAGGGGCTCTCTGTGCTGCTGTCACCTTTCCTGAGCTCACCTCTGCCTGAAAGCTGCTTTGATGCTCAGAATGACCCCCACGCCAGGACCCCCCCACCCCTGCCCACCCTCCCACCCCTGCCCACCCTCCCACCCCTGCCCACCCTCCCACCCCCGTGCATTCCCGTCCCCCATGGCCTGGCTGCAACTGGACCACCCCCTTGTAGCCCGCACTCTGTCCTGTTCCTTGTCGCCTCCAGGGGCCACAGCTTCATCGCTCACTGTTTTGTGGATTTTTTTTATTACAGATGTGTAACACTGCACCCTACTGATGAGGTTCTGGGGGCAGAACTCAGGGTCTGCAGCATGCTCTGCAAACACTCTGGCCACAGAGCCAGATCCAGCCTTTTGCTGTGCTGCTGACCTGGCTGGCCCCACAGGCCTCAGCTTCCTTTGCCTCCCAAGCTGGAATTTTGGCTTGTTTGTTTTGGTTTTTTGAGCCAGCATTTCTCTTCGAAGCCCTGGCTGTCCTAGAACGTACTCTTTAGAACACACTGGCCTCGAACTCACAGTGATCCACCTGCCTCTGCCTTCCAGGTGCTGGGATTAAAGGAGTGTGTCATCGCTGCCTGCTCCCAAGCAGGATTCCAAGCTGGAATTTTAGAGGCATGTTTTACCATGTCTAGCCTTTCTTTCATTAAAAAAAAAATTCATACATCAGCTTGATACATTTCTCAGGCTGGCTCCAAATTCAGAATCCTGCTATCTCCTCTGAAGTCACCAAAATCACAGGCAGGCCACCGTGTCCAGCTGAAGGAATATCAGAGTGATATTCCTGTACACAGGGCAGTCCTGAGAAAATCAGCTACCAGATGCTAGATAGTGAACACCTGTAATCCCAACACTTCAGAATCTGAGGCAGGAGAACCATGAGCTTGAAGCCAGTTTGAGCTACATGTCTCAAAAAAAACAAAGGCTCTGGCTCCATGGTAGAGCATTTGCCTAGCAAGTTTAAGGTCATGTATTCAATCCCAGGACACTTTAAAAAAAAATTATACAGCTTCTTTTTTTGTTTTAACTTTATTTTATGTGCATTACTGTAAAGGTGTCAGGTCCCTTGGAATTGGCGTTACAGACAGTTGTGAGGTGCCATGTGAGTGCTGGGAATTGAACCTGGGTCCTTTGGGAGAACAGACATCGCACTTAGCCACTGAGCCATCTCTCCAGCCCAATCCAAGGACACTTAACACAAAATTTAAAGCAATAATAAAGCCTCACCACTCAGGCTCCCTGGAACTATACATGTTCTGTGGCAAGAAGTTGGCAGGGCCTGGAGGCATTGCTCAGGAGTTAAGGGCCAACATTGCTCTTGCTGAGAACTCTTATTCTGTTCCCAGCTTCTTGGTGGGACAGCTTCACAGCTGCCTACAACTCCAGCTCTGGGGATGTGGTTGGTGTCCTCTTCTGTCCTCTGTTTGTACTGCACACACACACACACACACACACGCTTAGATATAGATTTAAAAGATTTAGCAGATGAATTAAGGGTCTTAATGTTAGCAGATGATCAAAGATCAGGAAAAGGGAACATGGGCCCCTCCTTTCTTCCACAGTGTCTGTAGTCCCTATGGTGGGACTGGTCAGTAGCCTCTCCTAGATTGTGAGCTACCAAACCCAGACTACCCTGGGTCTGGTACCCATATTCTCTGAATTACCACACTGTTCCTAACAGACTGCTCTTGAATGTGCCAAAAATGTAGCTGACTCGCCACACCCCAGAGCTTCCAGCCTGGCACAGACAAACCCAGTCATCTGCAGGAACCCAGGCTCTTGACTCGCGGTGCCCAACTCTGTTGCACAGCTGGGGTGGGGTGGCATCTAGCAAACAGTCACAGTAGGGGGGGTGGGGGGCCGGCAGAGTGCTTCTCATGAATTCCCCGATTCTGTCCCCAGCATTGCCTAAAAAGGTCATGGTGGCATGCGCCTGTAACCCCAGCAGCCAGGAGCTCAGGGCTGGGTGCAGGGGAGATATCTTGGTAAGTAAAGTGTTTGCCTGGCACACATGAGGAGCCAGCAGCCGTGGGAAATCCAGATGGCCTGGCATCTGTAACTCCAGGGCTGAGAACACAGAGGTAGGAAGATCCCCAGAGCTCACTGGCTTGCCAGCCTAGCCAACTGTTATAGACATAGGTTGCTGTGTAATTCAAATGCTGATTTCTGTGCCCCCCATATCTGGTAGCAAGCCTTGGTCTGAGAATCTCCTGTCTCAGTGTTGTGTAAATACTGCACTCCAGTTGTCCTCTGATGTGACAATAAAGCAGCTTAACAGCCAATCACTGAGCAGGGGAGACAATAGGGCTGGACTCCCTGCCAGCCAGCGGAGGAGAAGTTACAAGAGGAAGGAGGGCCAGGAAACATCAGGAGAGAGAGCTGGACCAGGAAAGCTATAAGGTACAAGCATTTCTGGGAGGTATCCTGTGAGGAAGCCAAATTAGCTAAGAGGGTTAAGAATAGAGTAAAACTGCTCAGTTATTGTGTTGAAAAGCTTATTATTAAGCAAATATAAGAGAGTCTCAATTATTTGTGTGATAGCAGGGCTAAGAGAGAAACTGAGGGCTGGAGAGTTGGCTCAGAGGTTAAGAGAACTGACTACTCTTCCAGAGGTCCTGAGTTCAATTCCCAGCAACCACAAGGTGACTCACAACTACCTATAAAGTAATCTGATGCCCTCTTTTGGCATGCAAGTGCATGTGCAGACCAGAGCACTCAAATAAATCTATAAAGAGAAAGAAACTGAGAAACACAGTTTCATAAAAAATAACCATAACATTTCTACACCCCACGCTGGGTGCTGCCTGTAGGCTTACATTTTTTTCCAAACACCTACTTTATTTAATATTGTTAAACGCCTTTACCTCCCTTCCACCCAGCCCTGACCACAGGTAGATTAGTAGGGAAAGGGGCTGTAGACCTACTTCCTGCTGCTGAGGGTCGCTGGGTTCTTTAAGGAAATGCCAGTTTCAGTCATCAGGATACCAGGAGTCCAGTCAAACAGCAGAGCAACATCGGCAGCCGCGGGGGCACAGCTCAGCAAAAGCAGCAAGACTGCCCGAAAGGCCTGAGTCCGCTCACTGTGGGCTTCTAGCCCTTCTCAGAGTCCACATGGGGATGCTTTCCAGCTCACAAAAAGCACACCCCTCCCATGAGGCAATTTCCAGCTGGCAAACACCACATGCGTTTTCACAGGGGTGATTCTCTGTGTGGTAATGGGGGGAACATTCCCACATCCCACACTTGGGACGAAAACGAAAAGACACACTCACATGACACAACTGAGTTTCCAAAGGAACCAGAAACTTCCACTTCAAACTCAGCTCCAGGTTCAGTGAAAAACCCTTCCTCAAAAAAAATAAGAAATGGAGGGGGCTGGAGAGATGGCTCAGTGGTTAAGAGTGCTGTCTGCCTTTCAAGGACCCCGGCTCAATTCCCAGCGCCCACAGGGCAGCTCACAACTGTCTGTAACCCCAATTCCAAGGGATCTGACAGCTTTACACTAATGCACATAAAAAATTAAATAAATTATTAAAAAATGTGCTTGGGAACAAGCATAGTTCCC
Organism: Pachyuromys duprasi; assembly: GCA_028658305.1. NCBI lineage: Eukaryota > Metazoa > Chordata > Mammalia > Rodentia > Muridae > Pachyuromys > Pachyuromys duprasi. Next base: position 107,217,638 of record CM053752.1, on the reverse strand, counting down.
TGAGCTGGATCTCAGGAGCAGCGTGAGAGCCGGGCACAGCAGCGCACACGTCTGTGATCTCAGCACTCCTACTGGGACGTGGAGACAGGGCAGCAGGACCTCTGGACGCCTTTGGTACGCAGAAGTGATTGATAAGAAAACCATGCCTCAAGCAATATAGGAGCCGAGGATCAGCAGCTGAGGTTCCCCTCTGACCTGCCCACACACTAGGGCACACGAGTGCCCCCCCCACATGCTCACACATGAGAACTACACAGCAAGTTTGAGACAGTCTAGGGTACATGAGCCTCTGTCTCAAAATCACCAACAAACACTGCAGCAAAGCTGATGGAGAGAAGAGCCAGAGAGAGAGAGAAGAGCGTTTTGGAGAATGTCCTAGGAGGGGCAGCCTTACCTTGGAGCCACAGACCTGCTCGGGTCCCAGCGTTTGCTGTCTCCAGTGTGGCCGAGTTCTGCACCCCACTTCAGCTGGCTGTCCTCCGTCTTTGACCTCTCAGCTCTGCGCACCTGAATTTAGCCTCCATGCTGCTCCCAGCCAGAAAGCCACCTTGCTGGTTAAGCAAGTCCGGTGTCACTGTCTCCAAGCCTGGGGACGGGGCCCTCTTTCATCCTAACCTGGGCTATACTGCCTCTGCTAGAAGCCTTACTCCTCCATGGCCCCCAGGGCCGAAGGCAGTGGCTCCGGGGGTCCCCTCTTACTGGAACCTCTATTTGGGAAGCAGGTGGAGGCTGAGCAGGGGGAAGGTCCAAGGCTGGTCCTGTCCTTCCCACCCTCCCCCCACTAGTTCAGGGTGCTGGGGACTTGAATCCAGAGACTTGGGTTTTTTTGTACTGTGATTAATTTATTTAATTTGGGGGTGGTGGTGTATGGGTGTCTTGTGTACACGCATGTCTGTGTACCATGTATGTGGCTGGTGTCTGAGAAGGTCAGAAGAGGTCCTCAGATTGCCTGAAACTGGAATTACAGATCTTTGTGAGCCACCACGTAGGTGCTGGGAATTTGAACCCAGAACTCAACACTGCTAGACAGCAACTGCCAGGAGACAAGACCGGTCTGGATCGCCAATGCTCCTTGAAACGCAGTATGCGCATACTGCGCAGGCTTGGTCTCCAAGCCAAGCTTCTCCACGCAGGAAGCCACGCAGGAGCTGCACTCCTCCGCCCAGCAGGGTTCCCAAGTATAGATGCACCCACAAACGTTTGCTTGACCATTGATCAGTCAGTGAAGCACGGGAAAGGACAGCGCATGTCCCGTGCCATCACCAGCGGCAGTGCTGTGAAGTGTGGAGGCAGGGGCGTCGAAAGTTCAAGGTCATCCTCACTACTGCCAGGTTGGAGGCTAGCCTGGGCTACATGAATCCTCCCTCCCTCCCTCCCTCCCTCCCTCCCTCTCTCTCTCTCTCTCTCTCTCCAGCCTTGGCTGTCCTGGACTAGCTTTGTGGACTAGGCTGGTCTCAAACCCACAGCGTTCCGCCTGCCTCTGCCTCCTCAAGTGCTGGGATTAAAGGCGTGTGCCACCACAACCGTCTAAGATCCTATCTCAAAGAGTAAATACGTAAATAAAGAAAATGAGGCATATTTGAGCTATGTAGGAAGGAAGTCAGTCCAGCCCACCTCCTTCCTCCCAAAGCCTGACCAGCTTTGGCTAGGCAGAGATCAGATCCAGAGCAGTGGTAACAGTCCCAGGCCCTGGAGGTCGAAGGAATCCCAGACTGTGTTATCTGGAAAGTGATGTCTGTCTCCTTTTCTTCCACCCTGGGTCGGGAGCCTAAGCAAGCAAGCCTTTGCCAGGTAGGGAGAGGGAGGTGGACGGTTGCCAGAAGCAGCAACCAGACCGTCCTGGAGCAGGGCTGCACAGCTGGGCTGTAACTCGATTCTCCTGGGTTTCTCAGGGGCAGGACCCCCTCAGGTCTGGAATGCGGCCGGGACCCAAGGAAGGCGAACAAATGGGGAAGGCTTTGAAATCTCACCTCCACCCCCTCTCAGCGTTGAACAAACAGCCTCCTCCCACCTCTGTGGGGAGCTCAGCCGTAGGCTGCCAATGAGTTTCTCCTGTCCTCAGGCGAGGGTTACTACTGCCATCCACTGCCCCGTCCAGCGACCCCTGTGGCCCCAAGCCCGTGGGGAGGGAGAAGAAAAGACTCCCGTCCCCTCATCTTTAGAGTTCCGACCCGAGCGGGATTCTAACAGTGGCCCACGAGATCGAAGCCTGGGACTAACGGGAGAAGCAGCAGCTCTCCCTGTAACCCCATCACCAAGACTGTTCCTTGAGGCCAAACCTGAGGCCGGGAAGGAGTGCCCACTGCAGAATTCTATTCTCAACCCCCAGGACTGGGAAAGTTTGCTTGCACTTCAGTAAAAGCCTTCTTTGTCTAAAGCTGTCCAGCAGTTCCCAGCAGGTGGGAGTGTGGGGAGGAGGCTGTGGGGCCCCAGACTAAAGGTGCCACACCCCAACACCTGCTACACTGGATGGAAAGCAGCTCTGTGGCCCAGCCTTTCCTCGGCATCGTTTCCCCCAGAGACTCTTAGGGAAGCCCCCGGTGAAGGAGGGGGCTGTCGTTCATTCCCCACACACACACACATGCCTCTCAGTCTAGCAATGAGCAGTGCCCTTGAGGTCTAGCTGGTGGGAGAACAGCAAATGACTTAGGGACATCCAGAGGGTGGTCCCCATTTCCTGTGACCATCTTCACAGCAATAGACATAGTGACATGTGTCACCAGGGACAACCTGAACACGGTGTCTCAGAGGTGCACACGTGAGGCGTGCCCCAGCTCCGAGGTCAGGGAATTGAGCCCCCTATAGGGTCCTCTGAAAGTGCACCTCACCCTCACCCTGCTTTCCAAGGGAGCCCTTTCTGCATTCCCACACCTTGATATCCCAATCTCACGGAGGTCCTTGATTTCTGGACTCAGTCTAGAACTCTTCCTGTTTCCCCCTGCCTACATGCTCCCCCAGAATTCACTTCATTTCAGACCCCTTCTCTTCATCTTCCATCCCATCCCAGCACACAGGACCCCCCACCAAGCCCAGGCATCCCAGGAATGCAGGTGCCAGGACAAGGCAGCTACTCAGCCCTTCCTGGGGTCCCAACCCTGACGGACTTTCTTCCCAGCCCATACCTCATGGCTTCCCCTTCTGAACAACAGTCCACAAACATGGTGATGGGGGAGACATGTGCTGATGCGAGGAGGTTCAGGGAGACCAACAGCGCTGGAGAAAACCGCTGACATGGATGGAGGCTGGCTTGTTGCCACCAACCCGGAGAGTCGGAGCATGTATGTCACAGACCCTGAGCTGGGCGGGGCGGAGTCAGCAACCCCTCCAGGCCCAGCCTCTGCCACAGACAGACCTTTAGGGACCACTCCGGATGCTCCCTGAATCATCTGTTGTTCTCTCAGCAGCCAGACCTCAGGGCTCAAGGGCCCTGCTCATTCCTAGCTCATTGCTAGACAGAGTGACTTGTGTGTGTGTATGTGTGTGTGTGTGTCTATGTGTGTACACACGAGTGAATGAATGACAGCCCCTTTCCTTTACATGTAGGCTTCCCTCTCTTGCAGGTCCTTCTGCCTTCCTAGGAAGAATTCTCCCCAGCTCTCCACAGGCCATTAACTCAGTGCCCTGACTTGTTGGGTTAATGAATAATTAGGCTGGACAGGGTCTGACCTCAGAGTGACCTTGAGTTCCCTGCAGCTTCCTTTCCTGAGAAAGCATGTGGTGAGTATTTCAGGGTGAGCCTTTCTTTCCTCTCTCTGATGGTGGGCTCTGATCTCTTGGGAGTTCACCAGACAGAGAGAGAGAAGCCCTGGACCACATCACAAGGCCAGCCTGCAGGACACTCAGAGGCAGAGTCCTTGCTGGGAGCGCACACTGGGAGCCAGCACTGGGCCTGCAGAAGTTCTGCCACTGAGCCTAAGTACCCCCTCACCCCAGTCACCCCACCACTGGACCTCAGCTTCCTAACGCTCACAGGCAGGTAGCCTGAAATATGTTTGTGATGCATTCCATGGTGTGGTGTATCAGGAAAACATGTGACAGTTGGAGCCACAAAGGACCGCCGTGCAACCTCTTTGTAAAAGTGAGCTGTACTGGAGGAGGGCCGGGTCTGACAGGGCCCCAGCCTCCTCTGCTTCCTCTCCTGCCTAATACCTCTGTGAGACCTGTCTCCTCCCACTCCTTTCAGCCATCACTGAGCAGGCTCAGCATGAAGAGCCAGAGCGAGAAGGACTCTTCCCCTCCCTGAGCAGGAAATACTTCACCTGGGCTTTCCTCTCCTGGCTGAGACCGGAGAAGAGGCCAGAGCTCTGAACACTGACAGCTGAAGAGAAGCACCCCCTGGGAGAATGACAAGTCATTCGGCTTACTTGGCCCAGCCAAGAGTTTGAGATGAGGAGCAGAAGGGCTGAAGGCAAGGAGAGGGCCGGTGAGGTCTGCAGCCTGGAAATATGCACTTGTCTTCTGGGCAGGGAGGCCTGGAGAGGGCCAGAACCCACGCCCTAGGTGCCCATGGGTCTGGGTGTCTGCGAGACGGGAGAATGGTTAGTGGAGTCGAGACTCCAATGCCTCACTTTGGCCAGAAAGAAATATATGATGCATTGTGTTGATTTTTTTAATTAATTGAATTATTTATTTAGTGTCTATGTGGGACAGCTGGTGTAGTGTGCCTATTTGTGTGAGTGTGTACATGATCACATGGATACTCATGCAAGTCTGTGGGTGTCTGTAGAGACCAGAGGTCAAGGTCAGGTGTCTTCTTTAATCACTCTTCAGGACAACCCCTTTCACTAAACCTCAGCCAGTTAGGTGCTGGTTGGCTGTTGGGACCCCTTGTCTCTTCTGCCCCAGCAGACTCACTGCCAAGCCAGGCTTCTCCCCAAACTCGGGGGACTCATTCGTGGGGCTCGTGTGACTGAGTCCCCAGCCCCCATGCGGTGATTTTAATGGACCTGTGCTGGCGCACGCCTGTAATCCCAGCATTGAGGAGGCAGAGGCAGGAGGATCTCTTTTGAATTCGAGGCCAGCCAGGTCTATAAAGTGAGTCCAGGACAGCTACACAAAGAAACCCGGTCTCAAAAAAACAAACAAAAAGGCGCACACCACCACTGCCCAGCATGTGGTGTGTGTGTGTTTTATAACATGCATGTTGAGTTCAGACAACTTGTTGGAGCCAGTTCTCTCCTCCAACATGTCAGTTCTGAGGATGAACTGCAGTCACCAGCTTGGCAGCACACGCATTTACCAGCCGAGTCATTGTGAAGGCTTGGCACAGCTGTTTCTAAAAGGCCAAAGTAAGAACCATAGAAGAAGGAGAGGAGAAAGAGAAATGTCAACTGGGGAGAAATCATTACAGATTTTTTTCCCCACATAATGAAACCCACCTCCCAGAAGCTCAACCAACCCTGAGTGCAGACAGTGATTGGCGGGATGAGGGAGAGCGGAAGGAAAGAGTGACTAGTGCCTTTGGCTGGGCTATGTTCCCTAGTGAGGCCAGCATGGAGGAGGAGTGGGTTGAAGAAGTGGGTCGGAAGGACTTGTGTGACCAGAGATGTTAGGAGATGATAGAACTGAAACTAGAAGTGCAGGAAGCCATAGGTGCCATGGGCACTGCCAGGGGAGCCAGGGCCAAGGACAGAGCCCCAGACACAGTGTATTCATTACCTTTTCATTGCTTCAGTAAAGCGCCATGACCAAGGCAGCTTACAGGAGAAAGAGTTTATTTGGGCTAACAGTTCCAGGTGGCTAGGAGTCCATCATGGCAGGACAGCATGGGAGTAAGCAGCAGGCAGGAAGGCTTGAGCAGAACTTGAGGGCCCACATCTTGCGCATGAAGCAGAGTCGGGCGAGGCCTGAAGCTTTGAAAGTGTGCACACAGTCACATACTTCCTACAGCGAGGCCACACCTCCTAAGCAGCCCAAACAGAGTCACCAGCTGGTGGCCAGATAGTGAAATACATGAGTTTATGGGGGACATTTTCATGCAAACAACCACAGGCATCAATGACTCAAGAGGCAGAGCAGAAAGAGCTACCTGAGTGCTGTGTTGGTGTCGCACAGCTGGGAGCAACCAAATGCAAGAACTGCTTGCTTCTGTTCCTGGGTGGGTCTAACAGGGAGAAAGAGATGCATACAGAGAAACAGAGAAATACACACAGAGAGAATATGCCCACACTAAGGATTTTTCTTTCTTTCTTTCCTTTTTATTCTATCTGGGGCCCCAACCTGTGCGGCCACCCACATTCAGAGAAGCTATTCCTCCTTAATTCTTTGGAAGGACCTTCACAGAGATAGGCTTTTCTAATCTCAGCACTCAGTCCAGCCAAGTGACATCAAAATGCACATCACAAGCTTACCCGTATCAAATTGACACCTGAACACACTGCTTTAAGCCACAACACTCCACACTCATGTCCATCCTGTGAGCCAAATGCCAGATAATCTCAGTACCTCTCCAAGAGTCCCCACAGCATCAACAGTCCTAAGATGGCTCAGGGTTCAAATTCAGGGCAAACTGTTATCTGTAAGCCCCTTTAAAATAAGGCATCAAGGGTGCTGGAGAGATGGCTCAGTGGTTAAGAGCACTGTCTGATCTTCCAAAGGATGTGGGTTCAATTCCCAACACCCACATGGCAGCTCATAACTGTCTGTAATCCCAATTCCAAGGGATCTGACACCTTCACACTAATGCACATAAAATTAAAATTAATTAATTAATTAAGGCATCAAATCACAGGGCTGGGGGAACTGCTCTGCAGTTCAGAGTGCTTAACTCTCTTGCAGAGGCCCCGAGTTCAGGTCCCAGCATCCACCTGGAACT
>CM053752.1:107158453-107197394 GCA_028658305.1 Pachyuromys duprasi | reverse complement strand
CCTGGGAGCAGCAAATCTCAGAGAACAGGTGTAAGACTCAAGTAATGCAGTCAACACTGCCCTTGCCTGAGGGCAGGCAGCAAAGGAGGGAGATGGCCATGAACCTGCCTCCTCACCATTCCTTCCCCCATGCTTACTCCGGTGGACCCCTGAGCCCCCACTCCAGGTCACTCTATAGAGACCTTGTGTGCTAGCTGGTTTTATGTCCACTTGGCAAAGGCTAGAGTCATTGGAGAAGAGAGGCCATCAAGCTTGGCTTGTGAGGCATTTTCCTAGTGACTGGTGTGGGAGGCCCAGCACACTGGCCCAGGTGGTCCTCAAAGAAGCCCACTGAGCAAGTGATGAGTCAGTAAGCAGCACTCCTCCAGGCCTCTGCTCGGGCTCCTTCCTTGAGTTCCTGCCCTGCCCTCCCTCTGCGAGGAGTGTGGCCGCGATAGGAAGTAACCCCTTCCTCCCCCGAGTTCTGGTCATGTGTTTATCGCAGCAATAGAAAGCACACTAAGATAACCGCAAAGATCCCCGCCCTGGTGAGAGAGCACGCTGGTGCTGGTAACAGTACCCAGTAAGGCCGAGGACACGGCGGGCGGGTCAGAGCTGGAGGCCTCAGGAGGGTGAGGTGGAGCACAGCGGGAGTGGCTGGGTGAAGCAAGGTCAGAGTAAGGCGGACAGTGAGGTTATTTGACCCCTGGAGGAGAAAGAAAGGCGGGGCCCTGGGGAAGGCGGGGCCTTGGAGAAGGCGGGGCTTAGGACAGCCAGTGTGGGGCTTTAGGAAGAGATGGAGAGGGCACCCAGGGACTGTGCTGTCTTAAGCCTGGAGGCCACACTAAGGATTTTGTCGGAAGCTAGTCCTGTGATAGGGGCTGCAGCACTTGCCCGTGTGTGCAAAGACCCTGGGTTCACTTCTAGCACCGCCAAAAAGCAAAGCAAAACCGGACTGCCTGTGTTTATCCAGCACAGGGTTGTATTAAAAGTCCCTCTCTAGTGGCCTTGAGCTGGAAGAGTGAGATGCACCGGCAGAGAGAGGAAGCAGAGTCGGGCAGCGGTGTTCAGGGGAGGCGGCTGTCTGAGGCGTGTGGCAGAGGCGGCCAAGGCCAGCCCCCACCTCTGCGCTGAGGGACACAGTGGCAGTGTTGGAGACGCCTGCTTCGTGGGTTCCATAAGGAAACTGAGGCCCAGAGTGGAGCCTCCAAATGAACAACAGACCTGCATGGCCCACCTAATGCCGAGAGAAGATGCGGGACAGTCCTAGCCTATGAGGGCGGTCTGGGACATTCCCCAGGGTGCTGAAGGTGGGAAGGAGGAAAGGAAAGCAGAGACAAAGCCTCCACCTCTGCTTTGCTGCTGTCTTGTTAGGATTTATTGGTTTGGGATAGGGTCTCACTAGGTAGCTCGGCTAGCCTGGCACCCACTCTGCAGACTAAGTCTGCCTGGATTTCACGGAGATCCTCCTGCCTCTGCTCTGAAGCTGAGCTCCCCCAGCCTCCCTTTTTGGCACAGAGCCTTATACTGCAGCCCAGGCTGGCTTTGAACTCTCTATGAAGCCAAGGATGACCTTGAACTTCCATTCTCCTGCCTCCAACTCCTGAGTGCTGGAATTGCAGCTGCTAGTTGCCACACTGAGTTCCCAAGATGCTGGGAGGGAAGCTCGGGGCTTTGCGCGTGCTAGACAAGCATTCTAGCCACATTTCAGCCTTCAGAGCCAGGCTGGGTGAAGCTGCAATGCTGGAGGAAGCACAGCGTGGTAGAGCTTGAGCCACTTCACACAGCCAGGGATGAGGGTCAGAGATGTTGAGTGAATGGCTCAAAGCAACCCCGTTGGAGCTGCCTCATGCCCACACTAGCCAGCAGCGGGAGGAGGGCAGCCCTTTCCCTGACCTCTCCGGCAGAGTTGGGGGATGGGGCGTTAGACAGAATGGCTGTCCAGCGGTGTGCACTGGTGACACTCCTCCTATTCTGTGGAGGGGCCCAGGCTGTGCAGGTGGGGTCATAGAGAGGTCAGGGAGCAGGGAGCCGGGGTATCCCAAGCTGCAGGCTCCTCTCTCTCCTTGTCGGTCTCTCTGTCCTACCCATCTCATCTCCTGAGGTCACTCCTCCCCCTCCCCCGCAGCCAGGCAATCTCAGAGGACCTGAAACCTCCCCCAGGGCTGGCTTGCTCAGTCCATTTTTCTTCTCCAAGGTATGGATGGTCTTGACCAAATCACTTTCTCTCATCTTTAAATTCGGGAACAAACCTTTACACATTTGCTCTGCACACCTGTCACTGCACACTGCCACTCACCAGCCTCCTTGCACCCACACATCCTCATTCACTCAACAGAAGGCCTCTGAGTTCCTGCTCTTGGGCAGGCACCATGCTCTATGCCCTCCGGGTGACCTCAGGAAGCATTATATCCCTGAGAGAAGAGAGGAGTTTCTGAGTGACATATAGACCTGGCTTGTAGGACACAAGAGCACTGGGGAGGAAGGCGTCATGGCCCTGCAAGGAGGGGCAGGAGCATGGTTCTCCACGATCCAACACAGAGCAGGCGGAAGTCAGTGAGAGGGAAAGCATCCCAGACAGAGGGAGGGGTGTGTTGGAAGGCCACCGCTCCCTGGACGCTGGCTGTACCCAGTCGGTTTAGGGAAGGCTGAACCACAGAGGGCAAAGTCAGGGGATCGGCCCAGGGGCCTGCAGGGCTGGACAGAGTCAGGAGACAGAGCTAGGGGAAGCACTCTGGAGAGCAATGGAGAAAGCCCTTGGAGGTCTTGCCCTGACAGCTTCATGTGTGCACACAGGAACACTCATGCACATGTGCCACACACACATACACACAGAGACACATACACAGAAACACATACAGACACACACACACAGAGACATACATACCCAGACACATACAGACACACACACAGACGTACAAACCATACACACATCCAGACACACAAACCACACACAGACACACACATGTATACACACAGACATGCTCACAAACACACGCACACACAAATAAACAAATTAATATAAACGTGTCTTGGAAAAAGACACAGAGATATGGAGGCCAGGCCTCTCCATTGGACGTCCACTCTGCCCTCTGCAGAGGAGCCACCCACTGGCTCTGCCCCTTCCCCAGCTGCCCTGCCCCAGAACCTCCCCTGCTTAATGAGCTTGGAGACAAGCAAAACCTCTTTTTAAATTTATTTTAAAATTTTATTATTGTTTATATTATTTACTGGTTTTTAACCCTGGGTGGTCTGCAATTTGTTATGCTCACCAAACAATCCTCCAACTCACAGAGATCCACCTGTCTCTGTCTCTGAGTGCTGAGATTAACACTACCCCAGTCAATATTTGTTTGTTTGTTTTTAAGGCTGGGCTTCTCTATGTAGCTACTGTTGTCCTCGAGTTCACTCTGTAGAGCAGGCTAGCCTCAAAGTCATAGAAATCTGCCTACCTCTGCCTCCTGAGTTCTGGGATTAAAGGCATATACCGCTACTGCCCAGCAAGAATCCACTTTTGATTTTTTTCTGAGACGGGTTCTCCCTGTATAGCCCATGCTGGCCTGAAACTCAACATTCTCTTGAGTGCTGTGATTAAAGGCATATGCCACCAGCACCCACCTCAATTTCAATTTTTATTTTTAATTAGGCCGGGGAGGGGGGCAGGGCAGTTTGCAGTACCCTGCAAGTCCAGAAGAGGGTGTTGCGTCTCCTGGAGTTGGAATTCCAGGCAGTTGTGAGCCCCCTGAGTGCGCAGAACCTGCGTCCTCTGTGAAAGCAGTGAGTGCTAACCACTGAGCGGTCTTCCCAGCCCCCAGCTGGCCTGAGTCTCTCAGCCTGGGGTGTATGGCAGAGATGTCGGTGTGTTTCTGACCTTGACATGAAGAACATTCCATAGCAGGGCTTAGGGCTGCAGCAGCCTTGGTACCAATTTCTCAGCACCTCTTGACTCCTGCCTTCCCTTGACCTCTTTTGTGGAAAAGCCTTGGCTACTGTGTTACACATGGAGCTGGTATGATTTGTTCTGGTTTGCTTGCTTTGAGAGAGACTCTCAGTATGTAGCCCAGGCTAGCCACATATGGATCATCCTGAGTCCACCTTCCCAGTGCTGGGAGTCACAGATGCTGCCTCGCTGACAAACAGATTTTAAAGTATCTGGGTAGTAGCCACCAGGACCTGTAATGGACAGATTATGGCAGATGGTACAGAGAAAGGTCCTAGAAGCCTTGAAGACATAGGAAGCGGGACTCAGGCCTATAGGTCTGCTGGCAGGCAACAGAGATGGGGTAGGGATGGGGGTTATCCATATGGGACAGGTGGGATGTCACAAGCCAGCAGGTAGATGGGTGTAGTTAGTATGACAAAGGTCATGTTCTATTATGCTGAGGGTCATCACACAAGGTTCACACTCTGAGCTCCTTAAGCCTATCTCCCCAAGGCTGCTCGCCTGAGCGACGGATCTTACCTGAAGGTCAGGTCCAGGCCCTAATAGAAGTCTCTGACTCGAGGGTCAGGATCCTGAGGGCAGATCATGGTGGTGTCTCTCCAGATGTGCAGAGCAGAGCACAGTGGGCGTCATGGGGTTCTAGTACTGTCTGGTCATCTTGAGTGAGTTCTGGTTATCAGATGCAGCCTGGATGCAGTGGGGGTCCTGGCTAAGCTATGCTTACATGTCTAAAAGGCCTTTTAAAAATATATATACAAATTTGTTTTATTCACATTGGTGTTCTGCCTCCATGTCTGTCTGTGTAAGGGTCAGATCCCCTGGAACTGGACTTACAGACTGTTGTGAATTGCCATGTGGAAACAGCTTCCTAACCGCTGAGTCAGACATCTCTCCAGCCCCCAAACGGCTATCTTTTTTTTTTTTCTATGCTCCTTAACATGGGAAGACAGTGCAGCATGGGAGCCAAGGCTCTCTCCCTGAAGGCTGGCTGCACAGCGGAAAGCCAGGTACTCATGGCACCAAGCCCAGGTTAGACAGGAAAACTGTCCTTGGGAAGACCTTTGACAGAGACACCCAAGGAAAGGGCCTGACCCAGGGTTCCAGACATGCTGGACTGTAGCCCTGGGCCTCTTAGGACTAGTCAAGATCAGGTATACAACGGTCTGGTGGGGTTACCCCACACTACAAAGTTATGCCCTGACACCCTCACCCCAACTGCTCCCCCCTCTCGGTTCAACACAGAATCTATCCAAGAGCTGGGCGCAGTGGCTCACACCTGTAATCCCAACACTCAGGGGGGCAGAGGCAGGAGAATCTTTATGAGTTCCAGGCCAGCCTGGTCTAACATAGTGAGTTCCAGGATAGCCAGGGCTGCATAGAGAAACCCTGTCTCAAAAAACAAACGAATGAACAAAAAAGCTCCATCCAAAAGCTATCTCCTCTTGAGTCTTCTTAGGTCAGGCTAGCTCTGGGCCAGGCCAAGTAGCAGGACATACTGAGGGTTCCTGGTCCAGTTCTCAGCCCTGAAGAAACAAAGCCAACTGGGGGGGCCTGCCACTCATTTTCCGCCTACACAGGGCAGGGGTGTTTCAGCTCTGCAACCAGGCAACCTGGAAGGGTCCCAGCTCCACACTTAGTATGGGTTGGTTGGCTTGCAGGTGGTGGAACCAAAGCTTACCTCTCCTCTACACCTGAGGGTCAGGGGAGGATTAAGGAGCTGCAGCAGAGCCAGGCAGGGGCTGGGTGGTGGGGTGTTGCCTTAGCACCCACAAATTGAGTCCATCCCCAGCAAGGAAATGACCACACGGCTCCACGCTGCTGTCATTACTGCTACCAGTCCTGTGCGCCAGGAGGGTAGGGCTGCGCCAGGGCCTCTGGGTCTCTCTTCTGTTCCCTAAGAATAGCAGTCCCCAGTTTTTGCTGGGTGGCTTACAGACTACATTTCCCAGTTTCCTTGGCCGTGTGACCAAGTGCTAGCCAATGGGCTGTCAGCAGAAGTGGTCTGGGCCTACACTTCCTAGGAGTTTTCTTTAAAAGTTGAGGGCAGATCAACATACCCAGTCCTCCTACCTTTCCGCCCCACTGGTCCGTTTCTCCTTCCTGTTGTCAGGAACTACAGCCTGGAGGCTGGAGCCGGAGCAGCCGTTGTGTATTGTGTGTTTAGAAACCATAGGGTTTCGTTTGGTTTGGTTTGGTTTGCATCAGTGTCTCACTCTAATTGGTCCAAAACCCTCAACAATTCGAGACCCTGCCTCAAAACAACACAAAAGGAAAAAGAAAATCTTAAGGAAAAGTAGGTAGGGGCAGGGACTGGCAGCAAAGCACTCCAGTGGTAAGGCCCTGGGTTCAACCCAAAGGGAAGGAGGGGGAGGGGGATGAGGGAAGGCAGGCAGGTATGTGTGCATGCATGCATTTTATATTTGAGATTCTCGAAGTCTGTACCTTCCCGGCAGCCCCTAGTCTAGCTGGAGAGAGCCAAGGATCGGTTACCATTATTAAGTCAAGAAGGAAAGGGCTTTCTTCAAAGGGCTGAAGAGACAAGGAGCCCAACCTGTCTGTGCGAAGGGCCAGAGTGTCTCTGAAGGAGGGGACATTATGATGTGTGTGAAGGAGACTGGGTTGGGAAGGAAGCTTCAGGCAACAGTGACAGCCTTGTTCGTTCCTCTGATGCCTCGCTGAGCCTTGGGCGCCCACAGATTTAGTCTGGCCATTTGGAGCCATGGGCAAACCAGAACAGTGGGTTCCTAGGAGGGACTTAAGACACCAGGCTGGCATGGGTTAATCCCTGGAACCCTCCACACCCTACCACATGCCAGGACACATGGATGGATGGGTGCCTGAGCTTCAGGAGGCCCTTGCAGGAACAACGTCTAAGCGGAATCCCAACCCTGTGGACCCTCGCAGCTTCCCGGAGCCCAAGACCCTTCTCAGTGTCATAGTCAATGCCAGGCTGGGCCTACAGGGCACCGGTAGCCACCCTAGATCTAAAGTCCTGGAATCCAGCCTGGACAGGGAGGTGGGGGGAGGTGATTCAACAAGGCCCACGAATAGAGGCTGCCTGCCCACCAGGGGAGCCGAACCGGAGTGTCACCCTGCGTGCACAACCACAGTGCCCTTGTCTCGAGTGAGCAGAGGTGTGAGAGTGGACGTCCATGCAAAGCCTTGAATGCTGTGGCCATTGGTTTCAGGGTCCTGAGGTGCCCTTGGGCTCCCGGGGAGGGCGTGCTGTCGGGGGTGAGCCTTCTCCGTCTCCCTCACCCTTCTTTCCTCCTCTCCCAACCCTGGGAAGCCCGGGCTGAGCGGCTCACCCTTTCAAGTCGGCCTGGGAGTCCCCCGGGCAGCCCTCCCCAGCTAGAGCTGGGACATCAAAGCGGCCGCCGCGGGATCCGGTTGCGGAAGAGGCGGGCAGGCCTAGGGGAGATGGCTTCGCTGGGCTCCCTTTCATCCCGGCTGGGAGCCGACCCCCGGGAGGCCGCTCTGGGCTTCTGCGAGTCCCTGCAGGCCAGGGGAGGGAGGACCTGCGGCTGCAGAGCAGCGCAGAGCTGTGTGACCTCGCTCACGCAGCTGCATATCTCTGGTCCTCAGCTTCCCCAGTGGGCTGCCTCCTTGACCAGCAAGCGCCGTCTGGGGCGTGGGAGGATGGGTCTTTGGGGGGAGATTATCTCTATCTTTCTGCTTTAGGGGCCACTCTAGCTGCCCACACACTGCCGACCACCCATGCAGGTCCCATGTAACCTTATATCCTTTCTCAGGTGAGCCTCTGCAAGTTCAGAGAGGGAGGGTGACTTCCCCCAGGTCACACAGCCCGTGGGGAAAGGCGATGGCCAGCAGGCGCTGACCTTGACACGTGACACTTGCACTGTCCGGTGGGACAGCCCGGGAGTTGCAGGAGTGGACACTGGAAACGCAGTATAGACAATCCCTCCTGCAGATGCACGGGGAGAAACTGAGGTACTACTGTCAACACGGCCTGGTTAAAAAAACAAAACAAGCTGGCTTGCTGAGCAGGACGGCAGTTCTGGCCTCAGAGCCTAGAGACTTCACCACAGGCTCCGGCAGAGACAGGGAGAGCTGGCCCCCAAGATGATCCTATGCCCAATTCCAGGCAAGGAGGTTGGAGGTGTGGTCATTCTGCCCACACATAGGGGCCACTGAGTGCACAGAGTGACCAGGGTGAAGCTGGGGTAGGGCTGGGAGTTCCACGGAGGCAGAGACAGGCCAATCTCTTGTTTTAGTCTGAGGCCAGCCTGGTTTACAATGAGTTCCGGGCCAGTCAGGGCCACACAGTGAGACACCCCCCTACCCCCACCCCCACCCCCATCTTAAAAATGAAACAAGGTCTGTGCTGGGGAAGAGGGTTCACGGGAAGGAAGTCATGATTTGAACTGGTTTGTCTGGGTCCTGACCATCTCCCTGTGTGCACGCCCCTCCACACATACATGCAGTCCATTTTTTTTGTGTTGGCCTGAGGCTGTGGTGACCCCACGTACTGTGAGGTTGTGGTTACAGAGCCCTCAAGGGTCTTCTGAGCCAGGCTCACCTGCTAGGGAGGGCGGTTTTCCCAAGCCACCCTCCCACCCCCAGGGCACCAGGTGCATCCGGGCTGGTGGGATGAGACACCTCCTCAGCCTGGAGATTTAAAATTCCTTCCTGGAAAAATCAGATAATCACGGAAGTCAGATAGCGTGAAATGAATGTGAGCCCTTGGAGCCCAGAGCAGCCTGGCAGAATCCTCAGACAGCAAGTAGAGGGCTCTGAGCCGCCGCCCCTCCCCCCAGCCTCACAGTCAGGGAAACTGAGACCCGGGACAAGGATACTCAGGCACAAATAGGGCCGGGCCTCTTCCCAGCGTGTGCCGGGGCAGGCTCTGTGGCTTGGGGTGTGTGTGTGGGGGGGGAGGTGTTGTTGAGAGACATCCCTTGTGCTGCAGGGATGTGTGACACCCCCCACCCCCAAGCTCTGTTCTGAGTGTGGGAAAGCTCCCCAGAAGGCGACAGTCAGATTCAATGAGGCTGTCAGGTACAGCGGCCGGCTTAGGGCAGGCCACAGGTGCAAAGGCCCTGGGGCGCCGGTGAGTTTAGTTCAAGAGCGAAGCCTAGAGAAGTCAGAGACCTGCTGCAGGGAAATGATGCAACCCTGAGGGGCGTGGTGGTGGGCAGAAGCTGAGGGGAAGGGGAGGGCCGAGGATGCACCATGGGGCTTGGAGAATGGCTCAGTGGGTGCTGGCAAGGAAGTGGGGATGTCCAGGCTAAGCATGCAGGATGTCAGGGCACTGCAGAAGCAGCCTGGCTGGGAGCAACTGAGGAGGGGCTGGCCAAGCCGAACCCTGCTCCAGCAGCACCGAACCACCAAAGGAGGGAGATCAAAGGGGGCATTTGCAAGTGAGATTCAAGCCTCGGGAGCCGCTGGAAATATCAGGGTCTCAACTCCACACACTTAGAGCCTGCAGGAAGGCAGCGGTCCCTTCCCCCAGCTCGTACACCTGCCCGTCCCACTTGGGCTGTGGGCTCAGCCGGGGGCTAACACCCCTGTGAGGGGGATTGGGCCATTTCTCCAGAGGGTGGACGGCCGGTGGTGGGGTAGACAAAACACCCTGCTGAGGAGGAGGGGCAGGGAGAGAGGGCCGAGGGAGGGGGAAGAAAAGAGTGGGAATACCAGAGAGAAGGGTGGGCGAGGAGAGGGCAAAGGGGAGGGAAGGGGAGGCTGGAGAGAGGGCAGGAGGTGGGGGGGGGGAGATGCTGTGGTGGGAGATGGGATAACAGGGGAAGGGTGGTTCCCACTTTCTGTCACCTCCCCCACTGTGGTGGCAGCACCACCTCTTGCCAGCCCTTCCCCGGGCATCTCCAGTGGGTCTCCCGAGGGACTGGAAGCTCAGGCTAGCTAGGCCAGGTCTTAGTGCTCAACCAGGGCTTTCCACCCAGGCTTGCCAGGCCTGACTCAGGGGGTGGTTGAGGGGCTGCGTGGACACACATGTGCCGTGCACGCACACGTGTGGTTTGTCAGGGATGTGGCCTGGGCCAGAGAGACTGCTTGCATCTTCCTAGCTGTGACCTAGAGTGAATGAGCGAACCACTCTGTACCCCCAGTGTGAGAAGCTATCTGATGGCACCTAACCCTTACCCGGGTGGCAGCTGTGGCTTCCTTCAAGTCAGGGCCCTAAGCAGGTGTGCATGTGTGTGTGTGTGTGTGTGTACTGGTTTCAGAAAGTTCTGGAGTTGTGCAGGCATGTGTTGGGAGAAGCTCTTTGGTCCCTAGCACTTGAATTTGGTCCCTGTCTGATCTTACCTTCCAGGCTGGAAGCTGCTGTCATGGGGCTCTGGAGGCTCCAGGTTGGCTGGTAGTGACAGGCACCTACCCCTTTGCTCAGGAAAAAGGAGCGGGACCAGTGATGTGTCTTTCCGGAGTCCTGACGTCCTCTTCTGGCCTCTGTGGGCACTGCATGCACATAGTGCCCATACACACATGCAGGTGCACATACAAATCAAAACTTAAAACACACACACACACATGCTGGGTATGGTGCTGCACTCCTGTAATCCCAGCACTCAGGGAGACAGAGGCAGGAAGATCTCTGAGAGCTGGAGCCAGCTTGGAGCTCCAGGACAGCTGTCTCAAAAAAGTGAACCAAAAAAGTGAAACACACACACAAACACAAACACAGTGCTTTCAGCCTCAAGCCAGTGGCTCTTCAGCCATAGAGCTCAGCCCTCCCTGGAGCCCAGAGAGACCCAGCTCCTGATGCATAGTCCTGGGACCAAGGGAACCAGCCCCCTCTCCTGCCTGGCGACTCTTTCCTGCTCACTCAGCCTGGGAGGACCCTGTGCCCAAATCTCACCTTCTGAGGTGGGGCTCCTCTGCCTGCCACTGGGTAGAGAGGCAGTCACGTCCACTGTCCTGGGGGACAAGGCTTGCTCCTGAGAGACAGCCCATCTTCATAGGTTCATTGGCTCAGCTGTCTAACATGCCCCACCCCCTCGCCACACACACACACACACACACACTAGCTGCAGCTCCCTCTGTGGTAGGCCTCAGAACGGGAGATAGGCTGTGTGGAAACATGGCACAGAGGGCCATGGCTCCTCGCCGGGGCCATGAGAATGCCCACATTTGCCAGGAGATACTCCGGGCTCAGTGTCTCCAGATGAAAGTGCCAGCCCTTCATCCTGGGTAGGCTGTGAAGCAAGGCACGCCGTGAGGGCACTAAGCTGCCTGCCTCGAGGATTTTGCGTTTGCTTGTTTGTTCAAAGACTTATTTTTATTTTCTGTGTACCACTGTTTTGCCTCCACATATATCTGTGTGCCATGTTCCTTTCTGATGCCTGAGGAGGCTAGGAGGCAGCATCAGGTCCTCTGGAACGGGAGTTATAAGTTGTGAGCTGCCCTATGGGTGCTGGGAACAGGATTCGGGTTCTCTGTAAGAGTAGCCAGTGCTCTAACTGCTGAGCTAGCTACAGCCCCAGGTTTCTGGTTTTTTCTTTTTTTGGGGGGAGGGGTGGTTATTGTTTCTAGACAGGGTTTCTCTGTGTAGCCCTGGCTGTCCTGGAACTCATTCTGTAGACCAGGCTGGCCTTGAACTCACAGAGATCCACCTGCCTCTGCCTCCCAAGTGCTGAAATTAAAGGAATACACCACCACTGCCCAGCTCAGTTTTTGGTGGTTTTTTTTTGTTTTGTTTTGTTGTTTTTGAAACAGGGTTTCTTTGTGTAGCCTCAGCTGTCCTGGACCAGTTTTTCTTAAGAGAGACTTCATGTCAATCAGGCTAGCCTTGAACTTCTGATCATCTGGCTCTACCTCCTGAGTACTGAGCTTAAAGGCATGTACCACCAAACCCAGTTTATGGGTTGAGGACTTTTTGCCTGCTAGCCAAGCCCTGCCCCCAGGAAATCCCTTTGCTTGTAGAGGAGACCAGTCTTTTTTCAGTGTTTTTGATACAAAGTCTCATGTAGCCCAGGATGGCCTCCCACCTCTGATTCTGTCTCTATCTCCCGAGTGCTGGAATCACAGGCTTGTACCACCATACCCAGCTACAAAGCAGAATTTATTTAAAATCAGTGTGCAAATACTACGGAGCAATACTATTTCCTTACAGGATTGGGAGCTGGGGTGCCTGGCTTGGGGCTCCTGCCTTTCCTCCTGCTTCCTCCTGCTTCCTCAGCCTTCCCACCCCACACACTCTGTCCTGTACGCCTCGCATAGTGAATAATAGATGGGGGGGGGAGGGCTTGAGTTCTCTGCCTGACCTCCCTCCTGATGTCAGCTAATACCCAGACAGTCCGATGACAGGCTTTGGGGGTCAGCAGAAAAAGGTCACACCTTTCTATGGTCTCCAGGGACGTGCTCAACTAATCCACACCCCAGCCCCTTCTGCCAGAGTCTGAAACAGAGTCTGTGCTTCACCTTGCTTGCAAGACCCAGCACGGAGGACAGTACAGATGGAACAAACATGAAATGAAGGACTGGCCTCAGCAGTGGGCAGGGCTTGCCAGGAAGGCTAGCCGGGTGCAGGAGAAAAAACAAAAAAAAAAACAAAAAAAAAAAACAAACCTTGCCCTCCAGGCTGATTCTGGGGAAAGGAAGAAGCCAGAGAAGGTAGCTCCTCTCCCTGTACCCGGGATTTTTTTCCTTCTCTCTCCCCTCTCTCTCCTTCTCTCCTCTCTGTCCTTCCTTCCGATCTGTTTTTGTTTTTTTCGAGACAGGCTTTCTCTGTGTTGCCCTGGCTGTCCTGGTAGTCACTCTGTAGACCAGGCTGCCTCTGCCTCCCAAGCACCACCGCTGCCCTGCATGCCCTGGTTTCTTTATGTAGACTGCCTACTTGCCCAAGTCTCACTCTCTGACGTGTAGGCTGGCCTGGGGTGGAAGGGGACAGTCCTGGGTCTGTCTGCAGATACGGGCACACCCTGGTCCTCAGGGTTCCTTGCTGCTTTTGCTCCAGAAGGAAACTCTGGGTCTATCTTACCAGCTGGCTCCTCGTTGCTCTGACATCATGGAAACAAGTGCTAGGCTGTTCTAGAAGTGGCTCATGAAACAAGTTCGGTGTGGCTCACATCTATAATCCCAGTACCTAGGGATGCTGAGGCAAGAGGATTGTCAAGCGTTCCAGGCTAGCCTGAGCCTCGTCAGTCCTCTGTTCTCATGCCAGCTTGTCAAGGACCCACCCCTACAGGCTCCCCAAGAAGCTCCACTGGACCACAGGCTCTGGGAAGGCAGTGCTGGCTAGCTTAATGCCCACCATGAGCTCAGGGGCTGGGCAGCACGTGTGGCCTGTGCTGGGTGCTTAGTCTTGGTCTATCAAGAGACAAGTTGCTATAATAATCCCATGCTCAGCAGAAATGCATTCGGTGCCTGCAGACCAAAGTTCAAGGCCGTGGGCCACGGAGCCAGGCACTGCAGCAGGCTCTGCTGGCTTGTAGACAACTCCTGTCCCATTCCTACTCATATTTACTTTATGTGGATGGGTGTTATGCCTGCATGTATGTATAACAAACTGCACATGTATGTGTGTATGTGTGTGCCACGTGCATGCCTGCTGCCTGTGGAGGGCAGAAAAAAGTATCTGATGCCCTAGAACTAAGGTTACAGGCAGTTGTGAGCCCCCATGAAGACACTCGGAACCAAACTCTGGTCCTTTGTCAAAACAGCCAGTGTTTCTAACTGCTGAGCCATCTCTCTATTCCAGGATTGCTCACCTTCCACCACCAATACGGGGCCCTGTGGCCTCTCCCATGGGACACTTGATCTGGAAGGGCAGCCCTATAGCCATCTCAGAGACCCCACTCACAATGCAGCAGGTCCAACTGAGGTCCCCACGAGAGCTTGGGGGACACAAGATCTCAGTCCTCCTGGAACTACTGGGGGAATGATGGCTGGTGGCCCTGGAGTGCCAGTAGGGCTGGTTTCACAGGGGAACCCTCTCCCCGAGGTGCTCTGGATCTGTCGCTTTCTGTGAAGGTCCTTGCCTGGCCTCCAGGGAACCTTCAGAGGGTCCATACCTACAAATCCATGTCTTCTTGATGTCAGCCCTCCCTTCCCAGGCCATCCTGCCAAGTTCCCTTTCTCACTGGCCCTTCAGAGCCTCTCTGCAGGGGTGGGTGGGTTACTCCATGGTGCAGCCTCCAAGCAGAATAACACCGTGACCTGAGAATGGACCAGACCGCCTCTGGACCTCAGTCTCTCTGGGAAGGGCTCTTCTGAGCATGGCTTCGGAAGAAAGTGATGTAAGGCTGAGGCCTGGCAGGCTGTAGGAAACTGTGGGTGAGTCAAGCTGTCTCCCTGGTCTTGGGATGCTCAGGATTACATGAAATTTTGTAGACCACCAGGCTGGCCTCGAACTCCAAGATCCTCCTGCCTCTACTTCTCAAGTGCTGAGATTAAAGCCATGTGCCATGATTCCCCCCCCCTCCCACCAAGTGTCAAGTTTATTTTTAGGGCTGGGCATGGTGCCACACGCCTTTAATCCCAGCACCTAAGAGGCAGAGGCAGGAGGATCTCTGTGAGTTCCAGGACATCCAGGGCTACATAGTAAGATACTATCTCAGAAAAAAAAAAAAATTGTGTGGGGCTGGAGAGATGGCTCAGAGGTTAAAAATACTCGCAGTTCTTCCAAAGGTCCTGAGTTCAATTCCCACATGGTGGCTCACAACCATCTATAGTAAGATCTGGTATGCAGGCAGGATGCTGTATAAATAACAAATCTTTAAAGATATTGTGCGTTGTGTACATGCATGCGCATGAACATGTGAACGAATGTGTAAGGTGACTGCAGCTCCAGAAGAGTTGCAGTTACAGGCAGTCATGAACTACCGGATGTAGGTGCTGGAAATGAAATCCAGGATCTCTGCCGAGCAGCAAGTGCTCTTAGACACTGGACCATGTCTCCTGCCCCACGCTGTGGGGACCAGACCCAGCTCCTCACACATGGCACTGCAAAAGCAGCACCCCTCACTTCTAGGGCTGCCGAACCAACCCCTGAGGGTGCAGAGGCTCACAAGGCAGGGAACATTCCAGAGAAAGGAGCAGAATGTCCTGACTGGATAGTCCCCACCACCTGTCACCCCAACAGGCCTAGCTCCCCTGCCTTTAGTCGGCTTGGCCCAAGGGTTAGCCTGTGGTAGTGGATCAGGAGCAGGGTAAGAAAGATGGAGAGGCTTTGCAGGGTGAGAGCAGCAGCTAGGCCCCAAGCACAGGGCATCTAGCCACAGCAGCCACTGGAAACAGGCCCTGGGGCCAGCATTTTCCCTGTCCTCCCCAGAGGCTGTGCCTGGGGCCCCCTGTCAAAGGCCTCATGGGGCTCGGTAGGCACGGTGGCACACACTTTAATCTCAACACTGAGGTGGGCAACGGCAGGCAGATCTCTGAGTTCCAGGTAAGCCTGCTCTACAATGCAAACCACAGACCAGCCAAAACTACACAGTAAGACCCTGTTCCACAAAAAAAAAAAAAAAAAAAAAAAAAAAAAAAAACTGGCAGACAGGCCCGTGAGGACTGTGGGAAGGGGAAAGGCATCACTCCAAGCAGGAGGAAGGACCTAGGTCACCTGAAAGGGGTCTTCCCCCTGCCTCAGCACTCCCAGTCCCTTCTTGGTCACCTAAGTTCAGGCTCCACATGAGCTGCTATGTCATGGCTGTGGGGAGGTAATACCTCTATGGGCCGTAGGACCCCTGGGGTGCTACAGGTCCATGCTGCATGCTTCGGGGTACACACATTCTGAAGTGTGTTATCTCTTGTGTGTGGAATGGGTTCTGTGTGTGTGTGTCATCTCTGAGGTATGCATGGCTGTCTCTTCTATGTGGGAGGAGGGTGTGGTGTCTGCCTGCCGTATGTATGGTCGGATGTGTCAGTGTGTTGTGGGGGGCGGGGGGTTGTGTGTGATGTGCCTGCCAGTCGCGTGCATCTCCCTCCATATGTGTGTGTGTGTGTCTTTATATGGCATGTGTGGGAGTGCCTCTTTGTGTCTGGTTTCTCCATGTGCCTCTGCATGTTCATGTGTGTCTATGGGGTATCTCCATATGTGTGAAGTAAACATATGGTACATGTAGTCTTCTGTGTGTGTAGTGTGTGCTTCTCCTTGTGTGGGGGTCTGTGTGTGATTATGTGTGTAATGTGCTTAGTGTGTGTTATATAACTGGGCTGTCTGTTGTGAATATCTGTGGCATGGTTTTCTATGTGTAGGGGGTCTTTATTGCTGTGGTGTAGTATGTTTGTTTGTGTGCCTGAAGTGCCCTCCCTCTATGTGGGGTCTTTATAATGTATGTAGTGTGCACTGTGTGTGTGTATGCCTCTCTGTGCTGTGTGCTATATGCTGTGTTCTAATTCAACATCCAAGTTCCTCTCCCCTAGGTGGGCCTGCTCTGTGCGTTCCCAGCCTCTCCGCGATGGCCCCGTCCCCCGTCGCAGGTTGGAGGCAGGGACCCCTACAGTCCTGCGCTGTGAACCCAGGACTCAGGGATCCACAGCGAAGCACCGCGTGAAGGAAAGTTTCCTAAAACAAGGAGAGAGCTGAAGTTTCGCGGTGCAAAGCCAGGCCAACACTGCCCCCGCGCGGCGCAGTGAGGAGCTGCAGGCTGCCGGGGAAACCGAGGCAGAACAGGCACCCACGGCGCTCAGCACTCAAAGAAAACAGGGTGTCCCCCCTTCTGGGTCGCATCCCGAAAGCCGCCCAGAAAGGGATCAAGCCCCGGTCCAGCCCAGCGGTGGGGATGCTGCCGCATCGAGCCGCAAGCCGGGTTCAGATGTTCCTTTCTTCAGCCCTTTAGTCTCCTCAGCCCTTCTGGTCCCTAAGATGATCTGCTCAGTACAGCTCAAACCCACAGCTTTAGGACTGGGTTCTCCCTGTCAGACCCAGCTTCAAGCCTATCCGAGCTATTTCCGCTCGGGCCAGCAGGTGGCGATAAAGACTTGGCCAGAAAGCAAGGATAAGGCCAAACTCCAAAAAGTGGGCTGGCTGCCAGGCTTTCCCCAGAGGTTGTGACTTGACTATGAGGGTACCCAGGTGTGTGGAGGTAGCTAGGTTAGCGCGGTACATAAACTCCAGGAGGTACCTGTTATCTTGTCTCAGGCCACTTCCCCATGTGGATTTGAATATTGCATTAGACTAAGAGGGGCTAAAGTTTGCCCACACACAACAGGGCTCTTTTCCCTGGACTGGGCTCTGAATGCCTTCACCCTCTACCAGGTGGGCAGAGATGCCCCAGGCGCTAGGGACAAGAAGGAGTTGTTTCTGCACTTTCCCAGGCTAAGGTAATGACTGGGGTCAGCTTCTGGCATGATTGGTCTAGGGCTGAGGTTTGTGGTGAGTTGATCAACGCCTAGGAAAGCATTCCCTGGGACAAGCTGAGCCCCTAGGATGCCCCTTCTGCCTACCGCCAATATCTTGCTCTCACCAGCTTCATCCCTGCTGTGATTCCATCCTAATCTCCCCCACTCAAGAGCCCCAAGTGGTCCCAAATCAGGCCCCCAAAGTGGCTGGTACTGGGATATCTAAAGATCCATCCCAGCCACCTGGGATGGGTGTTTATTTGTGGGGAGAGGGCGCATTCTTCTCATTGCCTGGCCTGGGTGCCTCCCAGGGTGGGGTGCGTGTGGAGCTCAGGCAGGCCATTCATCTCTGAGCCTGCCTCCGCTGTGTGGACGGCAGGAGGAGCTGGTAGCCCTTAGGGTGGCCTTGCTTCAGGATGGACTGCAACACCAGGTTGGGCAGAGAGGACTCCTAGAGTGAGAAGGATGCCCAGCTGGGCACAGCTGAGGGGCCCAGGTGGGAGGTGACAGTCCACCCCCAGGCCCGGATGCAGCTGGCCTAGGGTGAGGTGACCCACCCACTCACTAGCAGCCCTGCAGCTGAGCCCAGCAGCCAGGCTCAAGCACCTCCTCCCCTTTGCCTGCAGGGCTCCACAGTGAGGGAAGCTGGGCCGCTCAAGCCCAAGCCATAAGCCCCATGGTGACTCAACAGAGAGGGTCCCCTACAGAGTCGCTCAGGGCTGCTGCTTCTGGTGGCTAGCTGCCCTGGGCTGCTCACCAGCTTCTGATTCCAAGGACAGGGAAATTTGCCCACCTGCTCCACAGTGTTAGGGGTATCCAGGAAGGTTCGGAGGTTTCTCCGTGGCCTCGGGGTGGTGACTCTGGAGACGTAGGGTAGGCGGCTGCTCAGGGTGTCATCCTCAGAAAAGTAGAGCCGTGATTCTTGAGGTGACCTGATGGGGAGACAGGAACCGATGGCTCTCTGACCCTGAGCTTCAGACCTACCTACAGCTTGTACCCGGGAGGGCCTGGCCCATAACCCTCCTGCTTCCTCCACCCAGAGGCTCACACTTGGGGGTATTTGCATGAGGAGCCAGCCACAGTATCTTGGACCCTCGGATGCATGGCTGTGGGCAGACCGTCCAACCATCTCCCAACATTCCCAAGCACCCGCTCTGACACAGACACAGCTGGCAAGGGCGCCTGCTCGCTTGGAAAGATATTCTGCCGGACTAGAAGAGAGAGAGAGAGAGCAGAGTGAGTTTCCCTGTCCCCTCCCCTTGAGGAAGGGCACACTTGATGCCCCCACCCTCTCTTCTCCCTCTGACTGGCAAGGCTAGACAGAACCCTGTCTCCATGGCAACCACAGGCTCCCCAGTGCCTTCCAGTTGCCTCCAGAGAAGTCCTGGGTTTTAAAGCTAACCTCCTCCTCCCAACCCCCCATCACCAAACACACACACTGCTTCTGCTGTTATCAGCAAGCTGTGCTCTGCCATGGCCCTAACTCCTGCTCAACCCTCAAGGGGCCTCTTTTTTTCTAAAGTGGGAGGACCAGACACCACACCATGGAAATTCCAGAGAGGTTGCCAAGAATTGGCAAGGGTTGGCGGGAGAGGTCTTTCAGGGCTAGGCACTTATCCTAGACCCTGACATTCCCAGAGGCTGCCTCGGACAGGAAAAGCTGATGGGGTATGGCCACAGTGCTTGGATTTCTGGAACATTCTGACCTCTATTCTAGGCTTCCATAGCTCTCACATGACCACAGTTTGCCTCAATTTTCTCATCAATCACATAACTAGAAGCTAGGGTGAGCCATACAGGCCTGTAATCCTAGCAGCTGGGACGTGGAGGGAGGAGGATCAGTATCTTAAGGTCATCCTTGGCTACACAGCAAATTATAGGTCATCCTGGGCTACATAAGACCCTGTCTCAAAAAGACAACAATAAATTAACATTGCTCGTCCTAGGCACAAGAGCTCTTAAATCTATTAGCTGAAATTATACTCTGAAGCATACGCATGCACAAAATATAACCAGAAGATGGACTTCCCTGATTCGTGAGTGTGTTAAGGGGAGATGCCAGGGCCACTGAGTCCTGAGGAGAAAGGAAGGGTACCAGGGAGGATGTTTGTGTGTGATGGTCACCTCATATCTTCCTCAGTATCCTCCTTGCCTCCCACCACCCATTCAGAAATGTCAAAGGAAAGTACCACCAAGTGGTTACTGCTACATCCATCCCAAGAGCTGAGAGCACACATCGCCTGGGTTCAGCACACATCTCCTGGGGTACTGAGTTTTTCTCTTGGACCCTCACAGCAGTTTTCAAGAGTGAAGATATTTTCTTTTCTAGGACTTGCTGGACATCCCGCCAGCCTGACCCTGGGAACTACTTTCAAGAATCCATGAGGAAGATGTTTTAGGAGGCTGAGAGAAGCCATGTAAGCTGGTGATAAGGGCTCTTTAACGACAGCAGGACCTGGGCAGCCCTTGTTACCTGGGTCACAACTGCAGCTGCCCTTTCACACCATCTGCCTGACACCACCCACCCCTGCTGGCTCTCAGGGCCCTTACAAGGTTCTTGAAGGCCATCATGACATCTTCTGAAAAGGCCAGTATGGGCGCTTCCTCTGTAGAGTCAATGTCCGACCCCATTCTCTGAGGATCCAGGGGCACAGCACATGGCCCGGGCACTCCTGACTGGAGTTTTCTGGAATCTGGGATCTAGAAGACCTTGCCAGCTCACCTGCACGGTTGCGTTCCCAGTACCGGAGTGCTGTGTCCTGTAGGGTCTCGTCTGCGAATCGTACCCGGAAGGGACAGTAGCGTCTGTGGGGCCTCGAACCTTCTCCAGAGGGGCTGTGAAGGAGAACATTCTTCACTTTACCTGTGTGCTGTGGAGCGTGCTGTGGGAGGTAAGAGCACAGAGAAGCCAGAGCTCCTAGCAAGATCTTGGACAGGCCTAGAGAGCTGTGCATTACTGCTCTTGCAGAGGACCTGAATCTGACTCTAGCAACCACACTGTTGGCTCACAACCATGTCAACTCCAGAGCTAATCTGAGGTCCTCTTCTGGCTTTGGCAGGCTCCAGGGCTCATGTGTACACACACACTCCCCTCCTGCCCCCCACCAACACACACACACACATAAATGAGATAAAAATCTTTGAAAGATTTTGGTTGTTGGCAGGGCTATTCTAGTCACGTCAGTTGGCCTTTTCCAAATGCTTGTCCTGGCTCATTGTGTGACATGCTTTATCCCACCAAACCAGCACAGTGCCCATGAAGCCCTGTTACCTATTCTTATTTACAAGGAAGGAAACTGAGGCCCAGAGATGTCTGGCCCATAGCTGTCACTCAAACATCAAGCTAGGGGCTGGAGAGTTGGCTCAGAGGTTAAGAGCACTGCCTGCTCTTCCAGAGGTCCTGAGTTCAATTCCCAGCAACCACATGGTGGCTCACGACCATCTGTAATGAGATTTGTGCCCTCTGCTGGCATAGAGGTATGCAGGCAGAATATTGTGTATACAATAAATAAATCTTTAAAAAAAAAGCAAACAAAAAAACCCATCAGGCTAGAGGGTATGATTTTGCGCTCAGGAATCAAGAGGTCCTGATACTTGGAAACCTGGCCCATCTGTGAAATGGAGATCATTAAGGCCAGGCACAGTGAGGCACGTAAGACACTTCTGAGGAGGAAGCAAAAGCATCAGGAGTTCGAGGTCATCCTTGGCTACATAGTGAGTGTAAGGCCAGCCTGTGCTACAGATTTACAAATGAGCAGATAAAGAATGAAAATAAAATGAGTAGATAAAGAGTGAAATCACGGCGCCCCACCCCTTCCTCAGCACTGGTGTGAAGAGATGGGGTGGGCTGCAAGAACACCCTGCCGAGGGCTCGCCGGGGAGAGGAACGGTCTCCAGCTTCAAGCTGTTATGAGAACTGTCGGTCTCAGTTCTACCACCGAGGTCGAGTGAGCTGGGGCACACGGTCGTCAAGGCTCCGCTTCTCAGTTTTTTCCTTCCGGTCATGTGCTGTGGTATAGGCGGGATCACTGCCGTCATGGGAGATGATGGGATTGTGGAGTACCCCGTGTGGAGAGGTACCTAGAACAGGGCCTGTCATGGGGTGCTGTCATGCACAGTAAAGGGCGTGCTCTGTTTACATGTAATAGATAAAAATGTTAGGTCTGCTCATCTCTTCCTCAAGGGCTGCTCTGCCAGCCTGGTTACTTGATCCCTCAGAAATGCCCCCATTTCACTGTTGCCTTGGGCACACCTGTCTACACATCCGTACCCGATTATCCTGTACCATCTTTTTTTGTGGGTGCAGAGGGTGTGTCTCTCATCAAAGAGCTGTGCAGCTGGGAGGTAACGAGGCTAGAACCTGGCTATAGGTGAGGGGGCTTAGTCATGCCATAGCTGTATGCATACACAGCCACAGGGCCAGGCTTACGCAGCTCCTAGGTCTGCCTGCCAGCGTGGGATCATGGCCTCCCCGCCTGGGAAAGATCACTAGGACAGTCTAACATCCTGAAGGAATGTTACATACAAGTAAGTGTTCAGCTCTAGTCTACTCAAAAAAAAAAAAAAAGATTTCTTTTTATTTTATGTGAATTTGTGGTTTTCTGCATATATATCTGTGTTAGGGTGTCAGATCTCCTAGAGCTGGACTTACAGGCAGCTGTGAGCTGCCATGTGGGTGCTGGGAACTGAACCCGGGGCCTCTGGAACCACTGAGGCGTCTCTCCAGCCTAGTCTCTACTGTGACCCCAGAGTACCGTGTCAGGAAGGTTCTGAGGCTCACAGAGAAAGGTCCAGTGACCCACTAGCACTGTTTGCCACGGGTACAGATGGAACTGCGTAGTGTGCTGCTGCCTCTGCATGTCCCCTGCTCCATCTGTCCTTCCCTCCTTAAATTAACTCGTTTATTGGGACAGGGTCTCACCTCACAGCCCTAGGCTGTCCCGGAATCACTATGACCAGGCTGGTCTCCAACTCACAGAGTTGCTGCCCCTGCCTCGAGTGCTGGGATTAAAAAGTGTGCACCGCCACACCCAACTCTCTAGTCTTTAGACTCCCAGAAGGTGCTCTTCACCCTGCACCTAGGCTCCAGCCCCTTTAAACCTGTTCCTTTCCCTCTCCATTAAGCGCTCTGTAGCATCCAAGTCCAGGTAAACATTAGTGCAGGTTAATGCCAGGAATCTTTCTTGCTTCCATCTCTCACTGTCTTTCCTCTAGTACTTGATACACAGTAAAACATCACCAATGGGTAATGAGTCCAGATGAGAGAGGGTACAGGAGTCGGTGGATTAATGGTGGGATCTGAACTGAAAAACTGAATCTCAGGGTGAGTACGCAGACAGATGTGTAAGCCTGTGGGTGGTTCTATTACCAGGGGAGAGGTGACTGGCATCCTGGGTTTATAAGTGAATGAAGTACAGCATTGGGCAGCTATAAGGGAGGGGGGGGCGGGCAATGGGCGTTGTGGATAGATGGAAGACTGGCTGTCTGGCAGTCTGGCTGTCTGAGGGCAGTTATGGGTTCATGGCCAACAGATGCCTCAATGGATAGATGGATGGAGAGATTCACAAGAGCTTATAGAGAACCTGGTTCATGGGTAAGGAGCAAGGCTGGATAGCTGAGTGGATGGATGACTACAGCCTAAATACATTAGTGAATGGCTGGAAACAAGGGAGCAAAGGGCTGTCTTCCCGCTCCCATTCCCATAACTCATGGGTTGAGGAAATAGTAAATGGCTCAATGGGTAGAGGTGACTGACAGGCAAGCCTGGTGATGCCTGTTCCATCCCTCAAACCCACGTGAAGGTGGAAGGAGACCTGCACTCAACTATAGCACGGTGAGCGCTCGTGACAGTTGCCACTCACCAGCCGGCTTTTCTGGCTTCACCTCTTAGGGATCCCAGGGTAGGCTTCTCTCTAAAACTGCCGTTCCAGGATTGGCCCCTTGAAGACAAAGACGCCACAGCTGATGTCAGCAGAGCCCCAACCCTGGAGCATCCAGGGCAACCCCAAGAGGGTCCCTCCACTTACTTCAGGTCTGGGAGGAGTGAGCAGGTGGGACACTGAAAACTCCGGCAGCGGTTTAATGCACCCTTAGGGTACTGTGGCACTGAGGGTGCTGGGAAGCCCGAAGAGGGGGAAAGAAAAGGAGAATGAGGAGGAGGAAAGGCCTGTGAGCTGGGGGCGGTGCTTGCAGTGGACCCCAGACTCCTCCCCCCCACCCCCGCGGGCTCACTGTGCGCTTCGTGCTCCCCACTCTTGGTGTGCAGTTTATGCAGGAAGTTGCGGAACTTGCTGGGCAGCAGGTCCCCCAGCAGCCCGCTTAGGGTGTCAGGGTCGTCCCAGGCAGCTGGCTGCCGGCTCCGCCGGGCCTTGCCCCCGCGCGCCCCGTTGGTCTGCCTCAGGGGTGGCAGCAGCAGCTCGCGCATGTTCCCGCGGTCCCGGAGCTCGCGCGGGGTCCCCAGGGACAAGGAGGACAGGTGCTGGGGCTTGCGGTCCTGCCAGTCCGCGCCGGCTGCGCCTCGTACCCCACGGGCCTCGGGCGTGGACAGCCAGGGCAGCAGCACCGGCACGGAGTAGCGCCGAAAGGTGGCCGCTTCGGGATACCTCTGGGGCTCATAGTCCGGCATCCACGCCGACGACTGGCGCCGATACATCCTGAGTCCGAGCCAGCTCAGGACATTTTCACGCCTGGGGGACGAGCTTGGGCGAGCAGGGCCTCAGAGAGGTCTTGCGCCAGCCAGCAGGCCATAGTGCCGGGAAGGGGCAGCGGAGCGGGCTCGGGCAGGACCCTCGCCTTCTGTGTCCGAGCGCAAAGACGGTGAGGGCGGGGACGCCAGCCCTCTGGGGGCGGCTGTGACGTTGACATGAGCTAGTACAGGCCGGGCGCCCGGCACAGCTCGGGTCTGGCTGCAGCACCTGTCTTTTTTATCACTTAGCACGCTTGGGAGAAGGCTTATCTAGACTACGCAAGAAACAGCATGGCGACTCAAGCCTGTGATTCCGGGAGGCAGAGGCAGAGGCAGAGGCTGGAGAGATAGATCAGCGAGAGGACCGGGGTTCAATTCCCGGAACATACAGAGCGGCTCCCAAGCTCCAGTCCCAAAGGTATCTGCTTTCCTCTCCCAGCCTCTGAGGACACCAGGCAGGCACACACCGAGTTCAAGGTCAGCCTGGGCTAAGTGAGACCCTGTTAGAAATGACCCTTTCTCAGGGGTCGCCTAATACCATCAGAATACACAGATATTTACGTTACAGTTCACAATGGCAGCAAAATTAAAATTATGAAGTAGCAATGAAAGTAATTTTGTGGCTGGGGTGTCACCACAACATGGGGAACTGTATTAAAGGGTCGAAGCATTAGGAAGGCTGAGAACCACTTCTTTAGACTAGTTGTGTTGCTCCAATCCTTATTAGTGTTCAGATCTGGGTAGCCTGAGAGCTTCCCCAGTCAGCGTCTGGTCTATGGGATGGGGCAAAGGCGGGAACGGCTTCTCTATTCAATGAAATTCACTTTGAGGGGGACTCTTGATACATGGCATGACACACCATCCTCCCGCCTGCCTCCATTTTTCCAAATCCTGGGCTTACCTAACTGGGCCACCCCTGCAGCTCACACATGACTGAAGGCCGTAGCGGGAGGAGGCATGGTAGCGTTCCGGTTTGTAGAATTTGATGGGAATCTGCAAGCTTGCTCTCTGAATGTTAACAAGCTGCAGGCACGGGACTTTCTCCCACCTCCTACCCCAGACACTGACGGGGGAGGGGGGCAGGAGGCTGGGGATGAGCCAAGACCATGTTTACTGGCCCCTCCCCAAGGTTCAGGATGAGACAGGGAGCCTGGCAAAGCCTGCTGTAGCATACACAGGTGCTCCACCAAGCCACACACTTCTAGCAAACTCCCAGTTAGGGAGGAGAGCCTCGGTCCCCTTCCGCTCTGACATTGGGAGTCTCAGGCTTGTTGCTTCCCTAAATACACCCTACTCCCAGATTGTCATCAGCTCTAAACTGTTTCCTGGGTGATAGCACACTCACCATGTGGGGGCCCCAGGAGGTCCTGTGAGTTTAGAGCCCCCCAACAGGCGGGCTATTCGCTGGTACCACCCATCTTCCCATTTCTCTCTCTGGCACCCCTGCCCAGGTCATGGAAAGCCTCCTTGGAGCCATTGTGATCCGCCATCATCCACAGCTACTGGAGAGCAATGGGCGCTGTGGCCTGGGGACGAGGGTGGGGCTGTGCCCTGGGTGCTAGGGCCACACCCACAGAGGCCTTGGAACTCCTGGCCAGGACAGCCATGCCTGATCCAGAGAGGAATGGACCACTCTCCTAGACCCAGGGGGCCGCACTTGGGTGAGTGGCAAGGGCAGGAGAACTTTCTCAGCCCTCCCCTCTTACGGCAGTAAGAACACGAGGGGATTGGGCATTTAAGAACCAAGGCGAGTTCATTTTCTGTTTCTCTTGGCTATATGATGCTGACAGGTATCTCGTTTCTGGGTGTACCAAGGAGCAAGCAGGCTGATATGTGAGTCTTGGTTGGGAGAGAGCTAGAGGAGGCCTATGGGAATGTCTGGGCATGTCAAACAGGTTGGCAGATGAGGTCATGCAGCTGGAACAAGTATGATGTAACTTTATAAATAAAAAAAATGAGGTTCAATAATATGCCCAGAGGAGGCATCATGAAAGATGTATTCCATTTTCTGTAACATTCTTCAACACATAGAATATTGCGTGGGAAGGAATAAACATTTTTCTTTTTTGTTATTTCTTCTCCTCCTCCTCTTTCTTTTCTTTCTTTCAAGACAGAGTTTCTCTGTATAGCCCTGACTCTCCTGGAACTCGGTCTGTAGACCAGGCTTGGTCTCCAACCCAGAGATCTGCCTGCCTATGCCACTATGGCCTGGCTGTTATTTTTTTTTTCTAAGACAGGGTCTCTTTTGTGTTTTTGTTTGTTTGTTTTCTGATTTTTTTTCAAGACAGGGTTTCTCTGTGTAACCTTGGTTGTCCTGGACATGCTTGGTAGACCAGGCTGGTCCGGAATTCACAGAGATCTGCCTGCCTCTGCCTCCCCAAACACTGGGATCAAAGGTGTGTGCCACCATGCCCTGCTAAAGGCAGGTCTCTTTAACTCTCAAACTAAGGATTTAAGAATGACTTTGAACTTCTGATCCTTCTACCAGCCTAAGGTTGCCTCTGCCTCCTAACTGCTGAGATTGCAGTAATGTCCAGATACAACTAACTGGTTTTATGTGGTGCTAGAGATCAAACCCAGGACTTTGTGCATGCTCAGTGTTTACACTACCAACTGAGCTGCATTATTTAAATTTACGAATGGAGATGTGTATCTGTGTGGTCATGTGCATGTGCATTGGGAGGCTGGAAATGGGCCTTAGATACTCTGGAGCTGGAGTTACAGGGGCTTGTGAGACACCCAATATTTGTGCTGGAGACTGAATTTAGATCTTCTGCAAGAGCAGTGTGTACTCTTAACTACTAAGCCAGTTTTTTGAGCAACTCCCAAACCTGCATATTATTATTGTTATTAATTTTGAGGCATGGTCTTACCATGTAGCTCTGGCTGTCCTGGAATTCATAATAAAGATTCAGCTGGCCTTGAACTCACAGAGATCTGCTTGCCTTTGCATCCTGAGTGCTGGAATTAAAGGTGTGAGCTGTTTTTTTTTCTTTTTTTCTAAAGATTTATTTATTATTTATACAACATTCTGCCTGTACACCAGATCTTACTATAGATGGCTCTTACTACAGGTGGCTGTGAGCCACCACGTGGTTGCTGGGAATTGAACTCAGGACCTTTGGAAGAACAGCGAGTGTTCTCAACCTCTGAGCCATCTCTCCAGCCCCCAAGCTGTTGTTTTTTTAACAAAATCTCAAACACTCAATTTTACTAATAAAGACTCAGGAGCCAGATGCTGGGGTGAAAGCTCAGAGAGGCGGAGAAAGCACCAAGATGACCTTTCTACTCAGTCAATGGCCCGGAAGGGAAAGCCCCTTTTCCATGCTATTCTAAATACAATTCAAACTGAATGTTCCTCCTTTCTACTTCCTGTCTGTCTCTCTACACATCCTCTGGATTTCCTCTATGATTTTGTTGTTGTTGTTGTTGTTGTTTTTCTTAAGTTCACTCCCCGTCAGCTGGTTGCCTTCTCTGCCTCTTAAACTATGGTTGACTTTATTTTACCCTTCTTACAGAAAGCTTTTGGTTAAAGGTGTGTACTAGGGTTGAGCCACACCACAACTAGAAACAGTCTTCCAGTACACAGTCTCAGGTTTCACAGTGTGATCAAACATCCTGCAACAGTGAGCCCGCCACACCCAGCCAGACCTGCATTTTAAAAGAAAATTTATTTTACATATTTGTGTGTTCATGTGTGTGTGTGTGTGTGTGTGTGTGTATACACAGGCATGCAGGTGTCTTCTGAGTCCAAAAGGGGTCAGATTCCCTGGGAATTGAATTCTAGTTCTCTGGAAAAGCAGCAAGCACAACGGTGTATATTTTTCTTTTATATGCATTGGTGTTGTGCCTACATGTACATCTGTGTGAGGGTGTCAAGTCCTGGAGTTGTGAGCTGCCTTGTAGGCATTGGGAATAGTCCAGAGCAGTTATCAACTAATATGTACACAGATTTAGGGTGGGGACTCAGCTGTAGGTGGGGTTTTCCAGCCTCCTAAGACTCTGTAGCTTATATATATATATTAAAGTAAATACACATTTGGTGTGGTAGTGCATTCTTTTAATCTCAGCACACCAAAGGCAGGAGGATCACTATGAGTTCCAGGCCATCCTGGGCTACCTAGCAAGGCGTTGATTCAAACAAACAAACAAATGAATAAAAAGCAAACACATCTTTAAGCACCTCCTAACTGCAGAACCTAGGAAAGGAATTGAAGATAATGTCTAACACCAGGATGTTGCCTTATGGAGATGAGATTAAGGTGAAAATAGTTATTGATAGCTTTCATTGCATGGGAACCCACTGCAAACACCGGGCTGAAGCCTGAACCCGCAAATCCCACAAATTCAACCCTCAGACCACTGTAGATGAATCGTTCTGTCCATCAGTTGGAAGAGGCAACTGGAACTCCGAGGTTAGCCTGCTTATCTGCAGCAAGCTCATCTTTCCTTCAGGACTGCTGCAGACTGTCCCTGACTAGATACAGAAGCAAACTTCTGAATTTCTCCTCCGAAGGAGAAACTTCTGCATTTCTGCTTTACTTGGGCTGGCGACCCTTGCCTCTATCAAAGCCTTCCCTTTCCCCTTTTTTCTGGGTTGCTGTATTATTTTAAGATACTGGAGGAGATGGATTTTAGCAACAATGGCCTTTAGTCCTCCTTTTAGAGTGGAAAACTCTCACACAGCTGGTTGTTAAGAATCCAGCCTTGTAGAGCGTGGTGGCGCGTGCCTGTAACCCCAGCGACCGCGAGGCTGATGCAGAAGGATCGCGAAGTTTAAGGGCATCAGTTACGTAGTCGGACTCTGTGGCAAAAGAAAGCGATACACCCTCAAATGAGCTGGTGCACGTCCTTAGACCGGGAGATGCCAGCTGCGGATCCTTCATCTCGAAGCCCGGGAGGGTTAGAAGCACGGGGGAGCGATCTGGCCTTGAGACAAGGCGAGCTGGCCGTGGGGCGGGTACCCTGGCGGTGGGGACTGGTGAGCCGGCGGTGGGGAGGGGCGAATTGGCCGTGGGGCGGGACTATCCGGTCCTGTGGCTGGGCAAGCAGGGAGTGGGGCGTGGCGAATTGGTCAGGCGGAGATCTGGACGTGCCCCGTAAGGCGGCCGTGGGGCGGAGTGAGGGGGTCGTGGAGAAGGGGGAGCCAGGGCTGGAGAGAGGGGATCTGGAGGTGGACCTGGTCGAGCTGGCTGTGGGGCGTGGCGATCTGGCCGTGGGGAGGAGTGAACTAGTCTTGAGGCGGGGTGCTGGCCGAGGGGCGGAGCGATCTTGAGCCCACCCCGCCTTCCAGGCTCCGGGAAGTGACGTGTGCGGACAAAGGCAGAGGCCGCGAGGTGTCTGGTCCGGTAGAGTGGTGGCGGCTGCCCTGGGCTACGGTCCGTGCCAGCCTCCTCCTCGACCCGTACTTGTCTCTCGGATCCCTGGAGCCCCAACCCAGGTGGGTAGCGCCAGGCTGGCAGAGAGGACGCGGCCAGGGAGGAGGGGGGCGCTCACCCCAACTGCCCGAAGCGACGAGGCCCTGTCGTCAAGTGACCCGGGCCTGACCCACGTGCGTGTCCCGGGGAGGTCTGTGGCGACCGTGCATCGGGTTGGAGGAAGCCACGCTGTCCCCACCCACGCCCCTAAGCCTCTGAAAGGCCCTTTCCAAGTCCTCGGTTTCCTCTCTGAGATAAGGGGCTGGTGTGAGGAATAGGGGCCGGGCTTGGCTCTCGTGCTCTCAGTTAAGTGCTCAGTTACAATAGGTTGCTATCACGTTTAACCACCTCCGGCTTTGGCCAGCAGAGCTACTGTCATGAGCCCTTGGGGCCAAGGTCAGCCTCTTTTCGGGGAGGCTGCCATCTGGAAAAGCCCAGGCTTTGCTGCTCCCCCAACTGTGGATCATTTTGGTCTTTTGTCCTTTTGATAAGGGGTTGGAACAGCTGGTGTCAGGGGGCCCTGATTGGGATGGTCACTGAGTGAGATGGGAGCAACCCCTGGGAAGACCCAGGACCAAGTGAAAAGCCAGGATCGGTTCCCACGTGGTGTTCTCAGGCACATCGTTTCCTTAGCCTCCTGGTTGTCCTGTCTGTAAACTGTGTGTTCGCGCGCACGCGAGCGCTTGCATGTGAGGTTTGGGGGTACTGGTGGAATGCTCTGCTGAAGGCCAAAAGCCATAGGGTCAAAAGGTCAGAGTCTGTAACTGTGGTGGTTCTGGATATACTGGGAGAGAGAGCTTGTTTGTATCTTTGAGATTGATCATCATGTGACCTCATTTTGGAGGTTTTAACACATTTTCTTTACCTGATCTTAAGAACTGTGTTTGAAAGCCAGGTGCTGCCTTTAGCTGGGGGGTGGTGGGCAGGGGCAGTAGGATCACTGTGAGTTCAAGGCCAGCTTGGTCTACAGAGTGAGCTCCAGGACAGCTAAGGCTATACAGAGAGAAACCCTGTCTTGAAACAAACAAACAAACAAAAAGAAAAAGTTGTGTTTGAGCCTGTCAGTAGTAGTATATACCTTTCATTCCAACAGAAGCAGAAGCAGGTGGCTCTCAAGGCCAGCCTGGTCTACAGACTGGGTTCCAGGACAGCTAGGGCTACACAGAAAAACCCCGTCGAAAAACCAGAAAAAAATTGTATTTGATTATATGTGTATGGGGGCTTATCCATATAGTGCAGGACCCGTGGAGGCCAGAAGGGGGCAACAGAGCCGTCAGGAGCTGGAGGTACAGGTGGATCCGGGATGCTGAGCAGACTCAGTCACCTTGCAGCTGAGGGTGACTTTGCACTTCTGAGTGCTGGGACTGCAGGCATGCACTACCCTGTTCAGTTTGGGGGGTACTGAGGCCTGAACCCAGGGCTTTGTGCATATTAGGCAAGTACTCCACTGACTAAACTTTTTTTATTCTGCCTGCGTGTGTGCCTGCACACCATAAGGGAGCACCAGATCTCATCATAGATGGTTGTGAGCCACCATGTGGTTGCTGAGAATTGAACTCAGGACCTTTGGGAAAGCAGCCAGTGCTCTTAACCTCCAAGCCATCTCTCCAGCCCCCTGTTTCTGTTTTCTTAAACAGGGTCTCACTGTGTAGTTCAGGCTAGTCTTGAACTCCTGATTCTCCAGCCTCGGCCTCCTGAGTGATAGAATATAGGCATATAATGCCCATACCCACCTAAATGTACTATCTGAGCTTACAGAGCTGCTGAGCAGAGCCAAGACTCCAACCCAGTCCACCCTATTCTCCGCCATTTGTTGTTTCAGTTCGAGACAGGGGCTCACTGTGTAGACCAGACTGGCCTGGAGCTCACAGAGATCCTTCTGTATCCACCACTCCTGACCCCCACTTGCACCCCCAGATAGGGTTTCTCGGCAGACCAGGCTGGCCTTGAACTGGGATTTGTCTATCTCAGCCTTTGGCATGTTGGAATAAAGGCGTATTGCTAAAGTTATTTTTATAAAACCGTGTTTGCTTCTCAGTTTCTGTCTTAACCCGGCTGTCACACAAATAACTGAGATTCTTTTATAGTTGTTTACTAACAAGCTTCTCAACACAATAACTGAGCAGTTACTGCTCTATCCTTAACCCTCTGAGCTAATTTGGTTTCCTCCCAGCGTGCATCTTACAGATCCTTGCATTTTGTAGTTTTCCTTGCTGAGCTCTCTCTCCTGGTCCCTCCTGGACATCTCCTGTGGGTCAATCCCTTCTTCCTCCTCTAACTCCTCCTCCCCTGGCTGGCAGGAAGTTCAGCCCTGTTCTCTCCTCTGCACAGTGACTGGCTGTAAACTGCTTTATTGGCATATCAGGAGATAATTGGGGAGCAGTGTTTACACAATATTGAGACAGGAGGGGGTTTTTGTTTTGTTTTTAAGATTTATTTACTTACTATGCGTACAACGCTCTGTCTGCATGTACCCCTGCATGCCAAGCAGGGGCACCAGATCTCATCATAGATGGTTGTGAGCCACCATGTGGTTGCTGGGAATTGAACTTAGGACCTTTGGAAAAGCAGCCAGTGCTTTGAACCTCTGAGCCATCTCTTCAGTCCCAGAGAGAAGATTTTAAGAACAAGAATTGCAGCCATGATGGGGGATACAGAAACCAGCATTTGAATCACACAATCATGTTATGCCTACGTCATATGCCACCACACCTGGCACCTAGCGTACTTTTTAGCGTCTGTTTAAACTGTGGTTTTGGTCAGGCTCCCTGCCTCTTCTCTGTGCCAACATCTCTTCCTTCCCTCCCTTTCTCCCTCCTTTTTTCCTTCCTGGAGCACTCTCATTTCACCAGGCCGACTGCCGGAACTGACGGAGGCCTTTTGTTTGTTTTGCCTCCAGATGCTGTTAGGCTCTTTCGTAGAAATGTCACTGGGAGCCGGTGACACTTTAAACATCCTTTTCTTCTCTTCCCCTGGGAAAGAGACTTAGCAGGGCAGCTGTCCAGGTGGAGTGGAGGTGCTTCCGTGACTGCAAGGCCGGGCAGGTGGCAGTCTGCCATGAACAAGAGGCCTGTTCGCCCATGAGCTAGCCAAGCATGCGCATAGCCACAGTGCCCTTTTGTTGTTGTTTTATTTTGTTTATTTCTCTGGGTAGCTCTACCTGCCTCTGCCTTCTGGGATTAAATGTGTGTGCTATCACACCTGGCTCCAAGTTACTTTTTTTTTTTTTTTCCTGTGTGGCCCTGGCTGTTCTGAAACTCATTCTGTAGATCAAGTTGGCCACAAACTCACAGAGATCTGCCTATCTCTGAGTGCTGGGATTAAAGCTACATGCCACCGTTGCCTTGAGGATGTCTTTTTTTTTTTTTTTTTTGAGAGACAGAGTTTCTCTGTGTAGTCTTGGCTGTCCTGGACTCGGTTTGTAGACCAGGCTGGTCTCGAACTCACAGAGATTGCCTGCCTCTGCCTCCCTAGGATTACAGGCGTGTGCCACGGCTCCCAGCTGAGGATGTCTTTCTTGATGTCCCTAATTCTCAGTCCATGTTTGGACAGGGCCGCAGGAAGCGCATGTCTTCATGAATGGGCTCTAAGGCACATCAGCCCTGGACGTGCATTTTCTGTCCTGGATGTACTTCACTACCGCCACCCCCACCCCCCAGCTACTTCCTAGGGGCATATGGGAGTCTTATAAATTAGATTTTTTTAAGACACTTTGGCATTTAAAGGAATTGTGTCATAGGCTTTTGGTAAAGCAAAAAATTATGTTGGTAACAGCTGCAGTGTTATCTGTTGTGATGTGAAGGGTGTAGGAGCCTCCAAAAGTGAGAAATATATGCTTGCCAAGTCCTACCACCAGCTAGCAAGCACCCTCGACTCCAGGCCTGCGAAAGATGTGCCATATCACAGCACTGGCATCCTGGGAGGGGCAGGCGGGCAGAGTACACCCCCTTCTTTGGTTGGCTCCAATTTTCCTGTTCATCTGATAAGAACCAAATTTTGTGTTGGATGCCCAGGTGCTGTGTGGCCACAAGAGAAAAGCGAAGTCACTGCTCTCATTGTCAAAGAAGACAGCTTTTTTTGAATATGAATCTGAAATGTTTCACAGGACTTACAGGCATTGAGGGGGGTGGCTGGTTGCTAGGCCCCAGGGTGAGTGCGCCAGCCCTGAGCTGGTATGGAAGAGGTCTGGATGCCGTCCGAGCTGGTACTTGCTGTGACACGGTTGCTGTGGCGCCTGGAGAGCCTTCTTGACATTCCCAATCTCTAGCCAGGTGGATGACGTCCAGGCTGGTGTTCCCTGTCCCGTCTGCTTCTCCAGCCACCGTTCCGTTTCTGCTTGTACAGGTGGTAGTCTCTGGGACTAGCAGGTCTTCACATTCCTCTGTGGGCCAGAGACTTTACAGCTAAGGGCATCTGTTCTCAGGAGCACGCTGCTGTCTTCCCCGGGCGGCGCTGGTGCTGCTGGTGGGTTATTGTGTTAAAAGAGCCAGGTCCCCCAGCCTGTTACTCCAAGGGCCTCTTGGGGTACAGGGTGGCCATGTGTCTTCTTTTGGCACCAAACCCTTGTAATGAGTGCAGTTGTGGTGCAGCGGGGGCCTGGTGACAAATGGAGCCACTTTGCTTTTCTTGTCTTTCACTCCCCCGCTTCCAGCAGCCCACGGGGCCCCTTTGTGCCTTTGCTCTCTGGGTTTGCTCCTTTGCTCCCAGAGTCCCTCCTATGTTGACTCTTACTTTTGAGCTGTGACTCTGGTGCCAAGGTAGGTGGGTGAGACCTGAAGCTCCAAGGCTGGCTGTGTTCCTGGGGATCCCGGCTCTCTCCCTGCCTCTGCAGGCAGACATTGTAGCCTCCCAAGGGCCCGTGTCGTTGCCCCGTGTCCTAGTGTCCTAGTGGAGACCCTCGAGTTGAGGACAGCGCAGTGAGAAGAAGCTGCCCTCGTGGTAAGAGAGGGCGTGGGCCTCTGACCTTGGGCAGGCCCCTTAGCCTCCACGTGCCCCGGCTCCCTCTCCTACTCCCCGGGGGAAAGCATGGGTGCTGGACAGTGCCCGAGTGGTGACAACACCGTCATCCCTGCTGCTGCCGCCTGTCCTTCAGCACAGCCACTGCTGTATCCACTCCCCTCTGACACCGCAGGTTAGTCCTGGCTGTGGCCTTGCACCCTGGATATTAGGCGATCCATGACTGCCGGATTCATGACTTCTCAGCCAGCGCGAGCCAGCACACTGCAGTTCGGGGCTGGTCCTCTGCAGAAGTCCTCCTCTTCCGCTTGTGCTGCTTAATTCTGCTTCTGGACCACTCCCTACCCCCATTCAGAAGGTAGTCTTCGGGAGCGCTTATCTGGTGATGCAAAGCCTGGGTTCCACCCCCAGTACCGGAAACAGAAGAAAGGGGTCTGTCCACCGACTGCACAGTGTTTATGAAGCCGTGCAAGGACAGGTTGTTTTCTGCTGTGTTTAGCAGCTTTCTGGTTTCCTGTCACCTATTGGACTGTGACCATCAGATCCTGCAGTAGCTGGGACAAAGGGGAGCTAGCACTTCCAACAGCTGCGATCCTGTGTCCTCCACAACACATGACAGAGCTAGTGTTGCCAATGACAGAACTGCCAATCCAGGGTCACTTTCCCGAAAGGGCAGGCTGGCCCAAGGCTGGACTGGGGAATCCATGGTTACCTGTGCCCAGATGTCTCCTCCACCACCAGCCGTGTTCAGGGCTCACGGCTCCTCAGGCCACTCCCTGCTGACCCACCAGATCTTTTCTCCTCATGTAGCCAACTCTCTCGCATCCATCACTGGTGTTCCTTCCCTGCGGATGCCTTCCTGATCCTCAGTGACCCCTGGCTGTGTCCTCCCTACTGTTGAGGCCCTGTTTTGGGCCTCACTTCTGCCTCTTGCTTGCACAGCTTGGCACCTGGCTGAGACCCTGCTCTGGAATGAAGGGCTGGCCCTCCCTGAGCTGTTTGCTTGTCGTTGAGGGGGAAGAAAGGCATGGAGGTTGCTCAGCCCCCCACCCCCACCCGCACAGGGTTGCACAGAGGTGGGGGCTCCCAGGGTCTCTGTAGCTGAAGGCTCTGGAAGCTTTGCCCTTCCTGAGGTTGTAGGTCAAGAAGTTATATAGAGGTCAGGAACAAGACACCAGGCTGCAGGCCCCTTGCGTTGGTAGTTTTACAAACTGTCTGGGAAGCTGGCTGTCATCCAACAAGTCGATGGCTGCTTGTTGCTTTCTCCAGGCAGTTTTGTGCCTTACACAGTATGGCCTGCCCTGTCCAGTGCCCGGCTCACCCTGCCTCTTCATTTTTCAGAGGAGCAGAGCTGTGGCCGGTGACAGCGTGGCTGGTGACATCATGACAAGCGAGGTGATTGAAGATGAGAAACAGTTTTATTCGAAGGCCAGGACATACTGGAAGCAGATCCCACCCACGGTGGACGGCATGCTTGGGGGGTATGGCCACATCTCCAACATCGACCTCAACAGCTCCCGGAAGTTTCTGCAGAGGTTTTTAAGGGTAGGCAGGTCTGATGTCCTCTCCAGGAGAGGCCGTGGCTCTGGTGGGGCAGTGTGGGGAGTCACTTCCACACACCGCACTGTAGCTTCTCTGCTCATCCGTTGGTGGCCACCAAGGCCCCAAGGAACTGGGGAGGGTGGTGATTGGGTGGCTCTTGTGGGTTTTGTCTCAGGGCTATGAGTCAGGAGCTGCCCCTGCACTGGGGACTTAGCAGTGTGAGGACAGCCCCTGCTGGGCCTGGGGGCACCAGGGCTGCAGGAGGTGACTGTCCTGTGACTCCCTGTCTGCGTCCTCCCTTCTCAGCTTCATGCAGTCCAGGGCCGAGCCCTGCAGGAAGCCCTTACCCGCTCTCCACATCCCCACAGCCCTCACTGACCATCCTTTCCACAGTGCTTAGCAGATGCTCTACTGTGTCTTCTGCATCCTTAGCGCCTGTCACCCTGTGGGCTCCTGGGGGCTCTGAAATGAGATTGTGCGCCTGTCAATCTAGCTGTCCCCAGGAAGTGGAAGCTGCGTTCAGCCTTAGAAAGAGTTCCACTTGCCCTCCCATGACAGGCCAGTGCAGGAGCCTGACTCGGCTTCCTGGGACTCACAAGAAGGACTCTGAGGTGGTGGTGCCGCCTTGTGGGTCATTTGCTGCCCCTGTGTTTTAGGAAGGCCCAAACAAGACGGGGACTTTCTGTGCCCTGGACTGTGGTGCTGGCATCGGAAGGATCACCAAGCGACTGCTCCTGCCGCTCTTCAAGGTGGTGGACATGGTGGACGTGACAGAGGACTTTCTGGCCAAAGCCAAGACCTACCTGGGGGAAGAGGGCAAGAGGGTGAGGAACTACTTCTGCTGTGGGTTGCAGGACTTCAGCCCAGAGCCCAGCTCCTATGATGTCATCTGGATCCAGTGGGTGATAGGTGAGCGTCTGCGGCTCCTCCCCCATGCTCACTGTGTTCCCTGCCCCTCAGCTGCCCCACCAGCCCTGGCAGCCTAGCTCTGCCCTGGCAGGGAGCTGGCCAGCTGAGATGCAGCTTGCTCCCATTTCCCAGGACTGACAAGAACCTAAAGCTAGCTGAATAGCTGCTACCTAACTGGAACCATCTCTTCTGGCCTGAGTGGACACCAGGCACACACATGGTACAAATACATCCATGCAAGCTAAACACCATACACAGTAAGAAGTAAAAGTAAATTAAAAAGAAATTCAGAAAGAATTTTTTAAAAAGCTTTTAAAGTTTTCTATGTGTGTGTGCTTGCACATGTGTGTGCCATGCCTGTGCCTTACCCATGGAGGCCAGAAGAGGCCGTCATCCCCTGGAGCTGGAGTTAAGCACAGCTGTGCGCCACCATGTGGATGCTGGGAACTCAGCCCTGGTCCTCTGAAAGGACAGCAGGTGCCCTTAACCCATCTTTCCAGCCCTTAAATTCTCTTATTTTTGTGACTCTAAAGATTTAAGTATATGAGTACTCTACTAGCACGCACAGCGGCACGCCAGAAGAGGGCAGCAGATCACATTTAGATGGCTGTGAGCC
This sequence comes from Pachyuromys duprasi, assembly GCA_028658305.1. NCBI lineage: Eukaryota > Metazoa > Chordata > Mammalia > Rodentia > Muridae > Pachyuromys > Pachyuromys duprasi. Next base: position 107,160,093 of record CM053752.1, on the reverse strand, counting down.
ACCGTGTGGAGAGCAGACAGTGCTCTTAACTGCTGACCATCTCTCCAGCGCTTTCGTGACTTTTTAAATTTTTATTTTTTTAATCAATCTCTTTAGGTAGCTTAGATTGGCCTCAGACTCAAAATCTTCCCCCCAAGTGGTGCAGTCACAGGCTGTCCGGCCAGGCCAGGAGTGTGACCACTCAAGCTGTGTGTGGCGGGGTGGAGAATGCCTGCACGGCCTAACAACTCATCCGGGAGCTGCTGATCTTGCAGCAGGTGCCTCCTCACAAGGGGCTACACAGCACTGCTGCCGGACACTAGACCTGGCCCTTGTTGGGGGGGACGACGACTTTCAGTTTACCCATCCCCAATCCAGGCCTAGGAAGGGTGAGTGGTGTGATGTGCTGGAGGCACCAGTCAGGTTGAACCCCAGCTTCTTACTTGGTGTGGGCGGCCTCAGAACTCCAGCCTCTGACATGAGACAAGGTTTAGAGAGACAGCCTTGCAGGGCCTGTGCTCAGGGCGCACATCCATGCCTGCACACCCTCTGTTCTGCCCAGGCCACCTGACGGATCAGCACCTGGCTGACTTTCTACGCCGCTGCAAGCGGGGCCTGCGTCCTAATGGCATCATTGTTATCAAAGACAACATGGCCCAGGAGGGCGTGATCCTGGACGACGTGGACAGCAGTGTGTGCCGGGACCTCGAAGTGGTACGCAGGATCATCCGAAGTGCGGGGCTCAGCCTGCTGGCTGAGGAGCGCCAGGAGAACCTCCCGGATGAGATCTACCATGTCTACAGCTTTGCCCTGAGATGAGGCCAGGGCCAGAGCTGGGGCCCAGCACCTGGCAGGCTACCAGACTCGCCTGCCACCCCCATTGACTCCAGTGGGGAGGGACAGCCCTTGGGGGTGTGCCCTGGGTTGGGCAGCACAACCCTGTCACTCCAAGGCACCCTGGTAACTTCCCATAAGGCATAAGGGAAACTGAGTTGCTACTGGTAGGACCAGCTGCCTAAGGGAAGAAAAAGACTTCACGTGGCTGCCAGAGGACCTGAGGTGTGTGGGCTGCTATGTTCTGGGGCAGCCAGGTGGTACCACTTAAATGGTCATAGTTCCAAATCCTCTTTGGTGATGGGTCACAGGAGCCTGCTGTAAGGGGAGGTTTGCTCTCCTTCTTCAGCTCCTTGAGCTCCTCTCTGACAGACACGCAGTTAATAAAGGGCGAGCTGTTTCCAAATGCCCCGGGCAGTCTGGAGTGATGCTGTGTGGGAAACTCAAACAAAGACAACATCCTTAATCTTGCAAATATATTTAATCATCTCTGCTCATTCCCAAAGGCCAAGACGACTTGCGAAGGCCTCATAAGGGCTCAGCACTAGGTTCTGGGGAGTCTCACCTTTAGCAGCAGGCACCGTCCCCGAAACCAGGATGTGCCCTGAGCAGAGCTGCCACCAGCCACAGTGCCAGAACGCTGAAGGCCACAGGATCAGGCTGACCTCTAACCCTGCTCAGCCTCAGTGTTGTCTCCAGCTCCTCAAAAAGCATTGTGAGACCTGAGGTGGTAGAGTAGGGCCTAACTGGATGGCCCAGGATTTTGGTGTTGGCTCCCCAAAGACCCAGGCATGTATCTCTCCCCCCCCCTCCCCACCCCCCTAAGA
>CM053752.1:107063112-107150403 GCA_028658305.1 Pachyuromys duprasi | reverse complement strand
ATTGGGAAAAGCCCCCCCCCCTTTTCCCACCCTTCCTTCCCTCCACTCCTTTCCTCTGGGGTTTGCAGCCTTCTTCTCCATCAAGTGAGAAATTTGGAAGCCATGGCTGCCTCTAAGGACTGTTCCACTGTGGAAGACAGGTGTGGCCTCAGTGTTCCGGACATGTCTGGGACTGAGGCGCTGAGCTGATGAGCTCAGCCTACTTGTGAAGTGCTGTAAGGGGCCACCACCCTCTGCCCCCCCCACACCCTTATGAAGTGTGGCACTGACCGGCAGCCCCGGCTTCTTTGGCCCTGTTCACCTCCAGTCCCAATACAGCAGACGGCTGGCCCTAATTCATAAGTTTCTTCTGTAGGCTTCTATGGGAAACTGAGGCACTGGGAGCTGAGTGAGAAGGGCTTTTCTACCCCTCTCCTGGGACATCTATCCACCCTCTCTAAGGTGAGAGGCTAGTCCAGCCTCAATTTCGACCTTCTAGCCCCTGCAAATGGTCTGTGCCTCTGGGCCATGTCATGGAGCTCTGAGGGCCACTTATGGCCGAGCTGGGCCCAGGCTAGGCCCCTGGCGGACAGTCTGGGACCAGGATGCACTGAGAGGCATCTTCCTCATCTCCAGACACACCACAGGCCCTTAATTCCCCCGGCTGCTACAACATGAGCTGCATCCCCAGGGGCCCAGAAGCCCAGGAGAACTGACGGTGAAGGGCATAGAGCTCCATGGTCCCCGGCCAGGGGACAGCAAGGCCTCTGGGCCTGGGCTCTGCCTAGCCTATGCTCAGCCTGAAGGCCTATCTATCTGCCGTGGGTCCTTCACGGTTTGCCAGATGAGGGTGTCAACTGTGACCTCCAGCCCCATGTGTGAGAAACAAACTGGCAAACATGGCCCAGACCCGTCCGCAAAAGATCTGCCTAAATACCGGTCGCCCCCACCCCTTTGTGACTTGCTTTGTCTTCTGTGCCCAAGGACTGGAGGGTATGTCCAGGTGGCCGAGGTTTTCTCCATTGCTGATGAGTGGGCCCAGAGGCCTGGCCCCAGAGGCTCCCTCATCTCAGAGGCTCACTGGTGCCTACTTGGCCTCAGGCCCTGGCAGACATGCGTGCGGGGGCGGGTGTGTGTGTGTGTGGAGGGTGGGGGTGGGGGTAATTGCAGAGCTCAGGAGAGAGGCCTGCTGGCACCCCCTCTGGCTGCTCAGCAGAGCCTGGCCAGACCTGCCAAGAGCCAGCATAAGGGCTTGGACCCCTGGAGGTGGGGGAAAGGAGGAATGGCCAGAAGTTGGGACTAGGGTTACTTGCTCCAGGCAAACCCAGTTCCCTGCACTCTGCCCTGTTGGCAAAGCTGACTCAGGGCAGGAAGAACCCGTCGCCATCCATCAGGGAGACAGAGTGGGCCCATGGCTGCTGGAGGAGGGAGCCGGGAAATCTGATCATTAAGAACCTCTCCTGGCTGTCTGGGGAACTTAATTAAATTGCTGGAGAGGGCTGGGAGAGGGCCACATCTGGAAACAATATGTGGCCTGCTGTTTTCCCTCTCTCCCTCAGCCATGTCACCGCTGGAGCAGAGAATTCAGCAGAGTAGAAGGGAGCTGCTTCCTCAGACACGTGGAAAAGAGGAGAGACCAGGCAGGCTGGGACTGGGACCCAGCCCCAGAGTGGCACTGTGATGGACACAGAGAGAGGCAGGGGTTAGAGAACCACGGAGATGACCGAGAAAGCCGTGTGGCCAGGCATGATCTGGGGTGACAGAAGGACCAGCTCAAGGCCATCTTTGGCTAGAGCTCAAGGCCAGCCTGGGCTACTTGAGACCCTAGTTTAGGGAAAAAAAAAACAAGCAGAAAACCCACATTTATTTTACAGGTGGGAAGACTAAATCCCAGAGAATTCCAGAAATTACCAGTCCTGTGCAACAGCCAGCATTTGCCAGGCCCTTGCCCTTGCTGACATAGTCGATGGCTTTGGACACCCATGGGCAGAGACATCCCTCTGTTATAGACAAGAGGGAAATGAGCTATCCTCCCACCCCACCCCCAGTGACGGAATCGAGGCTGGCTGTACGGATTTGATCCTGGCCTACCTGGACACTGTCTGGCCATGCTGTGTGGGACACTTCAATTGAAATGACTTCATTTAGCAGTTATTTCTTGCTGGCTGGTGCCAGGCATGGCGCTCTCCCCTCAGGAGGATCTGGTGTGCCCATCAGGCAGCTGGTAGGAGCTAGACTGCTGAGGCGGAAACTGTCTGGATGTGGGCCTGAGTCCACTTTCCAGGTGATCACAAGCGGTGCAGTGTCTCTCTCCATCCTGCCGAGCAAAGACACCCATAGCAGGGTAGTCCTCGGGCCAGGAAGGGATGTATGGTTGGCCAGCCTTGACTCCTGAGGATACCCCACAATGGCCTAAAGCCTCTTGCAGCTAGTTTCTACAGCAATCCAGACTTACCTACCACTTGCCTTCTGGATCCTAGACCCACAGGCCCCAGTCAGCTCTCATGTTCCCCCAAGGTGGGCTGTGAAAGAGAACACACTTCCTTTCTGGCCTCCGGGCGGTCTCTGCTCCTCTCAAACCCAGTGCAGCTCTTAAAGCCCAGCCCTCCCAGGTGGCCTCCTTCAAAATGGCTTTGTGCCCTGCAGGAACCCCGTCCTCAGAGAAGCACCCACATCTGATGGCTGGGGCCCTCTCTTCCACCTGCCAGAGTGGCTCAGATCCAGCACTGATGCTCTGCCAGTTCCTGCCCCCCACCCCGTGTTAACCCTGCCTAGCCCCACAGTGGGCAGAGGACCGACTTTACATATTCATGGTGTGTGTGTCCAGCACATTGGCATGAAAGGATGAGTTACACCCCCCAATCCTGAGAGATTTGTAAATGTCACTTGAGCTCTCCGGTGTAGTGGGGAAAGTGAGGCACAGCAAGACAGAACCAAATAAAGAAAAAACAAAACAAAACAGAACAAAAAAAACAACCGACTGTAGCTTCCGCACCGGGCAAGTAAGGCCAGCCGGGGCTCTCTGGGTCTGTTCCACACTGAATGTCCCATCTGTCTGCCCCTTCACCCAGTCTTCTTTGCTGGATGCTGCTGGCTTACACCTTTTGTCTCCTTGACTTTCCTTTAGTACAGGTCCTTCTGTAGGCATGCCCATGTCCCCAGCACCGCTTGGAAGGCCCTCAGTAGAACTGTTTGATAGACATGGGGCTTGGTGGTGCATGTCTTTGGAGCCAGCACTGGGAGGCAGAGGCAGGCCAGTCTCTGCGAGTTTGAGGCTAGCTTGGTCTACATAGTGAGGCCCTGTCTCAAGCAAACAAACACAAACAACAAAACCCTGTTGATGATTACAAAGCTAGGGATTTAGAGGCAGCCCATTTGAGTGGGTCAGGGGAAGGGGCCGGCAGCAGCTGGTACGGTGGACAGGCACCACGGGGGAGACCAGACAGGCCTCTACCACAGCTCTTGTCAGAGAGATTCACAGCAGAGGAAAGACTGAGGCACCCTGGGAGGCCAGCAGCAGTCACTAGGGAGCAAGAAGCTCCAGGCCTGACTCAATTCAGATCTGTGCAGGGCACACGCCTTGAGCTGTGCCTCCTGCTGTAGGGAAGAGGGACCCCTTCCAGAATGTAAGGGGCCAGGGCTGAGAATGGTAGGCTGGCAGGGCAGGAATGGGAAGGCGGGGAACCTGTACTGAGGAATGTGGGTACAGATGGTTGTGGGTGGTGGGTTGTGTTTGGGCACCCTCTACCCCACCCCCGGGGGTCCTAGGGCATGGACCCATGGCCTTACCACAGGCTGACTACATTGACCCTTGAAACAAAGGAGACCTCACCCCGGCTCCTGTCCCAGGCCCTGACAAGGTGATGATGTACTGAGTTTTAAATAAACCATCCTGTTTAGCCACATGTTGTCTGCTGGGAGAAAAACAATGCCGGTCCCCATGAAGAGGAGGAAGAGAAGGAGGAAGGGGAGAAAGAGGAGGAAGAAAAGAAGGAGGAGGAGGAAAAGGAAATTTCATTAATACAGATTGTTTTATTTAAAAGTCCTCAGGCGTCATCCCTTTGTGGAGACTGGGAGGAATTAGGCCGGATCTTTCCTCAGTGGCTTAGTGTCCCGTGAATGTGGGAGGGGTTGGGGCTAATTCAAGGCTCCCCTCAGAAGGGTGTGTTAATCTGCACCACTCAAGAAATTTAAGCAGACCGCTAAATCCCACTAAACCGGAGGGAAGGAAAGCTGGGAGGGGCCTCCTCTCCTCTTTTTTCCCATTTCCCCCCAATTTAGAAGTCTGTTTTCTTTGATCGTAAAAATAGTCATATTTCACGCACACACCCCCAAAAATATCAGCAATCAGCGAACTAAGGAAGTGGGAACCCGCAGGGAGTTTCCCCCAGATTAGACCCTTGGTTTAATTATTTAGCACCTGCCTGGATGGGGTAGGCGGGGAACACGCCCTCCTGGCAAGGGTTCAAGAGTAAGTTATAAATGAGAGGTACCATTATAGCCCCAATTAGCCATCAAGCTGGGAGCCTTGTCCGCAGCCTTGAGCCCTGCCCAAGCCTCGCTACACACCCCAATTCGGTTCGCTGCACACTGCAGGGCCTCCTCCCAGGCTCAGCCTCCTCCCAGGAGCCGCCTCCCCTACCGCAAGAGTAATCAGAGCAAGATGTTGCTGGTCCCAGACCAGACCAGGCCAGGGCTTCAGGAAGGTCCTGCGAACCCCCAGCCTTGTCTATGCCCCGCCTTCCCGTGACTCCCCTGAAGCCTGAGGAAGAGGCAGGAGTTTGCCAAGGAGAGCTGAGAGCTGAGGTGAGGATTTGGTTCCGAGGTTTGGAGTGCCCAAGTGTTCACTCCACCCCCCACCCCTCCCTGCCGCAGTCCTGGGAGTGATAGCCCCAGGACTAAAAACACCTTTGCAGGAGTGGAGTGGCTGAGCCCAGCAGGGTTTAGTCCCAGGCTTAGGCAGCCCTAGCCCTTCAGCACCAGGTTTATGACCTGGTGCCCACGTAAGATTTACCACTGTGCAGTATGTGCTCAATAAATCACTGTGGAATGAGTCACTTGGGTGTTTCCTTCCTTCCTCCCTTCCTTCTTTTGTTCTTCTTTCCTTTCCTCCTCCTTCCTTCCTTCAAAACAGTTTTACTGTGTTGCCATTCTATCATTGACTTTAGCATTCCCATTAGTCAAGACAAAAAGGGAAACACAATGGTTCTCATTATTTGGCTGTTTTATTTATATATTCATTCATGTATTATTATTATTATTATTATTATTATTATTGAGAATAATTCTTCAGCTGGGCATGGTGGACATGCCTGTAAGCCCAGCACTTGGGAAGGCAGAGGCAGGTGCATCTCTGTGAGTTTGAGGCCAGCCTGATCTACAGACCAGGACAGTCTGTGAGTTCCAAGACAGTCAGTGGTACACAGAAAACCCCTGTCTCAAAAAAAACAAAATAATAATAAGAAGAAGAAAACATACATTTCCACCCTTAACTTCCCATGAAGCCCCCTGGCGTGGTAGTTGGGAGCTTGAGAAAGCATGAGGTGACAGAGCTTAAGGTCTTTCAGCCCTTGTCTCCCTTCCTTGCAGGTTCTAAGAAAGCAGCTGAGGTTCACAAGGTTGTCCGGCTTAGAGTAAGGCCCGTTCTGATCAAGGTCCTGCTATCATGAGTGTATCTTAATCTTTGAATCTATTCAGAAAGGTACAGTTGTCCTCCAGTGTCGTGGCGGAGGGCCCACAGATGCCCAGCAGGGTCAGGCTAGCTCACAACCCTGAACATCCTGCCATCTGCTTACACCATCTCTATGTGACAAGGATTCCCCAGTGCAACACAGATGCTGGGGAATAGTCCCCCACTGTCGCTCAGAAATAATGACAGAGAAACCACCTGTATGTGTTCAACACAACTGTCTTGATTTTTTAATTTAAATTTGTTTTGCAACAGGGTCTTGCTATGTGTAGCCCAGGCTAGTCCTGAACTCAAGATGCCTCTGCCTTCTAAGTGCTGGGATCACAGGTGTGTACCACCATGTCTGTCTGTCTATCTATCGATGCGCTGGAGAGAGCAGCTCAGGTAGTAGAATATTTGCTTCACAATAAAAAGCCTTAGACCTCATCCCTGGCATCACATCAGCAGCCCTGGTGGTGTGCACCTGTAATCCCGAAACTTGGGTGGTAAAAGCATGAGAAGGAGACCACATCCCAGGCTGTCTCTGGCTACACAGCAAGCTGCAAGCCAGTCTGCAGGATGGAAGCCCCTTTGCCCCCCGTGTTTGATTGCCTCCAGGGGGAGTGGATATGGAGAGAGAGCTGACTAAACTGAGCACTGGCTATAACTGAGAAGTTCTCACTGAAGCCAGGGGACCTCTAGAAACCTCACCAGAGAAACTGAGGCTCAGAAAGCTGACTGAAGGAAAGACAACCATCTTGGCCACATGGCTTTGCTCCTTGTCTCACAGGGAAGACCAGAGTTTTGGTTGCCCAGAGTGCCCTGCTGTGTTCCCTGCCTGCCAGTGTTTACAGAGTGCTGCTGTCATAGTCACAGCTGGGCACCTCTGAGTCACATCTCCATAGTATTCAGGACTCCCCAGAAGAGCAGCTGGGAGCAGGATTCCTTGTGGGAGCTTCTGGGAGCTCTCCCTGCTCAGTGGTCTCCAACCTGCCAGGCTTTTGAGGGTCACCAGTGGCAGGCAGCCGCGGGGACCCACCTGGGACGCCTTCATTCCCATCAGTGAATGGAGCCTGATCTTTGAGTGACTGACTGACAGCCAAGGATCTTGAGGAGCTGTTGCGATGGTTAAAGAATGAGACAAATGTAACTCACAGAGACACAGAACTGAGGTTTCAGCTCAGGGCCTGTAAACAGTCCCAACACCAAAGGGACACGAAAGCACGGGGGAAACAGCTCAACAATTGTGCAGTCTTCCAGAGGACCCTAGCTGGGGGTCCCAGCACCCAGGTTGGTGACTCAGAGTCACCTGTAACTCCAGCACCAGGGGTCTGACACTTTCTTCTGGCCTCCTTGGGCACCTGCATGCTTGTGGTATATGTAAACTCATAAGGCATGCATGCATATTAAATGAAAACAAATTAAAGTACGTCTGTAAGTTTTTTAAAAAAGGGAGAGATGGCTCAGTGGTAAAGAGCATGGGCTGCTTTCCCAAAGGACCCGGGTTCAATCTCCAGTACCCACACACAGCGGCCCACACCATCAATCTCTAACCCTAGTTCCAGGGAATCTGATGACCCCTTCTGGCCTCCTCAGTCACTACAAAGATACGGTGCACAGACATACATTCGGGCAAAATACTCATTCTACATTTAAATTGAAATAAAAGAAAATTAAAAAAAAATTTTTTTTTGCAAAACCTTTGACCCACTGTGTGACTTCTCTGATTTTCACCCTTTTCCCGCCCGTTTGTTGCTGGACCAGCAGTCATGTGCGTTCTCCTTTCCTTTTGCACAGAACCTGCCCATGCTGCACAAGAGCTCTCTTCTACTGAGTTAGACCCTGACTCAGCTGTAGTTTTTCTAGTTTTTGTTTTTTTCTTTTTGAAACAAGGTTTCACTGTGTGGTAGTGGCTGTCCTGGAACTCTGTAGACAAGACTGGCCTTGTACTCAGAGATTGGCCTGCCTCTGCCTTCCGAGGGCTGGGGCTAAAGGCAAGCACCGCCATGCCCAGTGCAGCTGTTGTTAGGATCCTGCGGCTGTGTGCTACAGCGGGTTCATAAATCACGCCACACGACAGGTTCCACGTGAGAGTTTTTTCAGGGGAAAGGCTGGGTCACAGAGACTATCTGGGAGAGGCCAGGAGGAGAGAGGGAGAGGGAAGGAGATGTGGAGGTGGGGGTCGAGTCCTCGATAAACTGATCCAGCGCCTTCGCAAACGAACAGGAGGTTGCAGGCGGGCCGCAGGTGGTCACGTGGCTGCAGCTTCCTCGGGTGGCCTCACAGATGCCTGAGGTCCCGCTTCCGGGGGTTGGCCGTAGAGTTGCCTGCTTGCCGATTCCAACATTGTAGTTGAGTAGGCACAGAGTTTGCATCAGGCTGGGCATGGCTCAGTGGGTAAATGTGCTTTTCATTCAAGCATGAAGACTTTAGCGCAAATCCCCCGAGCCCACATAAAATTGAGGGGTGGCCAAGTTGGCACCTGGAACGTCAGTGCTGTGAAGAGCAGGGACAGGAGGGTTTACGCGCCTAGCTCCAGGTTCACTGAGAATAAGCTACCTGACGACCTCCTCTAGCCTTCAGAGGTACACACCCGCACACACTCATGCACACACAGTTACATCGTACACCCAAAGACGTGCTATATGGATGTATGTGTGATGTGTAGAGAGATGACCCAGCAATTAAGAGAACTTGGTTCCTAACACCCATACCAGCTGGCCCACAACCATTTGTAACCTCTATTCCAGGGGATCTGATGTCTTCTCCTGGCCTCCAAAGGCACCAGGCATACACGTGGTACACACACAAACATACAAGCAAAACACTACTAATACCCATAAAGCAAAAATAAATACAAAATTTTAAATGTGACAGATGCCAGGCGTAGCGGTTTACACCTGTAATTCTGTCACTCAGGAGGCTGCGGCAGGATCTAGAGTTCAAGGCCATCCCAGGTTACATAGTGAGAACCTGTCCAAAAAACAATTAGTAGGCATGAATGCCTCAATATAGAGTGCAGGTTATAAAATAGTGCAACACAGACCTGTGACAATGCCTTTTTACATAGCTAGATATACAGATACCAGCTAGAAAGACAGACCTTAAATTATTTTTGGTCATTTCTTTTTTTTTTGTCCTAAATTGTTTATTGGATATGAATTTTACAAACATTACATGTATTAGCGGTAACGGTGGAGCTGGAGAGTGTTGCGCCTTCTCCAGGCTGCACAGCGAGAGCCACCAACAGTGTGGTGGAACTTGTGGCCCTTTCTTAGGCCACAGCTCTTGTGGCCAGCAGATGTCAGCCCACGCATCTCTCTGTGTTTGTGGACTGGTTTGGTGATCCACTGGGTGTCAGGATTTCTTCTGATAGCTTTATGGAATGGATAAATGAGGATAACCTCAAAAAATTTGTATGTGGAATCTTCACCAACCCAGTAAGAATTCAGGACTCTCAAAGCCCTGCAGTGGCGTCCAGCTCTCTCCTCAGCAGGAGATTTTCGGGCAAATTTTAGCTGGTTAACACCATGGTGGACAGGCTTGCCATAAGTTGCACCCTTAGGAACTGGGCGTTTGCGGCCACCACGGCGGACACGACCTGTAAATAACATAACCTTGCTTGGCCTTGTATCCCAGCCTTCGCGCCTTATCAGGCCGAGTGGGGCGGGGAGCCCTGTGCAGCGCAGACAGCTGGCGGTACTGCCAGTAGCGGACCCTCAGAAGAAAGCGCATCACGTCGGACTGCTTCTTCCTCCATAGCTCCTGGATGTGTTTGTATGCACCCATCCTGGCTCACCTGATGGCTCTGGTCATTTCTTTTTATGGTGGTTTGAATAAAAGTGATCCCCATAGGATCATATATTTGAATGCTTAGTAACCAGGAAGTGGTAATATTTGAAAGGATCAAAAGGATTAGGAGGCGTGGCTTTGTTGGAAGAAATACATAACTTGGGTGTGCTTTGAGGGTTCAAAAGCCCATGCCATGCCCAGAGTCTCTGTCTCAGGGCTACAGGTCCGGGCATAGTTCTCAGTTACTGCTCCAGAGCCTACCACGTTCCCTACTGTGATGAGAATGGACCAAACCTGTGGAACTGTAAGCAAGCCTCCAATTAAATGCTTTCTTTCATAAGAGTCTTGCCTTGGTCATGGTGTCTTTCCACAGCAAAAGAACAGTAACTAGGACAATTTTTCTTGTCTTATTGCTTTTTCTGAGCCTTCAATTCAGTATTAAATAAATAGCGTGATTCTCTTCAATCCCCCTTTAATAACCTAACTCTCTGAGACAGGGTCTCAGTGTCTATTACAAGCTGGCCTGGAACTTGCTATGTGGCTCAGGTTAGCCTCACACTCACACACAATCCTGCCTCAGTGTCCTAAGTGCTGGGATTACAGACACATGCCATCAATGAGTGACTAAGTCAACTTTTAAATATTTGAAGTAGGGCCTGGACTGATGGCTCTGCCCTGTGTTCAATTCCCAGCACCCTCATGGCAGCTTACAACCTCCTATAACTTCAGTTCCAGGAATTCAACACTCTCTCCTGGACTCCAGTGGCACCAGACAGTTATACATAAATGCAAGTGTTGACTGCTATTTGTCAGGCCTTTGGGGAATGAGATAATAGTGATTTTAATTTGCTTACTTTTACTTAAGCTTTAAAAATTCTCAGTAATGCAACCAGTGAGATGGCCCAGCACTTGCTGCCAAGTCTGAGTATGTGAGTTCCATTCCTAGACCAACATGATGGAAGGAGAGAACTGATTCCCCAAAGTCCTCTGGCTTCCACCAGTATGTGCACACAAACAGAATAAGTAACTTAATGTAAAAACAATCAAATAAATGAAATCTCATCAATCTGATTATCACTTCTGTATAAAGAAAAGATAGCATCCCTTTTCCTTGACATGTGAGCTCTTAGATGAGAGTAAATCAGCGTTGTCCATCCGGGTGAGATCCAGGTCCTGGCTTCCAACAGAGGCACCAGCTAGCCACAGCACCCCCTCTTCACCCCCAACTGAAGCAGGACTCCCTGGCCTTTCCTTTGTTCCTCCCCACCCCTTGGCCAGTGGGCTGGTTGAAAGGAGACCCTGCCATCTATTTCCCACTGACTCAGGGTTAGCATTTAGGATTTTCTCAAATCACTATGGAAACTTTTAGCCAGTCCCTCTGGGAGGCAAGTCCATGAGTTCCGCCTTTCTTAGATTATGGGTGTTCCCTTGGCTCTATTTCCAGGCAGAATCAAATCTGATTTCCTTCAGGGCTGAGCTCTGGTGCAGCAGCTGATGTCTCTTGTCTTTCTCTGCTACCTTGTACCACCCAGCCCTCGTCCCAAGATTGGCAAAAGTAGTGACCAAATGTTTGGCTACATTTGGCTAGTTCCTCTAATTTGCTGAAGACTGAGTGGACTATGGTAGGATAAGGGGATGACCTCTTTAAGGGCACACAGCTAGGCAACAGTGCTGAGCTCAGCCAAAACATGTGCCTTCAAGCTCTAGGGTCCAAGATAACATCACCAGCTTGACTAACTGCTCAGAGTAGATGTTCCAAAAATAGCAGTTGCCAGGCTAGTGGATCAACTCAGAGGTACTGATTTCCCAGCATTCTATCCTAGAACTGAATAAAACAAAGCAAAACAATAAAACAAGCTCTTAGTTATGGTGGTGCACACCTTTAATCCTTGCATCCAGGAGGCAGAGGTGGGCAGATCTTTAAGAATTCAAGCCCAGCCAGTCTACTCACTATGTAGACAGCCAGGGCTGCATGCAGAGACTCTGTCTCAAACTCTTAATGTAAATACTGTTAGCCTTTATTGCTTATCGGGCACCAGGTTTCACGCTCATATTGACTTATTTCTACTTAGTCATTCATTTTTAAACTATTTAATTTTTACATGTATGTATGTGTGCCTGAGTACATGTATATGACCCATGACTGTGAGAAGAGGCTTTGAGTTCCTGGAACTGGAGTCACAGACAGTTGTGAGCTGCCATGTGGTGCTGGGAACTGAACCCAGGTCCTCTGTGAGAGCAGTAAGTACTCATAACTTTTGAGTCATCTCTCCATCTCCTTCAACTTAGTTTTTTTTTTAAGCAAAACATTTATAAGGTCAACAACAAAAAACAAAACCAACAAAACCCCAACCAACCAAAACAAAACAACCCCCCCCATAAAACCTCCCAAAATACCACTGGGTTCATTTTGTCTTAGCCATCTACTGCTGGGCATGGGGTTGCCTCAACTTAGTTTTAAAATTGATCTTCATATGTGTATATTATGTGTGTGCATTTGTGTGAAATGTGCTTTTTCTATTTCTTGTAATGATGTTTCTTTTTTCCATAAATAGCCCCCTGTTTATGGCACAGCTGGGTGCCACTTGTAGGTGGTCTTTGCTATTTATGGGTTCTTCTTTTCCCCACTCTTTATCTGCCCCCCCCCAATTTCACTCCCTAACACTAGCTAGGAGAGAAAGAGCGGAGAGGAGAGAGAGAGAGACCCCTGAATCTAATTTCTTTCCCAACCTTTCCTCTCAGTTTCCAGCCCAGCCCCTTCAGACGTTCCTCCCAACCATTCCTCCTTCAGGTCCCCAAAGGTCTGTTTAAACAGTCCCTTCTCCCAGTTTTCCCAATACTATGGGTCCAAACTATGACAGCTGTGCTAGCCTATCTGCTCAGCTCGGCTCCTGGCTCAACTGTCTCCTAATAATATCTTCTTTTTTTCCCTTTGTTTTTTTTGTTTGTTTGTTTTGGTTTTTTGAGACAGGGTTTCTCTGTGTAGATTTGGCTGTCCTGGACTAACTTTGTAGGTCAGGCTAGCCTTGAACTCACAGAGATATGTGTGCCTCTGCCTCTCCAAGTTCTGGGATTAAAGGAGTGTGCCACCACGGCCTGGCTCTCATCTATTTATTTATTTATTTATTTATTTATTTATTTATTTATTCATTTATAGATTTATTTATATATACTACTCTGCCTGCATTATGCATACACGCCAAAAGAGGGCACCAGATCTCATTATAGATGGTTATGAGCCACCATGTGATTGTTGGGAATTGAACTTGGGACCTCTGGAAGAGGGAATGGTGTTCTCAACCGCTGAGCCATCTCTCCAGCCCATCTTTTTATTTTTTTAATCTTTAAAAACAAAAGAGTTACCAAATGTAGTGGTGCTCACCTGTGATCCCAGCACTCAGGGAGGCAGGGGCAGGCAGATCTCTGTGAGTTTGAGGCCAGCCTGGTCTACAAAGTGAGTCCAGGACAGCCAAGGCTACACAGAGAAATCCTGTCTCAAACATCCAAAAAAGAAAAGATTTTTAAAAATATGTTTTAATTCTCTGTGAGTGTGTGTGTGTGCGTGTGTGACTGCTGGGGCCCACAGAGTTGAACCCCCTCCGAATTGGAATTAGAAGTAGCTGTGAGCTGCCCAGCTGGGATGCTGGGAGCTAGTCTAGTCCTCCCTAAGAGCAGCACGCACTCTCCCCTTCCTCCAGCTCGCTGCTGCCTGTCGAGGTAGCAGCCGTGGTTACAGGTGCTGCTGTGATCTGGCCTTGTCTTGGGTTTTGAGTCATCACGATTGCACAGCGGTCTTTCTACCAGGTCTTTCCCCCAGTCCTCGTTTCCACGTCTTTCCTGCTCTCAATAGTTTGTTCGGCACACAAGGAAACTAGGGGCTAATTTGTTCACTCCAGGTGCAAGTGCAGTCTTGATGTGAACAGAGGGCTGGAGCCAGCGCCACATCGCGCCATCGGTGAAGGACCTCACGGCTCCACCACCCTAAAGCCCTCCTTATGGATCTCTCTGGTGCTTTGACTTCATGCCTCTCTGGTGGTAGCAAGGGACAGAAGGGCAGGGTAGTCTTGGGATAAGACTTGGGGTATTCGGAGCACTGAGCCTCCATTCTTTTCACGCGGTGACATTTTTCTGGGCTTTTCTTGGAAAAGTTAACCAGAAAAGATAGACCTGGTTTGTCCCTCTCCCTGTCACTCACCTGTCATCCTTGCTGAGTCTCTCCCTTGTGCGCCCCAGGGATCTGGAGAGAAGCTTGCCCCTCCCAGCTTGGTTTTCTTTAGGGGGGAACTCTAGGGACAGGCACAGAAGTGTCACCCACTGCGAGATGAGAGAAGAGGCCCAGCCTCCATCCCAGAACTTCCCTTTCAGCGTGGAAGGAACAGGGTGGTCTGATTCTTTCCATCAGGGTGGGGACAATGAGGGAGAAGCTGGGAAGCGTTCAAGGCCGTTCTTGGCTACGTAGCAAATTCGAGATTAATCTGGAATATATGAGGCCCTGCCTAAAGAGAAGTAGACGGGAGGAGAGAGGATCCCTCAGCTTTCTTAGAGTGGCTCCTCACCCCCAATATGCAACGTACAGAGGCGGACTTCCCCACCTATCACCTCTGGGGACCCTGGCCCGCGAATTTAAAGAGATACCTCCGCCCCACGGGACTAGGCCACCCCTAAACAGCGTCTGGGAGTCCTAGGACCCCGTCCTGGCTCCGCCTCCCGCCGGACGGCGCAGGACGCAGGGAGGGGAGCCGGGGGCGAGGTCCGCCCCGAGAAGGGGCGTGTGGCCTGTAGAGGAGGGCAGAAAGTTCGCGTCCCCGACGGACGGACCTGAGAGCCGGCGCGGCGAGCAGCGGGAGGCGGCGGCGGCCGGCAGAGGCGCGGCCGGGGCATGGACAGCGCGGCCGCCGCCTTCGCCCTGGACCCGCCAGCGCCCGGCCCGGGGCCCCCGACCGCACCCGGCGACTGCGCCCAGGCGCGCAAGAACTTCTCGGTGAGCCACCTCCTAGACCTGGAGGAGGTGGCGGCTGCCGGGCGCAGGGCTGCGGGGCCGGGGCCGGGGCCGGAGGCGCGCGAGGCAGCGGCGCGCGAGCCGTCCGGGGGCAGCAGCGGCAGCGAGGCGGCGCCGCAGGACGGTGAGTGCGCGGCGTGGGAACCAGGCCGGGGCGGCGGGACTCGGGCTGCTGGACTAGGGTTTGCGGGATCCCTTCCTTGATGAACTGGGCTGTGGGGCTCACTGGCTGCAGGATCCACACACTGGCTTTGGGGCTCTCTAATCTTCGGCTTATGAGACTGTGGCTGTAGGACCGGCAGATACTGAGGAACACCCCCCCCCCCGCGCGCGCAAACACACACACACAGATGGAGATCCCAGTTACAGAGACACATGGGCTACAGGATCCGTGGGCTGCAGGACCTGGGCTGTGGGATCCCTGGGCTGTGGGACAGTTTGCGAGACTGTGGCTGGGGACCGCAGCTACAGGAACCCCCGCAGCTGCCGGATCCCAGCCGTGGGCACTGGATGACTGGCTTGTGCTCAGTGGGAGCCACAGTCCCAGAAACCACAGCCCAGGGGTGAGCTGCTGTTGTCTCAAAAGCCCCTCTTTCGGAGGAGACACTCTTGGAACCAGATCCACTTACATTCTCGAGGATGTGTGAAATCTGGCTCTCCCTACACTCTGTATTCACCTACCCTCAGAAGATGCTGGTGCTATTGCTCCTCTGGGAGACCGAGGCTGTGGCAGGCTGAGCCACTAAGTCAGACTCAGTTCAGTCCCTTCAGTCTTCAGAGGGTTTGTGGGGTGGGGATAGCTGCACAACCACACCCTTCAGTTTGGGGTGAAGGAACTCCCAGAGGAGGGCAGCCAGCTAGGCCTGGTTCCCCTGCAGAGGTTAAAGGTCATCTGGAAAGGGCTTTAAAAACAAACAATCCACCCAAGCAAGCCCCTCACCCCGACCCCGGCCCCAACACAAATTCACACAGGATTATAGCTCAGCTTTTTCAAAGAAGACGGAGAAGTTGGTGAGTTTAGGGGGGAGCCGAGACTGGGATTGAAGGATGAGGGTGAACTGAAGGTCCCAGTCTGGAGAGTTTCGGTGAGGAGCAGGACAAGGGTCAGAGTGACCAAGGATCACCCGGGTGCTGGGGAGGAGTGTCGGAGGCTAGCACTCTGTCCCCTAGCTCTGGGACATCCTGGTTGTGCTGTGGAGAGATGACAAAACAGGGGTTGGTACCCCCTCCACCTTCCCACCCAACCCAAGGACTCCACTTCCAGTACTGGGCTTAGGGTCAGAGGGGTGCTCAGGCCGCCTGTAAGCCTTTGCTTTCAGACAAGAGGGGGTCCTGGGGAGCCAGAGATGATAGTGACAGTGCCTGAAACGTGAGCATTTGTGTCCTGGGACAGCCACAGAGCATCTTCTGATAACACCCGCTGCTGCAAGCTGGAGTAGGGTGTGCATGCCTGGTGCTTAGCTCCAGGGAGGCTCCTGCCTCCTTGCTGGTGACCACAGCCCGTCATTTGCAGGGGCCTGGGTACTCTCTTCCCTCGGGTGTTGGGTGATGGATGATGAGTGAGCTGACGGCCTGGGGAGTCAGCTTTTGAGATACTTGACGGAAAAGTAGAGGGAAGAGGGCAGTTCCGGCCCGAGGCAGAGTGAGGTGCTGTATAGCTCAGCGTTCTCTGGTTTCACCTTGATGACTGAGACTGAAGGGGGGGGGGTAGAACAAAGGGAACAATAAAATTAAGGTGATGGGAAAGGAGGAAGGGGTAGGCAGATGAAGATGAAGGAGAGGGCTGGAGTGACAGTGAAAGGGCAGAGGAGCTGGTCCTGGTAGGGGACACACACGGCAAGCTCTGACTTCTTTGTCATGTAGCTAGTCCCCAGATGGACTTTTTCCCCCTGGGCAATTCCAGACTGCAGTCGTCAGCTAGAATGCGGATGCCCAAGTGCCATTGGCCTCTAGGAAGCTGGGTGAGTACTGGGTGTCTGCTAAAGCCCAGGATCTGGCCACATTTTTTTGAAAGGCTATGAGGACCGCCAGGCTCTTCCTGGGGTGCAGCTTCTTTCACTCTGTGGTGTTTGAGGACAGAGAACATGCTGGCTGTGGAGTCAAACGGGAGACCCAAGGGCAGATTCAAGAACTCACTCACCCCTAGCCCCTGCCTTGGAAACTACATCCAGATTTGCCCTGGGGACTATGGTGGTCCAGTGGCACCATGCCAGGCCTCTTTCTGGGTTGGAGTCTAGAGACAGAAGACAGAGGAAGGAGGCTGAGGCAGCTTCCTGTTTGTCCCTTTGTTTAGTTGCCCCTTGCTACCACCATGGATTGGTGATTTCACAGTCCCAGGGGCTCCAGAGATAGGGAAGAAGGGACCTGTCATTCCCACATCCTGGTGAACCTAGCCCAACCTGCTAGGAAGAATGTACCAGTTGGAGGATGAGCTTCGGGCCCCATGTTCACAAGGCCTGGTTCCATCCCCAGCACAGGAAGGGGGAAGGAAGCCAGAGTGCCAGGACTCATCCCCAGGGCAGCACACATGGACCGCAGGCTGAGCTGTTGACTCTCCAGTCCTGAGCCCTCAGCACCCCCTAGGGCATAGACACTCATGAAACCCAAAGTTCCTGTGGCTTCTGCAGAGTTTTCCCCCAGTAGATAGTTTATTCCCCACAACAGAAAAATTCAGGTTGTTGGGGGAATAAATAAATAGGAACTCCTGTTTTCATCCTGCCAATTAAAAACAAACAAACAAGAACAACAACAAACTAAAATCCTTTTGTTTCTAAAAAGTCACCCGTAGATCCAGCCCATGTTCTGCCAATGACTTTGCAAGCCTTTGCTCCCCCACCCCAGAACTGACTCTGTAAACTGTGGCTTCGCTAGTGACTCAGAACAAACCAGGGGCTCGGGTTCCTTCAGATGCTGAGCTATGCCAAGCATGTTAGGAAAATAAACCCTCGTTGGCTGCCTTTGCGATGGCATACAACAAAAGAAACCACATTAATAACCTCTAGTTTCTTGAAACCATTCCCTCCTGTGGGCAGGGCGGAAACCAGGCCATGGACACGCTGAGAAAATAAACATGGCCCTAGGAGCTAGGCAGAGAGACCAGGGCAGCTGAGCCCAGATCAGGGCTAACACCTGTTTGGAGAATCGCAGGATGCTGGGTTGCCAGGACTACATGGATTTCAAGAGAGAGGAAAAGAGAGAGAGGGAGGGATGGAAGGAGAGAGAGAAGATTTTGGGTAGGACACATGGAATCCAAGGTCCTAGGGGAGGTAGGGCCCTTGTGAACTGAGCGACAGTTGGTAGTTGGGGTGAGTTTGAGTTAAATGGGGGACCTGTCCCTTCCCCTTGCTAAGCAGGACCATAGGGCCAACCGGAAGTGCTGAGGAATCAGTGGGGTTCAGAGATTGGCACTCTTCAATCTATTAGGTTTTTCATTTCATTTTTATTTGTGGTTTTCTAAGACTGTTTCATTTAGCCCAGGCTGGCCCCAAACTTGCTCCATAGCTGAGACTAGCTTTGAAATCCAAATCTTTCTGCCCCATGTTCATTACTCTTTGCTGTGATAGCACGTGGTTAGTTCAGGGTTTACCACGTGCCATTTATGAGTGCACAGCCCAGTCCCTCTCCACCATACCCAGCTCTCCACAGCCCCCAATTTTACCACAGGAGATCCCTCACAGAAGTAGACTCTACAGCTTGGCCCTTTTGTGTCCGGCTTATGTAGTATATCATATAGAAAGCATCTAAGTTCATCCATGTATCATGTCTTCGAACTCCTTTCCTTTTCAAGGCTGAATTATGCTCCCTTGTTTGGATGTACTGTGATTTGTTTGTTATTTCATTCATCAGTGGATATAGGTTATGGGTAGTGCTCCTGTAAATGTAGGTACAGATTCAAAGGTCAATGCTTTGAATTATTTGAGGTTTGTTTCTCTATACGGAATTATTAGGTCATGTGGTGTCAGACGGGAGACCCAGGGGCAGGTTCAAGAACTCACTCACCCCTAGCCCCTTGCCTTGGAAACTACATCCAGATTTGCTCCGGGGACTGTGGTGGTCCAGTGGCACCATGCCAGGCTGCTTTCTGGGTTGTAGTCTACAGACAGAAGACAGAGGAAGGAGGCTGAGGCAGCTTCCTGTTTGTCCCTTTGGTTAGTTGCCCCTTGCTGCCACCATGGATTGGTGGTTTCACAGTCCCAGGGGCTCCAGAGATAGGGAAGAAGGGACCTGTCATTCCCACATCCTGGTGAGCCCAGCCCAACCTGCTCCTTTTACTGCGTGTTCTAGAGACCAATCTGGACCACAAGCTGATCTGGGCGTCGAACTAAGGTTGTCAGGTTTACAAGCTAGCACTTTTACGCACTGAGCCATTGAGCTGTCCCCTGTGGAATGGGAACAAGGGATGGGGCAAGCTCTAAGCAGTTGTGTGACACATAGTAGATGCTCAATACAGAGTTTCCAGGCGGCTCCTTGAGGCACTTACAGGGCTTGTAGAGGCCCAGACAGATGGAACAACCTGCCTGAGATCACACAGCTGGGAAAGGATGCCAGGTCGGCTGTGAGACTCCAAGTCCAGGCCATTCTCTTCAGCACGTGTGGGTGGGAGAAGCTAGGAACAGGAGTTCCCTGGGTGCTGGGGAGACTGGCTGTGGGGCTTGGGGGCTACAGGGTTGAGGAGGTGGGGGTTAGGACCAGTGAGGAATAGGATTCGGGTAAGGAACTTGTGTGTGTGGTGAGATTTCTGAGCTTGTGGGTAGAAAGGATGGATGTCTGCTGGCTTGTCCTGGAGAGGGTTGTGATGTCAGAGAGGCCTCGTACCTAAGGGAGGGACACTAGGAGACTGGGGATGCTACTTCCTGGGGAGAGTGCTGCTTGATTGTTCTGCACAAAACCTAGCATCAAACCCCTCAGCACCACATAGTCCCAGGTGGGGTGCCCACCTGTAATCCTAGCACTGAGGAAGTGGGCGATGGAGGATAAGGAGTTTAGGGTCATTCTCATCTGCATATTGAGTTCAAGGTCAGCCCGGTCGATGTGAGAGCCTGTACTCAAAAGGAGGCAGACTGGCTGTTGCCTGGTTGGGAGGCTGAGAGTAGGGTAGCCAGGACTGTGTGGAGATGGGTCTGAAGGCCGTGCGAGGCAGGTAGGAAGAGTGGCTAGGAGCCCATAGGTGCCTTAGCTGGGTGTGTGTTGGCAGGGGTCCCGCCTGCCTTGCCTTCCCTCCTACCCTGTGATATGGGTCCTCTGTAAAGTGATCCCCACTTTACAGAGAGGGAAATGGAGGCTCAGAGAAAACCTTATATGTGACAGGGTTGGTCACAGTAGTCCTGCATGTTATTCCAGCCTAGATGTGTCATGTCCCCAAGCCCTTGTTCCGTCCCAGGTCATTGGCGGAACCTTGGAAATGCTGAGGTGGCCTGACCACTGGCAGCCTCACATCTTCTGACAGGAGTAGCTGTACCCAGGGGGCATGAGGTAGTCGGGGAAGGAAAGAGGGCAGAGGAATTCAGCCTTGGAGCACAGGCACGAGGGAGAATGGGGCTACCTCATGAAAGGGCCCTTCCCTTCCCTTCCCGACACCCATCCCCAGCTGTGGACCGCAGTCCCCCTGGAGGCCCCTCCCCCAGCTCCTCTTCCTCTCCAGTCTTGTCCGACTCCAGCCTCGGGCCCTGCCGACCTGCCCTGCCAAGCCCCCGGGAGCCAGCATAGCGCAGACAGAGTGTGGTTTGCCAAGGAAAGACTGTCTTCCTGCCACTGTCCTCCCTCAGTGCCGCCATCTCTCCACCGGGCGTGAGCCTTCTGCTCAGTAGAGAAGGTTCCCCTGCTAACAAAAAATTACTGCCATTTTCCTCTCCGTTATCCTTTGAGGGTGAGAATGTCATCGCCTGCTAGCACTTGGGAACCACACGGTGGGCTGGCTGTCCTGGGCTCACAGTCACAGAGTGACACACAGACCCACCCGCATATGCCCCCCTGGTGTGTGTACGTGGTTATACATCCGCTCTGAGGCTCCCGAGCACCCGAATAGCCCTAACCAACTGGGCGCCGGCAGTGAGCACTGACCCATCAAGAAGGGGCTGGGAGTGTCTGAGCTACCTGCTGTCGAGTAAGAGCCTCCATGGCTTACAGCTCTGCCAAGCACAGCAGAGAAACCCCTAGGCCACGCACACTCTTCTCTAGTCACCCTGTAGCTTAGGTCCCTTCCACATGTGTTTATTTCCTGACTGGCTTGGGGGGCGGGGCGATGACAGGACGCCATCCACACGGGGCCCTTTACGGGTAATGATATTTTTTTATTGTGCCCTAAAAATGAAGCACGCTCTGGAAGAGATTAGCATGGGGCTTTAAGATGGATTCTGCTTGCCTGTGTGTGGGATGGGCAGCCAAGACATCATTAGTCTTCAGTGGTGGGAGGGTCTAGGAAAGGGGCCCCTAAAAGGCTGGGCAGGGGCCGGGACTGAGCTGAGGTCTAGGAGGCAGTTTTGGAGGAAGAGCCTGGAGTAAGATAGCAGCGGAGCATCAGGCTCAGAGGGACACTGCTCCCTCCAGCCCCAGAGCAGAAGAAACTCCTCAGCAGCTCCAGCTGCACCAGGTGTGAGTGTGTCACTCTGTGCCATTACTGCCAAGGAGATGCCAAAGATGCTTCTAGACAGCACTCAGAAAACCTGAGTTTCTACCTGCCCCAAACCAGCCTTCTACTTGAAACATGCCCTGCTTCTGAGCCCAGGCTGTGCTCCCAGAGTGTGGGATAAGGTGGCTGACATGTCTGTCTCTGGACACAGATGAGCTTCCAGACCGCACCTGTGGAGCTGGTGGAAATGTGTCTCTGAGTTCCTGATCCCAGGCCTGAGCACCTGCATGCAGAAGTCCCCTCTCGGCAAGCTTTGGTGTCTGTTTCAGTCTGACTTAGGTTTTAGAGCCACGGTCTTGTATAGCTGAGGCTGGGCTAGAACTCATTACCGAACCAGGTCTGCCTGACCTCTTACTCCTCCTGCTCCCGCCCCCAAGTGCTGGGCTTCTGGGCACTCTTCAAATTGAACATAGCCTTTGTGCATGCTAGACAAAACCCTCACCCATGGAGCCCCAGCCCTGGCCTGCAGGTGGGTGTTCTGCCCTGCTAATGATCTTCCAGAACCAACCGAATCCTAGCACCCCTTTTACTGATTAAGAAGTCGCCCTCTTGGTGATGGAGCAGGTGTGTGGGGTGCCATGGAAACAGGAAACTGAAGGGTCTGGAAGGGTGACTGCACAAGAGACAGGGCCCCAAGGTCTAGCTGGAATAGCTGCTTTCATCTGCCCACCCGGTGCGGCATTGCCCAGGCACCTGCCTTGTGCCAGCCCCAGGCATCCCGTGAGGCTGAGATGGAGCTTGTGGTGGGGCGAGTTCTGGATGGATCCCCTGCACACACCTCCAAGTGTCCCGGTCCCAGGCTTCAGCTGCAGCTAGTCAGAAGCCTCATCCTGAGTTCCACTCCTTCGTCTTTTCCATCACACCACCTGTGGCTTCCTCAAGGGGGATCCTCTGGGCATGAGTATCCACAGTGGTCAGTGGGATAGCCATTTCTTTCTAGGTTTTGTTCATGAGTCCCTAGACCCCACCTTCCTGCTTCCCCATCCTCCCCACCACTGTCCCCCCTTGTTCCCCATGGCAGCCTCCCTTCTTGCCTTAGGCGAAGCCGTTTACATGCCAGGATGGCGTTATTAAAAATGACATTTAACCAGGGCTGGAATTACCACGCGGATGGCTGCAAACCTCGGAATCAAAGCAGAGCCGCGGGGTGGGTGCGCCTGGCAGGGGCCTCGCAGCCTCCCCGCCGCCAGAGCTCTGCGAAGGCTTCCCACATAAAACCCCCGCAGACCGTCGAGGTCTTGAAAGCCAGCGCACCTCCTTTCATTAGACTAACAAATAGCACGTAACAGAAAACAGCTGTTCACAGCAGCCCTAATGCTCTCAAGATGGGCTCTGAGTAGCTGGTGTAGCCAGTGGGCGCTCAGCATGCGGGGTGCAGGTTAAGGTTGCTCCCACCTCAGGCTAGCCCACAGGCATTGTCCCACACCCGGGAGACCATGAGCTTTTTCCTTTTCCCTGTATCTTTCAGGTTTAGCCATTCACTCTTCCTTCTCACTGATGAGGATTTGTTGTTATCTGAGGGTCTGTAGGCAAGGAGGTGGGGTCACTGGACAGTAGGCACCATAACCTGGCCAGTTGGTGATACAGGCTCAAAGCACTAGCAGTGCTTTGAGTCGGAAACCCAGTTTTGAGTCCTGCCCAGGGCCTGAGTGTGCTGGTGCTTCATTCCTCGGAGTTCTTGCTCTCCCCTACACACACACACACATACACAAACACACAGAGCGACTTTAGTCTTCAGAGCTAGGATGAGACCAGCTCTTCTGTCTTTATAGAAGCCAGGTGCCCTGTAAAAGCCCCCTCCACCTCGAACTCCAATCCCTAGAAGCCAGGGAGGCTCGTGGCTGCATTGGAGGCAGAGGCCAGGAGAATCATATATCTGAGCTCCGCCGCCCAAACGTGGAGAAGGCAGGCCTGCTTCCCACAGCCAGGGGAAAGCTGAAAACATCCCAGCACTGATTGCCTTGCTTCATGTCCTTGCATGACCAAGCCACACAAAGGATGCTCTGCCATCCCCTGAGAGACAGTGTTGTGAGACTGTGTCTTCTTCCTTGCCAGCATCAACCCTGCCCTTTCGCTTAGAGAGCTAGTTGGCACTCCTTTGTTTGGTCCTTATTCATTCTGCACACAGGCACCTTGCTGGACTGTACCAGTGACTTGACCAGACTCTGCCCCTGCGGGCTTGCAGCCCAGCAGGAGGGCAGCATAGCCTGCTTGCTGCCCGGCTCCTGCTGAGCCTTCTGCACTCTACCTGTGTCTGGTTTGTCCTGGCAGCCCATGTGAGGTAGGACAGTGTCCCCACATCACAGCTCAGGAAGACAGAGTGACTCCTCCACGGTTGCCCGGGGATTGTGCAGGGACTAGAGTAGCCAGGCCAGTCTGTGCGCGACTGCAGATGGCCAGGTTGCCCCCTTCCCACCAACAATCTGCTGTTTGAGACTCGATGCCCGTTCCCCCTTCCCCCTGCCCCAGGGCCTGGCTGGAGCTGGGGTTGTGCCGAGCTGGAGGGAAGGGGGTAGTTTCTTAGAGACATCCTGTTTTAATTGGGAGGCCAGCCTCTCCCACAGAGCTGGTTCCCTGAGTACCACAACCCAGGGAGGAGAATGTCACGATTCTAAGCGGGAAATTGCTGGAGACAAGAAGTAAAAACTGCTACTCTGGTTTCATCGAGAAGGCTCAGACCTAATGGCAGCTGAAAGCAGGTTCATTATTTAAATAAAATTGTTGCTGCAGGGGGCTGCAGTCTTGGATCTTGCAGGGGTAGGGGAGATCTTAAGGGCTTTAGTTTCTGGGTCAAGGTATCAAAAATGAAGATGGGGTCCTGTTAACCCTTTTCTTGTTTCTTGCCTGTCTGCTGAGCGTCTCACACATGCTAAGCCCAGGCTGGACCCTGGGGTGAAGGGGCTCACTGGCTCCCACCACGGAGACAACTGAGGAAGGTTCCGAAGGAGGCAGAATCTCAGAAGGGTCAAAAGCTAGGGTGAGGTAGCCAGGATAGGGGCACTGAAGGGGCTTTGGGTAGAAGATGAAACCTGTCTGTCCGAGAAGCAGGAATGAGAGACAGGAGATGGCCCAAGAGTGTTTTCTTCAAGATTGACTATTGTCAGTTGGTGGCGCACACCTCTAATCCCAGCACCTGGGAGGCAGAGGCAGGTGGATCTCTGGGTTAGGAGGCCAGCCTGGTCTACAGAGCAAGTTCCAGGACAGTCAGGATTACACAGGGGGGTGAAGGGGGGAAGATTGGCCATTGTTAGGGCTATGCCTGGATATGCAGGCCTGTAGTGGAAGCTACTCTGGAGGATGAGGCAGGGTGATTTTGAGGTCAAGGTCTGTGGGGGCCATTTTGGGAGCCCCTGTGTCAAGACTGAAATGTAGGAAAAGGGTTGGGGAGTGTAGCTCAGTGGCAGAGCCTTTCCTACCATGATGGAGGCCGAGGCCCTGAGTTCTGCCTTCAGTGTTGTGAGAGAACAGAGAGAAAAGATTTCTCGTTTTTGGTGTTTACGTGCGTTGGAGATAATTCCCGGCATTTGTGGGTATCTAGAGTGTGGAGACCAACAACTTCCCCACCCCTTAGTGGGGCTGGTTCTCACAATTAGTGAAGGTCTGATGTGGAAACAGCTGCTGTTCTCAATTGCCCTGAGCCTTCTGGGCAACTCAGTCTCCAGATGCTCACCAGCCCTGGCCTCTGCCCTAAGATCTGAGTTCCTCACATGCAAAGAGGGCAGCATGGCTGGGCCCACACTAGAGACATTCAGAGGAGCTGAGGAGACTGTCAGGTGGGTGCAGCTGTGGGCTTACACTTTGGTTCCCTCTGTCTGGCACTCTGAGAAGGGACAGACACAGTGTATACTGTTGGGGGTTGAGCTGAGCAAGGAAACATTCCCAGGCCCCACCATCTGCTTGGTGGCATTGCTGGTACCTGACTTCCCAGCCCAGTGCTCCTAACCCACAGGACACATTCCTTGGATCCCTGACCAGCTAGCCCTGTGGCCCTGGTCACCTCAGAAGGGACAACACTATTGTGCTGCAAACCCTTGCTTAGCCGTGCCTGGCCCTGCTGGTTGCTCCCATGCAGACAGAGGCATGATGCTTTATTCTCTGTGGCATCCATGTGACCGTGGCTAATTTCATGACAAATGCCATCCCGAAAATACAACACAACTATTTTTATAATGTGGTGTTTGAGGTTGAAAATTCAAATTAGAGATTAATTGCTATTTCCAGATCTGTGGATAAGATGGCTTTGGATCGTTGTGTCCTTGGGGCTGCACAAGGCCTCCCATCATGACTAGAACACACATGTACATATGCTCATGCACATGCCCACTAGGCCATTTTTGGGTGCCAGCACACTTAGGTGGATGTGGTTTTTGAATTCATTTAGTTGCTGATCGCCTCTCCCACTTCCTTCTCTGCCCAGGACCCAAAGGTCTAAGTGACCAGAGCAGGCGCTTCTCTCCACTGACATAGCAGCTCCAGAGTTTGGGGAGCAGATGACAGAGGGGAGAATACATAGAGAGTGGACGTCAAAGAAGGAAGAGAAAGGGCCAGGTGAACCTCCTCTGCCCAGTGCTCTCTGCTTCCCCTTCAGTCCAGCAACCTCCAAATCAGAACCAGATGGAAGTCTAAGGAGGGTCCGAGGCAGGATGGATGCGGGAGAGGGCAGCTCTGCCGGGGAAGGAGGCATGCCAGGCCAGCCCTGTTTCCAAGAGAGCAGATATGGGAAGGTTCCCCTTTGGCACACTGGGGTCATCTCAGAGTCCCTCCACAAGGCTTCTGGGCTCTGGAGAGCCCAGTGGCAGCTCTCAGGTTTGGTGGCCATTCTGAAAACCTGAAGCATTCCTCCTCCACCGCCCCAGTTTCTGAAGGTGGATGTGTTGTGGAGTGAGGGAACAATAGCTTCCTGAGAGTACAGTGATCTCTATATTAAAGCTTGCAGAGAGGAGATCAGGAGGCCAGGAACCCAGGCCAGTGCTGCTTGGCTCCTTGGGGCAGAGGCTTTCCTGTCTGGGCCTCAGTAGCTTCCTTGAGTAGGCAAGGCGGTGACAACAGCTATCCCAGAGGTGAGGGTTGTGAGATAGGAAGTTCTTCACCCATAGCCTGCTGCCATACCCGCCATTATTATTAACTGCTGTTATTATTGTTTCCATTACTATTATTAGCAGCGCCTATATGGGGAAGAGAGGCCCGTTTGAGCAGGCAGGCATGCCCCTGGCAGCTGCTAGTCCCAAGGGACCCTCATCTTCTCAGCCTAGGGATGAGGGAGTGTCCCAACCCAAATAACTCCTTATTAAGGCAAAAACTGTCCCTCCATCCCCAGGCCACCCTGGGGCTGGAGAGGGAGAGTAAGGTCTGCAGGTTGGATGCCAGGATGGAGTGGGAAGTGCAGCTGTGTCTCCGTCCTCCCAGGAGGACTTTGCCTGTTTGGAGGGACAGCTAACAGTGTCACCAGCCCTCGCAGCCCGGGGGAGGAGTTCCATCCTCCAGCTTTCTGCTCTGGATGCAGAGCTCAGGCCACGAGTTCTGCCTTGCCCCTCCAACAGCTCCCGTGAATAGCCCTGCAGGGCCACTGTGGCTTTCTCTGGCTGAAGTCTCAGTCAGCGTGGAGTTTCAGGTGCACTCTGCTTTGTGACAGAAGTTAATAGTCTCAGTCTTAGGGGGCCGTTGCTACCTGCTGACACACTGTGCAAGACTCCGCTTCTCGGGGCTGGAGAGATGGCTCAGTGATTAAGAGCACTGTCTGCTCTTCCAAAGGACCTGGGTTCAATTCCCAGCACCCACATGGCAGCTTACAACTGTCAATGCCAATTCCAAAGGATCTGATAACCTCACACTAATGCATATAAAATAAAAATTAAATAAATTTAAAAAAAGACTCCCCTTCTCTTTTTGGAAGGCGCTCATGTTTCTGCTTTTTTTCTCCAGCCCCTGATAAGTGCAGATAGGCACCCTCTAATCAGCTTCTTCAAGGCTGCACCCATGCGGAGAGAGAAGACTCAGCTAGCGCACACATAGGCACACACCAGCTGTGGCACAAGGCTGAGGCTAACTGGACCCCAGGTCAGGCTGCGAAGATCTGTATCCCCCGTCTGTACCGGAAGGACCCAGGACATGGACAGGGCTGGGAGCCCAGGAGAAAGCCTTTGCCCTGAAGTGGGTCCCTCCAGCATGACTCTCCGTAGGCTTAGGGTACAGAGTGGAGGTGGAGGCAGGGGAATCAGAAGTTCAAAGTTGCAGCCAGCACAGTGGTGCACTCTGTGATCCCAGCTCAGGGAGGCAGAGGCAGGCAGACCCCTGAGAGTCCGAGGCCAGCCTGGTCTACAGAGTGAGTCCAGGACAGCCAAGGCTACACAGAGAAATGCTGTCTCGGGGTGGGGGGGGGAGTTCAAGGTTACACATGGGTGTGTATGACCCTTCTCTGTAGGAAAAGGCAGAGACAGAAACAAAAAGGCCCTTGATAGAAGTGTGGAGCCAGCTGTGCCTGATAGCACCCCTGCATTTCCTGTTACATGCTCTGGTTTAGCCAAAGCCAGTCTGCTCCGGTCCCCGAATCTTTCTCTTTCTGACTGTAAACTTACTGTGCAGCTGAGGTGGGGCTTGGGGTCAAGGTAAGGAGGACGAACACACCCAGCTGCCAATGTTTTGAGGTTCCCGGCTCTGTTTGGGGCTGAGCCAGGTCAACCTTAGGGGGCTGTGGCAGCTGGGCACTGCGTTCTCATCATGCCATGCCAGGGCCGGGTGGGCAGAGGTTCCTGCTTCCCCAGAGCCTCAGAACCTGAGTGGCATCCAACAGGACGCCCCGCCCCCCACTAGGGCTGTGGTCTTGCTGGAAGGGACCAAGATTTACCAGGGTGGCACATAGCCTAACCTGCACAGCCTGCCCTTCCAGGAAGGTGTAGGGCATTCGATGTCAGGAAGTTGACACAATGGAGGCTTCCATAGGCCTTGGCTCAACTTCACCTTCGTGACCTCAGTTTGGAATCCAAAATGGTGGGAGGGCTGAGGCTCCAGCAATTTAGCAATCCGTCTAACTTAGTGTCCCTGCTCATGGGCGCCACATGAGTGCTTTCTACCTTTCTTATTTAAAAAAACAAAACAACAACAACAAAAAAACCTTTCTTTTCCCCTGCTGTGCTTGGGATGGAATGCAGGGCCTCATTCGTGCTGGGTAAGTGCTCTACCACTGAGCTACATTGCCAGGCAGCATCCTCTTCTCCTCCCCCTTAGACGGATTTTCCCCTATTTCCTTTTGATACCAGTTTCTCATGTAGCCCAGGCTAGCCTTATACTCCTGCCCCTCCTGCTTCTACCTCCCAAGCCTGTACCACCAAGTGTGGAAAGCAGACTTCCTGTTTTTCCAAGGCGATTTCCCACACTCCTCCTCATAGCCCCCCCCCCCGACCTTAACATACCCTGCCAGGTTGGGGCATCGGTTAAGATCAGCTGACCTTCAGGCCACCCTACACACCAGGCCTGCACAGTCAGGCAGGGTCACCCGTGGGGTGGGGCTCTGGTGGGCTGGACAGATGTGTGATGAGTGTCCACCATTCTGATGTCACTGCCCTGAAAACGCTCTTCGGTGGCTCCTCCCACGCCCTTCTCTTTCCTGGGACCCTCGGGGCAGCGCCATCTGCCCAGGTCTGCGTTATTTCACTGTTTCGTGGGGCTCTTTCACCTTGGCTCTCCTCTCTTCCTAGTGTGCATTTAAGGTTCCTCTTTGATGTCATTGCCACCCTCCTCTCTTTAGAAGATTAACTTACTCATGTGTGTTCACCTTGCACGTGTGTGTAAGAGCTCCTGGAGGCCAGGGCTGTTGGGTGCCCTGAAGACAGAAGTACAGGCCCTTGTGAGTCGCCTGACATGGCTGCTGGGAATTGAGCTCAGGTCCTCTGCAAGAGCAGTGAGGGCTCTTAGCAGCTGAGCCCTGTGTTACCTTCTTTTTGGAGACAGGTCTTGCTGTGTAACCCTGGCTGACCTCAGACTCGTGGGGATCCCCCCAGCTCCGGCGTGCTATGATTACAAGCATTCACCACCATGACCGGCTTCTGAATTTTTAATACAGTATTATTATGGGGTGGGGGTGGGGGATGCTGCAGCCAAAGGACAGCTCTGTGGAGTTGTTTAGTGTCTCCTTCTCCATTGTGTGGGTTCTGAGATTCAAATCCAAGTCCTCGGGATGCTAACCGACTGAGGCATCTCACCAGCCCACAACTAAAGTTTTATGTTTCTGCCCTGAGGCTAGCCCAGGCTAGCCTAGACTGCACTGTCCAGCCCAGGATGACCTTGGTCTCTGATCCCCCTTTCTCCACCCCCACAACACCTGGCCTCTCAGGGAGGAACAGCATGTCCTTTTCAGTGTGAGTGGCAGCCGTGTGTCATGAGTTGCCCAAAGCCCCGCTGAAGGACATCTCAGTGGCCCCAGGCCCATGAAATTGTGGCTGAGGCTGATGTCCTCCTGCAGGTGTTGGTCTGCAGACACGCTGTCCTGGAGTGATGTTGACGGGTGATGGCTGGATCCGGCGGTGTAGAGTTCACGGAGAAACTTGCAGACTGGGAGTTGGGCGGCTGCCTCACCCCTTCACAGTCCGCTCCCTTGCAGTCTGCCTGATAAATTTGTCTTTTTGTAGTCTGGAAGAAGAAAGGGGGAGGGGTGGGCAAACACAGAAGTGCAGGCTGTAATTTCAGTACTTGGAAGTCTGAGGCAGGAGGATTCTTAGGCTAGTCTGTCTGTCTGTCTGCATAGTGAGTACTAGGGCTACATAGCAAAGTCCTGTCTCAAAAAAGAAAAAGAGAGAGAGAGGAGGGGAGGGGAGGGAAGAGAAGAGGCGGGGAGGGGAAGGCTTGGATGTAGCTCATCTGGTGGAATGCTTGCCTAGCATGAACGGAGTTTTGGGTCCATCCCCAGCTACCCACGGGCTGGGTGAGGTGGGACTTGGCTGTAACTTTAGCACCTAAGACCTAAGAGGTAACAGCAGGAGTATTAGAAGTTGAATCTTCATCTACATGGGGGAGTTTGGGCCTAGCCTGGGCTATTGAAACTACGTCTCAGAAACAGAAGCGAGGAGTGGTGGAGGGAGAAGGAAGCAACCAGGAACACAGGACCAGGCTGTTTTCTACAGCGGGACAGCATTTCACTTCCGGCAGCAGTGGCTGCCATCGTTCCCCTGCCTGCGTGCACTGGGCGATGTCAGGTTCTGTCTTTGGTCCATCGAGGCTGGTGTGTCCCAGCCTCATGGTAGAGAGTGTCCCCTCTGCCCATTTGCATCGTACATCTTCTTTCATGAGGTGTCTGCAGGCCTTTCCGGTCTGCTTTGCTTCCCAGTCGAGTTGTTTTAAAAACTTGCTTATGTTGGTCCTGTGATATAACCCCAGCACTGGGGCGGGAGGGAGGAAGGCAGAGGCAGTTGGGGCTCTGAGTTTGAGGCCAGGCTGGTCTACAGAGTGAAATCCAGGACAACCAGAGAGCTGCATAGTGAGACCCTGTCTTGCAAAACAAGACAAAAAGAATTGTTTAATGAGTGTGGGAATGTTGACAAACGCGTACCTCAGTGCCCACGTGAAGGTCAGAGGACAACTGTCGGGAATCAGTTCTCTCCCTCCACCTGGCTGAGGAGGGTCTCTCCAGGCAGGCTGCCCCACGAGGTTCCTGCTGACTCAGCTCTCCTGTCTCTGCCCTCCATCTGGGTCACAGACGCACACTAGTGCTTGTGGGTTTGGTTTTGGGTGTGTGTGTGTGTACTCTAAGGACTGAACTGAAATGGTCACATTTGTGCAGCAAACCTGTGAAGCCATCTCCCCAATCCAGATTATCATTTAATTAAAAAAAAAAATCTTAACCAATTGGTGGTGGCACACGCCTTTAGTCCCAGTACTCGGGAAGCAGAGGCAGGCAGAACTCCTGATTTGGAGGCCAGCCTGGACTAAGGAGTAAAGTTCAGGACAGCCAGGGATACTCAGAGAAACCTTGTCTCGAAAAATGAAACAACAACAACAAAAATGTTTTTCTTAAATTTCATTTAAAAAATATTACTATTCTTGTGTGAGAGAGTGTGTGTGTCTAGGTGGAGGTCAAAGGAGGACTTTCCATGTGTTGGTTCTGCCATTCTACTATGGGTCCCGGGAACTGAAGGTGTCCTAGCAAAGGTGTGTGTGTGAGCGCGCGCATGAGAGAGAGACACCGAGAGAGGAAGGTTATGGGGAGCACCCAGACTAGCTCAGAAAGGTCTCGGGTAGGCCACAGTACCACGTGAAGCTTTTGGGGTGACTGTGCAACCCAGGGATTGCTCACTACTCCGCAGGCCCAGCTGGGGCCACAACTCAGGCAGACGCAGGCTTACTCTGTCACTCTCAAGGGGAGTTCCCAGCCCTTCAGTACAGAAAGCGGGCTGGCCATCCACGCCTCCTTGAGAGCTTCCCGTCTGAGAGATCGTGACACAGGCATGGCGTGGAATTATAAGGCACGGTGGCAGGGTTCCGTGGCCAGGGTCTGCCATAGGCCCGCTACAGTACTCAGAGGTTGTCTGCCGCACAAGCTCGACCACTTGAGTTCGGTCCCCAGAAACCACATAAAGTGGCCCTTCCGGAGAGCCAGGCTGAGGAGGTGACAGAGGACTTGAAGAGCAGCCCTGGCTCTGCAGTCCCGCTGGTCAGCTGTTCCAGGTGCTGCTTGACCACTCTGCTTGTTTGGTGACCCCACCCCGTCCTTGTCTCATTCCCCCTGGCCTCCACACCACCCCAGTTCCCCGCCCCCAAAACCCCACACCTTAGAGTAGAGGTTAAAGAGGAGTTCTACCAGAGCCTCAGCACCTGCGGGTAAATTCAGCTGAACGTTACAAAAAAAAAGTCTGTGTGCATCCTGGTCTCGGGGTGAGGGGTTAGACAGCCAGGGACGAGCGGCTTTCCTGCTCAGAAGTCTGCCAATTGACTTGTTCTGCAATCCAGACTTTTTGATACCTGCGTGAGCAAGCCCTCCAGTTGGATTTGGGCTGAAAGGATGGGAACACATTCTTTTGTCCTACCAGTAATGGCTCAGAAAAAGGTGAGCGTTGGCTCTGATGGGCCCCACCTCCTTAGAAAGCTCCTCCATAGAAGGTTTGCCAGATGCAGACCCAAGAAACCCTTGCAGTTTGCAAGAACATTTGTGCAGCTGCAAGGAGCCAGAGGCACCCAGGATTGCCACTCAGGAGCCCATTATAGCGCACTCCAATCTGTCACCAAATATTGGAGTGTGACAGACTGCCCCAAAGGTCACAGGCCCCTCTATAAACCAACTAGGCTCTTCTCTTGATGGCCAGAAATGCCTTTGAAAAGCAGAGCAGCTCTCAGGAACACCAGTGAACCTGCTTGTGCCCTGCTACCTTGCTAGGGACCAGATGGCGTTGGGTCACCCACGATCCTGGAGCATCCCTCGAAACCTCACATCGAGGAGGCACAAGGGCTAAAGGCCTCGGAGAAGGAGGGCCTGCATGGCTGCCACCTTGGGTGTGACTTTAGGGGCCAGAGGATGCCTACAGCCCAGGATGGTGTCCAGCCCAGTGCCCCTTCTGCTTGTGCCTTTTCTCCATGTGGCCTCTCTCCCAGCCTCAGTTTCCCCGTCTGGGCCATGGTGGGAGGTGGGGATGGTGACGGTGGTGCCCG
The DNA here is from genome assembly GCA_028658305.1 of Pachyuromys duprasi. Classification (NCBI taxonomy): domain Eukaryota; kingdom Metazoa; phylum Chordata; class Mammalia; order Rodentia; family Muridae; genus Pachyuromys; species Pachyuromys duprasi. The sequence goes on along the minus strand of CM053752.1, from coordinate 107,117,703 downwards.
GGATGCGACAGGGCGGGGCGCGCCAGGCTGTTAACGGTGTCTGGGCCGCGGGGCTGCGGCGAGGCCGGCGCCAGGGCCGCGCCTGGAACCAGATGTGGCGGCGCCGCCCTGGCCGCCCCGGCGGCTCGCACGCTCGGCCTGGCGAGCACATGGCGGGCGGCTGCGGGCGCGGTCCCCGGGGCCCTGCGACCCCAGGCCGGTGTGGTGAGAACTGGGCCCGGGAGCCGGCTGAGGGAAGGGGTGTTCTCAAAGCCAGCCCCCTCACCGTGCCTGCTTCCCTCGGGCTGGGGACCCTCCCGCCCCCCAGAGTTTGTTTGCTTAAGCCCTGCATAAGCTGTTTCAAAGCTGAGTCACCTCAGGGACCGCCAGTTGGGAAAGAGAGGAGAGAAGGGGGGAGGGCAGGGTACAGCTTTGAAACACCGATTCTGCCATGGGCTTGTCTGTCATCCACCAGACCAACCGTGACTTTGATGTCTCCATACTAGCCTTGGGATATTGGTCAAAGCTGGGCTTTCGGGGCTCCCAAATGTGACCTGCTGGCGTCCTATGTCCTGTTATGGTGGAGGAGAGAAGAAAATCCATCTCCAGAGGCCAGGCCAGACTAGCCCAGTTTGGGCGCAGTAGTGGCGCCGGCCTTGTTCTCAGGGGAGTTGGTTTGAGCCCCTTTCCATTGAGCGGTGAGGAAAGAGTGCTGTAGTCCTGAGGAAGCTCCAGGCTCCCTGGTTCTGATGTAGGAGGGGAAGGAGGGCTGCCCACCTCTACCCAGCATGCCAGTTGCTTGGTGCTGTTGGGTGAGGACACCACAGGCGTCTGCAGGGGCCAAGCACCCAGAGCCAGGACAGGACACCGAGGTGGTCCACACTCCAAGATCTCCCGGGTGCTGAGTGAACCACCCTACACCTCTTCCAAAACATTAGAGGACTCATGGACCCACTTCCCAGAGAAACTGAGGCCCAAAGGGCAGGAGTGGTGATGGTGGCAGAGAGGGGCACCTCTGGAGAGAGGGTGTTTGGCATCAAACTTCAGGAAATAGAGAAGGGGTCATTCGTGAAGCTAGCCGACTCAGATGTCTGTGTGTGTGTGTGTGTGTGCATGTGTGCCAGTGTGAGTGTGTGTGTGTGTGTACATTTCCACTCCTTCAGCTGTGAAGTGTCCTGGGAAGCAGGGAGCTAATCTCTAAGATGCTAAGAATCATCTAGGAGGAAGATCTCTGTGTCTAACGCACATATTCCTCTGCAAATTTCAATTTAAAAATAGCCATTTAGAGAGGGCAGTTAAAGTGACTTCCCTAAAGATGGTACACAACGTGGCTGATGTGGGTGTTTCTAGGATTTCTTCCCTGGGGAGATGTAAGCACACCCACCCCTTCCTCACAAGATGGGGAAGCCAGTGAGTGTATTGAGCTTACTTACAGGCATGAGTGAGGGTTTGCTTACAGGAGGGAGGGGATCCCAAAGCAGCCACACTGGAAAGTCTTCACCCGGGATGGGTGATGGCTTCCCCAGAGTTGCGTAGACGGAGGCCACACATGCCCACACACATCCTCCTCCAACCTATGTACCTGACCTCTTGGGGATGCCAGGGTCATGTGCTAGTACTGCAAATTTGCATAGACATGGCTGGGATGAAAGGATGGACCACTCAGTCGAGGGTCCGGTGACCTTCATCCTCTTCCTGTGAGATACTGTCCACAGCCAAGAAGCCTAACATCCTCTCTTGTAAGTAGGCCCAGCTGTCCTGGCGAAGATGGTGGCTGTTTAACTTGGAGGAGCAGTGGCATTTGAGTGGGTTCACATCACCCTCAGATAAATAAATACCCTAACTGTAGAGTTCTGTGCTCTAGGCACTGTTTTAAGAGCAGCGAGCATAGTCATTCATCCTCTTGTATGGAGAGGGGGTGTCCCGCTGTCCCTTTTGCCAGGTTGAAGCTCAGGACACTCACTTGTAACTGACTCCAGGTCCCCCAGCATCGAGTGAGTCTGGGATTTGAGCCCCACAGCCTGGGCCAGGAATCCAGTGGTCTTCCTCGATGTGCTCTGTGAATCCCCCTCAGACTTCTGCAGGCCAGCTTATCCGGAAGAGCTGCGCATACAAAAGTGCAGGAGCTAGGGCTGTGAATGGAAGGGCTCCAGTCAACATGGCTTTGAAAGCCAGCTGAAGGGAGGAGAAATGGGATGCTTTTCATTTTACACAAGAGAAAACTCTGGAAGCAACCGAAGTGCCCGTGGAGAGGGAATGACTGGGGAAATGATGCTGCTGTCACGGGAAGCCTAAGGAGGCTGGAACCCCAGGCAGGTGTGTGGAGTGGGAACCGAGTGTCAGGCACCTGTGTCAGCCTAGCTCCAAGCCGCTTCATCTGAGAAGCCTGGTACCCCCTTGAATCAACTCCATGAGATGTCAAGGTAAAATCAGCCACTGACAGAATACAACCTGCTCCAGCACACCTCGGTGCCAGACGTGCGAGTAGCCCTCAGAGACCACCGTCTCTATTCCTAGTAAGGAACCTGAGGCTCAGGAGAGTGAAGCTTGGGCTGGAGAGATGGCTCAGAGCTTAAGAGCCCTGGCTGTTCTTCCAAAGGGTCCTAAGTTGAATTCCCAGCAACTTCATGGTGGCTCAAAACCATCTGTAATGAGACCTCATGCCTTCCTCTGGCATGTAGGCACACATGTCGGCAGAATAATGTATAAGTAGTAAATCAATAAATCTTAAAAAAAAAAAAAGAAGAAAAGAAGAAAAAGAAAAGTGAAGCTCAGTGTTCACTGGCAGAGCTGGCCGGAACTTGAATGCAGCCATTAAACTTGAGCATGGGTACCTGCTGCGTGGCTGCAGGGACCTCTTGGTATGACAGTCCCGGAGTTGTGTATCGCATAGCCCCTGCAGATGGACACCTTGTCCCTGGCATGTCTGCTCTGAATCCCAACCTGATAACCAAAAAAGAAAGTACGGTTCTCGCATAGGCTGTAAAAAGATTCATGACAGCAGTGTGGCAAGGGACCCAGGACAGGAAGCATGTGAAATGAACAACAGTTTCTTATTGTACTGAGGGGTGTACAGAGTGGCGCTACTATCATCCATTGTTCCTTTCCATTAAAAGAAAAAAAAAAAATCTGGCTGGGTGTGGTGGCGCATGCCTTTAGTCCAAGCACTCAAGGAGGCAGAGGCAGGCAGATCTCGGGTAAATTCGAGGCCAGCCAGGGCTACATAATGAGATCCTGTCTCAGAGAGTGAACGAATGTTCTTGGGAGGTGGAGTCCCCTGATTCTGTGCCTGGAAGCATCAACCTAGTATTACTGGGAGCCCCTCGGGGAGGAGCACTTCCGAGACCGGGGGTGGCTGTCCTATGAGGCTGTAGCTGGCAGCGTGTTAGAGATGCCAGAAGATGGCTTCTTTGGTAGACTCTGTGCACCCTCCATGCAGGTGCCTGGGTCCTAGGTGAAACTCTGAGGCAGATAGGTCCACCACTCTCCCGGCATACAGCGGGGAGCAGGCGTTCCTTGGTAAATAGGCAGAGTGATCAGAGTGGCTAAGGTTAGAGGGCGAACAGTGAGCAACAGAAATCACACTGTAGCCAAACACCGGCTGTGCTGAGGTCCCAGAGCCTGCGCCTGCTGCCTCCTGGCTCCCTGCAGGAGAGAGGGGCCAGCATGGCAGCAGCCTTTTCTCCCTCAGCCTAGGAACAGCGAACTTCTAACCACTCAGGGGACAGAAAGACTGAACAGGATCCCAGTGCTGTGTGGCCTGGGTTAGTTACACTACCTCTCTGATCCTCACTGTCTCATCCCACAAACTAGGTTTAATAGCAAGGCCCTCCGAATTTTAGTGAAGGCTCATAACCCAGAGTCAGGAGTGTAATGGAAGTGGAGGAGGTGAAAGCCAAAGAGACAGGGGTGGGGAAAACTCCAATCCTGACCACAGGCCCCCTGCTGTGTGGAGGCAGGGGCTGAAAGTCCTGCTGGAGACCGCCCTTGGAGCCTCGCCTAGCAGGGCTGGGCCAAGCTAGCAAAGCAAATTTTCCGCCTTGCAGGGACTCACAACTGGGTCATGGAAACCTCCAGCCCTGCTCTGCAGCTTAGCATCTGGGAGGGCAGGGCTGTCCAGTGGGTAGGGTCCCAGCAGGCCCCACGGGCCCTGGATGGGAGGACAGAGTGATGCGCATGCCATGGCTGGAGTTAGGGTAGGACTGTAAGGTCAGGGCTCCTGGGGCCAGAACACAGGTTTGGGGAGTGGGTCTTGGGGAGGGTCTGGGGGTTCTTGACGGGAACAGGCAGAGCACTGGCCAGCTGCAAACAGGTTGTCCTAGGGAAAGAAAAGTGGGAGGGGTCTAGGCTGTGTCTCCACACCCAGCAAGCTTCTAGGAAAGCCCCAGGTGCCTGAGGAGGAGATGGGAACAGCTCTTGTCCCAGAGGACAGGAGGAACCCAGGACCTGCGGAGGAGAATCTCTCAGCCCCGGGAACCCATGGGCCAGTGTTTCTTCTTGGGTGCTCCAGGAGTGGGCAGCGTGTACTGTCCGGATGGCTGCCAGCTGTACCTTGGCCCAGTCGCCAGGCCGTGACTCAGTTTCCTGCAGCCCACCCAGTTCTGTGTCTGAGTGTCCAGGAAAACAGAGCTTGGGGTCCTACCCCCTTGGAAAAAGTCCAAGTCATGCCTCAGTTTCCCCATTTGCAAATAAGGGGCTTTGTTGATGGCCTCTAAGGCTCTTTGGACTCTGAGTCCTTTAGAGGAAGCATTATGGAGTAGGGGCTCCAGAACTGGCTTTGGATTTACTCATACCAAGCCTAGCCAGGCATGTAGCATGTGGCTCATGTCTGTAATCCTGGCTGAGGCAGGAGGATTGCCACGGGGCCAATCTGAGCTATAGAGGGAGACCCTGCTCTGGGCTGGGGAGATGGCTCCCAGAGGACCTAAGATCAGTTCCAACACCCACCTCCGGTGGCTCACAACATCCTATAATGCCAGCTCCAAGGGTTTAGACAACCTCATCTGGCCTCTGTGGGCGTCCACACATGTGACACATACATACATGCACACCTTTAAAAGTTATTAACAAAATTACCAAAGCTGGGCATAGTAGCTCATGCCTTTAATCCCAGCACTTGGGAGGCAGAGGCGGGAAGATCTTTGTGAATTCAAGGCCAGACTGGTCTATGGAGTGAGTTTCACGACAGCCAGAGCTACCTAGGGAAAACCTGTCTCAAAACAAACAAAACACAAAACCAAAAAAAAAAAAAAAAAAAAGCAAAACTGGATGTGGTGGCTCACTGATTTATAATCCAAGCCATCGTTGCAAACTGAATTTGAGGCCATCTTGGACTCCCCAAGACCCTGCTCCAAATAAGCAAGCGTAGAAAAAACAACAAAACTCAACATGAAATTAGATGGCGCTGGTGTCTGGGCCCAGGCCTCACCTCAGCCTCCTGCTGGCTGTAGTCTGGTGAGGCCCGGGGCTCAGAGGGGAGAAGAAAGCTCGAGGGCTCCCTTGGGTCTCTGTGTCCTGGTCTGGAGGCGGTTACCAGGCAATGCCAGCCCCTAGTAAAATGTAGGTCCTGTGCTAAGTTGGCAATTGGCCATCAGCCACAGATTGAAACCAGACAGAAGACATGAACCCCTTCTCAGACTGGATTTGGAGCGAGGCAGTCGCCACCCTTGCCCCTTGCCTCCCCAGGTCCCCGTGTACTTCAGCTGCAGCCAGAGGTCACAGGTATGGAGACCAAGCTGCCCACCTGTGTGCCCAGGAGTGCTTGATCCGGTGTGCCGAAGCCAGAGAAACCAAGCCAGCCGGGGGGAGGGGCACAGGGTACCATTGGTGCCCCACCGGAAGCCCCAGCCTGTGAGACCGTCTTCTGTGGGGACCTGTGTGCCTGGCCTTTTCTGTGCTTGAGAATAGCTGGCAGATGCCCTCTGCCAGGGGCCGCATTCCTGTCCCACCGGGCTCACAAGCTCATCTCTCAGAAGCTTTGGCCTTGCCTGGGTCTGGCTTCTTTGCGTCAGCCCTCTGCAGCTGACCCACGGGACGCTTCCCTGCCTTCCATCTCACTGCGAGTACCCAGAGAGCTCAGATGCCCCCCATCTACACTACCGTGAACTTCATCCCTTGCCCCTGTCCCCCCTCTCCAAGCACCTCAAGCCTGGGAGTTTCAGCACCTTTGCTTCATTCTCTCCCAACCCCAGTTTTCCTTTTGTCCCCTCTTTCTCATTCTCGCTGTTTTTATCGTGTGTGCGTGCGTGCGTGCGTGCGTGTGTGTGTGTGTGTGATGTATATGTATGTATGTGTTCATGTGAGCAAGGCTGTGCATATGCTAAGTTGCATGGGTGGATGTCAGCAAGCAACCTCATTTTCTACCTTCTTTGAGACACTGTGTTCTCACTGTGTGTGCCAACACAGCTGGCCTGTGGCCTTTCGGGGTTCTCTGGCTTCCGTTTTCCCACCATAGGGGCAGCTGGTATTACACTGTCTGGCTTTCCTCAGGTCCTCACTTTCGTGGCAAGCACTTTGCCCATGGAGCCGCCTCCCCAGCCCCAGCCTGAGGGCCCTGAGGACCCCTTCCTGGGCTTCATGGAGTGTGATGGGAAATCAGCCTGTGTAAGTCTGACCAGGGGACCTGGGGTCCTCCTTCTGCTTTGTCCCTGAGTGTTGGGGGCAGAGGCCAGCTCTTGGGCCCCTGGTTTGGGACATTAGCTTGTGACCCCAGCTGTCATGGAACTGACTCCTGGGGCAGGAAGCCCTCAGAACCCTGGTGTCTCCTTCACTGAGTTCGTCGAGTGGTCCCTTTCCCTTCCTTCTCTCCCCTTGGGGGCAGGGTGGCCTTTCAGTCAGGCCTGTGCACCCTGCACGAGATCCCCTTTTTCAGAGTCTGAGAGTCTGGGCAGCAGAAACATCAGCTCTTCCTACCTCCCTCCTCTGTACTTACCTTTCCAGGGAGGCTCCTGGGCGCTCAAGGCTGCCATCTTGCCCAGGCAGTCACACGCAACCACCTCTGGAGACTGTTAAGACCCTAGTCTTTGAGCTGGTCCCTAGGTTGGAACCCTAGCTCATTCACTAGTCATGTGCTTTTGGCCTGTGGCTTAACCTACTGTGGCTCAGTTTCCCCACACGTAAGATTGTGCCAAGAGCCACCAGTGAAAGGCTAGTGTGGAGTTAAAGGAGGTGACCTGCTTTTCCACTGTGAGAGTGGTTGAAGGGCACGCATGGCTGAACCACACTGCTAGTGATGGGTCTGAGACCTAGCCGGGGCTACCCTGCACTCCTTGGTCAACAGTTCACTCTACTCTCACTCTTGTTCCTTTTTTTTTTTTCCCCTAGTTTTTTGAGACAAAGACTCATATAGTCCAGGCCCATCCCAAGTTCACTCTGTAGCCCAGGATGACTTTGAACTTCTGATCTTCCGATCTCTGGTGCTGGGATGGCCGGTGTGCACAGGCACACCCGGTTTAAGTGATGGTGGGGGCGGCTTCACCTGTGCTAAGCAACACTGCCACTGAGCACGCCAGCCCACCGCTCTCTTTCTACTGATGGATCGTTCTCCTCTTCTGGCTCGACTTGTAGCACCCCAGGGCGAAAGATGTGACTTTCTTCTCTAGGAGCCCTTCAGAAGAAAGCGTATCTCTACCAAGGGCTCCTGAAGCCTCAAGCAGGTCCCAGACTCTGTGCCACCCCTAGTCGCTGCCTGCTCTGTCCTTGGTCATAATACGTACTGTTCTCTTAGCCTCCCCCTCCCCTGAGAAAGGCCTCGTGTTAATTTGTTAAATCCGAGTCAAGATCCCAGGGACCAATGGTTTATTTTTCCGATCATGTTGGCAGAGCTCACGGGGAATGGAGCTTATTTGGTCAGAATGAATGCTAATTAATAAAAGTTATTTATTTGGGTTGGAGCTCGCCACAGCCCAGGGGTCAGGCACAAATGACTGCTCGCAGTGTCCGCAGCACTTGAGAAAGGCAGGATGGACAGGCTTGAGTTTATTTGTCTTCTGAAGAATTCTCAGCTAATTCCCTGCAGGCTATTTAGACCCTTAAATTACACGGAATAAGAATAACCGTGGAGAGGGGAAGACTTAAATGTTTGGCAGCGAGGAGGGCTTTTCAATATCTTCGGGTCAGCCGACCAAAGTAATAGTATGTGTGCCGGCACTTTGTCTTTGGGAACAGTGTCACTTCAGTCAAGCCACAGCAGGCCCCTCGTCTCAGGTTCCGACCCAGCCTCATTCAGGCAGCAGAGCGGCAGGGGCAGTTCTGGCGCTGCAGGTTTTCTGTTTGCATGCTCTTTTGGTTTCTTTTTGTCGTTTTTTATTCTGGGGTTGGGACCAGGGCCCCATTCATGCACTCGCTCTACTTTGGAGCCTCGTCCTCATCCTCATTTTTCCTTGAGAGTCCGTTTTTTCAATAACTTGCCGAGCTGCTCTTGAACTCACTCTGTAGCAGGCTTTGTATTTGAGGTCTTTCACAATGATCTTTAAGCTTGCTAATCACGTTAATGACGGGCTCAGCCATTGACTTTGTATTTAATATGTGGGGAAGCAGAGAGAGGTCCTGGAACCAAAGGAGACTGCCCACAGCTCTAGGGGGCGGGGGAGGTAGCCCACCCAGTGAGCACCAGCCAAGAGAGGCACTGGGATAAGACAGGACCTGCACGCCAGTGGCCAGGGGCTTGGAGAGCATTTATTTATTTTCCAAATACTTGAAGCCAAGCTTGGAGCCCAGAGGGAATCCCTGTTTTCAGGGACAGAACAGGAACCTGTGACAAGCAGGCAACAGCAGTCCCCGGCTCTGCAGTGGCTGAGCCCTCGATGTATCCATCACTGTCCTGGAGAGGACCAAGGGACCAGGCCATCACACAGGGCCGGGGGGTCATTTGTTTAGCAGTGGCCATCTGTGCTCTTGCACTGAGGATTCTCACACCAACTTGTATCCTAGAGCCAGCCACTGTCCACAAGCTCCCATTGTGGGGACTTCCTTGAGGGACAAGACACTGCTCCGGTCTGTCATGGAGGCTTTGGACACCTTTGCTCTGGTTGAGGTGGAGGCTAGAGGCTCATCATTGTGGGCTCTGAGAGCTGGGACAGACAGTGTCACCAAGCCTGGGAGTGAGGTGGCTGTGGGAGGGGACCACAGAGGGCTGGAGCTCCTGAGCCTTCCAGCAGACACGGTCCCAACCCCAACTGCACAGCCTTGAAAGAGAGAGCCTAGAGCCTCAGTTTCTCCACGTGTGAAGTGGCTTGGCACCTCACAGCCATGCTGGGCTTTCGTAGGGGGGGCTGCAGGATCATTTCTTGGCCAGACTGGTTTTGCTGGAGTGTTCTGCATTCAACTATCCGGCTGTCATGATCCTGAAGGGCAAAGGCTGAAGCCCCTTTGTGGACCCTTGCTGGTATGGGGAAGGAGCCTAGGCTTTAAGAGTCATTGCTGTAAGTCCCCACCAGCATATCTGGCCCTAGGTTTCAGTGTTTCTTTCCACAGCCACTCAGTGAGGCGTAGCCTGCAAAAATGGTTTTCATTTAAACACCCCCAGTTTCCAATTGCTCAGAAACTTCCCAAAACACTCTCCTTTTTTGGCTGAGATGCCTCCTGCATTGGGTGTGTGCCCAAGTGGCATTGCCTGAAGGAGGGCGGAAGTCAGCTCTTGGGGTGGCTCATGTTCCAGAAACTTCCGTCTCTCCTTTTGGGCTCTTGTTCACCACCTGACTTTCAGCACCCAGCCTTAGTTATTTTGGTTTAGGATTTCTTTCCCATCAACGGGTGTGGGGTGTGGGGGTTGGGATGGGGGGCAGGGACATTCCCAGGCACTAGGCACACTCATCCATCTTAGCCTTTTCTCCTAAGACCAGACAGGGGTGTGGAGTAACAAGGAAGCAGGGGGAGGGGAACAGGTGACAAGGCCAGCTTGCACCAGCCATACTGTGTTCCCAGCCTCCACCTCCCCCCTTACATTTGGCTCATGTTTGCAAGTATTTCCCAAAGAGGGAGAACTCTGAGTGCAAGCTCCTGCGCATCTGCTGTGCAGGGTCCCTCGCTGCTGGCATTTTGGAACAGCCGGTGCCTGGACATGGGGGTGAGGGGCTGGCCTGGGTGCTGGAGTCTACTGACTGAGGGTCTCTAACTCTTACTGTTCGTCCTAACAGCACACAATAAACCGAACTGTCTGCAGGGCTGGGCTGTAGCTCAGTGGTGAGTGCTTGCCCAGCCTCTGTGGCCCTGGTTCTATCCCCAGTATTGAAAATAAGTAAATGAGTAAATAAATTCAATGTGGGATTAGGAGCCCAGTGTGGCATGCTTCCAGCACCTGTCTTTAATCCCAGCCTTCAGGAGGCAGAGGCCTTAATATCTCTGGGAGTTCCAGGCCAGCCTGGTCTACATATTGAGTTCTAGCCCAGCCAGCCAGAAAGATCCTGTCTCAAGAAAAAAAAATTACATGTTATGTCTGTAAATTGTGAGTGCGTGTATGATTGTGGGGGGAAGCATGTGCCTGAGTGCGCCAGTGGAGGTCAAAGGACATCTTTCACGGGAGTCAGCTCTCTCTCCTACCGTATGGTTCTGGGGACTGAACCCCCTCAGCCGCTGAGCCGTCTTGCCGGCCCCTCTTTTCTTACTCATCAGCAGAACCCCCACCAATAGGAATCTGCAGCAAATGTGCAGAGCAAAAACCGGAAACTCCTGTTTACATGGGGCAATTTGTTGTGATATTTTAGCTCCAAAAGATTGGAAACGCTCCAGCTGTCCATCACAAGGACCCTGTGAACCAACGGCAGCACAGGCATGCAGGGCGTCAGTGCAGCTTGCTGCTTGCTCCTGCTTGCTGAGGAGCAGGCAGGTTCCGTTCACAGACTGAATAAGTGAGCCCCAGGAAGGCTTGCCACGAGGGGGGAAACATGAATCGTGCAAACATGTTCCTTAGATGAGAGAAAACACTACACATTGTATTACACTGGAAAACAATACTAGGGGAATAGAGCAAAGACCAATTAGAAAACTGCTTCCCGCAAACAGAGGAGCGAGAGGCAACACGGAGTTGAGATGTGCGCAGAGCTCAGACAGAACACTCCAGAATACTGCTACATAAAACAGACCACTCAGAGCCCCGGTGCGCATGGCACAGCATCACAGCAGCATGCTTGCTGGCTCTTAAATTGTGTATTTTGCTGTCTTATAGACCATGTGACTGGGCAGTGTGGGGCCTTTGCTCTGATTCACACCCGCCTGTGCTGGCTGGGTATGGCATCATGGCAAGTGATGTTTCTTGCTATTAAAGCATACATCTTAGTGGGCAGAATGCTTGCTCTACAAGCATCATGAGGACCTGAGTTCAAATCCCCAGCCCCCAGGTGAAAAGCCAGGCACCTGTGACTGCAGCACAGGGTGGAGGGTAGAGACAGGCAGATCTGGGAATTGCCAGCCACACAGTCCATCCGTCTGGCTGTAGTTCAGAGAGACACTGCCTCAAATAAATGAACGATGGATAAGCAGATGGATATATGAGCAGCAAATGGATGGATGGATGGACAGATGGAGAAGCGAATGTGTGGATGGATGGATGTATGAGCAGATGATGGATAGATGGCTGTATGGAGGGACGGGTGGATAACTGTATGGAGGGATAGGTGCATAAATGATGGATTGACAGGTGTGTGGGTGGATGGATGGATATATGAGCAGATAATGGATAGATGGCTCTATGAGGAGGTGGATGGATGGATAGATGGATGGATGGATTGGTAGGTGGATGGATGGATAGGTGGATGAATGGATGGATTGATAGGTAGATGAGTGGATGGATGTGCGGATGGGTTGATGGGTAGATGGATATTTGGATGGATAGATAAGTTGACAGGTGGGTGAGAAATGAATGGACATAGGCAGAAGGTAGTAGGTGAGCTAAAAGGACATGTTCCAACGCTGAGGTCTGGGGCAAGCTACAAAAGAAGTCTCGGGAAAGCCAATGTAAGAAGAATGGAGGGCTGATACTATGGATGTCCTAGGACAGGGCCGCAGGGACCTTGTGTGGCACAGGGGACATTGTGGGCACAGTGCATCGACTCTGCTGACCCTCCATCTTTCCTCAGGTGACTGTCCCAGCCCCGGCCGTGGCAGCGCCACCAAACGAAAGAAGAAGCAGCGTCGGAACCGAACCACTTTCAACAGCAGCCAGCTGCAGGCACTGGAGCGAGTGTTCGAGCGCACGCACTACCCCGACGCCTTTGTACGAGAAGAGCTAGCCCGCCGCGTCAACCTCAGTGAGGCACGTGTCCAGGTAAGTGGGGTCCTCCCAGAGGGCTCACATCCAGGCGGGTGGCCACCGCTGGCCCAGGGACAGCCCGTCTAGGACAGGCAAGCTCCCAGCTCAGAGAGAGACTCTTTCTCAGTAGACAAACAAAAACACGTAAATAAATACAATACAAAGAAAAAGAAAAAAACGTGGAGGGGGAGAGGCCAGGCCTGCCTGGAGGAAGAGCAAAGTGGGTTCCACCCTGAGGTAGCAGTCGTTGACCACTGACCTCCACACACCCATGTGTGTGAGCACATGCATATGAATACATGCATGTGCACATACCACACACGTGCACCGATAGGAGCTGAGAGTGCTGTGTGCAATGCTTCTGGGAAAGCTCTGCCCTGGGTGCCGGCTGCCCTTGTACTCACAGGCGCCGAGGGCTCACCCAGCCAGTTTTTACGTGTCCTGCTTCCCAGCATGTCAGTCATCCCCAGAGGGTCAGAGAATGAAGCCACCAGCTCAGGTCTGGGGCAGCGCCAGCATGTGCCCGGATCCACAGGGACATAGTGGGACCTCTCAAAGTCTGCCAGTCCCTGCCAGCCACACCCTCCCTCTCAGGTCTGGTTCCAGAACCGCCGTGCCAAGTTTCGCCGGAATGAACGAGCCATGCTGGCTACCCGCTCTGCCTCGCTGCTCAAGTCCTATGGCCAGGAGGCCGCCATTGAGCAGCCCGTGGCTCCCCGACCTACCACGCTGAACCCGGATTATCTATCTTGGCCAGCATCATCCCCCTACAGGTGAGAATGGGGGCTGCATTGGGTCAGCAGGGACAGCTGGACCCCCATGAAGGCCACTTCTCCATCGAGCGCTTGGATAGTGTGTGGGTGTGTATACATGACGGTGCATGTGGGTGTTTAAGGGCACAGGATCATAGGCATGCGTGTGTCCACATGAGCACTGATATGCATGTGGAGAGGGGAGAGGCCAGGCCTGCCTGGAGGAAGAGCAAAGTGGGCTCCACCCTGAGGTAGCTAGAAGGCTGCAGGATGTCTTCTCGAGCTAGACGCAGTGCCCTGTGTCCACGTGGCCTTCAGGCAAAAAACAGAGTCTGGGAGCGCTGAGAGCCCATAGTCCAGCCTTCCAGTCCTGTGACCCTGGACAGATCTAAAGATGTGTAGAGGAATGGCTTTGTGACTTATGATGGATGGATGGATGCATGGACAGATGGATGGATGGAATAAAAAGCTTCTTCCTTGGGCTGGAGAGATGGCTCAGAGATTAAGAGCACTGACTACTCTTGCAGAGGCCCTGGGTTCAATTCCCAGCACCCACATGGCAGCTCACAACTGTCTGTAACTCTAGATCACCCTCTTTTGGACTCCACAAGGACCAGGCACCCCTGTGGTGTGCTGACATACATGTAGGCAAACATTCATACACATAAATATAAAGTAAGCTGAATCTTTTAAAAAGAATGGCTCCCCCCAAGATGGGCAGGTGGGAAGTGGGGGAGTTGGCCACCACATCCTACAACTCCAGGGGTTCCCTCTCCTAGCCCCTGAGGCAGGCTCCACGGAAGCCTGGGCCTCTGGGAGGAGGGGGTACTGGGTGGATCAGCTGGAAAGGCCCCAGGGTCTCCAACCTCCTTCCCTGGCCTATCCTCACCCAGAGGCACTTGGGCACAGAGCAGTGCTAGGGGACAGGGCCCACGTCCCACTCTTACGTGGAATGCCAGAGAGGAATGCCAGCAAGTAAGAGGCAAAGGTCCCACACTGTAGCCTAGGCCATCCTCCTGCCTCAGCATCCCAAGTGTTGGGACTGTAGCTGTGGGAACCACTACATTGGACTGGCGAGGCTCCTCTGACCTAGCGCTACCTCTGGATGCTTGCCTCCTCCCCCAGCCCTGCAACCCTGGCCGGGGGCCACCCTGAGCTCATCAGGGTGTGCCAAAGGCGTCCTGTCTTTCCTGTCTCTGCAGCTCTGTGCCTCCCTACAGCCCTGGAAGTTCAAGTCCCGCAACTCCTGGGGTCAACATGGCCAACAGCATCGCCAGCCTACGCCTCAAGGCCAAGGAGTTCAGCCTACACCACAGCCAGGTGCCCACAGTGAACTGACAGTGTGCCCTGGGCCCAGCCTCCTCCCTGGCCCAATGACAGACAGCAACAAAGGAAGTGGCCTTGTCTGTCCCCGGCCCCAGGCAGACTGGGCAGCCTCTCCCGTGCCTTCTCTCCAGCACAGCTTCCTGAGTTCCAGAGGCCTGCTGGGGACTAGAAGCACAGCTGAACACCTCTCTGCCTGCGGCGCTGAGATTGTGGCCTGAGGCCCCTGGGGTGGCCTGGCCAGAAGGCGGAGCAGGAGTCCGCCAAGGAACTCACTCACTTATGTATTAAAACCAAAAAGCTTTTGTCTTTAAGGAATAAAACCATTTTTTTTTCTTAAGCTCCACTAGACTCCAGAAGGGCAAGATGGGAACTCCCAGAAGGTACCAGGAGCGGCTTGGCCTGGATCACAGCCTTCCTGGTGGGCAGCAGTCTAAAGACTGCACTGGGCGTGGGCTGGCTCACACAGCAGCCTCGGTGTGGATCACGCTGGCACAATTGTGCAGTTCCTCAGGCGTGGTCCTACCACCCATCAGGACCCTCAGGTGGGAGGAGGGGCAGAAGGCAGGACCTGCCCCGGGCTTCATTTCCCATTCCATGGGGACACCTAGAGGAATCTTTCTGGGTGACTGATTGGCCGGGACACATCTCTTTCACTCCATCATGGGCTGTGGAGGATGGAGTGCGGGGACGGGTCTGGGCCTGGATTCTTGCCACTGAGCGTGTGGAAGTGCGGTATCCTCTGGTCACCTGGCCATGGAGAGTACCCTAGTTTTATTCCCGATGCCAGGATAAAACACCCTGGCAGAAAGCAACTGTGGGGGGGGGGTACATTAGCTCATAATTCCAGGTGACATCCGCCACTGAAAAAGTCAGGGTGTCAGGATCCTGAAGCAGCTGGTCACACCCACAGTCAAGAGCAGAGAGAAGGAGGGCATGCCTGTGTCAGTGCTCAGCCCGTCTCTACACTTCCACAGTCAAGGATCCCCAAGCCTGGGGAACGGCGCTGCCTGTGAGGGGCACACCATATCATTTAGGGTAATCAAGACAGTCTCCCATAGGCAGCCTACCACAGCTGACGTGGTCCAGACAACCCTCAAACTGAGACTTGCTTCCCAGGTGATTCCATGTTGTATTGAGCTGATAAAACTAAGCACCACAGCTGGGCGTGGCGCACCCTTTAATCCCAGCATTCAGGGAGGCAGAGGCAGGCAGATCTCTGTAAGTTCAAGGCCAGCCTGGTCTACAAAGAAAGTCCAAGACAGCCAAGGCTTCACAGAGAAACTCTGTCTCAAAAAAAAACAAACCAAACCAAACCAACAACAAAAAACCTCAAACCAAACAAACAAAAACGAAGCCTCACATGGCTGGAAAGATGGCTCAGTAGCTAGGAGCACTTGCTGCTCTTCCAGGGGACCTGAACACATAGCAAGCTGCTCATAGCTCCTATAACTCCAGCTCCAGGAGGTCCAATGCCCTCTTCTTGCCTCTGTGGGCACTGCACTCATTTGGCACATGCACAGAGATAAACATTTTTACACATTAAAAATAAAATTGTTGGGCTGGAGAGATGGCTCAGAGGTTAAGAGCACTTGCTGCTCTTCCAGAGGTCCTGAGTTCAATTCCCAGCAACCACATGGTGGCTCACAACCATCTGTAATGAGAGCTGGTGCCCTCTTCTGGCATGCAAGTGTACATGCAGACACAAATTATATACATAATAAATAAATAAATCTTAAAAAAAATAAAATAAAATTGTTTAAGCCTACACAGACACACACACACAAAAGGGCACAGCCCTGAGGTGGTAGACAAACCCCTAGTGCTGACAGCTGAGGCCATTAAAAGGCCTACCTCATTCTCCCCATTCACAGAAATGGGGTGACAGAGGATGTGTGTTAGCATACAGGAGTCTGCAGGCAAGAAAAGTGGATGGAGGCTTCCTAGTTCCATACCACCCTTTCTGCAGAAGGAAAGGAAGGAAGTCCCAGGCCCTCTCCATGGCAACCTGCTATAGGCGGAGCAGCTTAGACTGACCCCTCAGGATGGTGGCACAGCCGCTCTAGGTGTGGTTAGTGCACTGGCCTGATTTCCCCGTATCTCCGCCTCTAGTTCATATTCCACGGAGCAAGGTACTTTAGACGGCCTAAAACAGGCTATGCAAAGGACATTCTGTAGCTCACAGTGACCTTAAACTCAAGGTCCTCCTGAGTCCATTTCCTGAGTGATAGACATGTCCTGCCACACCCAGATGGGCATCATTTTGGGTTCTGTTTTTTCTCTCTGTGTATTCCACGTGTGCATGTAGTGCCCAAAGAGGCCAGAAGAGGGCATCAGATTCCCAGGCATTGGAGTTATATGCAGTGAACTGCCTGATATGGGTCCTGGGAACCAAACTCCCATCCTCTTAAAGGGCAGCAAGCACTCTTAACGACTGAGTCATCTCTCCAGCCCCTGGGCATCTGTTTCTTTAGGAGGTATTGCAAGGTTGGGGTGTGGCTCTGTTGACAGAGTGCTTGCCTAGCAGGCACAGAGCTCTGGGTTCCATTCCCACCTCCACCTAAAAGTAGACACGGCAGTGCACAGTCCATCTTTCCATTTTAAATTGATTCTTATCTATATGTGTTGTATGTTGCCTGCTTGTCTTTGTGTACCTGGTGGAGCTACAAGTGCCTGTGGAGGCCGGGAGAGGGCGTGGGGTCTGCTGGAACTGGAGTTACAGCGTTCGTGAGCTACCTGGTGTGGGGGCTGGGAAATGGGGGTCCTCCGCAAGAGCAGCAAATGTCCTCAGCTGCTGAGCCACCTCTCCAGCCCACCCCACTCCCAGCCCTGCCAACTCGCCACAAAGGACTGAAGGCTGGACTCTCTTCTGCAGACATGGGGTCCGCCGAGTGGGGGACTGGAAGGTGGGCCCCAGAAATGCCAGCTTTGGGAAACGCTGCAGGCCCTGTTCCCACGGATGGCCATGAGGATGTCAGTGTTACTTCCACTCTGGCACTCTAGAAAAAATAAACCAACTTAATAGTTTGCACATGCTGCTCTGGGAAGCCGAGGGAGGGGCATGCCGCCCTCTCTGCAGAGCTGAAGTTATTTAAACGCTGCTGTCCCCACTGCGCCCGGCTGCAGGTCTACGTGGGCAGCTTCCTGGGCACGTGTCCCGGGCTATCGTCTTTCCACAAAGCCAGGGTACCTGAGGTCCGGGAGGGCTCGGACATCATTCTCCCCTGGCTTTGCCTATTTGACCAAGGGAGGAGGGCACTGTGTCTGCTTTTATTTCTTATAGCAGACAAAGCAGGGGAAGGGTCTTGAAAACAGCAAAAGACTACACGTGACTCAGGGCCTTGAGCAGGGTGCTTCAAGCCCAGCACACCTGGTCCCTGTGGTTCTGGGGTGGAACCTGCTCTGGGTGTCCTAGTTAGGCAAGCTCTCTACCAACCGAGCCACGTGTCCTCCGGTAGTTTTACTGTGGAGTTGGGGTTAGACACTGAGGAAGTCAAAATACTCCCTCTGTGGGCTGGAGAGACTGCAGCAGTTAAGAGTGTGTGCTGCTGTTGCAGAGGATCTGAGTTCTGGTCCAGCACCAGTGAACCAACTGCTCTCAGATACTGATGCGTACACACACACAAACACACACACAAACACACACACACACCTACACACGGGGTGGGTGAGGAAGAGGGAGGAAACAGAAGGGAGGCGGGAGAGAAAGAAAGATATTTTTGAGACAGGGTTTCTCTGTGTAGCCCTGGCTGTCCTGGAACTTGCTCTGTAGACCAGGCTGGCCTCCAACTCAAGAGATCTGCCTGCCTCTGCTTCCCTAGTGCTAGGATTAAAAAGGGGTGTGCTACCACTTCTGGCTAGGTGTATGTGGTTAAAAATAAAAGCCTTTATGGGCTGGAGAGAAAGGCTTAAGAGCACCAGCTGCTCTTCCAGAGGACCTGGATCCAGTTCCCAGCACCCACATGGCAGCTCACAACTGGGACTCCAGTCCTGGGTCACAAGGAGAGCTCATTTGGTTGCTCTCTTCTGGCCTCTGTGGGCAGTGCACGCACACATGTACAGGCAAACATAACATAAAAAATCTCCAAAACAATGAAATAAGTAAACCTTGAAAAAATAGTCGAGCCAGACATGGTAATCCATGCCTTTAATCCCAGCACTTGGGAGGCAAAGGCAGTCGAATCTCTGTGAGTTCAAGGCCAGCCTGGTCTAAAGAGTGAGTTTTAAGTCAGTGACAGAGACATAAAGAGTCCCTGTCTTAAAAGGAGGATGGGTAAGGAAGTGAGCTTTGCTAATCACATCTGCTCTGGGAGTGGGCATGTTTCTATGAAGAAGAGGAGGATGCGAAGAAGAGGAGAAGAGAGCAGAAAGGAGCGGGTAGATCTGGGAAGAGGTAAGGGGGTAGTAAGAGACTGTGATCAAAACACATTTTCATTTTTAAACAGTTCATAAAAGAGTGTGTATAAACAAACACCCAAGTTCTAGACTGTCAACAAATAAGAACACAAACAAAAGACAGAATGATTCTGGGCTGAAAGTTTATGTTTGCTAACAGAGAAACTGCTCGGTTTTGTTTTTTCCACCTGTGATAAATACTATGAATAAAAGTGACCTGGGGAGAAGAGGGTTTACTTCCCATTACAGCTCCTGGTCCATCAAGAAGGGAAATCGGGGCAAGAGCTCCAGGCAGGAGCTGATGCCCAGGCCATGGGGGACACTGCCCACGCTCCCCAGGGCTTGCTCAGCTTTCCTTCAAATACAGCCCAGGACCACCTACCTGCCCATGGATGGCATGCCTACAGTGTGTCAAGCCCTCCAGTACCAACCAGCAATCAAGGAAACTGCCTATAGCCCAGCCTGAGGCTTCCTGTCCCCAGACGACCCTCACTTTTAGTCAAGTTGACAAAAACAGCAACAAGCAACCTACGGGGACTCCTTTTTATTTTCGGCATTCCAATGTGCCAGCTGAAGCTTGTCAACTCCGGGGCTGGTGCAGACATGAGGAAAAGCTACCAGCATTGCATGCCTGGCCAAACACAGCGTCTCCTAGAAGAAGGGAAATAACGCCAAAGGGGGCCTACATCACTGTGTTACAGAGTGTTATATTTCTGTTTTCTGCTGGGATTAAAGGTATGTGCCACCATGGCTGTTTGATTTTGAGACAAAGTCTTACACAGCTCACGGTTCCCTCAAACTCTACGTGACTGAGATAACATTTTCTTTTCTTTTTTAAAGATTTATTATTTATAGTGTTCTGCTTGCATGTACAACTGCAGGCCAGAAGAGGGCACCAGATCACATTGTAGATGGTTGTGAGCCACCATGTAGCTGCTGGGAATTGAACTCAGAGCCTCTGGAAGAGCAGCCAGTGCTCTTAACCTCTGAGCCAACTCTCCAGCCCTGGAGATCTATTTCTTCTGTCTCTACCTCCTGAGCCCTGGGACTAATGAGACCAAAAAAAAAAGGTGTGAGCCCTGTGTGGTAGTGTGAAGAGTCAGCACTATCAGGGTTGAAGCAGGAGGATTGCTTTGAGTTTGAGGCCAGGACTATATTGAGTTCCAAGCCCACCTAGGCAATGTGGTGAGTTGCAGGCTACCCTGGGCTACAAGAAGAGATGAGAAGGAAACATATGTGAGCTGGTGTGGTGGCACTAACCTATAATTCCAGGAGGGGTTGACGTGTGACGCTGTGCACCCTGGGAAATTAACTACTCAACAACCAGGGCTAACTGAATGTCAAGACATTGGGCGCCAACTAGGGACAGCTCTAGCTTCCTAGGATCCTAGAGGCCCATTGAGCCCTTGCCCAGCTCTGTGTCTGGGACTTCAAGGCTCCAGGCTGCTGCTCAGTCTCCTCCACCCTGGGACCCCATGACCTCAGCCATACCCTTCCCAGTGTCTGATCCTAGGGTCAGGAGGGACTGGTCCTGTCTGGGTGGAGTCTTAGCTAGGGTTTCTATTGCTGTGAGGAGACACCATGACCCAGCAACTCTTACAAAGGAAAACATTTAATCCGGGCTAGCTCACAGTTTCAGAGGTTTAGTCCATTATTGTCATGGCGGGAAACAATGGTGACACACAGGCAGACATGTCGCTGGAGAAACAGCTGGGAGTTCTTCATCTTGATTCGCAAGCAGCAGCAGATGGCCTAGCTAGGCCACACCAGACCACGCTTGAGCATATAAGGCCTCAAAGCCCACCTCCACGCTGACACACGTCCTCCAGCAAGGCCACGATTCCTAGTAGTGACAGTCCCCGTGGGCTAAGCATTCAAACACGTGAGTCTGTGGGGGCCATTCCTCTTCAAACCGCCACAGATGGTTTCAGGCAACAGACCACGTCAGGAAGAGGAAGCAAGAGTTGCTGGTGTGGTACCAGGGTTTGAGGGCTGTGTGTTCGCTGCCTCTGGCTGATCAGCAGATGGTACTGGCCAGGCTGCCTTCCCGGACAGTGCACCTGCTCTGCCCTGTGCTGTGGGCTGGAGCCAGGCACTACCTGTCTTGAGCCCAGATCTGCAGCCAGGAGGCCACTTTGCATTCATTCCCTACCGTGAGGGCTGGAGCAGAACAGCCCACCAGGTCCTGTCTCTGCCCCTGCCAGCGGCGCAGTGACACCCTCCTGGAGCCACTGTCCCGCTCTCTCCCACTCTCTCCCACAGCTGGGGTACCCAGCTCGCAAAAGAGCCCCCCAAGCCCACTTACCTGGGCGTCCACCCACCCTATGCTGTTGACTGAGTGGTCCTCTTCCCCTGATTTGCCACCAATCCCAGCCTCATACGATGAAGGTACTTTTTTTCTTTGTCTCTGAGACAAGGTCTCACTTTTGTAGACCAGGCTGGCTTCCAACTCAGAGATCCACCTGCCTCTGTCTCCCACGAGCTGGCTTGAGGGTGTGTGCCCTTGAGTTACTTCACACTTCCTGGCCCAGGTCAGCATGACTCATCTCCCCATTGCATCTCCCAGCAGGGATCAGAGGACCAAGATTCTTGCCCCACAGGGAGCTGTCGCTGTCCCTTGGCCCGCTGCCTTCGCCACTGCAGTGCCAGGGGACGGGACTAAGGAGCTACTGCAGGAGTGGACAAATGAGAAGACGCTCAGGGCCTGGGAGGGGGTCGGCTCCATCACGCAGGCCCCAAATCATGCAGACATTGTGGGTGATGCATGCTCCTGCACCAGGAAACCGGCAGGTTCTTTAGAACACTGGCCCTCACAACCCTGCCTTCCTCAAGAGAGGAAACCATGAAATAGACAGCTGTCCGTCTGCCCTGCCTGGGCCTCTCCAGCCCCTATCCCTCCTGGGCCCCACCCTACAGAGTTCTCTCCGGTCCTAGCCCAGGAATTCAGGGCAAGTCGTCTTTTTTTTGTCTTGGACCCTGAATCCCTTATCTAAAATGCTGAAGTGGAGCTGGAGAGACGGCTCAGTGGTTAAGAGCACTGACTGCTCTTCGGAGAACCCAGGTTCAATTGCCAGCATCCACATGGCAGCTCACAATTGTCTCTAAATCCAGATACAACCCCTTCTGGCCTCTGTGGGCACCAGATACACATATGATACAGATGTACCTTCACACCAAACACCCATGGACATAAAATGAAAATGCAGAAATGAAGTCTTCTGCCTGAATTCATCTGATCTTGTCTAAAATGCAAAAATGCCTCCTTCTTAAAATTATTTTCAGTAGTAAATGGGGTATCGTGTAGGAGGCAATGGCAGAGAAAGGTAGCACCCAGCCTAACGGTCAGCAAACAGCTGGCACTCAAAATGGGGGCCCCATCTTCTGCTTTCGTTTTCCTCAGGTGAGCACCCCGATAGCAAAGGTTTCATCTCACCACCGGAGGGCAGTGCTGTCCACTCCCAGTGGCTGTGTGGGGCCGAAGCCTGGGCAGGCTGGGCTTTCCAGTAAGGCCCTTCCCCTATACAGCAGGTCTCACCAGCCAGATGGGCAGCAGGCCCACTGCGAGGCATGAGGCCATGAGGCTTAAGGAGGCAAAGCAGCAGCCTTGGGTGGAAGGCAAGGCTTGGAAGCCTGAATGACCCGGGTTCTAGGGCAGATCCTGTGCCTTCAGGCGGTCACTCTCACTTCTCCCCCTGTAGGACCGGGAAACAAGCATCCCACCAGGTGAGGGAAGGGTCGCCCGGCAGGACAGGATCCCAAGCCACACACCATCTTATCAGGGAGCCCCTTGCTGAAGAAGGGCTTTCCCGGAAGAGCCTGGAGTGTGATTTCCACAAACAGGCCGCCTGTGCTGGCTTGGCCCCAGGAACCCAGACACTGTGGTGATGCAGGCCTGTAATCCAGCACTTAGAAGACACAGCAGGCTGTTAGCTCAAGATTGTCCTGGCTACACAGTAAGTCTGAGGACAACTTGGGCTAAGTGAGACCCTGACTCACAAAAGTAAAACACACAAAGGCCAAACCTCAAAAATTCCCGGCAGGCGGCAGGCCAGCTAGAACAGCAGGAACACCAAAAACAGAGAACACAGGGCATTGACAGGTCACACATTGCTGTTTAATGACTAAACCTGAACAGGTCTCAGGAGGACTCTGGAGGGACACCGCACACACGCAAATGAGGCTTTCCACTGGGCTAGGCATTTGGCATCCATCTTCAAGCCTCGCAGATGCTGACAAAGCCCAAAGTTCCTTTTCAGCAGTTGGTCAAAGCCCAGCCTTAACTTGCGGTCTTTGGAGGAGCTGAGGCCATGAACAAGCAGGCTGAGGTGGGAACACTCTCTCCATCCTGAGCCTGTGCTACCCAAGGCATGCAGTCAGAGGGCAGGGAGGTGTGACCCAACAGACGACAGTAAAGCTCTTACCTACCCATCTCTGAAACAGCAAGTACCCTAGCTCCACAGGGAGATGGCCACCCAGGGCCTCTTGCGAGGACTTCCTGGGACACACACCAGCCAGGTGTCTCTCCTCAGGCTGGGCCAGAATACTGGGTAGGTCTATGAGGCCTTCATTTTTAGCCCTGTATGGAGTGATGGCTGTGTTGAAGAATACTCTGCTTTTCCATTTCAAGGGCAAGAGGAAGTGTGGAGTGATGCCTAAGACATTTTGTGAGGTGAAGGATGTTCTGTCAGTCTTGAAAACTCATCTGTAAGTGGTTCACAGACCCTGGCACTTCACCCAGGATCCCAAGAGGCTAAGAAACATACACATGCACATTAGGCCCCAGGATCCACACATCTTGACAAGGAACCCAGGACCTGCACCCATCCCTAGTCTACAATGGACACCATGTCCCCAGGTCCGGCCCCGTGGCTCTGTCCACAGCGTGGTAGCTGCGGAGGCTTCAGCTGCTGGTCACAGATGGCGTGCCACTTCCCAGAGGATCTGCAGGGCCATGGAAACACAGGAGAACTGGGCCAGGACGTAGGCCCCGGAACGGACACGTGGATTCAGCTTGCCGAGGTAGGCCACCGTGTGCACCACACGGGCCGTGAGAACAACGAGGAAATGTATCCAAGCAATCAAAGGGTTGGGTCCCAGGAACGAGTAGATGAGGCCCAGGAAGAGGAATGGGTAGATGGTCTCCATGTCATTGCGGTGAGCTCTAGGGAGCAAAGGGGTGCAGTCAGCAGGTTTAGGGCTGGGGCCCCAAATCCACCAGGGTCCTTCTGGGACTGCCAGACACCCCATCCCTTCCTGGCCAATAAGCCAGATGCTACAGAGCCAAGGGGGACAGCGACTCCAAGCTTCTGCCCACAAACGGCTGGTGGCTGAAGCCTTGTTAACAGACATGGCTGGGAGGCCGCTGGCGGATTGGAGCTTGTCTAGGCCCAGCTCTTCTCACCTTCCCCACGCTGTCCCTGCTGTCCCTTAGACACCAGACAGGAAAAGGAGGGCTTGCAGGATTGGGTTCAGGCGAATGACAGGCATTCACAGGCCCGAGTCAGGCCTGAGACCTGCCTGCCCTCTGAGAGCAGGTTTGGGGCCTTGTCTGGTGCTGGTCTCTGTCCCCTCCTACCCCAAAAGCTGACCAAGCAGCATCTTTGCAGGGATAACCATAACATTCTCCCAGCTATTAGCCCAGCCAAGCACCGGACCCTGGCCAAGCCTTCCCTTCCTTCATGCATGCTATCTGGTTCTCTTGTGAGCATGCGTGGTGGGAGGGCTGTGTACAACCCAACCATAAATAATGACGGAGGAAGAAACTCTCACCCGCTGCCACCCAGTTTCCATGACCCCCTTTGGATGGCAGCCTCTCTCTAGGAGGAGGCAGGAAGTCAAAGGCCATCAACTAGAGACAGTGAATGCCTGGAGCCATTGATGAACACTTAGATAAACATGAACCCAGTGAATGAGCCATGACCTTCCCCCGGACAGGCCCCAGTTCAGTACGGGGACTCGAGGACTTCCAGCTGCAATGCGTCAGACCAGCAGCACTAGGCCAACTGGCCAGCCAAGCTTAGCCCCAGTGTTCTCACGGTGAACCACGGGAGCCTCATCTTGTTTCCCAGTGGAAACCAGTCTCAGCAATGGCCACCAGCTTTTCACTGAGTGAAAGAAAGTAGGCAGAGCCTGTTAGAGGCTAGAGCACCCAGCAGCCCAAGGCTGCAAGGGGACTCGGCAATAGTCAAGGGTATAGACTAAATGGTGAGAAACTGGCCAGGCAGAGGAAGAACCTTTGGGAAGTCCCCAGCGTGTGCAAAGGCCCTTGGTAAGAACAGCAGAGAGTTCAAAATTGACCTGTCTGCTGGAGTCAAGTCTACAAGAGGAAGGTGAGGCAGATGGGTAGGCGCGGAGTCTGGTAACAGGAGGAAAATGAAATTCATGCAAAGGCATGAAAATTCCTAAAGGGGGCGTGTGTAGCTTAGCAGGCGGAGTGGTTATTCCCAGCTCTGCTTAAAACAGGGTGTGCTGGAAAAATGACTACAATCAAGAGTTCAAGGTCAGAGCCTCGAGAGATGGCTCAGCAGTGAAAACACTTGCTGCTCTTGTAGAGGACCCAGAGTCAGATCCCAGCACAACCACCTGTAACTTCAGTTCCAGAGGATCTGATGCCCTCCTCTGGCCTCTGAAGGTATCAGGCCACGTTGCACACATACATACATGCAAACAAACACACATCAAGTAAGGATATAAATAAATCTTGGTCAAGCTGGGTGTGGTGGCGTGCAAGCCTGCAATCTCAGCACTCAGGGAGGCAGAGGCAGGCGGATCTCTGTGAGTTCGAGGTCAGCCTGGTCTAGAAAGCTAGTCCAGGACAGCCAAGGCTACACAGAAAAACCCTATCTCGAAAAAAACCAAGAATAATAATAAATCTTGGTCATACTCAGCTACATGGTAAGTTTAGGCAGGCCTGGGCTATATATAAAACTGTCTTTTAAAAAAAAAGGCTCAGTGGGTAAACGGATTGCTGCACAATCATGAGGAACAGATTTCAAATCCCCACCACCCATATTTAAAACAAATCAAACCCTGGCTGTGACCGCAGGGGCTTATAACCCTAGGAGGGAGGGTGAAACAGGGGGACTGCTGGAGTTTTGGGGGGTCGACCTAGTCTCCACGGGTTAAGATGAAGCCTCTGGCCTCTGTACACCCACACCTCCCTCTCAGACTCTCACACAGACAGACAGACAGACTCCTGGAACTTTCCAGGTATTGCATCCAGCCTCCATCCCCCTGAGACCCATCCCTATAACCCTTCTCTCTCCTTTGCCTTGATCATGACCTTGTGGGCCAGACACACGGCAAGTCTGTCTAGCTGGTTAGGGCAGCATCAGCCTGCTCTGGAGTATATTACAGTAGAACATGACACAGGGTGATGGGCCTGGGCTCTGGACACTGGCCACGGGAAAGGGTGGGAAACCTAAGAGGCTGTGGCAACTCCCCACACAAGCCAGTCTGGGAACTCACATGAAAGCCCGTCACAGAAAACTACAGAGTTTAACCTGTCTACAGATGAGCGGACCACCACAGGGAACTGGGAGACAGAAGATTGCTTGAAAGTGTTTGGAGAAAGTAAGCCACGGGTAGTGGCGCACACCTGTAATCCCAGCACTCAGGGAGGCAGAGCTAGGTGGGTCTCTGTGAGTTCAAGGCCAGCCTGGTCTACAAAGTGAGTCCAGGACAGCCAGGGCTACAAAGGGAAACCCTGTCTCACTAAAACAAACAAACAAAAAAACCTGCTGAGAAATGTCAAATGAAGGAAGAGGCTCAGTTGCCAGACAGTCTGCTCCCTAATCTAAGGGAGCTGAGGGCTGGGTAGACAGTTCCATCTGCAAAGTGGCTGTGCAAGCAGGAAGAGCCAAGTTTAATGCCCAGAAGCCACAGGAAAAAGCTATGGGCTCTTGTGCCCACCTGTAATCCCAGCTCAGGGAAATGAGACAGGAGGCTCCCTTGGGCTCATAAGCGGGCCAGCCTGGCCTAGCTCCAAGTTATGAAGTCCTGTCTCAGAAAACAGTGGGACAGCACCGGAAAAACAGCAGCCAAGGCTGACCCCTGGGCTTACAAGCAAGTGCGAGCCAGCATGCTTCCACCAAAAAGAGGAGTAAAAGTGAGAGCTGGGAGCCAGGTGTGCTGGCTTGCACCTGTATTCTGAGCACTTGGAAGGCAGGAGCATTACTATGAATCAGGAGTTCAAAGCCAAGCTCACCTACACAGTGGTTTTGCAGTTACCCTGGGCTGCATAAGGCCCTGTTGCAAACGTAAAAGCAAAGCTGGAGATGGTTCAGCAACTGAGAGCTCTGGCTGCTCTTTCGGAGGACCCGAGCTCCTTCCAAGCACCCGCATGGTGGCTCATACCAGTCTGTAACGCCAGTTCCAGGGCATCCGACACCCTCTTCTGGCCTGAAGGTATATGCTGCACACACATACATCCATGTAAAACACCCATATACATAAAGATAAATAATTTTTAAAAGGCTAGGAATATGGCCTAGCTAGTATAACACTTGGCTAACGATGTCCCTGGGTTCAGTCCCCAACGGCACCTAGAACCAAGGTGGAGACAAGTTCCTGTAATTCCAGCCCTTGAGAGGTAATGGCAGGAGGTTCCTGGAAGTTCATGGTTCTCAGCTACATAAAGAGTTAGAGGCCAGCCTAAGCTACATGAGAATCTATCTCAAAAACAAAATAACAATACCAGATTGAGAACAAGTGTGACCAAACCTGAAGAGCAGGTAGGGAAGTTTGGGACACGGGTAGGAGTGGTCCCTCCTCTGAGCGGCAGGCCCCGGGTTGGAATTGTAGCCTTGCAGAGAAAACACACAGCCTTGATTTGTGACCCTCACTGAGAGGTGGCTGTGACCAGGGCCTCCCTCCCTCGTCTTTCTGAAACCACAAAGGGGCCCCAACAAAGCCACGGTGGTGCCACGGGCAGGGAGGAATGGGGAAATCAGGATGTTGAAAACACAAAATAAAGCTCCCCTGTCCCCCCCCCCCCCCGCGCCAGTATCCAGAGGCATGGAGGGAGTCACGTAGCAGAAACAGGGAGAGTGTGTCACTCCAGTAACCGCCACTGTTCTGAGGCAAAAGTCACCCAAAGCCAGTTCCCACCAGCCGAGACTTGCACGGCCTTGTGGCATCAGGCCTGGCCCTCACCCTCACCACGTGTGGGAACGGGGCTGTTTCACCGCAGCTAACAGCAACGGTGGGGAGAGACCTCTGCTGACCCCAGGCCTCGGCCGTGACAGCAGCGGCTGCACTGCTCAGCGGCCTGTTTCCTCTCCCGTAGCTCACCACCCACGATGCACGTGTACCTGGGCGCAGGCTGCAAGGGGCAGGCTGCTTGGTGCCAAGAGAAGTGCAGGGGGATACTGGTAAGAGGTGGGGCTGAGGCAAGGGGGTCCTGAGGTTTAGCCCTCCCGTGAGATAGGGTCACAGTCTCGGGCCAGAGCTTGCAAATCACTTTTATCTCTATAGATACATCCCTCTTCTCCTGGTGTTGGGGTGCTGTGTGTTGGTACCCAGAAAATA
Organism: Pachyuromys duprasi; assembly: GCA_028658305.1. NCBI lineage: Eukaryota > Metazoa > Chordata > Mammalia > Rodentia > Muridae > Pachyuromys > Pachyuromys duprasi. The sequence goes on along the minus strand of CM053752.1, from coordinate 107,089,479 downwards.
GGGAAAAGCACCCCCCTCAGGGTCACCTCCAAATCACTAGCCCTGGCTTAGACATTGCTCTGACTGCTCCTCATTCTCCTTGAGTTGATAACCTGCCACAGGCCCTTACTGACCCTAGGGAGAAACGGGGTATCCCCAGGGGCCACCAGCTCTGACTGCCCAAGGAGCTCAGAGGCCACAGGCAGGCATCCCTCCCTCTCTGAGCCTACGCCCACTGCTGACAAATGGACAGGCACAATGTCATCTGAGGAGCTGAGGAGGTTGGCAGCTGGGGGCCCAGTTTCCTGGCAAACTGCTTTCCTCAGACTAAAAGCCCAAAGAGAGAGATTGAGTAGCAAGCTTGGATCGGTGTTGCACCTGGGGGAACAGCCCTGTGTTAGAATTCACAGGCACAGCTGCAGGTGAGAGCGTTTCCCATCTGCAGGGTTCCTGGGGTGAACTTGGGAGCTTCCTGGGGTGGCTGGGTACCTGTCCAGCTCAGCTGGGACTTGACCTGACTGGGACGTGGAGGGAATTGAAGGAATGAACAGACCTGTGTACAGAAAGGCTACTCGCTGGCTGCCTGGGGTTTATGCTGTCCGGAGCAGAGGAGGGGCCAAGAGGTCTCTGTGGGAGAACACCTCAGAGCTGGCGGCAATTGCTAGTTTTTACCCAACATTTGCGCTTGACCGGAGGAGGGCTTTGCCACCCAGAGCCTTTCCTGGAGAAGGCTTTGCCACCCCTGTGTCAGAGGCTTTAGTCTTTGGTGTGGCTGTTCCTGTGTCAACTACACTCTCACTCGGGACTTCATCTGCCCCTTACACATTACTCAAGGCTTCCCTCACCCCCTCTTGGCAGGCCCCCTCCCTGTCTCCTGCGGCGCACACAAGCCTCTGCTGTTACACCGGGCAGCTATGGCTGGCTTTGAACTCCTGCTGCTTCTGCTTCCTCAGGCCAGAATTCCAGGTGAGGGCCACGACCTGGGGCCTCAGTTCCAGTCTTCTCTTTAACTTAAAGAAAAATTGTTTTAGGCTGAGTATTGTGGTTTGCACCTTTAATCCCAGCCCGTGGGAGGTAGAGACAGGCGGATCTCTTTGAGTTGGAGGCCAGGCTGGTCAGAGTTCCAGGACAGCTAGTCCTATAAAGTGAGACCCTGTGTCAAACAACAACAAAATTAACTTAAAGTTATATTTTATTACCTATGAGTACTTTGCCTGCATGTCTGTATGTGTGCTACATATGTGCCTAGTGCCTGAGGTCAGAAGAGGGCACCATGTAAGTGCTGGGAATTGAACCTGAGTCCTCTCCAAGAGCAACACGTGCTCTTAACCACTGGACCCTCTCTCCAGCCACTTGGGTCCCAGTCTTTAAAACCTGGTCTTTGACCTCCCTCAGAGCCAGGCTGGTTTGTCTTCAGCTTGTGCTAATCTGCAGAGCAGCTTTATGATCCAGGATCCAACGGTCATGCTTCCTCTGTGCACTGCAGAGTGGCCCAAGGGCGCATACCCTGGTTTTAATAATTAACTGGCCGTCCCCACCACACTGGCTCTCCAGCCACTTCCTAGTGGTGGGCAACAGGCATGAATCTCAGTTCTGTACCCTCAGCTAACACGCTTTCTTCTTTGAGACCCTTGAATCAAACTCACAGGAATCCCACTGCCTCTGCTTCCCCAGTACCAGGTTTTAAAAGATGTGCTACCACTGGCTTCCTTCCTTCCTTTCAGAAGGCAGGGTCTCATGTAGCCCAGGCTAGCCTCCAACTCTTCTTTTATGTAAGCACTCTCTACCAACCTAGCTTCATTTCCAAACTTCAACTTTCTGTGTTGTTCTGTGGTGTCAGGAGGGTTCCCTGGCTCCCTGGGTGCCTGGTTCCCCGGGTGCCCAGCACCCCCTCCCCCCCAGCCCAAGTACCTAGTCCAGGAGTCCCTAATGAAGTTTCACCAAGGGCATCATTGGGTAGGAATGTACAGAAAATGCTAGACTGAATGCCAACCAGGCAGGGCAATATCTAGTCAGGGAAACTTTCATATGCATAAAGTAAAATAAAGATAAAGCAAAAATCATTTAAAAAAAAGAAGAAGAAGTAAAATCCTACTGGGTAGGTGGAAATGCTGGCGTCCCTTGCATGTCTCTAGATCTTTTGTCTTCCAGAATAAGGCTGCATTCTTTTTTTTTTTATTAAACTTTTTTTTAATATTTTATTTATTATGTATACAATGTTCTGTCTGCATGTACACCTGCATGTCAGAAGAAGACACCAGATCTTATTGTGGATGGCTGTAAGCCACCATGTGGTTGCTGGGAATTGAACTCGGGACCTTTGGAAGAACAGCCAGTGCTCTTAACCTCTGAGCCATCTCTCCAGCCCCAAGGCTGCATTCTTAAGAGGCAACAAATCACACCACCGGGTTGTTGGCGGCTGGCTGGGGTGACTGGATCACTCCCCCTCTCCCTGTCAGTGGCTCAGAACCGTCCAGACAACCAAGAGTCACCAACATGGGGTCACAGTAGGGCAAGGCCCAGTACCAGGGCCTGCCACACAGAAGGTGGCATGCATATGGCTTAGCCAGTGTCGCTGTTGGAAGGACAGGCCAGCCTGGAGCCTCACTTCCTGTGACACACTGCCATCACTTTGTGAAACCACAAGTGTGTACATTACTGTCAAAGGCTAAGAAAAACACGGGGAAACCCTCCCAAACTTTGTCTTCAGAGGGGAATTCTGTCATGGAAGTCACACGGCCCCACCCACGTCTGTCTGTGATGCAAGAGGGTGCATGGGGAGCCGTGTGTGGCAGTTTGTTTCACATCTCACCAAGTCCAGCTGCTCTTCCTCAACCCCCCGTCACCCCAGTACCCCCTCTTCATTCTGGATTACCGATGAAACAGCAAAGAAATGTCCTCAAACCCCAACACTGAGCCAGCTGCTAAAAACCGACTTTCAGTCTCTCGGAAAAGTTCACACAGCCCAGATTTTTTTGTTGCTGTTTTGCTTTTTGAGACTTCACTTTAACCTATGGCCCATCCCAGCCTAGAACGCAAGGCAATTCTCCTGCCTCGGCCTCCAAAACATTGTCATCATGGGTGTGTGCCACAATACCTAGCCTTAAGACTCACTTTAAAAAATTATTTTTACAGAAGCTGGAGAGATGGGTCAGAGGTTAAAAGCACTGGCTGGTCCTGAGTTCAATTCCCAGCATAGTGGCTCACAGCCATCTATGTGATCTGGTGCCCTCTTCTGGCCTGCAAGCACACATGCAGGCAGAACACTGTATAAATAATAAATAAGTATTTTTAAAAATAAATTAAAAAATAATTTTTAGGGCTGGAGAGATGGCTCAGCGGTTAAGAGCAAAGCCTGCTCTTCCAGAGGTCCTGAGTTCAAATCCTGGCAACCACACAGTGGCTCACAACCATTTATACCCTCTACTGCCCTCTTCTGGAGTGCAGGTATACATGCAGATGTAGTACACACATATTTTTAAAAAATAAGATTTTTACAGTTGGGTGGTGGCACACACCTTTAATCCCAGCACTCCGGGAGGTAGAAAACGCAGATCTCTGATTTTGAGGCTAGAACAGGTCCAGAATAGCCAGGGCTACACAGAGAAACCCTATCTTGAAAAACACAAGCAAACAAAAAATGATTTCTATAGCCGGGAATGGTGGCACATACCTTTAATCCCAGCATTTGGGGAGGCAGAGGCAGGTGGAGAAACCCTATCTCGGAAAAGAAAAACATATTTTTTACAAGATAGGCATGGTGGTGTATGCCTTTAAATCCCAGTACTTGGGAGGCAAAGATGGAAGAAATCTCTGAGTTCAAGGCCAACCTAGCCTACAGGATGAGTTCCAGGACGGCCAGGACTACACAGAGAAACCCTGGAACTCTGGTCGTGGGTCCTGGTTCCACCTCCCAAGGAGTGGAAGCATCAACTTTGAACCAACTTTGTAATTCTAGATGGTGAGAATTTTCTTTTCCAAGACAAATGTAATGAGTGAACTCCACCAGTCTGAGAGGAATCCACGCCCAGAGACAGCTGTCTCTCAGGTCCCCAGTTCAGAAGCTCTGCAAGTCCACGGACAGGACTGTCTGTGGCCAAGTCCCAGACACTCACAGGTGCTCACCTGAGGCAACGCTCCACATCCGGGTCACTCCTGAAGTACTGGAGGCCTCCGTGTTTCAGCGCGTCCTCGGGGTTGGCAAAAGCCTGGAACACAGTGGCTGGGGATCACCATCCTGAGGAGGAGGGCCGGGCAGCCTGCAGACCATCCAAGCCACTCCCTGAACCTCTTCTCCGTGAGAGCGCCCTCCTGCCCATCTCTGGGACTCGCAGGTTAGGAGACCACCAGACTGGGGCTCAGGGTGATTAGCTAGCCGAGAATGCACCCAGGAGGGGCTAGGTTTGCCTAGCATGCAAACCCTAGGTTCCCTGGCGTCCCTCCCTAGGTTTCATTCCCAGAACTTCTAGAGGGTGATGGCACACACCTTTAACCCCAGCGCTCTGGAGGTAGGCGGATCCCTGGGAGTTGGAGGGCAGCCTGGTCTTCATAGTAAGACCCTATCTCAAAAGATTAAAACAAACAAACAGCTAAGTAAAAGCTAACAGAGGCACGCCAGAGCCTGGCCAGGAGTTAAGCCCCTCGCTGCAGCCCAGGCAAAGCCCCACCACCACCAAATCGGCTCTGGTGCCACCTGAGTCAACCTGCCTGAACTGTGAGGTGGGGGGAGTGGGTTGCCCTCCACTGTGAACTGCCCCTGGAACACATGGGCCTGCTCCTGCCTGAGGAAAGGCTAGGGTCTCCCTCCCATGATTCCTCCCTGCTGCCTCCTAAGTCCCCAGCTCTGAGGACCCAGTTTTGTCACCCATGGAGACCCTGTGGTCAGATATCAGGAGCCACTGCTGGTGCTCAAGGGCCATTCAGCATGTCCTTCCAGAAAGGACCAGCCACTGCTGCTGTTCAGAGCAGACTCCACGCAGTAGGAAGCAGTCTTAAGGATCAGTGTGGATGGCGTGTTCTCCATCCCGGGTTCACAGATGCGGACACTGAGCCCTCCAGACTGGTGGGGGAAAGGACCCCGAGCCTACTCCCACTCTCTTCATGCAGGATGAACCCCTGGTCCTCTTGGCCGAAAGAGAGGAGCCCCAGGGCCCAAAGTAGGGGAGGCTTCCCTCAGCCCTGCATCACCCATCATGGTGAAGAGAGGCTTCAAAGGGGGGGTGGAAGGAGCCATGGGAGGCAGCTACCTCCTCGGCCCTGGCTTCTCACTGGAAAATCCAAAGGAAACTAACCCCGCTGCCTTCCCCAGGATCTGGTGGCAATCTAGCGCTCAGCTTTGGGGGCCCTGCATAAGGGACAAGGACTGGATGTAGCTATCTGTTCCTGGCATCTGTGTCCCAGGGCAGACCAAAGCAAGAGAGCCGGAGGCAGACAGCAAGTGGTGGCCTTACCTTTATTCCTGCCCCACGGAATGAACCTGACTAAAGGGCCAGTCCCCCCCAGAGATACCTCCCGCACATCTGTAAGCAACAGACGCCCCCGCCCTCCCCCACTTCCCGTGGCTCTGTTTTCTAGCAGCTTCCAAGGGTCCACGCAAGGCAGAGGAATGGGTCCGGGAGTCCTGGCCACTCCCACCAGCTCCATGAGGGTTCTTTTACTGCGGTTTCCTAGCCGGGACCGGGACCAGGGAATATCGTCTGTGATCTCTCTGGCTAGGACCAGACCTTAGAGGCTGCCATGAGTGTATGCGGCGTCCAAGGGGAGTGGGAATTTCCACGGAAAGACTCCTTAGACTCCCGTCTTGCCGGTTTTCACTCCACCCAGATAGGAAATCTCCCTGCCTGCGGGGAAACTCGGGAGACCTCTCCAAGTCAGAGTCCCCGGGTTCAGGAGCCGAAGACCAAGCCAGCATCCAGAAGGGCCTCGGCGACGGCCGCTCCGAAGCAGCTCCCTCGGCACGCCGGCAGGCGTGCACACCTCGACCACGCTTTTCAGTGCCCAGACTTTCTTGCAGGACCGCCCACCCCCGGCCACCCCCGCAGCGGCAGCGCTCCTACCTTCTTCCGAAGCCTCGTGTAGCCTGTGATGACACCCACCACGTACATCTTGATGACCAGCAGTGTGCCGCAGAGCAGAAAGGCCGGGAGCACCTGGCCGTTCTCCATCACCAGGCCCAGGGAAGTCATCTCGCCTAGGCGGCTCGAACGCCGGGACACCCCGACTGGGACTGAGACCGTCCCGCAAGGCAGCAGCTTACAGAGAGCAGGAGGCGGGCCAAGTCCCGAGTAGGCGGCCCGCGGTCGTCCCCCGCCCACTCCCCCGCCCACCCTGATCACCCAAGGCAGGCCCCCTGCTCCAGCAAAGACGGAAGCCTGAGACTTTAGCTCCAAGTGCTGGGAGAATCAGAGGTGCCCCCGCGCCATTCTAGGCTCTGGACCACTGTTGTTCTCTGACTTCCTATTTGTTTTCTCATCGTAACACCAGGTCTCCGACCCCAATCTATGGAGCGTATTACTGACCCACCTTCTAAAGAGGCAGGGCGGGTAGAGGGCGTGAGAACCAGGCCGGCTATACCGACCCGCGGCCTCTGTGATGCTGGACCCTCAGCCGTGGAGGTGGGCTGCCTGCGCAGGCTGGACGATGAGGAGAGACATCCTTCTGCCGTACTCTAGCCGGACACAGTCCCCAATTCTTAATTTGCGCAAGAGTGTGTAGGTGTCCATTTGGGTGTGTACATGTTCATATGGGTGGGCTTTACATGTGCGCACCTGTGGGTGGAAGCCAGTAGCTAATGCCACATGACGTTCTCAGTTGCTCGCCTGATCTTTTTAGTTTCTATTAAGATTACATTTGGGGCTGGAGAGATGGCTCAGAGGTTAAGAGCACTGGTTGTTCTTCCCGAGGTCATGAGTTCAATTCCCAGCAACCACATGGTGCCTCACAACCATCTAGAATGAGATCTGATGCCCTCTTCTGGCATGCAGGTCAACATGCAGACAGAACATTGTATACATAATAAATAAATCTTTAAAAAAAAAAAAAAAGATTACGTTTATAGTGTGTGTGGCCATTTGAGTCCCAGGGATAGAATTCAGGTCTCATTGACCCAAAAAACTTACTTTTTTTCTTTTCTTACTTTCTCATTCTCTTTCTCTTTGAATGAGAGAGAGATCTCATTATCTAGCCCTGGCTGGCCTCAGACTCCAGAGCGCTGGGATTACAGATGTGTGCCACCGTCGCCAGGCCCCACGTTACTTCTATAAGCATGATCTCCCACTGGGCCTGAAGCTCATCATTCTGCTAGACTGGCAGGACAGGGAGGTCAGGCATCCATGTGTGTCTGCCGCCAGCAAATTACAAATACATATTTCACCACCAGAACCCAGGTCTTTCAGTAATATCAGCTTTTTTCCTCTTTCTCTTCCTTCCCCCCTCTTCTTTCTTTTCTGACAGCATCTAGAACAACTGGGCTCAAACTCACTAGTTAGCACAGTGTGGCCTTGAACTCCCAATCCTCCTGCCTCCTCCTCTCCAGTGCTGAGGTGACAGGCCAGCACTGCCACCATGCTGGGCTCTCCAAGCCCAGCTTCTAAGCTCCAGGGTTTTTGTTTCACCACCGCTAACTCTGTGTGAAGTCACTTCGACAGAGATGGGAGGTTCTGATGTCTTCTTTGGGGTCCCCCTACTTTTCTGGGAGAGCCTTTCCAGCAAGGAGCCTGACTTACAAAGACTCTTGAAGCCCTTGCCTGCTGCGCTTACCCTTGGCTCCTGGGACCATGGTCTAGGGAAAGAAAAGATTCCTTGCTCACTCCATTCTACAATCTACTAGAACGTTAGGGACAGTCACCTGCCCAGAGGGACATTAGTGTCAGCCTGGCCATGCCTCAAAACAACAGAGATCTAGGGGCAACTAGTCTGAACCCCACTCAGCTGGCAAACTTAGCCAGTCCTTAAGGCAGTGATGGACCCAAAGATGTGTTTTCCCCTCTGACCCTCATTTCCTGCTTCTACAAAATGAAGCTGTCTTGCCACCAGCATTTCTGCCCCAAAGCAGTTGCTGGAACTAAAAAGCCTTGGCTGGATATGTAGCCTAGTTGGCCAGTGTTTGTCTAACACAGAGGCCCTGGGTTTAATTACCAGCACCACGGAAACCACGTATGTCCTGAATGCCTGTGATCCCAGCACTTACGGTGTGTAGAGACCAGCTCAAGGCCATCCTTGCTTACACAATGAATTCGAGGCCAGCCTGGGATATATTTAGCCCTGTCTCAAAAACAAGGGCTGGTGAGATAGCTAAGCAGGAAAAGGTACCCTCCACCAAGCTTGGAAATGTGAGGTTCGCTTTCACACCCACATGGCAGAAGGAGAGCAGGTCCATCCTCTGACAGCCAGAATTCACGTGCATAATAAAATAAGTGTGAAAAGGATTAAATCAGTGAAATAGTTATGTCTCCAGACACAGTTACAGAGCACCTACTATGCAGAGCTCCTTCTTGCTAAGAGCACGGGAGCCTCAGTCTCCCCCTCCTAAGAACAGGGCTAATGGCTTCTACCGCGCTGGCTTGACAAGAGACAGTCCTTGCGTGGGCGGCTTCTTGCTGATTTAAAATGTGAACTACAGATACGCTTGACAAGATGACATTCCTGTTTCAGAGCTCAGGGTCACCAGCCCAAGCTCAGCAGCCCTAGATAAGAGATAAGTCCCTCCCAGGGAACTGACGCTGACAAGGTCTGGTTGTCCTGAGGCAAGTTTTATCTGAGGCTGTGGGATGGGAAGCTGGGCAAGTAGCCAGCTTTCTGCTCTCCTTGCCACGGATTTCCTTCAGGTCTTGTCTATAAAAGCTCAGTGACCTCCATACTTATATACTTATGCCATAGTCCTTGAGTTCTCTCTCTCTCTCTCTCTCTCTCTCTCTCTCTGACACAGCCCGGGTGGTATACACCTATAATCCCAGCCAGCACTCCAGAGGTAGAAGTGGAAGAATCAAAGATTCAAGGTCAACTTTGGCTACAAGTTGTGTGGACCACACAAGGCTCAATGTGCAGTGAGCATAGGAAAAAATACCTTTAAGTCATATAAAAATAGCTTAGTCAGGGTTCCACTACAGCCAAGGCCTCACCTGATAACTAGAACCCAGTGACATCACTCACTCAAGGTGACCAGACACAGTCCTAGAACCCCATGGCGCCCACTGGACAGTATATAACAGAGACCAAGAACAATGCTCTGCTGTGCACATCTGGAGAGATGCTACCTTGATCTAGCCTGTGGCTGGAGAGTCTTCCTCAGGATCCTGACCCTCAAATCAGAGACTTCTGTTAAGGAGTGGACCTGACCTTCAGGTAAGATCAGGTCAAATGAGCAGTCTTGGAGAGATAGGCTTAGGACCTTAGTTAGGAATTTAGGGTGTGAGCCTTGTATGATGAGCCAACTACTCCTATCTATCTGCTTGCTCCGACATAGTAGTACCAGTGCTTGCTAAGTGTGAGAACCCGAGTTCAAATCCTCAGCTCCCACAAAAAAGCCATTAGATAGTGTGTGCAGCACAGAGGCAGGGAAGAAAACCGGGCTTGCGAGCCACCAGCTCCAGGTTGGATGAGAGACCCCATATCAGGAGAATAAAGAAGTGATAAAGCAAGACACTTGATGTCTTCTGGTCTCTAGTCATGCAGACACAGACAGACACATGTGCGTGCACTACACACATGCATTATACACACACATATACCAAAAACCAGAAAGAACAAGTCCTCGGTTAAAGGCCAGGGCTCTGGCTCTCTTGCCCAGTGTTTCTGAGGCTCTGGAACACCCCCAATGCCAAAAAAATAACACTAAATCAAAACCTCAGTTGTGAGGTTGTGGTCTGTAGGCTCTTCTATGTCCCAGATCATAAACCAGATCCAGCCAAGACGGCCTTTAGTGTGCAGCCATGCAAGGGCTGGGGGTTGCAGGTGGACAGCTGCACCTTGCTTGGCCCTCTCTGAAACAAGCACCAAAGTAGATAATCCAAGCTGTGAACAGAAACTCCTAAGAAGCTGCCTCTGCTGGGTGGAGCCTGTGTCCTAGGAGACTGATGGCCATGAGGATTTCAGGGCTGTGCAGAGGTTGGAATGTTGCAGGTCCCTTATCCCCAGGTCAGAACTAACATCTTCTGACAAGAGATCAAAATCCTCCTAAGAGCTGGCCATATTGGTGCAGTGCTCCCACGCAAGGAGGTAGAGGCAGGCAGGTTGCTGGGAGTTCAAGAAGAGCCTGGTCTACAAATTCAGTCCAGGACAACCATGGCTACACAGAGAAGGCCTGTCTCAAAAAAACAAAAACAAACAAAAAACCCAACCAAGCAGCCAACAAACAAAACAAAACAGCCTCTTAGGGTGTACTGACTTAACAGGCAGCTAGCTTCTGCCAAACTGTGCCATTGGATAGCATCTAAGGCCTCTGGAAGAGCTCCTGCCCACCATCTATACCCACCTTCCTGACGTACCCACCAATGAATTTAAAACTTGCCTCAATGCATGACTGTCTCTCCTCTGTAAAACCGTACAAACAGCAGAGACCACTTCCACTTTGGACCATGGTAACCTAAGTCTGTGCTCCTAGGTCATAGCTCCAGAACTTATTCTTAGCTGCATAAGACAGGTCCTACTTTGATTGTTACCTTTTTGGTCTGCTTTCAAGAAATTTGGTATAGATATGTAATTTGGTTGCTTTTTGGTCTGGGCTGTCGAGGCTGCTTGCTTTCCTGTGGAACTCTAAAGGCATTTAGATCTAAAGATTCTGGCTGGTTAGCTTGTGTTCGGCTTATCTTCACACACAGCCCTTTCAGAACCTGAAAGGCATTTTTTTGTTGCTGTTGTTTTATCTGTCTTTGAAATATTTTCATTATCATTCCATTCGACCTTTGTCTCTTGATGTTCCTCCTCAGATGCATAATTCTGCCTTTTCTGCCATTTCCTCAGTGACCTTGCCGAGCCCTGACCCCTGGAAGACGCTGAGATCTGCTCACCCAGTGCCTGAGCTGAGTGAGGGAGGATGTCTCAGGGGGAAGGCTGAGAAAGCCCATCCCAAGAGCAGGGTGTAAAACTGACCCAAAACACATTCCCTTTCTAGCATAGATAGGCAATTTTCAGGAGAAAAGAAAAACATATAAATATGGAGAACAAGGTTCCAAGCTTAGCTGCCATCTGGTACTCTAGTTGGCCCTACGCATCATAATTACCAACTTGAAACTATCTGAGAAAAGGTCTAAAAATAACCACCACAAACTGGTTTATCTTGCCCCTTTAACAAAGTTTTAGGCAATCAAGTGGTTTGTTGTTTTTTTTTTAAGCAAACAAACAAACAAATCACTGGCAGTCTGCTCTAATTGAAATGTAAATATCTGCTAACAACCACAAACTGAAACCTAGGTAAGGCATTCAGCAGGAATGTCCCTACAGCTTTGGACCGCCTGCAGCCCTTAAAGATAACCCACCCACAAGTGTCTGGTGAGTCTGTCTTTTATTTGACTGGTTGATCCTGTCAAACATGGGTTGTGTGTTTCTTTGTCACTAACATCGGAAACAAGACTTGTTAGCTGGGCGTGGTGGCGGCAGCGGCGGCGGTGGCGCGCACCTCCGGGAGACAGAGGCAGGTGGATTTCTGTGAGTTTGAGGCCAGCTTGATCTACAAAGTGAGTCTAGGACAGCCAAGGCGTCACAGAGAAACCCTGTCTGAAACCCCAACCCCCCCCCAAAAGAAACAAAGCAAAACAAAGCATTTCCCTAGCCCTGCTCATACTCTGCTCCTGGGTCATTTAACACACGGCTTTTCTAGGGAACATCTTCAGAGATCCTTGGTCTACCTGTAGCCTGTGTGACAGATGCAAGGATTCTAAAGAGATGCTTTGTCTCCCTGTCTGGCTCTGAGAGTGTGGAAGGAATGGGCCCCAAGGACAGTGGCGTTTCCCTGGGATCTCACGTGAGAGAAGGCAAGGGTGCCAACGAGAGTTGCGAACATTCCTGTCAACAGCCATATAGGGCTGCTCAGATGTGCACATCCTTGGTTTCTATTAAACACTTTTCCAAACCTCAGGACCCTAAAGGTGGACTTGAGGTTTTCCTGACTCTCTGCCTTCCACTTCCCAATGAGACCACACTGAACACATTGCCCACTGCCCTTTTCTGCTTTCTACTTTTTTTTTTTTTCAAGGAGGGGTTTCTCTGTGTAGCCTTGGCTGTCCTGGACTTTGTAGACGAGGCTGGCCTTGAACTCACAGAGAGCCACCTGCCTCTGCCTTTAGGAGTGCTGGGATTACAGGCGTGCGCCACTGTGCCCAGCCTGCTTTCTACTCTTCATTTGGTCCTTTTAATTGGCTTGTTGTGGAAGGATGACTAGGCCTGACTTATCACAAGTAGTGACTACCAAATCACCTGCTAGAAAGCAGCCTGAAACACACACACAGGTGCACACACACCCCTATCCCATTTTACTTGTGAGGCTGCCATTCTAGGCAATCTCTACCCCCTTCCAGGATCTGCCTGTAACCAGGATTCCCACCACAGTCCTTCATGTTGTCAGTCTGTGCACAAGACCTGCAGACCCCATAGCCCCCATAGCAAATCCCAGAGAGGCAGGAAGTCACATGGAGGCAGCGGCGGGCAGGGTGACCAAGAAGAGCCACCTGACAACCTGGGAGCAGAAACTCCAGACCTGGGCAGACAGGAGCAGGTCCTGGTTGCGCGTGCCTGTAATCCCAGCATCAGGGGGATGGAGGCAGGTGGTGGAGGCTGTTAGTTCAAGACCTGCCTGGATTACGGAACAGAACAGTGTCTAACAACAGCTAGTGAATCATAACAACAGGGAAAAACAAGGACAGAGTGATAGGGCACTTGCCTTGCACACACCCTGAGTTCAGTTCACAGTACTGCAATGCCCTCTCCAACAATTCCAGTAACTGTTCCACGCCTGTAATCCCAGCACTTGGGAGGCTTGGAGGGAGAGGCCGGAGGATCGGGAGGCCAAGGCCAGCCTGCATTACCTGAGATTCTGTCTCAGAAAATCCAAACCAAACCAAACATAAAACCCAACAGCAATACAATCCTCAGCAGAGGTTGAAACCGCTTGAGGCAAGATGGTTCCCCTTCCCAGTGTCTTTGGATAGCCCCAAGTCACTAGGAAAGGCCCAGCAGGCTGTTTAGAAAGACAGCCAGCTGCAGGGAAGAAGCTGCCTCCAAAGTGGCAGGGAAAAAAATAATGTTCAAGGCAGATTCTCAGTCACCCTAGGAACACCAAGAGCTCGGCAAAGAGATTTGCACAGCTTGTTGGTCACCTCTGGACACAGCCTAGGCGCTCACGCTGACTGAGGTAGTGCTCCGTCTTTGTGCAGCCTGAAGAAGCGTGTCCTCACACGGGCTGTAGACAGTGGCAGAGACGGCATCCTACTTTTCCACATCTAGGGACTCAGGGTTAGTATTCTGAAACAGAACCTGCTTCTGGGTTACCTAGCAACTTATGACATCATCTTGTGTCGCCCAGCCAGGTGGCCACACCTGGGGAGCATGGTTAGTGGTTACCTGACCTCTTAAAGGGACAATCCGACACGTGGTCTCTCTCTTGTTCTCTTGTTCTTCTCTCTCTTGTCTCTCTCCCTCTCTCTATCGGGGCACCCCTCCTCTTCTCTCTCTCCCTTCCCCCCATCATGGCCTGCTCCCCCTGCTCTCCCTCTGTTCTTATCCACCTAATAAACCTCTTTCATAGAAGACCTGTTGTAAGCCTCCTTTGTTCATAAATTAGTCCTTACACCCAGGTGCCCTCTCTGTATTTCTCTCCTTCCCAAGACAGCTGGGGACCCAGACAAGCTATCTGTACCGAGCTAGGCTTGGAACTAGAGTCTTAACCATGTGACATGGCATCTGGCTTGACTGTGTGGCCTTGGTCCCTCTCAGCACCCTCTCTGAGCCCCAGACAGGAGAAAACAGGAAGTGGATGAGTAACTGCGGATTTACAGGCTAAGCTCTGACAGGGGTCCTGAGAGCCAGCGTCTAGATCACGCCCTCTCCTGGCACTGGAGAAACTGAGGTGCCTGCAGCATCGCCCCTAGCAGTCAGGGAGGGGGAACACAGGTGGTATCTAGGGTTCTAGAAAGCCCCCTTCATTGCCCAAGGCCTGCCAGGTATGACCCCTCACAGATGTCCCCTGGGAAAAGGAGGCCAAAGACACGAGCAGCAAAGAGTGGGCTGAAAGGCAGGTAGAGAGGTCTCCTCCAGGCCGCTCAGCACCAGCCTCAAGGTTGTCAGCAGCTGCCAGAAAGTCACAGGTTTACAGCAAAGTCCCAGCCAAGAGACATCGGGCACAATTAATATTCCTGATCCCATCTCAGGTGGTGTTAGAGTTAATTGTGACTGATCAAAGGCTTTGTTTTAGCGCGTGCGCACACGATATATATATAGAGAGAGAGAGAGAGGGAGAGAGAGAGAGAGAGAGAGAGTGTGTGTGTTTTAAGCTTCTCTTCAAGACTGTACTTTCATGGATCATTTCTATAGATCAAAAAGTTCTCCCCTTTTTTAGCAGGGCTAGAGGGTTCACATGATCTCTTGAGTATTTATCTTGAAATAAACAAACAACCAAAACCAAATGGCGACAGAAACTCGATTTTAAGAGTATGGATTTGGGGCTTTTGACAGTTGCCATGCAAACCACCTGGAAAAGAGGGGAAATGGCGGCTGAGTGGCCATGCACCGCCATTCCTGACATACTTTTGTTTTGTGTTTTGAGGTGGGTTTCTCAGTGTAGCCCTAGAACTCGCCCTGTAGACCAAGCTATCCTCAGATGATGTGAGAAAGTTCAGCTCCTCCTAGGAATGAGTTAGACGGACCTGACACTGTCCTGATCTTTCAGTCCCAATGAAGTTTTTAATGTGATTTCTTCTTTTCTTTTAGTTGACGAAATCACCTGGCTTTAATTTCAAAGACTCCAGAAATGATTTAAATTTAGTTATCACCATTATGATAGCTGATTTAAATTTAGTCATCCCCCTTACAATTATGTAGGTTATTTGTTTATCTAATAGATAAACAGATTTAAGTATTGGTGTAGAACAGGGTTTGAAATCACTACGCAATTTAATAGAAATATTTTATGTACACATCATTCTCTAAATGAATTTCATATACTTAAGGCAACGACTGCTTAAAAAGCAAGGGCTTTGTCCAATAAGAAAATGTATTTTATCACAGGTCTTTTGTTTTGTTGCTTGTTTTTTGGGATAGGGTCTCACTAGGTAGCCCTGGCTGTACTTGAACTCTCTATGTAGATGAGGCTGGCCTTGAACTCACAGAGATCTGCTTGCCTCTAACTCCGGGTGCTGCGACTAAAAGCGTATGTCACCATACCTGGCCCTAACATCATCCTATTTTGAAGCCTCCAACACTAATAAAAAGTGAATGCTTTCTCTAATAAACCATTCAAGGTACCTGTTATAATACCTTAAATCTTTAATAATAAATAATTTAAATTTTATTAAGAAAGCAAAAAAAAATGTAGTTTACCTGCGCTCATAACTGTTGGCATCTAAGATGCCATATGTTTTTTATGTTTTAGATACAGCCTCCTTGAACCTTTATTTAAAACTATTTCATTAAAATTGTTTTATAAATTTAGTAGCAACAATAATAATGTCACGATTAAAGTATGCTGTAAATGGTTTCTAAAAACAAATGTAGATGTGCCAGGCACAGTGGCTCATTCACCCCTTTAATCCCAGCACTCAGGAGGCAGAGGAAGATGGACCTCTGTGATTCTGAGGCCAGCCTGGTCTACATAGTAAGTTCCTGGCCAGTCAGGGCTACAGAGAAAGACACAGTGTCAAAAGACAAAACATTAACATAAATAAATAAGCTGAAGAGTGAATAAATATTGTGAAGCAGGTAATGTACTTGTATTTATTTATTTGTTTATAAAAATGAAACAGGGCCCCACTGTGCAGCCCTGGCTGACCCGGAACTCACTATGTAGACCAGGCTGGCCTCAGAATCACAGAGGTCCATCTGCCTCTGACTCCTGAGTGCTGGGATTGGAGATTTTGGGCCTCCTGGCTGAAGATTCGTAAAGGATTTTCCTTCTCCTCCTTCTTCAGATCTACTTATGTGTGTGTGTGTGTGCGCGCACACGCAAGCATGGATGATGTCTGTGTACCATATGTGCACAGTGCCCATGGGGACCAGAAGAGGGCACTGGATCCCCTAGAACCCTTGTGAGCTGCCATGTGGGTGCTGGGAATGGAATCCAGGTCCTCTGCAAGAGCAGCCTTGCTCTTAGGAGCTGAGCCAACTCTCCAGCCCCAGGCATGGGCTGCTTGTAGGAGAGTCCCAGGATCTCTTCAGCTTTAAGGGGTAAGTTTGTTGTCCTTCCCTGGCCTCGGGCTGGGGGGTCATGTGCAGGAAAGCAAGTAGAGAGAAACCCCTGGAGTGTTTATTCTCTCTTGATCTAGTAGTCAGGACTCTGTCGAAGAGGGGAAGTCCTGGAGCAGCCTGGAGTTTACCACAACTGCTTCCTCGGCATTCCCTGGGGACCAGTGAAGCAGCTCTTGGATCCATGCACAGAGCGGGGGTGGGGGGGACCGAGGAAATGACTCCACCCCAGCTGTTGACTCGTGATCCCTGGAGTGTGCAGCCAGTGATGGGAAAATAAACCCCCAGGGGTGAAAAATAAAATAAAACAGGCTGTGGCTGAGCGGCCTTTGAAGTCAGGCTCATACTCTGGTCCTCACCCTGCCTGACCCTGAGGAGGGAGGTCAGGGGTCAGCTCTCAGAAGTCACTTCTCTCCTTCCCCCTTGTTGAGACAGAGACTGTCTTGTTTTCTGCTGCTTCACCGACGTGCAAGGAAGGTGGCTCTTGAGTACCTGGGCGGTTCTCCTGTCGCTGGGTTCAAACCTCACTGTAGGGGTTTGTTGATTATAGATGTGGGTTCAGGGATGAAACTAGGGTCATTAGGCTTGTGCTTCACCCAGTGAGCTGTCACCTTGGCCCCAAACAATCCCTGGCACTGCAAAACCAGAAAGCCCGGGAACATGCTCCTGCCATCTTCCAGGGTGATTGTTCCTGCAGGACTGAGCGCTTCTTTGCTGACTGCCAGGGAAATCTTTCTGGGCTCTGAGATGAGCTGATGAGGTGTTACCCAGAGGAGGAAAGAAGCCAGCCACTGACTCATCTGTGCCTAGAAATCTAGAAGTTTCCATCTTTGCTCAAATGAACACCCCTCCCTTGCTGGGAACCCAGCAGTGGCTCCCAACTCAGGGAAAGGCTAAACTGTCCCCCACGGTCCTTCCCAGTCACACACGTGCCCGCACGCTCGCGTGCGCGCGCGCGCGCGCACACACACACAAACACACACACACCCCATTCCTTCCCTCTGGCTGAAATTCTCCTTGGGGACACATGGCTGACACCTTACCTCTCTCCAAGGCTATGCTGGTCTAGAATCTGACCTTTTTCGGGGCAGCCAGCCCTGAGCTTGTTCTAGGAGCCAAGCCCCCATCCTCCACAGGGAATACCCCTCAAGGCCACCATGCCACGTGACCACATAACCTGACACAGAGAAAGAAGCAGGCAAGAGAAGAGTGCCTCTTGGTCACTGGTTTCACTTTTTTTCTTGTTTATTTATTGTGCATGTATGTGTGGACGTGTGTACCTCAGCACGCACTCAGAGGTCAAAGGACAATTTGCAGAAGTCAATTCTTTCCTTCCACCGCATGGGATTAGGAGGTCGAACTCGGACTGTCATGGCTCGGTAGCAAGCACCTTTGCCCGCCTGGCCACCTTGTGTGCCCTGGGTGGCTCACTGGCTAGCAGCATTAACCCACACTGCACAGATGGGCTAAACAGTTCAGTGAACTGGAATTGAATTAAACCAAATTTGGTTTTTTTGTTTGTTTGGGTTTTGGTTTTTGGTTTATTATTTTTATTTATTTTTTTGCTCCTCATGAGATGGACTCCAGACTGAGACTGATGGCTCTCTTTCTCTTCCAGGATCTGGTTCTGCCAACCTCCCGGAATACCTCAGTGTGCCTGGCTGCCGGCTCTTGAAGTCTGGGTGGGACAGGCTGCCAGGCAGGCAGGCTGAGACAGAACCAGACAACAGGAACTGCCTCGGGGCACCTGTTCTGGTCACCACTGAGTTCAGAATGAGAAAGATGCAGGGTTGCCTTCATTTTCATGTGTAAAGATTGAGTCTCACACTGTAGCCAAGGCTAGCCCAAAACTCACTTGTAGCTGCAGTTGGCCTCAAAGTTGCAACAATCCTTTCACCTCAGCTTCCTGGCATGAGGTTACAGGTGAGCTCTGCTAGGTTCAGCAAAGACTGAGCATGTTAAATTTAGTCTGTGTGTTGAGGGAACAAACTCACCCAGCAATGAGGCAGCTCGGGGCTGACATTTACTGACAGGTATGAAGTGGTTCAGGCCAGTAGCTGTCCTTGGTGAAACTGCTGACTTGGAGTTTTGTGAAAGGCTTCTAACCTGAGCTCCCAAGCCCAGCCTGGCCCCTGACACCTACTCCCAGGACAGCCACAGAGGCCATCAGGAATACTACTTTCTGCCTGTGGCCAGCAGCCAGCAGGTGACGGACGGCACAGTGTCCTTCTACCGTCATTACCACAGAGCTCTTTAGATGTCAAAGAGGCGCATGCGGTAGATCCACGTTAGAGTTCGGGAGCCCGAGGCTGGCAGGGTGATCACCAGATCGCACACTGGCCTTCGACAGAGGTGGTTGCCCTATCTCAGAACGCCCCCTCTGAAGAAGTGAGGGGCTGAGCCCAGGGCACCTAGCACATGGTCAGCATGAAAGAGACAGGTCTCAGCTGGTACCATGACACAGGCAAATTCATGGCCTAACCTGGGCTACAGAGAACTCAAGGCCAGCCTCAGCAACTTATTGAGACCCTGTCCCAAAGTAAAAAAAAAAAAAAGACATGGAGATAACCCAGGCAGAAAAGGAGTCCCCTGGTGACGTTCCCTCTCACGCCATGGCAAAAGAGGCTCTCCCAAGTTTTCCTCTGATTTCCACCCGTGGGCTACAGTGTATACCTCAACCCATATAAAACAAATAAATGTAATATTGGTTTTAAAGCTGGGACTAGGGGCCCTGGGAATGGTGGTGCTGGGGAGGTGGCTCAGAGGTTAAGAGGTCCTGAGTTCAATTCCCCGTAGCCACATGGTGGCTTCCGACCATCTATACTGGAATCTGGTGCCCTCTTCTGGCAAGCATGTGTGCATGCAGACAGAACATTGTATACACAGTAAGTAAATAAATCTTTTTTTAAAATAACAATTAAAGCTGGGACTGTAGCTCAGTTTACTCCTCAAGGCCCTGCTGGCTTTCCTCCCTCCCTTTTCCCTCTCTCTCCCACCGTGGTGCTGGGGGTTGAACTCAGGGCTTACGCACACCAGGGAAGCAGGCTGCCACCTCACCTGCCTCCCAGCCCTTTTTGTCATTCTTATTTTGAGACAGGGTCTCACTGAGTTGCCCAGACTGGCCTTGGACTTGCTGTGTAGTCAAAACAGCCACTGAACTCAAGGGCGAGTGAACCAAAAACCCCCTGCCTGCAGCCTCTGGGAATAGCTGGGATTGCAGGCACGTACCACCAGATCTAGCTAGAATGGTGTGTGGGGGGGGTGCTGTTGGTGTTTGTTTGTTTGTTGTTTGTCCAGTGCAAATGCCAGGCAAACCCTGTACCCTGGGCCACAGCCACAGCCCTCCCCTCTCTGTCCTCATGACCCTGAGCTGCTCAGCTGTGAAAGTCAGGGTCTTCACTTGACCTGTTACCCTGGCATGAAGAGGAAGGAAATGCTGAGTCCGCTACAATGCCCACGAGCCTGAAAGACTCTGTTAAGCAAAGAAGGCAGGCACAAAAGGCCACTTGCCAGCGGCATGGCTCTGAGGGCCGGTGTCACCTGCAGTGTAAACCTAACTACTCAAGTGCCGTCTGAGGAGTCCACCCGGCAGAAGGGAACCAACTTCACAGAGTCCTGTGACCCTCCACGTGCGCCACGGCAAACACGTGCTCTCCCCTCCCCTCACACACAGAATCAGATTTAATAAGGAGGAAAGAAAGGACGGAAGACGTGCTCAGCCTTACCTAGCATGTGGCAGGCCCTCGCTTCCATCCCCAGTGCAGCAAAGGAAAAAGAGAGAAAGTATCCTGGAGGCTTTTGGGGGAGACCGCACATCGCCCGTCTTCTGGGTTGGTGGGGACATTCTGCAGGAGTGAGGCTGCGGGCACAGCACTGTCTCGAGCTAACCACATCTAGCTGTGTGCTTTCCTGCTGTAGCTTTCAGTGCCAGGCACTCAGGGCTGGAGGGCTGGCTCAGCAGTTAAGAGCACGGGCTGTTCCTGCAGAGGGCCGAGTTCAGTTTCCAGCGCCCACTTGGCAGCTCCCAACCATCTATCTGTAAGTCTACTTCCAGGAGGTCCGGCATCCTCTTCTGGCCTCCTCGGGCTCTGCGCACACCTGGTGCATAGACACACATGCAGATGAACACTTGTAACATGCAATGAAAATAGTAAAAAATTTTAAAAGATTGATTTATGTATGTATGAGTGCTCTGTCTGCATGCACACCTGCACCCCAGAAGAGGGCATCAGGTCACATTCTAGATGGTTGTGAGCCACCATGTGGTTTCTGGGAATTGAACTCAGGTCCTCTGGAAGTGCAGCCAGTGCTCTTAACCTCTGAGCCATCTCTCCAGGCCCAAAAAAATAAAATCTTTAAGAGAAAAACAAAACAAAACAAAAACCCCAAAAACAAAAACAAAAAAACTGTGCAGTCTACCACTGGCCTTGCCTCCCAAATTGTGCTTTCTTCCGTTATTTAATTAGTTTAGGGTTTTTGTCTTTATGGCTGTTGCCAAGTTTGGGGCCAAATACAGGGTCTTGCCTGTTACTAGGGAATCTCTCTAGTCATCAAAAGTTGAGCCATGTCGTCAAAAAATTGTTTTGCCATTTTGGAAGCAAGATCTCACTATGTAGACCAGGCTGGCCTCAAACTCACAGAGATCCGCCTGCCTCCGCCTTCCGGAGTGCTGGGATTACAGGTGTGCGCCACCACACCGGGCTGTGTGTCTAGTCTTTTAAAACTAGCCAGTCACAAAAGGCTATGAATGTCCTAGCCCGTGGGTAAATTACGTTATCAGGTTTATTAGAATAAGACCTTTTTTAGGGAACTTCCTGCTGCAGTGTTCTCGCTAGCCTGGTTTGGGTTCTGGTGTCCCCATTTACTAAAAGAAATTGCCTTGCCACGCTGCTTTCTCTTTGTGTATTTGTGTGTCACAAAGAATACTTGTTTCAAAACCTGGTGAAAATCCTAAGAGTATGCTGCCATGCCTGGCTTTGTGCACCATTTGTTATTGTGTGCACACGCTTGTTACCTATGTGGGATTGAGTGTGCATGTGCTATTACGTGATGTCTGTGTAGAGGTTGGAGTACAGCTTTGTGGAGTCGAAGCTCTCTTTCCATCAGGTCACCAGGCTTGCGTGGCAAGTGCCTTCACCCCCTGGGTCATCTCAAAACCTTAAGCCTGCCTCAGAAGCTAAGGTGGCAAGTGAGCAGAGAAGACACCTGAAGGTGACCTATGGCCTCCACACACACATGCTCACATCCAGAGACAGAGAAAGGGAGGGGAGAGGTGGGGAGAGAGGGAGGCAGAGGGAGGGGGAGGGAGAGCAAGCTCCCACTGCAGAGGCTAGCCTGTGCGCTAGCAAAGCGGAGTGTGGAGATTGCTTGCTGACTCAGGCCATCTGCTGCTCCCGGGGACTTGGATCCTATCAGTGATGCATAGAGCTCAGGGGTAGAAGGAAGCATTTCCTAGACCTGACAGAGAAACCGCTGCCAAAGATATTTCCGGGGAATCCGCTGTTTCCTGGGCGCAGCTATAGGTATAGTCTTTAGAGTCGGGAATCCAAGATCTTCCTGGCCTGGTGGCCACCCAGGCAGCTCACATTCATGACTTGTCGCTTTCCGAGAGGTCACGTGCAGATGGGCCACTTGGGTGTTCAGAATTCTGTTTGGCTACTTTAGGGACCTTGTGGGGACACTCCCCATTCTTCAAGGGTTTGGCCAGTGATGGCTGTGCTTTCAAAGGCTGAACCAATAAGAATCCCTCTGACTCAGAGCACCTTAACCATTCTCTCTCCTCTGCACCCAGCACCCTCCACTTTCCCTCCAGGCGTTGTCGAGAAATAATACTCTATGCCTGCTTTGTGGCATTCATTCATGCATGCCAGATGCTGACGTCTTCCAGGCAGCAAAGTTCCTGCTTCCTCCTTCCCTCTTGATGTCAAGTTCATCTCTGCAGCATGCTGAAAACCCGTCTAAGCCTCAGTCCTATTCTGTAGTAACAAAGGCAAAGGCAGGCATCTTTCACCAGCCCCTCCAGGGAGTCCGGTGCCCTCTGGATGCTCTGCAGAAAACGGTCCGATTCCTCTTCAGCATCCTTCTAGCAGGCTCAAAGTGCAGATCGGGGCACAGGCCTCAGGTCACATGTGTCCTGTCTAAAGCCTCTGAGGTGGATGGAAGCAGAACCACCTCCAGCCAGAGGTCATGAAGCTCACCCCCAAGGGAGGGTTGCTGCTGGAATCAGGCCAGCAAGTCTCTCCTTGAACATCCTTCAGAACTCCCTGTTCCTTCTGGGGGGAACATGCCAGGTCAGATCATCCAAACTTGATCCTTCCCTTAGGGCTCCACAGGAGACACGCCCTGTCCTCCAGAGCAGGACCAGGCCTCCAGATCAAACAGTGGCCCGCATAAGTTCCCTAGCCTGCATAGGAGGTCTGTCCAGCATGTGCAAGACCCGAGTAGAAGGCCATGCCCCACATTCCAGAAACCCAGCTCAGGAAATCTCCTTCCAGGAGAACTATCACTGCCAAGGGCGCAGGAAGAACTGGGGCTCCAAGCAGGTCTGGCCATGTCCTTCATGCAGCCAGAAGCAAAATGAAAATGCAAAGCCCTTTATTCAAAGATTAAGAATGTTAAAGGGGCTGGGTGTCCTTTAGCAATAGAATGTGTTCAGAGAATGTTCTAGGCCCTGTGTTCAGGCACCAGTGCTCTGTGTGTGTGTGTGTGTGTGGTGTGTGTGTATGTGTTTGTGTGGGTAGGTGTGTGGTGGGGGTGTTGTGGGGTATGAATGTGTGTGGTGTGGGTGTGTTTGTGTGTGTGGTATAAGTGTTTGTATTTGTGTGGGTAGGTGTGTGGTGTGTGTGTTTGTGTGTGTATATGTATGTGTGGTGTGGCTGTGTATGTATATGTGTGTGTGTTTGTGTGTATGTGTGTGTGGTGTGGCTGTGTGTGTATG
Organism: Pachyuromys duprasi; assembly: GCA_028658305.1. Lineage (NCBI taxonomy): Eukaryota > Metazoa > Chordata > Mammalia > Rodentia > Muridae > Pachyuromys > Pachyuromys duprasi. The sequence continues at coordinate 107,066,174 of CM053752.1, read as the reverse complement.
TGTGTGTATGGTGTGGCTGTGTGTGTGTTTGTGTGGGTAGGTGTGTGGTGGGGGTGTATATTTGTGTGTGAGTGTGTGTGTGTGGGTGGTTTGTGTGTGTGGTATGAGTGTATTTGTGTGGGTAGGTGTGTGGTGTGTGTGTATGTGTGTGTGGTGTGGCTGTGTGTGTATGTGTATGTGGTGTGTGTGTGTGTGTGTGTGTGTGTGTGTGTGTGTGTGTGTGTGTATTTCAAGGCAAGAACAGTAAAGCCAGGCAAGGTGGCACTTGTCTATAATCTCCGCATTTGAGACCAAGGCAGGGAGATCAGGAGTTCATCCTCTGCTACATAAAGATCCAGGGCCACGTTGAGCTACATGAAACCCTGTCTCAAAACCAAAACAGACAGGTTATTTATAGCAGCAAGGGTGGGTAGCCCAGCACTCTGGAGGCAGAGGCAGATAGAGTTCTGTGAGTTCAAGGCCAGCCTGTGCTTCAGAGCAAGTTCTAAGGTATCCAGGGCTACATAGTAAAGCCCTGTCTTTATTTTGAGGCAGGTCTCACTGAATAGCCCTGGCTGTCCCAGAACTCACTCTGTAGACCAGGCTGGCCTGGAACTCAGAGATTCCCCCTGCCTCTGCCTCAGAGATATTGGGACTCAAGGGATGCACCACCATTGCCCAGCTGAGACCTTGTTTTAAAACAAACAACAGCCGGGCACTGTGGCGGCACACGCCTGTAATCCAGCACTCCAGGAAGCAGAGGCAGGCGGAGCTCTGTGAGGTCAAGCCCAGACTGAGAAAGGGGCTCCAAGGAGAAGGAGAGAAGAGGAGGAAGGCTGCTTGTCCGTCCCGATGTGTCTGCCGTTTCCGGTTTCTGGAGTGCTGGATATCCTGACTCCTAACCAGCTGGAACGGAGTCTAAAGAGGTCTTCGTCCCCTTTCCCTTCTAATCATTTTTCTCTCCTAGCTAGGGTGGTGGGGTTGGAAGAGGGTTAAGGCTAAGGAACCCCAAATAAAGTAGAGTTTTAAAAACACAGTACCTAAGCACGTGGTATATACACACCGACACAGACACAAAAACAAAACAATAGTACTTTAAAAAATTTTGGTATTTTGCCTGGTGTGGTCTGCAAAAGTGCACGTCTTTAATTCCAGCACTAGGGAAGCAGAATATGTTGGATTTTTGTGAGTTCAAGGCCAGCCTGGTCTACAAAGTGAGTCCAGGACAGCCAGCGTTCTGTTACATAGAGAAACCCTGTCTCAAAAAAAAACAAACAAAATCTGTTTTTTGAAAATGACAGGGACAATAAAGCAGGAAACACAGCAGGAGAGGAAGCTCAGTCGGTAGAATGCTGTCTTTGTCCATCCCCAGAACAGTATAGACCCTGCATGGTGGTGCACACTTACAATCTCAGGGTTCAAGAGATGAGTTAGGAGGATCAGAAGTTCAAGACTGAACACATACCCAGTTCCAAACAAGCCTGGACTATGTGAGAGCCTGTTTCAGTGAAATTAGTCAAATAAACAATCAGTACACATGAAACACAAAGCCCTTTCTAAGCATGGCTAGGTGTGCCCACATGAGGCTGGGCCTGGGCCTCCTCAGTGATGAGTCAACACAGGCTAAATAGGCAAGATTGTTCTGACCAAAGCCAATCTAGGCTGATATCACCTCTATTTCTGCCTAATCTCCTCAATCAGGATTCTCAGGCTTCCTCTTGCCCCTATCACCGTTTTATCTTGAAAGATCCCACGAGCAGTAACAGGCTCCTGAGCCAAGCCTCCTACATTGTATTTATTTCATGGCACTTATATAACGCTTACCACGTGCCAGGCTAACTCATCTAAACGTATTGACCAGATGAGGTAGGCTTCTGTACTTTTTATTACTATTTTATGTTCATGACTGTTTTCCCTGTATGTACCGGATGTGTCGGAGGAGGGTGTCCTGAAACTGAAACAGGTGATCCCCTGAAACTGGAGCTACAGGTGGTTGTGAGCTGCCATGTGGGTGCTGGGACTCAAACCTGGGCCCTCTGAAAGAGCAGCTGGTGCTCTGTGCTGCTGAGCCATCTCTCTAGCACCAACCCTTTTGAGAGAGGGTCTTACAAAGTAACCCTGGCTGACCTGGAATTTGCTATGTAGACCAAGCTGCCGTTGATTCACAGAGATTTGTCTGCCTCTGCCTCCCAAGTGCTGGAATCAAAGGCATGTGTCACCGTGCCCAGAGAGGTAGATTTTATTATTCCTGTTTTATGGATCAGAAAACCGTAGTACAGGGGATGTGGCTCATCGCACAGCAATTAGCTGGCACACACAAAGTCCTGGGATCCATGACCAGTTCTAATAAAATGGGTTTAGTGATGGATGCCAGCCACCCACTTAAATCCATGAGACCCTGGATGGGCTGGGGAGAAAGACTCTGTGGTTAAGAATGTGTACTGCCCTTGCAGAGGACCTGAATTCAGTTCCCAGAACCTATATTGGTTAGCTCACAATTGCCTGTAACTCCAGCTCAAGCAGATCCACGCCCTCTTCTGGCCTCCAAAGGCACTGCACTTGTGTGTGCATACCGCCCCCCTTCTGTGTATGGGTGTTTTGCTGACACATGTGTCTCTGCACCATGTGTGTGGTGTCCACAGAGGCCAGAAGGGGAGGTCAGAGTTCCAGAGAACTGTGAGCCACTGTCTGGGTGCTGGGAACTAAATCAGGGTCCTCTGAAAGAGCAGAAAGAGCTTTTAACCATGAGCCACCTCTCCAGGCCCTCACATGATTACAGATAGATAGACAGAGGGGGTGGGGAGTGGAGTACATAGCAATCACCCATATGCCCATTGCTGCTCACCTGAGCTTGAGGAACCTCATGGAGTAAGCTACGCTGATACCAAGACATTTGCAGAGAGGTTTTTCTGAGGCTGGGGGAGGGGCAGTGCACATAGCCACAGTGCAATGAGCTCAGGTGGAGGAGTCAAATCCAGAACCACCAAGCCCTGAGACCTCAGTCTGAGCTCACCAAAGAACCAGGCTACATGGAGAAAATCTCACCACCTCTACCACACACACACACACACACACACACACAC